>CM002530.2:27250537-28450537 GCA_000338895.3 Oryza meridionalis
ACGTTAGTATCTGAACCCACCACCTCTCAAGCCTGAACATACATACGAGCATCAGATCAACGAGCAATATGATCGACTGAAACTAATCTCAAGTACACTAGTTAGCTGCACTTGCAGTAGATCGAAGCCGATCCATCTCTTCCTCTGAATTTATACTACTGGTAGTACATCTGAAAACTGAAAATGGTTATGGTTCAGGTATGGTTTTGTCTCCATGATGAGGCCATGACCAAAGTCTGAAAGATCACTGGATATGCTCTCCAAAAGCAAGGAGGAGCATTTCGCGGTGGATCCAACCATCATCTGCTCGTGTGTGTGTCGGCGGGCGGCCAATTTAGTAAATGCTGCCAACTCATGACAATTGTCCAAGAACACTGAATTCTTCAGAGATTCTTTTTTATCAGTGATCAAAATGCAGACCATTTCTTATTTCTAATGTCAATGGAGGATAATTGAGCCTGCTTTATGCGTTTTCCTTGATGTTTAAGTTTATCGTGGGATCAATGCAGGACATAATTAGGCAGGAGGATGATCTGATCCGATGCTTTAGTCGTTAAAAATCCCTCCTTTTTCGCTGTCCTGGAATCACGGGCCAAATGCGATTCGCATCCTTTCGTTTTCAAAATGGTCCTCAGGATCTTTTTTTTTTTTGGATTAAATTTGATGGCTGCTTGATTAGCGGCAGCAGCGTCATATTTTTCTTCGCCTTTTTGACCGGAGTCCAGCGATCGATCTGATGGTCTGATCTGCTTTCGTGACAGATTGATTGTTGCTTATATGAACACCAGATTTATTAAGGGACACAGATTCGCCCATGCTGATGCCTGTGCTCGTCATGATTAAACTCCACTAATTTACTGCAGTTAACCACAGTTTCGTCCCGGAAATGATTGTGCCGTGCATTCTAGCCAAAATCCATGCATCTTTCTTTACGATATTATTACGAGCTAATTAATTAAGTTGAACAAGGAGAACTCTCTTTCTCTTTTTAAAAAAAAGTTACTCCCAGATTTTTTTTACCAAAACTAAGAAGAAATTAAATATCTTGTTGATAACAAAATCAAGTAGTACATGCATTTATTAAAAAAAATTAAATATATTGCACAATCAATAAGTATTAAGATATTTTGGATTCCGATCAAATATTTAATTTATTCCTTCATTTAAGTTTTGAATAAATGTGGACTATAAATATAACTAATTTATTTAAAAAAATTAAAATATGAAATTAGTCTAATAGAATAGAAAGAGTATCTAGGAGATTTAGTTGAAGCTGTACAGTAGATGTAGTACATCAATACATATCCCGGGGACGTGCTGGATGATTGAAAAGTTGGTCGGGCTTCGTTTTAGCGAGCGCTACGTACATTAATCACTACTACTATCACTAGTGAGTGATTAATTTGAGCATATTATATCCTTGACCGGTGGTCCCCACCGTATTGTATGGAGATGGATTACGTGTACCAGCATTATTTATTGTGTATGTGGACATGGTACTTGTACCAGAATGAGACGATTACATAAGGACGTTTAGTAAACTTTTAAAATTCTTACTATTAGTTTTATATAAGAATAATACTCATTTGATTCAATTAGTTTGTGATGTAAACAATATTATTGAGACAACTTTACGTATTCCATCCTTTCTATTAGCTAAACATTTGAAAATATTTTTGTTGGATGGTCAAAACTTCAAAAGTTTAATCAAATCTTATTCTAAACATAAAATATTTACTCCTATAACGGGAGGAAGTACTACTGTGGCTTATATAATTTATATTTATGTTTTAGGTTTGAGAGAGTGCAGAAGTAAAGAGAAGTTGAAATATACTAGTACACTCCACTAGGATTATTTTCTGCCCGTTCTTGTCAACTAGCTAGGGTTTCGGTTTTTGACTAAGGCCAATTGTAAACAGTGAAATCTTAGAGGTTTTGATATAGAACGAAAGCATCTTTGAGTGAAAATTTTAAATGATTTTTTGAGAATTAAAATTTTAAACAAAAAAGTCGATCGAAATTTGTTGAAAACTGTCATGCCACCTAGGGTTAGTATCTGACGCTCAATCGAAAAGTGAACCATGGGATATGCTTTTAAGTGGGGACAGTTCTTGACTTCTTATGATCTGTTCACTTTCAAAATGTTTTCACTCTGTTTTTAATTTTGTGAGCAAGTTATTGAATTCATTTGTATTCCTAATAGTAGTTGACCATGAAATGGTACCCATACCAGTGAGTGGCTGAGTGCCACACAGCTCGCGAGTCGCAAAACGATCAACCAGTTGGTGTAGATCACTACCGTCCAAACGAGTTCTTGTGCAGAACATGTGATTTCGTCTAGGAACCTCCCCCGACAAAATGTTGCTGTTGTACCACCATTTAACAGCTTCTTTATTTGTCTAATTAACCTCCTTATTAAGAAGCAACAGTAACAGCTACCGGTATCAAACGCGAACTAATCACCTCTATTAATTAAACCGACATTAATACGCAAATAAATACTCCTACAGAAACATTATAAAAAAGACAAAAAAAAGTCTTTGTACTTGTACTATTGACAAGCAGCATGGTTGAATGCTAAATACTCCTATTTGAGAGTTACTATTGATTAATTTGATAATGAGAGTGCAAACAAATAAATTAACTAATACTCATATAAAATATAACACAATCGATTTATAAGTATAAAATTTAAAATAATTCGTAAAAAATCATCTATATATATATTTTTTATGAAAACTACACCGTCAGAAATTCAAGAAGTCTCACTAGTCAATCTAAGGTTTCATAAAGGTTGAGCTTTTTCGTGGTACACAACATGAGAAAATTCATCGACACGGGATTAATTGAGTATTATTTATTATTATAATCTTGAAAAACATTTTTTAAGATACATATGGACAAATCATTCTTGTTTCTTGAAGGAAGGGTGGCAGTTACCTCTGTCCCAAAATCATTTCATTTTTCACTCATCCTACACATACTAATACAAAATTAAAAGATTAAGATACCCTTCGCTCTACTAAGGGCCTGTTTGGGAGCTTAAGGGCCTGTTTGGAGGAGTTTTAGATTCTGAGAAGCAGCTGTTTGGTAGTCAGCTTCTGAGAATCTGGAAAAGCTCTAAAACCCATCTTCTCCAGCTTCTAGCTTCTTAGTTCATTTTTCAGAATCTGTAACTACAGATTCTCAGAAGCTGTGGACTGTTTGGGGCAGCTTCTACCAGAAGCAGCTTTTGGGAAAAGCTGCAGCTGCGACAAGCTCCCCCAAACAGGCCTAAGATTCTAAGAAACAACTGGTTGGCAGTCAGTTTCTGAGAATCTGGAAAAACTAGGTTTCCCAGCTTCTGGCTTCTACTTCATTCTCTGGATTTTACAACTATAGCTTCTCACAATCCGAACAAAAAGCTGGACTGTTTGGGGGAGCTTCTGATTCTGGGAGAAGCTGCAGCAGCTAGAAGCTCCTTCAAACAGACCCTAAATTCAAATAGAATTGTCCCCCACTTTATTTATTTATAGTATATTTATCTTCTACTTTCTAAAACTCTAATTCTAATACAATGAACGCTTAAAAAGCAAACTTATTTGAAATAAATAAGAGTGACATAGATGAACTTATTTTGTGAGTATGAATAGTAGTACTACTTTTCTCCATCCCAAAATGCGAGGAATTTTAGTTGAATGGAACACATTCTAATACTACGAATCTAAATAACAAATGTTAAATTTATAGTAATAGTAAGTGTCCTATTCAACTAAAATCCTTTACTCCCTCTATTCCACTTAAAACGCAGTGGTAGGCTCTGTTTGACCATTCGTTTTATTTAAAAATTTTAAAAAATTAAAAGTAAGACAAAGTATATTTATTTATTTATATTTTATTATCTAATATTAAAAAATACTAATTATAAAAAAATAAATAAGGTGGGAGTAGTAGTACTATGGGACTGTATAATTAGTTTTTTTATATTTAATACTTCATATATATGTTAAATATTTAATGTGAAAGAGTAAAAAATTATTGATTGGGAAGTAAACATGACCTACATTGCGCTTCCTCATTCATGGCCGTAGCCGACGCTACTAGTTATTTTGCGTCTCCCCATGAAAAGGCTGTGCTGCTTGTAGCTTGTAGCCGCTGCAGCGAAGAAGCGCAAGCGATGAAGTGACCAGCCTGCCTATGGCCGCTGCTCAGCTCAGCTCCCAGCTGTCACTTTGCTCCAATGGAGACGAGTACGCCGACCAAAAAAAGCAGCAATTGCATTTCACAGTTTTCCCCACCCTTTCGCCGCCCTCCCCCTGGATTCCGTAGTTCCATCATCACCACCACCACGTTCCGGACTAGTCCTTCCATTGCCTTTTTCTCTTCTTCTTCTTCTCCATTTCTACAAGATAGAGAGATGCTTTGCTTCACAACTGTAATTACACTACACGTTTTTTCACTGGAAGCACTAGTGCAGCTGCACTAGTAGCAGTGCACACCGCTCCACAGAATCTCCCAGAAGCAGCCGCTTTTGTTTTGTCAGCCATTGCTAGCATCCAGCTGCACTTGGCTCCGCGTATAACTTCCTTTCTTGCTTGGCCGCTTCTGCTCCTCCATTCTTCCCTCCTCCTCTCCCAGATCCATTCCTCAGGAAGAAGGCAGAGGCTGGGAGTGGGAGGAAGGCCCAAGAACCAGCAAAGAAAGAAGAGAACCATCAACCATGGGTTCTTGGGCTCTTGCTGCTCTGGTTCTTGGCTTCTTGGTGGTGGCAGTCCATGGCTCTGAGCCGTGGCTGAACCAGACGCAGGTCTACTCCACCAATGCCAACTCCGGCAGCAATGGCGTCTTCGTCGGGATTACGCTCATCCAGTCGGCGGCCGCCAAGGGAGCTGGTATATATGTTTCCTTGTTCTCTGAATTGTTCGTTCATTCCTTGATTCTATGTTTTTTTTTTCGGCTGCAAAGATTGCTTTTTTATTGGCCTTGCCTTGCCCCCATGTGAGCTCTTGGATTTGGGTCAATGGGGTCTTGGGTTTTCCACTGATTGAAGTCATTGAGTGGTGTGATATTGTGATCCGGTCCTTGTTGAGTTGACCCTGGTTGGACAGAGGGTTCAGAGCATCTGTAAATTAGGAGTGTGATTGCTCATGTTTTCTTTTTTTTGGTGCCCCTCTTTTTGTTTAGGTGCTCCTTGATTGGGTGATCATGCAGTGTTAACCTTTTTGTTGGTTGGTTGTAGCATGCCATGCATCATGTGTGGATCTTGATAGATATATGCATGTGGATCTAGAGCCTTGGGATGTTTGGTGGTTGTCATGATGAAATTTTCCTTGCTACCTAGTTGGGGGAAAAGGGGACTCAATGCTATCTGTTTTCTGTTAACTTAAGTTGACATTCTTGATTGTCTAGCGAGTAGTGTATCATAAATTCTGAATAATTTGGACCCAAGTTTCCATTTGCTTATAGCAAGGTAGGTTGGCAAATCTTGATGACAACTTTCTTTGTTTATCATGCCAGTATGCTTGGATGGGAGCTTACCAGGGTATCACCTACACCGAGGGTTTGGATCAGGGGCAAACAGTTGGCTTGTCAATTTGGAGGTGAGAAATACACCCCAATTCCCATATATATACTGGGCGCAACTACAAAAGTTTGAAGACGACGGAGAGTTTATAAAAGTTGCAGGTTGCAAGCTTGAAATGACAATTATGCAACTTTTTGTCAATTATGGTTGGAGATTCACAAATAGACTTCAATAATGTGTTCTCCTTATTTTAGTTTCGTTACTTATTTTGTTCACTGGGTGTTTTCAATGATTTGTTAAACTACACTCTTATTTGAGTGCTACTATGTAATAATTGGCTGTAGCTCTCTTGAGCAAAGGCCGGGATGTTATATTCCATTATCTAAAAAAAATATGTGAACTGAGAGATAAATTTGAGCAAATGGCACTTTGTGGCACTAGAGATTGTTGTATATCGTTTAGGCTTTAGTAGCTGATGGTGATTCGTTTGGAATTCCAGGGTGGAGGCTGGTGCAACGATGTTAAAAGCTGCGTGTTTCGCAAGAGCAGTCGGCGTGGTTCATCAAATCACATGGAGAGCCAACTCCAGTTTACTGGGATAATGAGTAACAGGCCTGAAGAAAATCCTGGTATTCTTTTGATCAATTCTGTCTTGATGTACTTCATGCGAATATTGCTACTATTAATTATTGCTGGTTGAAAAAAAATCATGACTGTTCTCTTCTTAGATTTCTACAACTGGAACAGAGTGAAGGTTCGATATTGCGATGGCGGATCCTTCACCGGTGATGGGGCTGATGCGGTGAGTGCAAATTTTGTTTCTGCATTTTAGTGCGTTGGTTTCCAGATTTTCAGAAGAAAATCAAGATAGAATCTCACTGTAAGTAAAATTGTAATTGGTAACACTTGTTAACATGATAACTGATCGCCTAAGTTTAATATTTCCCAAAGGAAAATGTTTTTCAATTTAAGTTTAAGTTCTCTTAGATAGTAGTAATATTTAGTGTACATGTTTCTTCCATGTACCTTCGAAGTGACCTACATTCCATATTGCACATAATGCACATTCCATTCAAACAAATATTCTGAAGAAATACATACTTCACATCCCCCAAAAAATACTACATAATGTACATGTTTCTGTTTTTTCTACTGAACTACATGGATTCATTTATCAAAGTTTTCTTTCTCCAGTCTGCAGGCCTTTATTTCCGAGGTCAGCGTATTTGGCAGGCTGCTATGGATGATCTGATGGCCCAAGGAATGAGATATGCTAACCAGGTATTGATCCTTCCACAGCTAATCATGTTTTCTTTAGCCTTTTGGAAATAATTTATGTTTCCTTGCCACAACTCAATTCTACCAGGCACTTCTTTCTGGATGCTCTGCTGGTGGTGTTTCAACCATACTTCACTGTGATGAGTTCAGTGGATTGTTTAGCGGCAGTACAAAAGTGAAGTGCCTTGCTGATGCTGGAATGTTTCTGGACTTGTAAGTTCACATATAGAAATGAGACTTGCTTTGATGCAGTCTTTCTTGCCCATTCTTTGCTATGGAGAAATACTGGAAGGGTAAAAGCTAATCATCTGATATTACATTATGGATTTAATTACCATTTGCAGTGTTGATGTTTCTGGGCAACGAGAAATGAGGGACTTCTTCAATGGTATTGTGAGATTGCAGGTATCTGCCACTGCCCACCATGTAATACTTCTGTTCGTCATGACTGTAACACTTGGTTTATGCTATCCTACTTCTACATGTTATGCTACTATTAATTTATGTCAGATTATACGATATCTTTGAACAAAAATATTTTTTGGATATCTTTATTTCGCTTACATTCTCATGAAAATTCGACCAAAAACAGGGTTCTGGAAGAAGCCTGCCTAGGTCTTGTACCTCCCGCATGGATAAAACTTCGGTAAGGAAAACATCAAGAAGTATCTAACAAAGATATACACAGTTAGTTTTTCACAAATTTCTTTTTCTAATTGGTGCTCTCTACAGTGCTTTTTCCCCCAGAATGTGGTGCCAAACATTCAAACTCCAACTTTTATTTTGAACACTGCTTATGACGTGTGGCAGGTATTTGTCAGTTGTTTTGCATGTAAACGGTATGATAAAGTTGGTCCACAAACATAAAGTATAAAATGTTCAAGGACATGATTTTCTTTTATATTTTCCAGCTTCAACAAAGTGTGGCCCCCAAAAGGGCTGATCCGCAAGGTCTATGGCGAGGATGTAGGATGAATCATGCCTCCTGTAATAGCAACCAACTGCAATTTTTACAAGGTACTGGGCTGTTCTCCCAGATCCATGAATTATAAACTGTCAATTCAAGTCTAGATTGGCTGATCCCCTGTTTATGTATGATGCAGGTTTCAGGAATCAAATGCTCGATGCGGTGAGGGGTTTCTCCGGCGCAAGGCAGAACGGTCTTTTTATCAACTCCTGTTTCGCACATTGCCAGAGTGAGAGACAGGACACATGGTACGCAAGGGATTCTCCACGTCTTGGTAACAAGGTATGCAAACTCTGCGGTGATTCCATGAAAAACATTCTCGCTTCGAAAGATTTCCTGACTGTCTGAACTCTGAGCTCCTACATGTAACCAAGAAAACCAGTAGTCTCATCATACCCATCCCATGTTCTTTTTTTCTTGGATATGCAGAGAATTGCTGAAGCAGTAGGCGACTGGTTTTTCGATAGGGCAGACGCGAAGTACACAGACTGTGCATACCCTTGTGATGGTACCTGCCATCATCTTACATTCAGGGGAGATTACTAAGATTCATTCTTAGACCACCACCAAATTTAGGTGGCAAAAAGAGGGGAAAAAGGGGACACCCAATGGGAATATATACAGATTAAGAGGAAGGTATAGATAGAGGATGCAAAGCTAGTGACTTGCATGGACATGTTCATCATCACTCAGATATGATCTTAGGGCAGGGCCTGGTGTGCTTGCTAATGTGGCGTGATCAGGCCTCTGCATTTAGTTCCACACACCGATTGATTCTTTTCCATTGCCTGAATTCCCTGGATGATGTATCTCTGAACATTTGGACCCCAATGGTGTATCTGTATCATAAACTTTACATATCCATGTATTACGTGATAATATGAATGAAATAAGTAATGTGCCTGCAAGAAACCCAATCATTTGTCAGGCAAATATCTACCATCTGGGTCAGTTGGTCTCCTGTATTCTCCCTGAATATCGGAAATACAATACTCCCTTCGTCCTAAATTATAAGACTTATATTTTCTTTACACGGTCTACAATGACGTACGTTACCAACAAACATGAAAATAACATCATATGAAAGTACTTTAAAATTTATAACATATGTAATACATAGCATATGTATGGTTAGTATGATTATTAGTCGTTACCGAGTTTGATTTTAAGAGGACGTCCTATGATTTGGGACAGAGGGAGTATTATACTACATCACTTTTAACACATTTTTAAGGTAAGTTCACGGGAATTTCTGACCTTGTGATTTGCTCTGTGATTCGTGCTTGTTTATTTTCTAGATTCTGTGACTACAATTTTTTAGAATTTGGATGAAAAATTAGACTGTTAGGAAGAGTTCTTGATTATGAAATAAGCTGGCTGCAAGTACGAGGGGAGCGCGTGGACGGGTGGGTGGTGGGTAGGAGGGGAGAATGGGCCTAATAGGCCTGGAAAAAAGAATGGGCCTAGTAGATTGAGAATAGGTCCAGTAGACATTAGCTTCTGACGGCCCAACCTTCCATTCTCTCGTAGGCTGCTGCAATGTCATGTGGGCCGATGGGATCCGTAGCCTACAGCCCACCACCCACATGTGGCGAATTTGACGCTCGAGAAATTTGTGCAAATTAATTGGAACCGCCTATTTGCCTTTGGGTTATGAATTGAGCAATGAAAAGGCTATATTGAGTAAATATAATGGATTTGAAAATAAAATTCCAAAGGTCCTGTCCTATATTTAGCTACTGTGCCGCATTAATTGGCCGGCAGATGCACTTTTGAACTACCTGTGGTGTGTACGTGCTGAAACAGTTTCTTTTAAAACAAACTTTAGGTGGATCATTCGCCCTTGAAAAAAAAAAAATAAAATTCAATGCATCTTTTTTTGCGACAAAAAAAATCAAATTTCACTTAAATATAATTTTAAAAACCCCAAGATAATCCTTTGATTTCGAACTGCCACCTTTCTTGCACGTGCATTGTTTTAATCATCAATGAGTAAAATAGGTTACATCCCCTTCTATACAGTGACACACAACCACGGGATTATTTTTAATATAAAAACAAAATCACAATTAGATGTGTCGTACAATGGCATGGCATGGGCTACGTATGTACCACTGTACGGAGACCGACGTCCCTACGTATACGCCTACATCAAGCTATACCGTTTTCTCCAACTGCCAAACAATAGCACCAGCCAGCACTGTAGCACCCAGCCTAGCTACCGACGTTTCACATAGGTTTTGATTGGAGAGCTCCAGAGTTTGAAAAGCAGTTTGTAAACTTATGAAAATTTAGAAAATCTAAGTTTCCAGCTTCTTCAATCCCCTTCTAGTCAGTTTTATGGATTCTACAATTAATAAACTACAAATTCTCGGAATTTAGATGAAAAAATATAGCTAGAGTCTATTTGGGGAGCTTCTGGCAGTGACAACTTCTTCTAAAATCAAAAGCTCTTTAAAACAGTTCAACTTTTCTTTCGGATTATAAGAAGGTATAGTTGCAGAATCCATAACTCTAGTTAGAAGTTGGTTTTTATAGCTTCGCAAATTTCTCAGTAAGTGAATTTCTATCATCAGAAAGGTCATTAGCACATAATTAATTAAATATTTTATATATATATACACACACACAACTTCTCTATATAATTTTTTATATAAAAAACACACAATTTAACCATTTAAAAAACGTGATAACGAAAAAGAGAAAGTTGAAGTTTGGAGTTGAGGAAAAGAACCGGGCCTACAATCTAAAATGGACTGCGGGGAGTTGTAGATTTGGAAAGAAATTGCATATGTAAGATTGTAAGAAGCTGCAATTGGTCTAATTAAGCTGGCTAGCCCGCGCTCGAGGGCGCCGGCCGGCCGCCGGCGCTAGCTGGACAACGCACAGCGATGGCGACCCACGTAGCAGTGTACAAAGCACGTCGTCCTCTTCCTTAATTCCCCGCTCGCGCGAGCACACGCTGTCGGTCTCGTCGTCCGTTCCCCCCCTCCCCCCCCCCCCCCCCTCGCCGCGTTCACACCGTCTGTCGCGCGCCTCGCTCGCGCCAACTAAAGGCCGCGCGCGCTCGTGGGCGCGCCCGCCGCGCGCTGGCCCGCACGATATGCGTCGATCGAGCGAGCGAGAGCGGCGACGGCGACGCCTCGGCCGCGACGGCGACGCGTGCCCTTAACATGTTGTGTCGTTGGCCCGGCCGGCGACGGCGACGCGCGGGCGAGAGTGGGCGAGATCGAACGGCAGGTGGGACGTGCGCGTCGGCGGTGGGGACGCGCCGTGCGTGTGCGTGCCCGCATGGCGCTATAGCTGGACGCGTACGTACGTACACCCTCGCCGCTGGCGAGCGAGCGGTGTACGACGCGTGCAGTGCCAGTGACGTACACACAGTGATCACTCACGGACATGTACAAACATACACAGCGAGAGAGCGACCGCCGTACATGTGGTCCCAGCTCTCGCATGCAGCGCAAGTGCACACATCGTGGCGTCCAGTGTAGTAGCTAGCTATAGCTGTACGTTGCTACACCAGTGGCATGTACTCCCTCCGTCTCATATAAAACAAATCTAGAATCAGATGCAACATATTTTAGTATTACGAATTTAAACATATGTATCGATTTGTAGTACTATGATATGTTACATTCAATATTAGGCTGGTTTTTAGAGCAGGTACAATAGCAGACTATTAGCCAGCTGTAAACATATTTTAATGAGATAAAAGATGAGAGAGAAGAGCAGCGGGCTATAGATTTGTAGCCAGCTGCAGCGGGGATTCCAAGACGTAATGTGTGTATGACATGTGGGACCGTATATTAATAGTATAGTAAGCAACTATTGTATAAATTAGCTATTAGATTAATTATAGATGAATTAGAGCTAGCAGTGGCTACACTATTAAACTTGATCTGACGGACGGATGGAGTATGCTGATGGGTACAGTAGCTGTGCAACGCGACAATGGCGAGACAGCTCTGCAATGTCGGCTTGGTTGCTGGCTGATCGATGCTGCATGCATGCATGCGTTGCACTGTGTGTGTGTTGCTCGCTCGCTATACTGGTCTGGAATAGTAATATTTAGCCGCCCGTGTTTGGTGGCCGGGTGGAAGAAATTTTTTGTGGCTATGATATGATATGATCATGCCGTGTTTGGTCGCCGGCCGGCTAGCTGCATGCGTCCGGTTTCTGATCCCTCGCCGTCGGTTGTTACATACACCTACATGCATGCAGTTGGAATTTTTATACTTTTTTTATTTCACTTGCAATAGATTTTTGAGCTCCTGTCTATTGGTTTTTCGTTGTGGAATCTTATATTAAGATTCGTGTTCCTGTATATCTAACTTGCAGTTACACTAAGTTACAATGCACTTGTGCTCAGTTACAATGCATCAAAATTAATTTTTTACAATTGTTTCTATCTCTAGATTTACATTTTTGACATGTTTGTTTTTTTATTTCATTCAAAACAGGTTGTATACATTGGTTGAATATTCTATAAGATTTGAAACCCCTAATTCATCGAAAGATCAGTAAGTAGTCCCTTTTATATGCCCAAGTAGTCTATCAAGAACAGTGGCGAAGCCACGCCACGATTTAAACATAGAAGTGGCCTAAGAGTCTTGGAGTAGGTCTAACACACTATTACTTAGGCTAATTACCTAACTAATTAGGTGGGGTTACGTGTGAAAAATAATTTGTTTTTTTTTAGAAAAAGGCCATAGACCCGGCTTATGTTGAAAGCTATGAAAAATAATTTGTTGGAGGGGCCAGGCCACTGGCCGTCCTTCTGTCTCTGCCACCGACCAAGAAAGAATTACACTTTGGATGATATAGGTAATGTAACTTCCTCTCAACTGTCGAGCATCTTTTAGGCGGCGGAAGAAATTTACAGATCAATTCGATATTTTAAGCATTTAAAAAAAGAATATCAGGACTATGGGCCGGACAGTCCTTTCAGTTAGCCAAAAAAAAAAATTCCAGCATATATATTATGCTTATTAGAACTCGCACATACGTACACCAGCAACGTGTCATATATCATCTAGTATTTTCTGCATAAATGTAGAAATCACATTAAATATGTCTATTTTTATATAAATATCATTCATGAATATACTACACATGGATAATTGTCTAATAAACGTATAATCTTTGCTACTATCTCCACGTCCCGCACTGAGTACATTTCTAGCTTTGTATCTGTACAACAGTACAAGCTCAGAGCTAGAAATGCATTTACTACTACAGTTGTCTGCACGAGGTAAAATGCTTGTTTCACCCACTCTCACTTTTCACTATGTTTTGTACTAATAAATTCCACTTTGCACCGAAGGACATCATTAAACTTAGCCTATAATAATCTCAAAATACATAAATTACCCTTTTAGTTAAGTTCAAACGTAGTCAAAATTCACGAAGTTTCATATATTAATTTCAAGAACACTGATCTAACACCCTTGTACAAAGAAAAAAAAATATTTTGATATAGCCCAATGCAACAAGTGGAACAATTTGCATTGTGTTTTACCTAATGCAAATTGAAGTGAAATTCACTCCATTTCAGTGCACGTTCATTATATTACGTGTGAATTAGAGTTACCTACTAGCTAGACCATATGTTAATTTGTAACTTACGTTAACTGTAACATGAACTATTTAATTTGTGGCTGCTTTCTTCTCACTTGTCCCTGTAAGCTTATCAAAACTGCTGTGCTTATATTGACCCAGCTGATTAATTAAGTGCCCCACCAGAGTTGGTGTTATGTTCCTTTCTCTAATGGCTCTATTAAATGTAATATACATATATAGATACATGAGTTTGGCATCTTCAGGCTTTTTTACTGAAATCCTAATTAAGCAATAATGCAAAAGCTATGCTGCTTTCAACAATTAATATTAGAGTTTGGTACGGTGTGTGCTGATCGAGGTATAATTAGAATTATCATGCCACCGACGAATTTTCCATGCATGTACAATATATATGTAATATTTCTACCTCGATATCATAGTCTATACATAGACGTAAAATTGCATACATATATATTCATTACTACTATGTGTATCATGTTGGTAACGGTGGATATTATATTGTGTTGTCCAGAGAAATGCATCCGACTGCCCCGAAGGATAATTAAGTTAGATAACTTGATATGAGCTTATTAATTATCAGATCATATCAGGCATATGTTATTCTTTTAATCCCTAGCTAGCTTAGCAGATATCGATCATTAGCCAATAGCAATAAATTAAAACTCTCTAAAACGATGAAAAATGACATGGTAATTAAATGTATATTGTATCATCATAACTCTCCTTATATTTATTTGGATTATATTTGAGGAGTAGAATGCATAGTGCATGGGGTCGTATGCCGGCCCTTGAGGGGATCAATTAGGGCCCCCCAACTTTCCACCTCAGCTAGTTTCTATAGTAAGTATTATCACGAAAATAAAAAGCTAAGGTGATAAAAAGATAATGTGACATAAGAGTTAATGAGAAGAGAAGGAAAAAAAGAGGTAGAAACCATTTCTCATTTTTTTTAAAAAGCTCTATGCATAAAAAAATGAAAATAAGAAAATATGTGAATAAAATAAGAAAAAAAGGTAATTGTATGAAAATTTATTTTGAAGAAGCCGTCCATTGAGATATAGTTTCTATATATAATGTCTATATGACATAATAAATACATAAACTATAATAACTAGTACTTGATAATTTTTACGGTTGGGATTATCTTTAAATCGTACTCGTTATAGTATATCACAACGGTTAAACTTTATCTTCATTATTAGCAAATGTACGCGTTACATTAAGCTGCTATTTTGCAAACCTCAATAATGTACATGTAAATATAATTATTGTACCTAACATGCGCATGCATGCATGCATTATGTCTGCATGCCTCCAGCTCCATTCGATCAAAGGAATCTACCACATTAGTTCCATAATGGGTTAGTTTATAATTATGAACTAATTAATTTTGCATTAATCCATAATTCTGATTAGTAAAAATAATTTAGCTACCTCTATTCATATTCAATTCTTTAAGTGTGTGTAACTAATTGATCATTTATACGAAGCTGCGCCCCCTTCCCCCCAAAAAAAACTATTCCCTTGCTTTTGGTGATATATATATATATATATATAAAATTTATATGTAGACAAAGACAACCAGTTGTACATGTGGACTGCAAAGCTAATTTTTTTTTTAAAAATTCTTTAATCAATATCTCTTGGATTATAACAATTTCCCAAATTCAAAATTAATTTGCGAAAACAACAGAGCCGGCACATATAAATACTGAAAAGCACACATATTTATACGCACAGAGCCCACACGCGTATAAATATATATGACTGGCAAATTAGTTAACTCTGGTCTGTTTGGTACACTGGTAGAGAAATCGTTTGTAGTCCCAGTTCGTAACCCCCCATTAGTAATACGAACCGGGACTAAAGATCGGTCAGCCACGTGGCCGGCTGATCCATCTTTAGTCCCGGTTGGTGTTACCAACCGGGACTAAAGATCCATGTACCATTTTTTTTTATTTGCATGGCCCTATTTGCTGCATGGTTGATTTTATATATATATATATATATATATATATATATATATATATATATATATATATATATATATATATATATATATATATATATATATGCGTATGTATATATGTATAAATACATATATTACACACATATTTATAATTTAAAGCACTTAACATTTTATGTACATATATGTTACCAAAATATATATTAACACTAAAGTAAATGTACGTACATAAATAAATAAATAAATAAATAAATAAATAAATAAATAAATAAATAAATAAATAAATAAATATATATATATATATATATATATATATATATATATATATATATATATATATATACATGCATATATAGTACAATTCATTTGCTCGCTAGCTATAGCTACGACTTCGACGCCTGCGTTACGTCAGAAGAGGAAGGACCGACGTTACGAATTGTCGATCCGTCGTAGTAGAATTCACCATCGGGATTAAGGACTTCTTCGTTGATGAACCCCATCAGTTGTTCTTGAACAGCCGTGATAAAATCCTTGTGTGGGAGTTTTTCCCTCATGTGAATACGCTATCATTCGGAAAATAATGGCATATCAATATATGAAATTAATAAACAACTTAACAAATCGATACGCAATGAAATTTTGAACGGTTTATGTACACGTACATCGAGCTCTCGTTTTGTGTATATTGGTTTGATAGGCAGTGGGCATAAGTTAGTTCCCTTGTCCTGCTTTGCACACTACATGAGAAACGATGAGAGATTTAATATACTCTTTATATTAACTGTAACTAGAGATTCAATTCAATATAATTTTGGATCATGCATGTACTCACTGGAAAATGAAACCTCCGTCCAAGTTTTTCTTTCCAAGTCCCGCGGACCAATTGACGGAACCGATCCCAAGCCCTACATGTGCAGTTGCAAGCTATGATTAATTAAATATTACCCGAGATCAACATAATAGCAACAGAGTCCCGCGACTTTGGAATAGATGGCATTATATTACCTGTCTATCAGTTGGAAGACCTTGTCAAAAACCTTCTCCTCTTTATTCATTGAGTCGTACACAGTGACTCTGTATGCGTCCAAGTCGAAAAAGAACAGGACCCAGTGGAATCTGGAATATGCGTGAGATGAGATAAATATCAGAATGTACATGTTATATGTATGGGAATGAAATTTGTTCGAACGACAATAAAAACTCACTCTGTGTTGTACGGCAATAGTATGAACGTCTTGAAATGCTGCTGCGTTAGGAGATGGACGAGATTGTCCTCTGTGTCTTTCTCGTACATGTCGAGCATTTCGGTGTTGATTTTCCGAGGGTCGATGAACCCAGTATTGTAAACCCCCCGCCGTCGGGCCCTTTGAATCTCCATTCTACAACAATGAAAGAAAATTATTATTGCTTACATATATGCCAGGAGCTAATTATTGAACGAAACAAATCGAACTCAAAGATACTTACAGAATCCATGCGCTCAGAAGAGAGATGTCGAGGGCGTCCCGATGGTACAGATCAAAGACATCCTTGAAATGGATCCATAGAACATCTTCTCCTTGCAAGAAGTCGGGGTTTCTGATCCTCGCTCCGAACATCTCTCTACCATTGACGCTCATTTCCATGTACCGTTCATGGAATTTGTACATTTGTGTCGGTAGGAACTGCAGCTGCTCAGGCCTGACAAGCGGTTTACCGAGTTCAAACTTGTATGCCACTTCCGCCTTCGGGATTGGTGCGCCTCGAACCAACTGAGCCATGGTTAGACCGGTGTCCGAAATGAAATCCGTTATGCCAAAGTCTTCGCCGGTCACCAACGGCTCGACCACTTGGTGTGGTTGTTCTCCAAGCTGAGGAACTAGTTTGGACTTCTTGTAATAGGCTTTCCTAAGTGTTCGGTCATAGTCCGATAGCTTTAAGGCCTCCTTGTTTGCGGTGGACATTCCCTTGAAGAAATTCTTCACGCTCGGGTCAATAGGTATCTTCTTTTCAGGACTCCGAGGCTTGAGTTGCCTCTTCACTTCTTTTGCCACATAAGCATTAAGCTCCTCTTGACTGCAATCGTACGGTGGCTCCTTGTTTTTGGTGGTGTCAACTTTGGCCTTCTTCGTTGCCCTTGTGCTGGCAGGAGGTGGAGCTTGGCGAGACCTTGTCTTGGGAGGTGCAGGCGGACACGGTGGAGGAGGAGGCGGAGGAGCCGGAGGAGATGGTGCAGGAGGAGGTGGCGGAGGAGCCGGAGGAGATGGTGCAGGAGGAGTCGGCGGAGCCAGAGGAGATGGTGCACGAGACGCCGCTTGTCGCCCAAGGAGGATGATGTACCGCTTGCGCTATAGTATAATGGCGTGGCTTGTGTCTCGTAGATACGTCTCACCGTCTCCTCCTGGGTAGTCCAACTCGAGGTCCTCGTACACGGCTTCCACCAGCTCAACTTCGACCCTCGAGTATCCTGCTGGAATCGGCCTGCAGTGGTAAGTCCCTGAAATGTCTGTTGGGATGGCCATTCCCGACGCCACCTTCACATGATGAGAGGTTATCTATTAGTAATCAACCTAAGCAGCAACTTGCGGAACGTACGAGTCAAAAATCATATATTACATCGAGCATACCTTGATTGATAAGTTCTTGAAGGGAATATGCAGCTCACATGGTGTCCGATGCGTGATCTCATCAACGGGGTAGGTGGTTTCGTCCCGGGTTTGCATGGCGTCCATGCTATGTGATACTACCTGCCCCGTTGAGGCACAGCTGCTACGATTGCCTGATGGGCTGACCATTGGAGGAGGTATGTACGGCTGGGGATCGTGTGACCGATGTGCTGCCATGCGTTCATCCACCTTTCGGGCCACCTCCTCTTGCATGCTGAGCTCATAGCTCGATATCCTGTACTCGAGATCTGCAATCTTCGCCTCGGTATCTCTCTTGCTCCTCATCCGACTCCTGTACGTGTGGATGTCCTCCTTGAATCCCATCTTCCAGGGAATCACGCCTTTCCCTCGTGTTCGTCCTGGATGCTCGGGAGTCTGTAGGGCGAGTGACAGCTCAGCCTTCTCTCTGTCGGGTCGGAACGTGCCCTGAGAAGAGGCTTCCACTGCGTCCGTTAGTCGATTCGCAGCCTCGCGTATCTGATCGCTGAAGACCAAGGAGCCATCACCTGGGTTGAGCGTTCCACCGTGAGCATAGAACTAGAACTTCGATCGATCAGGCCATTTAGCGGTGGCCGGTTCGATACCCCTCTCAAGCAAGCTTGCCTCCATCTCCTCCCACTTCGGCATCGCGATGCTATAGCCGCCTGACCCCAAGTGGTGATGGTACTTCTTCTTGGCGGCATTTTCTTTGTTTCTTTCCATCATCGCCTGCCCTTGTTGACCTGTCTTGTAAGCAACGAACTTGTCCCAGTGATCCCTTAACTTTGGGAATACGTCGAAGTTCGGTGTCTGCCCCTTCAGGATGTATTTTCGGTACAGATCTCCCTTGAAGGTCTGGAACTGTTCTGCCATTTTCTTAAGAGTCCAGTGTTTCACTATGTTCTCTATACCCGCAGGGAGCGTGAACGTCTCGAGCATTGTGGTCCACAGCATCTCTTTCTCTGATTCCGGGACAAAGCTGTCATCACCCCCGCGTGCCCTTGTTCTGTGCCAGCACACCTTGCTGACAGGCACGTTATCCCTCACAACCCAACCGCTGTGGCGTACAAAATTCTTGGCTGCTTGTGCCGGGGCACTAGGTCGGCCGTCTGCGTCCACCTTAGTTATGATGTGCCGACCCTCTATCTTCTTCGCGGCACCTCGTTGTCCGCGTGCCCTCTTCTGTCCAGCGGAGAGATGACTTCCACTAGCCTCCTCCTCATCGTTCCCCTCCTCGTTCCCCTCCGCATCCCTCTCCACGTTCCCCTCCTCGTTCAAGTACTGGTTTGGATCCTCGTTCCCCTCTTCTTCGTTCCAGTACTGGCTGCTTCCCTCTGCGATTGTATCATATAGTATCTGTTCCTCATCGCGATCAGCTATCTGTGCATACAAAAAATATTTGTTAGGTCTATAGGATGTATTTGCTAACCGTAATATTAAAACTCTAATAATCTTATATTAAATCTCTAATAATCTCCTCACTATCTCATATATTAAACCTCTAATAATCTTATATTAAATCTCTAACTATCTCTAACACTCAAATATGCTAAGTCTAAGTGTCGTGTATTTGTATGGTAGATAATCATATATGCTAAGTATAATTAAGTTTCGAATATTACATCTCTAATAATCTTATATTAAATCTCTAACAATCAAATATGTTTCGAATATTACATCTCAAATAATCTTATATTAAATCTCTAACACTCACATATACTAAGTCTAATTAAGTTTCGTATATTAAACCTCTAATAATCTTATATTAAATCTCTAACTATCTCTAACACTCAAATATGCTAAGTCTAATAATCTAATAATCTCTAACGCTCACATATGCTAACTCTAATAATCTAATAATCTTATATTATAAATCTAACAATCTTATATTATATCTCTAACAATCACATCTTTACATCACTTGCCTGCGCGAATTCCTTCGAGGGCTAGCTACCACTTCGGCTTAACGGACGACGACGACGACGTCTTCTCTGCAACATGCAAAAAAAATGTATTAGTCTAAATGCAAAGGAACATATAATGTATTTCACGTTTTCAAGTATATATAATCACATATATATATGCTAAGTTCAACAATAGTTTAATTATCTCGTTCGTACACATTTCACTCGCGTTCGTTCTCACACTTTTAGTTCAAGTGCATTCACGTTCGTTAACGTTTCAATCACGTTCGTTCGCGTTTCATTCACGTTCGTTCGCGTTCGTTCACTAACACTCACGTTCGTTCACGTTTCAGTCACGTTCGTTCGCGTTCGTTCACGTTTTGTTCGCGTCGTTTCGTTCGCGTTCGTTCGCGTTCGTTAACCGTTCGTTCACGTTCGTTCACTAACACTCACGTTCGTTCACGTTTCAGTCATGTTCGTTCGCGTTCGTTCACATTCGTTCACGTTTCGTTCGCGTTCGTTCACGTTCGTTCGCGTTCGTTCGCGTTTGGTCACGTTCGTTAAGCGTTCGTTAAGCGTTAGTTCGCGGCAGCGGCGTCTCGCGGCGGTGGGGGTGTGGTCCGGCGCCGTGGGCCGGCCCGGCGGCGTGGGGGCGGCGGCGGCGTGGCGGCCGCGGCATCGTGGCGGTGGCGGCATCGTGGCAGCGGTGCGGCGTGGCGGCGGCGGCATCGTGGCGGCGGCGGCGGCGTGGGGGCGCGGCGGCGGCGTGGCAGTGGCGGCGTCGTCTCGCGGCGGCGGCGTCACGGGGCGGTGGGGGCGCGGTCCGGCGGCGTGGGGGCCCGGCGGCGTGGGGGCGCGGCGGCGGCGGGCCATGACGGCGGCATGGGGGCCCGGTGGCGTGGGGGCCCGGCGGCGGTGTGCCGCGGCGGCGGCGTAACGTAGCGGCCCGGCGGCGTATGTCAGCGTCGGCGTTCGTCGGCGAAAGAGAGAGAGACAGAGAGCTACATCGACAGAGAGAGAGAGGGCGGGGGCTCTCACCCAAGAGACGTGGCGGCGGCGTCTGCGGCGGAGGCAGCGAGGACCGCCAGGCGACGGTGAGAGACGACGGCGGCGTCGGCGCGGGGTTGCCCTAGGCAGTGGCGGCGAATGAGAAGCCGATGCTCGATCTCAATAGAAAAAACGTCTAAGTGCTGGTGGAGAAGACGAGGGCGCACCGAGAATATATATACCCCCGGATCTTTACTCCCGGTTGGTGAGAAGAACCGGGAGTAAAGATATCTTTACTCCCGGTTCTTCTCACCAACCGGGATTAAAGATATTTTCCTGCTATTTCCAAATACTTTTTTAAACCCGGTTAGGGTTAAGAACCGGGACTAAAGTTAATAGCACTGAATATTGAATTTCGTTGCATATATGTTTCTAAAATAGTAAATAATGCATTAAAAATTCTAATTAACATATGTAAATCCCACATGCATGATTTAAAACTTTTTAAAATTCTAATAATCGTATATAATTAGCATATACATGATATTAAATTGTTAAAAATTGTAACTAACATATGTAAATCCCACATGCATGATTTAAAACTTTTAAAAATTCTAATAATCGTATATAATTAGTATATGCATGATATTAAATTGTTAAAAATTGTAATTAATCATATATAACTAGCATATTCAATACATCCAAAATAGTTTACAACAATTACGGCAATAGATCGGCGGTGACGGTTGTCCGCACGTACTTTCTCCTCACTATTGTTCCTTCCTTGTGATCGCTACGTGAGTAAGGGGTGTCTTCGTTTGATAGGAGGATGCTAGGGTCAACCGTCACCGTGAAAGGGGGTTGCCCATCAAACTGATCGTAATCCTCGTCAGTCTTGTCCTCTACTTCGACGATTTTTCTTTTGCCTGGGAGAACCACGTGGCGCTTCGGCTCGTCAGGCCCTTTGCCCTTCTTTCCTTTGCTAGACATGTCCTTCACGTAAAAAACTTGCGTTACATCATTGGCAAGGACGAAAGGTTCGTCCGAGTATCCAACCTTGTTAAGGTCAACCGTTGTCATCCCACTGTCATCAATCGTTACACCTCCACCAGTCAACCTAACCCATTGGCACCGGAACAGAGGGACCTTGAGAGGTCCATAGTCAAGTTCCCATATCTCCTCGATGGCACTGTAATACGTGCCAGTTGTACCATCGTGTCCCATGGCATCGATACGAACAGCACTGTTCTGGTTCGTGCTCTTCATGTCTTGGGCTCTTGTGTAGAATGTGTACCCATTGATCTCATATCCCTGGAATGTCGCGATCGAGCCAGATGGACCCCTCGCCAGGAAGGCCAGTTGCTGGTTAATCATCTCGTTGCCCATGAGATGTTGTCGCAGCCATGCGGGGAAAGTATCAATGTGATGCCGTGTAATCCATGCATCGAACTTACCGATGTTTCTGGCACGAACTAGAGCCAAGTGCTCCTCGATGTAAGGAGCCACCAATGAAGATTGTTGTAAAACCGTGAAATGGGCTCTACGGAATAAATTGTTGTCTACCGTCATTATAGCTTTCCTTCCAAGAGTCCCCTTTCCCCGTAGTTTCCCTTCATGGCGTGATTCAGGTACCCCGATTGAGCGAAGGTCTTCAATAAATTCTACGCAGAATTCAATGACCTTCTCTGTTCCATACCCCTTGGCGATGCTTGCCTCTGGACGAGCACGGTTACGAACATACTTCTTCAGAACGCCCATGTACCTCTCGAAAGGAAACATGTTATGTAGGAACACAGGCCCGAGAATACCGATCTCTTTCACTAGGTGACAAAGCAGATGCGTCATTATATTGAAAAATGAAGGTGGAAATATCAACTCAAAGCTGACAAGACATTGCACCACATCATTCTGAAGGGCTTCTAACCTATCCGGATCGATGACCTTCTGTGAAATTGCGTTCATGAAAGAACATAGCTTTGTTATTGTTGCCCGGACATTGTCTAGGAGGATACCCCTTATTATAACTGGTAGCAGCTGTGTCATCAACACGTGACAGTCATGAGACTTTAGGTTTGTGAACATCTTCTCCTTCGTGCTTATTATTCGCTTTATATTCGTGGAGTATCCAGACGGTACCTTGATGCTCTCCAAGCATTGAAACATACTTTCCTTCTCTGCCTTGCTAAGAGTGTAGCTGGCTGGACTCAAGTAATGGCTGCCTTTCTCCTTTGGTTCCGGGTGAAGGTCGCCGCGTTGTTCCATATGCTTCAGATCATTACGCGCTTCTAGTGTATCTTTCGACTTTCCATATACACCTAGGAAGCCAAGAAGGTTTACGCAAAGGTTCTTAGTGAGGTGCATCACGTCGATTGCGTGGCGGACGTCCAAGAATTCCCAATAGGGTAACTCCCAAAATATGGAGTTTTTTTTCCACATCACCGCGTGACCATCTTCGCTCTCTATAGGCTGGCTGCCAGGCCCCTTTCCAAACACTACTTTAAGATCTTTAACCATAGCAAACACTGTTTTCCCGCTGTGATGTTTAGGCTTCGTACGGTGGTCCGCCGTATGTTCAAAGTGCTTGCCTTTCTTCCGTACCGGGTGGTTTGCTGCAAGGAATCGACGATGACCCATGTACACAACCTTCCTACAGTGCTTAAGATACGTACTTTCTGTTTCATCGATACAGTGAGTGCAAGCCTTGTACCCCTTGTTGGACTGCCTGGATAGGTTGCTAAGTGCAGGCCAATCGTTGATGGTTACGAACAGCAGCGCTCGTAGGTTAAACTCCTCCTGTTTGTCCTCGTCCCACACGGGGACACCTTCCTTCTTCCACAACAGTTTAAGATCTTCGACCAGTGGTCTTAGGAACACATCGATGTCGTTACCAAATTGCTTGGGGCCTTGAATAATAATTGGCATCATTATGTACTTCCTCTTCATGCATAGCCAAGGGAGGAGGTTGTAGATACACATCGTAATGGGCCAAGTGCTATGGCCGCTGCTCATCTCTCAAAAAGGATTCATGCCATCCGTACTTAAACCAAACCGTATGTTTCGTGCGTCCTTTCCAAAGTCTTTAAATTTTCTGTCGATGTTTCGCCACTGCGAACCATCTGCGGGGTGTCTCAGCATCCCGTCCTGTTGACGTTCTTCAGTGTGCCAACGCATCATTCTAGCATTCCCCTTGTTCCTGAACAAACGCCTTAGCCGTGGTATTATAGGGAAATACCACATCACCTTAGCAGGAATTCTCTTCTTCGTTAGCTGCCCGTCAACCTCACCTGGATCATCTCGTCTAATCTTGTATCGTAGTGCTTTACAAACAGGGCATGCTTCTAAGTTCTCGTACTCCTCACCGTGATATAGGATACAATCATTCGGACATGCGTGAATCTTCTGAACTTCCAGTCCTAGAGGGCAGACTATCTTCTTAGCCTCGTACGTTGTCTCGGGCAATTTGTTTCCCTCCGGAAGAATGTTCTCGATGAGTTTCAATAAATCGCCAAATGCCTTGTCACTAACACCATTTTTTGCCTTCCATTGCAAGAACTCCAGAGTGGTATCCAACTTTTTGTGCCCCTGCTCGCAACCTGGGTACAACGACGTTCTGTGGTCCTCTAACATCTTGTCCAATTTATGGGCCCCCTTTTCACTTTCGCAGTCCTCCTTGGCATCCTGCAACATCTGACCAAGATCATTCGCAACATCGTTATAATCAGCATCTATGTCCTCCTCGCCCGTTTGATTTCCTTCAAATCCAGCGTACTGAGCAAAGTCTGGAATATTGTCGTCTTCCACTTCATCTTCTTCCATTTCAACCCCTTGCTCTCCGTGGGATGTCCAATAATTATAGCTTGGCATGAACCCCGACTCAAACAAGTGGAAATGAATAGTCCTGGATGCAGAATACTCCTTCTGATTCTTACACTTATTGCATGGACAACAAATAAAACCCTTCAGCTTGTTAGCTTCGGCCACTCTCAAAAAATAATGCACGTCGTCAATAAACTCTTTGGACCGCCGGTCAGCGTACATCCATTGCCGATCCATCTACATGAAATGAAAAAAAAATCGTACACAAATAATCATTCGTACAATAATGACAGTCATACAATAATGATAAAATAATCACAAACTCTTTCAACAGTCATACAATAATGACATATCATTATTCATACAAAAATTATAAAATATTCCACCAAATAATTCTTATTTATTATTTTTTAAGTTTTAAATTTGTAGCGCCCGTTCCGTCGTGGCGCCTAGCGGGAAAAGCTATCTCTTAAAAACCCTAATTGCGAAAATTGCTTCTTCGCTTGCAGTCAGTCTCCGTGCCACCTCAGATCTCGAATCCCCGATCCATCGTCGAATTCAAATCCGAATCCAAATCCTTCCCAAATCAAATCCCCTCCGCAAAGTCTATTTTGCCTCCCTCGGGTTTGATGGGCCGAATCCCTCTCGGCCCATCTCTCTCTTTTTCTCTCTCTCTTTCTCTCTCCCTCTCCCCGCCCCCGACTCGGCCCCCGCGCACCGTTGTTCGCGTGCGCGCGCCCGCGTGGACGCCGCCCGTGCCGCGCCTGCGCCGCCCGGCCCCGCTGCCCTGCCGCGCCTGCAGCCGCGCAGCCGCTCGGCCCCGCAAGCCAGCGCGCGTGAGCCGCGCCGCGCCGAGCCCTCCCTCTCCGCTCCCGCTGCCGCTCCCCACGCGCGCGCCGTGGTGGCCGACCGCCTGGCCGCCGCCGCCGTCAGCTCCTGCCGCGCCTGCCCCGTGTCTGCCGCCGTGTCGCCGCTCCGCTCCAAGCCGGTCCGCCGTCATCGCCGTCGTCATCAACCCGGCCCCCGCCACTCCGCGCGCTAGCCTCCAAGGGACGGAGACAGAGCTCCCCCTCCCTCTGCCGCGTCGCCCCCCCCCCCCCCCCGCTCCCTCCTCCTTTTCCCAAAGCGGCAAGGGGCAAGCTCCCTTTCTCTCCCTCTTTTCCCCTTTTTCCTTTCGCCGGCGTCATCCTCCTCCCTGTCGCCGATGGGGGCCGCGACCGCCGAGTGCTAGCCCTCTCTTTTGACCGCCCTAGGTCAGTTTCCAAACCGACATCGTCGCCCTATAAAGCCCGAGGCGCCCTCCCATCCTTCCCTTCCCCGTTTCGCTCGCCGCCGCCGCGCCATTGCCGTCCCCTCTGTCTCGCTCGCCGCCGCCGTCACGTGTGCTGAAGGAGCCGGTGCGCGTTAGGACGCGGAAGTGGACTCCGGGCGCTCGTCTTCCTCCTCTTCCCCGGCCCGAGGCCGAAGAGATCACTCCCGCGCCGTCGGCCTCTCGTCACTGCGCCCGCCCGCACGGTAGTGCCTCCCTCCGTTCTTCCTCCCCGTTCCATCTCCTCCCCTTAGACTCGAGTAGTAGCACGAGTAGCCCCCCCCCGTAGCTAGCCGGCGCCGCCCCGACCATTGCAGCCGCTCGCTGTGTGCTCGCCGCCGTCGCCGCCCGTGCTCCGTAGCGCCCGCTCGTCGCCGGCCTCGCTCAGCGTAGCTCCGCCCAATCCGACGCTAGCATCGGACTCCGGTGGCCGCGTAGATGCTCTAGTCCAGAGGAATCGATCTCCCGTCGCGCCATCGCCGTTTCCCTCTTCCCCCGCCGCCGGTTGCCGGCGCCGCAATCCGCCGCCGTCGAGCATCCCCCGGCGAATCCGAGCCGTTGGCCCGTCTCCCCTCGCCCCGTGTAACATCCCGGAGTGCTCGCTTTCGCCTGTATCGCCGTGGTTCGCTCCGCCGCTCGCCGCTATCGTCCGCCGTCCGTTCCGGCCGGCGTCGTCATCTACCTCCCGCCAGCCCGCGTGGCAGCCATGTGGCGCCACGTAGGCGCCACGTCAGCGCCAGCTCGGCGAAGGCCGGGTCGAGCCGACCCCGGCCAGCCCCTCCCCGTGCGCGCGTTCCACCGCGAGCCGTGAGGCTGCGCATGGGCCCGCCGCATCCGTCCCTCCGCAAACCGCGCGCGTGCACCGCGTCCCTCCCCCGCCCGCGCGCGTGCGCCGCGTGCTCGCTCCGCACGGTGAACCGTGTCACCGACAAGCGGGTCCCACCTGGGACCACGCGTGGTGAGCCCGGTCCACCGGCTCTCTCTCTCCTCCCCTCCCGCGCGCGCGCGCCTTGGGCCGCCTTCTTGGGCCGGCCGGCCCATTAAGCTCGGCCGAGCCGCCCCTTTTCTCTCGGGCCGCGCCCTAGCCGCCCGAGGGAAGTCTAATTCCCCTCCCTCCTTCCTTTCTTTTCTTTTCTTTTCTTTTCTTTTCAAAAAGGATTTAACTAAATCCTTTTTCTTTAGACCAAAAATCCGACAATCTTAGAAATTCAATATCTTCCCAACCGTAAGTCCGTTTGACTCCGTTCAACTTCCAAAATTCTTCAAATCTCGAGATCTATCTAATGGCATGATTAGAGGTCAATAATAGGGCTTTATTTTCGCCGTTTGTTGAGTTGTCCCGTTTCGCGTGTAGTTTCGGAGCCCGAAGACCCGCAGTGCGAGGAATTCGAGGATCAAGCTCAAGATCTCGAGCAAGGCAAGTCACCTTTGATCATCTTGCACCTATAATTTAAATCTAAGTATTTCTTTTTCGCAAATATTGCATGAGTAGGATTAAAACAAGTAATTCGGCCGCGGCTTGCGAGATAGCCTGCCGGCCCCCAATCCTAATTGCTGCAATTACCCTCCTTGAATTATTGAACACTTAAACTTCCTTTGTCAACTGTTGTGCTTCGATGCACGGGCCATCGGGCTCGCACATCGGAACACCTCCCCTCAAATTTAAAATATCCAACGATGGGTAAAACTTGAGGTTTTACAAAAGACTTGGAAAACCCGACACCTGGGTCGGTGCTTGCGAACAAAATGAATTTCCAAAATCGCGGACCGGGGAACGTACCGGGAGTACGGTTTCCCGCTCTTGCACTTAAGGACCGTTTCCTTGGAATTTCATCCGATCATAAGACAAGTGCGACCACATGGGTGAAATGGGACACCCCTGGCTGAGTAATTAGCTAATCGGGGGAGCCATGATGCCAAGAGACATGTGGATTCAACGGGGTGGTGTCGGGGAGAACCCCCGGGTTTCCTGGCACAGTATGGTCTAGGACCTAATCTGGTGTTGGTCTGGGACCCCTCTCGTTGGCATATGGTGAACCTGTGTCGGCTTTCGAAATGCCTTGTCATGAAAGCCTTAAGGTCTCTAGACGTGGCCGTTCTGCACGGGCTGGATGATCCGGGTTAGTAATGTCGTGTGGGTAAAGTGTACCCCCTCTGCAGAAGTTATTAAACTGTTCGAACAGCCGTGCCCATGGTCATGGGTGGATGTGAGGTGATTCCTAGCGTAGTTTTGTTTGACTACTGCCTTGTGAATTTGCTGTTGTGAAAAGGGTTCGTTGAATGAAAAATCTGCAGCTGATGGGATCAGCTAGGCCCGGGTGGCCGTTTAAAAGTTGTTGGCCGGGTGCCAACCTTGATCAATCCAAAGACTGATACATTGCACATACTCCGACCGGACGAGACGCACTGTCTCTCCCGTGTCGTTTGAGAAGCACTCACTTAGTCGTTTCAAAAATGAGTTTAACTAAAATCAATTGTGAAAACGAGCAGCCTTTCCTTTGAAGCCTGCATTAAACACTTAATTCCTATGGCTTGCTGAGTACTCCTGTACTCACCCTTGCTCTATATAAATAATCCCCCCCAGTTGCTGAAGAAGATGAAGCGGATCCCGCTGACGAGGAGTTCTTCCAGGAGCAAGTCGGCTACGACGAGTTTTAGGGTTTTGGCCTAGTTCCCAAGTCGCGCCTGTGATGTTTGGTCCAAGTCTTGGCTTCCGCTTTCCCTTTTGTAATGCAGTTGTGAGCTCGGGATCTGTCCGCAGCCCAACATGACTGTACTCCTACTCTGTAATAAAGAGACCACTGTTGCTGTGATACTCTGTCTTCCTGCAATACCAGCACTGTTTCCTGGGACTGGTATCGATTAACAGGTTAATTTGGGGCGTCACGGGCTAGTTCCGCTCGGGACTAGTTCGGGGCGTGACAAAATTCTTTTAATTTTCAATTTAGTTTGTTTTCTTTTATTTAAGATTAACTTTAACTATATTTTCCTACTCAACTATTTTATAAAACCTTATTTAGCAAATAAAAAAAATTTCTATATATTCTTTCTTTTCCTACACAAATTTTCTCTCTCATCAACTTACAACAAAATTTTGGAGACAAAAAAGTGTGCAAAACATAGCTCCAAATGTAATATGACCAAAAAAAACATTGGAGGATGAAGTTGCTAACCTTTTAGGCACCTCCGATTTGTATATAATCACCAAAGTAAATTCACTATAAATTTTGGCATGACCTCCCCTCTTTTTTGAAGAAATTTTGAAGCTTGCTCGGGCTGGAGGAGGAAGAAGACATATATAAAGGGGTGGGACTTTAGTCCCGGTTGGTGTTACCAACCGGTACTAAAGATCACCGGGATCTTTAGTCTCGGTTGGTAACACCAACCGGGACTAAAGTTACGATCTTTAGTCCCGGTTGGTAACGCCAACGTTACCAACCGGGACTAAAGATCCCGGGGGGGCCTGACAAGCCCTGACAGCATTTGAACCGGGACTAAAGATCATCTTTAATCCCGGTTGGTGTTACCAACCGGGACTAAAGATCAAATATGCCCGTTACCCTTTTTAACCGGGACTAAAGATCATCTTTAGTCCCGGTTTTTGTTGCAACCGGGACTATCGTGGAATTCGGCCGACCGATGAAAGATGGTTTCTCCACCAGTGGTAGAGCACCAATTTCTAAATTTAGCTTTAAGAGTTAGGTCTAGAGTGGAGTTGTGGAGCTGCCTAAACCCAGCTTCACCTCTCTAGTTAAAAAAAGACGAATATTACAGAAGAACCTAATATCAAATAATTAGAAAGAGTAAGGCTTCGAACCCAGGTCGTCTAGCCCACCACGTTGTGGAGCTAGCCGGAAGACCTCTGGGTGTTTTTAATTGATTTTGTGAGAGAGTTTCACCCAGCTCCGCTCCTATTCCAGATGAAGCTGAGATTGTTTGGTTGAGCTCCAGCTACATGAGAGGCTCTTAAGCAATGTAATATATAGCTGGTCCTGCTTAATTGAGCAAGTAGCGGCTTTAATAGTTGAACTTGACATGCATACGTGTGCGGTGACGCGGTTTAATGCAATGCACGTACGTACATACGTACGCATCGACGTAGATTTTTATTATCAGCTGGTCCCTGGATTTAATTCGCCGCGAGCACATGTACCACACGCATACGTACGTACGTACTATACCATGCAATTGACCCTATAATTAATTAGCTACTCCCTCCGTTTCACATTCTAGAATTTCCCACATTCATATTGATGCTATCTAGATTCATTAGCATCAATATAAATGTGGAAAATATTAAAATGACTTAGTATCAATATAAATGTGAAAAATGTTAAAATAACTTACATCGTGAAACGGAGGAAGTAACTCTGAATATGAATGTTAAGTTGATCGAATTGGATTCACCACTGCACACATGTATTGAAACCGGCTGATGGATGATCTAATTGATCATGTTTTTTTTTCTTAGAAAAACATTAGGAGACACTCACACAACACAAGTATACTTACCCCTATTTCTTAGAAGCAGATGCACACGTATCTCAATACACGTCTACACGTACTCAAAATACAGATGTTAGGAATAAATCCATGAAGTAGCTAGCTCCACTTATCTCCCACGAAATTCCTACAAATAAATTTCACAGAATTACATATAGTCTGACCAAACTATCACAAGACACTAGAGATTTAAGATGGTGTATCTCAAAACTAGCAGCCTCATCTTTTCGATTGTGCTTATACTTATTAGCTAAAATTTAAATTTTTAATGTTAAATTTAAATTTGATTTTAGAGTTTTTTCCATCGAAGTTTATTTTTCAGCCTTTGCTTTTAGATCGCTAATAACACACATATAAAAGTTTTACTTATAAATTATTTTTCGTTTGTAAATATGCCGTTGGCTTATTCTTTATATAAGCCAAACAACAGGGACATAGATTTTAACCAAATTTATCATGCATAAAACTATATATTTAAGGTGCAACGTCACAAAACTATATATTTAAAAATTAATTTATCACAAAACTATATAATCCAAAGCTTAAATAATACCTAGCACTATTGTCCTGTTGGAGTTCTAAACATTATAGTCTTATGATTAAATTGACGTTAAATATATAGTTCTATGATAACTTATTACTAAATCTGTGGTTTTATATTTAATTTTAAATATATAGTTTTATGATAAATTTAGTGTTAAATCTACATTTATTTTTCATACACCATCTTACGTAATTTTGTGATAGTTTGTTCAAGGAATCTATAGTACATTATTTTTGCAAAATTTACTCAATTCCTACCGAAAGAGCACCTACGTAACTGTGACACTAAGATTTTGAACCTTTAATTAGCAAGTGGCATGCACTTACAACTTCACCGTCACACTAAATATGCTACCCTACTAATTTGATTTCGATCGAAAGCTTGAATAAGGAAGCTAGTGTCTACTAGCTGCCCAAAATCCTTGCATGCATGTGTAGCGTGTGAAATACTAATTATTGCCGAATCATCAACACGCGGGAAGAGATAAATGTTCTGTCGGTGAAGAGGGGATAAAAAGCACATGTGTCATGTATATTCTTCGATATATCTCTGTCATGACGAGGATGGTAATTGCATTTGGCAGCTAGGTACTGCATATCTATATGTGTACATGTTGAGCAGCTTTCTCCAAGAGAGAGAAATTAACATCATGCAAGAGATATATAGATGCAACTAGCTAGAGGTCTCTCTCCTGTCATGAAAACTAATTGCTAGCTAGGTTAATTGTGGTGTGGCAAATGAGGGATCACACAAACATGTTCACATCAACTATTGATTAATCAATTACTAAGGCGATCAATAGTAATCACTGTGCATGCTAAAGAGAAAGGCAGTTGGAAATAGTATTATTATTTAACATGTGGTTACCATCCAAATGCCATCTCTTCCACACATGCAGTACCGCTCTATCTAGCTAGCTAGCACTACTGTTTCTCTGTCCCTAACCAAGCTATAGATATAGATAACCAAAGGCTAATTAATTAGGCCCCCATGGCCATGCATGATAAGATTCTGTGTGTGCTGTGGCATATCTGGCTAGCAATTAATTATTGCATGTAATTAATTGTTAATTAATTAATTAATTGATGGTGAGAAGATGAGACCGATAATTAAACCATGTTGATCGGTTGCTTGCGTTCCAATTAAATCACTGGTCGAGAATGAAGTGATGCTAAAGCAAAGCGAATGTGTGTGTGCAAAGTCCAACAGGGGTATGCATTCATGCAGAGCTAGCAATAGCATGATCTGCAGTAGTTAGTGGCAGATCGATCGATGCAAAAGTGTCAAGGTGAACATAATGTTAGCAGGAGAAAGATAGATAAGAGGCAAAAAGCTTAAGGCAGAAAAAGAGTCCAACATATGCAGCTGCTGCTAGCCCTACCAACACAGCTGATCTGACGAAGTGTGATGATGAGCTGGGTGGATGGTTACTACACCTGATCACCACACATACCCTGGAGATAATTGGTGAAGCTGCCATTAGCAGCAGAAGCAACCGTTTTCTGCTTTGTTGTGTGTAATACGTGATTAACTTATTGATTTACGCATTTTAAGACAAATTTATGATATTAACCTCTCCCCACCCACACTTATGATATTATGGTAGGTACATTTTAAGACAATTTTACTTATACTAATTTTACGTTTCTAAATTATTGTTTTAGAAGTTAGTAATGGTCAAAGTTCCAAAACATCAATTGAGGGGTTCCTTTGACATAGTGGATTGGCAAAGAATTTTTGAAATATTCAATTCTCTTTGGATTTTTTCCCCTATAGGATCCTTTGATTCGTAGGAACAAGATATGAATATTTTCGTAGGATTACATATTTCTATGATTAATTTCATAGAAAAATAAATAAAAGGTTAGACTTTTTGGAAACTTTTCATGGGTTTAATTTTTTTTCCAATGGTGCAATCAATGCGCTCCTCTTTCCATTTCCTAAAATACCTACATTTTTCCTATTACTTATCGTGCGTTTCAAAGAGGACCTAAATCTTGTCTTAAATTAAACGACAAACATTTATAACCAAAGTGAGTACTATTATAGGTTGAAGTTAGTAAAGGTGGTGGAAAATATTAGCAAGTGATCGAGAGAGAGGAGAGAGCTTAAGGTAGGGAGACCTGAGCTGAGAAGAGAGAGTCTTCGAGAAGAAGAAGAAGATGATGAGATGAGATGCTTCATCACTCATCAGAGAGAGTGTAACAGTCTGCACTGGAGATGCACACCACAATGGCCACCTACCTGAGAGCGACCTCCCGCCTCCCGCCCACGCTATCACCTCCCTCTCTCTCTCTCCCGCCTTTTATACCTCGTCTTCTTCCTCCTCCCACCCCCCCTCTCCTCTGTCCCAGCTCAAGCTTTCGTCTTCGTCTTCGCCATCGTCGTCGGGACATCGCCGGCGGTTTGGTTTGTTCTCTCTCGGTCGTCGGCGGCGGCAATTGCGACATTGAGCACGGTGGTGTCTGGTGGCCATCTATGGCGAAGCGGGCGGGCGGCGCGAGGAAGAAGCTGAGGAGAGGGCTGTGGTCGCCGGAGGAGGACGAGAAGCTGATGAACCACATTGCCAAGTATGGCCATGGCTGCTGGAGCTCCGTCCCCAAGCTTGCAGGTATATACACTCACTAGCTATATCTAACTATACATAGTTCATAGCTCTAGTAGCAATAGTACTACTACAAAGATGGACAGTGTAATTTAGCTTAATTAGTGCCATAATACTAGTCACTAGCTAGGTCTCTCTGTGCATGATTTGTGCTTAATTAGGAATTTTCATGTCACATAATTAAATTGAGCTGAAATGAACCTTTTTAGGTAGGAATTGGTAGTAGTTTGAATTTGATATATATCATTAGAAATTCCAATTTGTGGTTGCATTAGGCCTTGAGAGATGTGGGAAGAGCTGCAGGCTGAGGTGGATAAACTACCTCAGGCCAGACCTCAAGAGGGGAGCATTCTCACAGGAAGAAGAAGACCTCATCATCCATCTCCATTCCATGCTAGGAAACAAGTAATTAACTCAAACAAATCCATATACACATTATTACTAGATTATCATACTAGTAATTTAACTACTTCTCTTAATTAATTATAGCTTGGATGATTTCTAGCTAATTAATCAATCAAACAGGAAATTAATCAGCTTGAATTGAATCAGGTGGTCTCAGATTGCGGCTCAGCTGCCGGGTCGGACGGACAACGAGGTCAAGAACTTCTGGAACTCGTACATCAAGAAGAAGCTTCGCCAGCGCGGCATCGATCCGGCCACCCACAAGCCGCTCGCCGAGGTCGTCGCCGCCGCCGCCTGCGCCCGCACGCCGGCGGTGTTCAGCGACGCCGAGCTCATCCTGTCCTCCATCGGCGTCCAGCCGCCGCCGGAGAGCTATATGTACTACGATGGCAGCCGGTACAGCACGGAGTGCGGCGCCGCGAGTGTCGGCGGCGACGGGTCGCTGTCGTCGCTGTCCGGGTACAGCCAAGCGACAGCGGAGTTCGCGGTGGACGGCGCCAGCGCGAGCGCGCTGCTGCACTGCGGCGGCGGCGGCCCCACCTCCTCCGGTGGTGGCGCCCCGGCGGCGCCCACGGCGGCGGTTATCCCGTCGGTGTCGAGCTCCAGCACGCTGAACTCGATGGCTGGCCTAAGCCCCGCCGCCACCACTACCACCGACGAGCAGTACGGCAACACCAACCACCTCCCATGGCTGGAGCTGGGCCCAAGCACCACCACCTCCTCCTCCGCCGCCACCGCCGCCGTCGACCACTACGGTGCCGCGCTGGACGAGCTCAAGTGGTCCGACTACGTGTTCGACGGCTACAACCACCAGCTACCTCCGTACAACCATGGCGGCATCTATGGCGGCGGCGACAGCAAGGACACGGCGGTGCACTTTGACGCCCACGCCCTCGGCAACTGGTGCTAGCAGCTACCCTCCGTAAAAAAAAATAATCCAATCCTTACTGTGAACCTGGACATATTTATGTCCAGATTCATAGCTAGAGTTTATTTTTTTATGGGATAGAGTAGTACCATCTAGCTAAGCTCGAATCAAACACCCCAAATTAGGCGCAACGAGAACGACGGCGAGCGATGAGCCATAGCAATGATCAGCCAATCAATTAGTAGGCGCCATAATTGCATGCAAGCATGCTGCTACGTATAAATGTACGTATACCTACGGTTCAAGTTTTCAACATGTATACGCGCGTGTGAATTAATTAAGTAGGCGCGTACGTAATTAAGATCATAGCTGATGTTTGGTGAGAGGTTTTTGGGTTGTAAAAGATTTTTTTTTTTGGTTTAGTTTCTTTCATTTCTCTTCTCTCCTTTGATCGATCGATCGAGAGATATCGATGGATCGGGCATTAGTTTGCTGCTTTTGAGTGACATGATTGTGATGATAATTAAAGTCTTTAATCTCGATCGCCGGTACACGTACAACATGTAAAGTTCTTCATATGATGATATATATAAAAATATATATAGACATTGATGCTGAAATCCGTACGTGTAAATATATTATGTGATCATGGTGTTCTATATTTCATATTTGAGTGGTCAGTTAATTGAATTAATTAATTAATTAAGTAATGGTGGTGATTAATCAGTGTCAGACTGTCAGTGCATAGCTTTATAATGGGGTCGTCCGGCCATATATTCGTGTCAGTTTCTTCTCCCTTTCAGAGTTGGGTGTTGGTCCCGTGTGTAATTACGTGGCTCGTTGCTTCAACTTGCCAATGATTGAGCTAATTAAACATCCATGGCCAAGATGTACTTTTACTGTACACTCTTTGTCCGGTAGCTAGCTTGCACAAAGATCTGCCTAGAACGTGACCGTTCAATCATAGTTTTGGAAAGGCAACTTAGTAATTAATTTAGTTTGCATGTGTTAATTTACCTTTGCTAAGGTTGGCAATTACCTCACTAGTTCCTGAAAGATCAATATATGAGCACTAGATGGATTGTTTTTAATAATGGAATTCATTTTCATCTTTTCTTCCAAAGAAGTTACAACTAATTATTATAAAAGTTGCAGATCGATCGAAAAAAATATAAATTATAAAACCACTTATTAAAACACAAGAAACTATTTAGCTTTACCAACCTATAATATCAAGGTATGGACATTAGCTGGATGGGAAAGCATCAATGGTACGTTGGTAAAATCGTGAGTACCAGAGGCTGGAAGAGTTGAAAATTATGCTACTAGGGTTGAAATCGTACTTGTGACTAAATAACTCTAACCACTAGAGTTCAAATCGTACGGGGTGTCTGTAAACATAGTTGTATAGACATTTAATTAGTGCAGAGGCTGGAAGAGTTGTACTACTTTTTCCTTAAAAAGGAGAGCAGGAGAGCATTACTCCAATACATGAGATTGGCCAGATTTATTGTACTAGAAAATATCACCTCTAATATTAGGTTGGGTTTTTGAGACCGAGGGAGTAGATACATGCAGACAAGTACTTTCTGCATTCTTTCTTCTATCAAATATTTTGATAATACAAAGTATTACCATTTTTTTAAGTAAATTTCATAAAACTACAAATATTTTGATCAAATTTTCACTCAAAACTATAATTTAAGATGATATATCACAAAACTATAGATTTAACAATCAATAAAATTACATATTTAAGTTTAAGTATTACAAAACTATAGATTTAATAATAAAATTATTACAAAACTAGGAATGTTATGTGTGAGTTATAAATGTCCAAATTTTATGATTAATTTTTTGACAACTTTGTTACTTAAAATATGCAATTTAGCAATATTTCACCTTAAATCTGTAAGTAGTTTGTGATAAATTTAGTTAAACCTATAATTTTATGATACATCATGTTAACTCTATATTTTTGTGATAGTTTAACCAAAGTACTTATTGATGTGACCATGGCTACTAAGGATACAACCATTGCTCACATCATGGATGAACAAGGAGATATCAAGATCAAGTCCTCCAAGTGCTGGAATCCGATTCGGCCACCTGCTACACTACTGACTTCAAACGGCCACCGAATCTGCATACGACCTCCGTTTTTGGCCCGTGAGTACTTGATGGAAAGCTCTCGGAGCCCTCTTTCCAACGGATCTAGTCTCATAGCCAAATTCCGTGTTATTTGGCTGCAATCACATAAACAAAGTGTTGCGTCACCTGTCTTGGGCCTCTGGGCTTGTAACTATGTTTGGGACCCCGGCCCAAGTGGGGCCCATGTGGGGTGCGCCCCAAGCTGGTGGAGCACGACCCTAGGCACCCCTAGGTCGTCCTCCCACCCCTATATATAGCTAGGTACCCCTTCAGGGTTTCTCGGGTTTTGTTTAGATGAAAGTTTATCCATTGCTACTTCCTTGCAGCGCGCGTGTCGGCTAGACCGTCTGTCTGCTTGTATTCGAAACCCCAACTTATCATGTGTATTCATTCCTATTTGCAATTCAGATTGCTTTTATCTTGTTCTTGCTTGTTTCTTCGATTTGTTTGCAGGAATAAGGTTGATCTGCACCGGCAAGATCAACAACCCACGGAGAGGTGTATCGATCACTAAGGCGCAACACAACGTCTCGTACGGTTGTAGTCGGATCGTCAACATTTCTCCCAAATCGTAGTTACCTACAACTCACCGAAAGATTAGGCCAACAACAGCCTTGAGTGTCAAGAGGAACCCGGGGCCCTGAGTTCCACTCAAGACACTCAAGGCTGTTGTTGGCCCGATCTTTCGGTGAGTTGATGATAACTACGATTTGGGAGAAACGTTGACGATCCGACTATAACCGTACAAGACGTTGTGTTGCGCCTTAGCGATCGATACACCTCTCCGTGGGTTGTTGATCTTGCCGGTGCAGATCAACTTTATTCCTGCAAGCAAATCGAAGAAACAAGCAAGAACAAGATAAAAGCAATCTGAATTGCAAATAGGAATGAATACACACGATAAGTTGGGTTTTCGAATACAAGCAGACAGACGGTCTAGCCGACATGCGCGCTGCAAGGAAGTAGCAATGGATAAACTTTCATCTAAACAAAACCTGAGTAACTCTAAAGGGGTATCTAGCTATTTATAATGGTGGGAGGACGACCAAAGGGACCCTAGGGTCGTGATTCACCTGGTTGGGGCGCACCCCACATGGGCCCCACATGGGCCGGGATCCCAGACGAAGTTACATGCCCATAGGCCCATGACAGGTAACGCAGCACCTTGTTTCTTTGATTGCGGCCAATTGAGATGGAGTTTGGCGATGAGGCTGGATCCGTTGGAAAGAGGACTCCAAGAGCTTTCCATCAAGTACTCACGGGCCCAAAACGGAGCTCGTATGCAAATTTGGCGGCCGTTTGAAGTCAGCAATGTAGTGGGTGGCCGAATCGGATTCCAGCACTTGGAGGCCTTGACCTTGATGTCTTCTTGTTCATTCATGATGTGAGCAATGGTTGTATCCGTAGTAGCTATGGTCACATCATCCTCCCCTTCTTCACGGAAAACCGTCCTCGTTTTTCCATATGGTGCTCTTCACATAGTCCATTCAAAATAACCTGTTTCATCCAATCAAAACTAGAGAAACTCGAAGTAGTGTGATTAGCAATAACATGTTTCTCTAAATCTGAACAAATGAAAACTCTATGCACCAAATATATTCCTCTATCATTATATTCGCCACAGATATGAAAAATAGCATTAGTTGGACATGGCAAATCAGACTTAGCAAATAATTTCTCCTCCAAATTATTGAGCTCACAAAAATCATCAAACTGAACATAGCCCAAAGTATTGAAAGAAGTTATCAATTTACGTTCATCAATATCATTAGCAATATGAACAACATGTTTAAAATCAGCACACAATGAAACACTAGAAATAGCATGTTCATTCACTAGTTGTGGCATGGATATAAGTGAAGCATTACCACACAACTCTTCTTTATCACAAGGAACAACAAACAAATCAACTTGTGACAAAGGAATTTCAGCAGTTGGTTCCACTAATGGTTGCTCTACTATAGCATGAAAAGTGGAAAAATTTAATTCATTAACAACACACTCACCTTGATTAATTTCAGCACCATTAAGTTTACCTTTGATGCCCTCTTCAGATGATGGAGGTGCCTCGACTTTGAGTGTGAACAATGGGACTGGCAGCTCTTTCATGTCTCTCTCCTCCTTTTCATGATTATGCACTCCCTGCAAATGGTTAGTAATAGAAGACAAAAACATAGCATGTTGCTTCTTCATATCCTCCTCTATTTTACTTTCAGCATTGCAAGCAAGTTGTAACAAATGAGAAAGAGATGTATATTTTTCACAAGCAAGCATGTCTTGAATTTCTTTGTTAAGTCCACGTAAAAACCTCAATTCTTTAGCTTCTTCACATTCATCTAAACCACAACGTAATAAACAAGCTTGCATATCATGATAGTATGAAGTAACAGTTCTGGTATCTTGTTTTAAACATTGCAATTTTTTGAACAAAATGTCAGTATAATACATGGGAACATAAACATCTCTGAAATATCGTTTCAGGTCTTTCCAAGATTGTGGTATTTTGTTATGCCTACAAAGATGTTTCCAATCATTAGAAGCATGTTTAATTAAAACACTAGAGGAACACATAACCTTTTGTTTCTCAGACAAAACATGCTTTTGAAATTCACTATCAACCGCTAGCTCCCAATTAATGTGAGCATGAGGATCATAGTTTCCCTCGAAATAAGGCAGTGCAGATTTGATCTTACCTAGAACATCATCACTTACCTCATAATGGTCATGTTGATCACTCCTCATGTCTCGACGAAGATGTCGATGTTGAGCGCAGCTATCCCCAATTATCTTGCATATCCCTGCCATTGTTAGTAGAAAACAAGAAATATACACAAAAATATGCGCATTCTTATTAACTACTAGGTAGTGGCAGCTAAAAAATCACACACACTCAAGTTTTTACCCAAGCTCTTACAAGTTCTTACCAAAGCAAGTGGAATGGTGACGTACACCGACTCAATCAAGCACCCCAACGGAGTTTGGATGTATCGATACCTTAGCAAACACTTGCTGTACGGATGCAATCAAATTTGTGGAGCTCTAGGTAGGCTTAAATATGTAGCAAAGGAATAGCAAATGCTCAAATCAGATAATGCAAAGTTGAATAATCGTTCAAAGTCAAGTACCGTGCTGGTCCTAGGCTAGAACGTACTAGAGACGCGAGCCTAGACACAAACGGTACCACAATATAGCACAAGAAACAACTCAAGCACACTCTGATATATCAAATTCAGCTCATTGATACAACTATTTTTTTTCTCTTTTCCTTCTTTTTTCTTTCTTCCTTTTTTTTTCTTTTCTTTTCTTTTCTTTTTTTTGGTGCGTCTTTTCTTTTTTTTTCTTTGTGCACCTTCTGCCTTTTTTTCTTTCTTTTTTTTGATTTTTTTTTCAGCAAAAAACCAACTCAAGGACCTTAATGCAAGGTTACAGGGAGTCAAACATAAATATAAAAATTTACAAGGACTCAAATGCAAAAGTCCGAACCCAAAATTTAGAACTATACAAAAATGGAATGTTGAATTTATGCCGGTTCCATTTTTCCAAACAGATCTCGAAACCGACACCAAACAAAAATTCACCAAGGTGTTTGACACAACTCGGAACCTTGTGATGTACGTGATTTGGAGGAGGGAGTCGAACTCAAGGAAGGAATGCCGCATGCACTGGTGGTGGGACTCGTGAAAAAGTCTGAAAGAAGGAAACTGATTCCTTATTACCTTTTCTACGTGGCCCCGAAATAGAAACCAAACCAATCTAATCTCTACCTTCCATCTTCCTCATGCCTTCCTTCTTCCTCACGCGCATCAGCAGAACAACAGGAGCACGGGACAGTGCGCAACCACATGACCAAAACACTAGACGCAACTCCACAACACCAAAACCGACTGACAGAAAGTTCTAAAAACTACAAAAAGGAACCCAGGCGGAAAGATGATTCCGTTTTCGTAGGTCCCGATGACAACAAAGACACGGTGGCGACGGCGATAGTGGTACTAAACGTGACCAGAACTCGAAACTCTAAACGAACTAAACGCTAAGACCAGCAGCACGATTCGACAACGCAACAAAAAAACTTAACAAAGCAAAAACTAAAAAGAACAATGCGATGGCACAAGTATGGCTAGGTAAAGGATGCAATTTTTTTTTGTATGGCTATTTTCTGGTTATAGGAAGAAAAAAAAACCTCACCGAGTAACGAAAGCTCTGATACCACCTGATGAACCCCGAGTTCCACTCGAGACACTCAAGGCTGTTGTTGGCCCGATCTTTCGGTGAGTTGATGATAACTACGATTTGGGAGAAACGTTGACGATCCGACTACAACCGTACAAGATGTTGCGTTGCGCCTTAGCGATCGATACACCTCTCCGTGGGTTGTTGATCTTGCTGGTGCAGATCAACCTTATTCCTGCAAGCAAATCGAAGAAACAAGCAAGAACAAGATAAAAGCAATCTGAATTGCAAATAGGAATGAATACACACGATAAGTTGGGTTTTCGAATACAAGCAGACAGACGGTCTAGCCGACACGCGCGCTGCAAGGAAGTAGCAATGGATAAACTTTCATCTAAACAAAACCCGAGTAACTCTAAAGGGGTATCTAGCTATTTATAATGGTGGGAGGACGACCAAAGGGACCCTAGGGTCGTGATTCACCTGGTTGGGGCGCACCCCACATGGGCCCCACATGGGCCGGGATCCCAGACGAAGTTACATGCCCATAGGCCCATGACAGGTAACGCAGCACCTTGTTTCTTTGATTGCGGCCAATTGAGATGGAGTTTGGCGATGAGGCTGGATCCGTTGGAAAGAGGACTCCAAGAGCTTTCCATCAAGTACTCACGGGCCCAAAACGGAGCTCGTATGCAAATTTGGCGGCCGTTTGAAGTCAGCAATGTAGTGGGTGGCCGAATCGGATTCCAGCATTTGGAGGCCTTGACCTTGATGTCTTCTTGTTCATCCATGATGTGAGCAATGATTGTATCCGTAGTTGCTATGGTCACATCACTTATAGTTAAGTGAAATTTACTATTATTTTTAGCGATTTTATTTTTTAGAAAAAATATTGCAAATTTGTTTCGTAATAAAACCCATCGATATCAATTTTTGGATACTGAATATTAATATTCTTGATCAATATATCAATGGTTTGAAATTTTTTAGTTTGGACATTTATAACATTCCTAGTTGAGTGTAAACATGATCGACATGGATTTATATACAGCCATAGCAAACCTAACAATAATGCAAATGGAGAGGACCAATTAGTTGAGTGTAAACCATGCATGTGTGTCGATCTTTAAAGTAGCCAGTTTTTATATATAAATCATGTGCAGAGTAAAGCACACAATTGGGCGGTTCACAAATGCTATTTTGTTTAATTAATTAATCTTCTCGCGATCAAACGCTAGCGTTTGGCGAACTAAGTACGTACGTGGATGGAGACACTTGCAGGCAAGCAGCAAGCAGCAGTAGCTAGCTAGCACTTTGGCCCCGTTTAGTTGCTAAAAAGTTTTTCCTAAAAACATAATATCAAATCTTTGGACATATGTATAAAGCATTAAATATAAACTTAAAGAAAACTAATTGCACAGTTGGGGGGAAATCGCGACACGAATCTTTTGAGACTGATTAGTCTATGATTAGCTATAAGTGCTACAGTAACCCACATGTGCTAATGGCGGATTAATTGGGCTCAAAAGATTCGTCTCGCGGTTTTTAGACGAGTTATGAAATTAGTTTTTTCATTCGTGTACGAAAACTCTTTCCGACATCTGATCAAACGTCTGATGTGATACCCAAAATTTTCTTTTCACGAACTAAACATGCCCTTTGTGTTGAAGAATTGAAGGGTAACTAGTGAATGGTTTTGTTTGTAAAAAAAAAAAAACTAGCGAATGGTTTCTTCATCTTTTACCTCTCATTATTAACTCCCTTCCACATCATATTTTTCTTATATGATAATATATTTAATGCTATAGACACTAAATAGTATGCAGTCGTGGGGATGGCCTAAGTGCCTAACCGCTCGAGAGGATATCCTCTTGTTTATCTTTTCCAACTAAATTCAACACAAATGGTCATAAAATATTTAAAAAAACTTGACAATACAGAGTACAGTGATACACACTAATTAATTAAAAAAAGATAAATTTGAGTATACAATACTATTTAAATGTTGGATTTATCTTTTTTTTTTATCTCGATCGACATATGAGCTGAGAATATACTTTAGACATTGTTACACAGAAACGAGGGAATATTCTCACGATGGATTAATAAAACTGTTTCCGGCCGCATTTTGAACACATGATGCTTAGCTTAATGGGCACACTCAATAATCACTATCATTGAGTCGCCATAGATGGAGAGATGCTGAGGCAGCTATCGCAAATAGGACTATAGGAATAGGGATAGGAATAGGAGTGCTAATCAAACACCTGCAGGTCAGTGTTTAATGGCGACCGGCAAAAGATGGCCTTGATTGATTGATTTTTATTTAGGAAATTAATTAATTAAAGAGCAACTAACATGCATTTCTCGTGTCGTGATATATATGCAGCGCAAATTAAAATACGTAATCCGCCCATTACAAAATCTGACACGTATGACGTTTACACGTCCATGGATCTAGCTACATACCTCACCTCGCGTCTCGCGTCTACTTCAGACTTCAGAGTTCAGATGATTAATTATATATGCAAATTTTATTATTGTTTTAGGTAGTACTAATTACTCCGTCTGTTTTATAATATAAAGGATTTTAAAGAATTATATCCCTCTAAAATATTTATATTATGGATCGGAGGAGTCATAATTAACTAATGACGAAAACATGCATACACTTGGTGCGGCCCTGCTTAGATACACTGATCATGAGCGCATGGCCAGCAACCTCTGTAACCGACAAAAAGAGGGGGGGCTAATTATGACCTTGATCGTACGTCATGTCTCTCGTCTTATTTTCACTTTTTTGTCAATGAATAAGGAGAAAATGTAACGCCATGCTTCCAAAAGGAAAAAGTACGAATTACAGATGAACTATTAAACCAAATTATTCGATACTAACTTTTCATACTGAACGAATTAAACCCCTTCACTATTATAAGTAGTTTCGAAATACGCCAATATACATTGCATTTCAACATGGTGTAGACTTTGTCGGTAGAACAAACATGACAAGTAATAGATAGAGAAAACCACTTCCCTCTCTCTCTCTCATGCTGCCCTTTCTCTATCCCTCTTTGAAATCCCTAGCCAGCGACACAAAGGGTGGTGGGATGAATCAGCTACTGGTGGCCGGATATCGATCGAGATTGCTTGCAATATCGCTGAGGTTGACTTGCTAATGTCCTCCCCGAGCTCGATGAGGAGAGCCGTTGAAACTATGGTGGATCTTGGGGCTTGTGATGGTTTTACCTCCCTTCAAAAGCTCCTCCTCCATTACCGGTCACTCGAGATATGGAACGTGTTCGCATCAACCATCTTTACTACGTACCTTCCCTCCATGACAGAATTGGGTTGTAAATTTGTCTAGTTCACTTGTTGATTGGATATAAGAAGTTTCCGCAGGGTCAGAATTTGGGTGAATAATTCAATTCGCGGCCCTATAATTTGCTCCACTTCAAAATTTGAAAAGCTGTGATGCGTACGTCGAAGTTTTGGGCTGAAATTTATTCGATGTAAATAGCCAAGTTTCAGCCCAATTATGCTCGTGCAATTATTGGGCTCATGGCCTGCGGCTAATACCTAGCCTAGACACGAGAATGCTAATAGGCGATCAGTCACGCGCATTCTCTCCCGCGCGACTGGACACATGTCGCGCGCAGAGAGGGGCGCGGGCGGCGGCGCGATTTTCTTTTTTTTTTTCGGTTCCCTTTTTCCCGCACGTTCCTTTTTTTGTTTGTTCTGTTTTCTTTCCGCGGTTTTTTTTCACACGGTTTCTTCTTTTTTTTTCGGTTTCCTTTTTTCCCGCACGTTCCTTTTTTTTTGTTTGTTCTGTTTTTTTTTCACGGTTTTTTTTTCACATGGTTTCTTCTTTTTTTTCGGTTTCCTTTTTTCCCGCACGTTCTTTTTTTTTGTTTGTTCTGTTTTTTCCGCGGTTTTTTTTCCGCACAGTTTTTTTCTATGTATCTTTTTTTCAGTTTTTTAATATGTACGTATACAAAGTTTGTATACACGTATGCAAAGTTTGAATACACGTATATAAATTTTCTATTTGTGTATATATTTTTTATACATATAAAAAAAATACATATACAATATATATATATGTATATAAAGTATATACATATGTATGCATTGTAGATGAGTGCACTGTAGATGAGAGAGACTAGGAGGCAGAACTGACCGCGCGCGACTGATGGCCGATCAGCCAGGCCCGCCTGGACAGGGCTTATGAGGGCCCATGTAGACCACAACATTTCATCTTCGAAAAAAGTACACCGAAGATCCCTCAATTTGTCATCGAGTTACAAAATCGTCCTCCAACTGCAAAACCAGATATCCAGCATCCCTTAACTAATCAAAATCGATCACAATAGGTTATTCGGTGGTTTTAAATCCGGTTTTATCCTACGTGGCGGCTGAGTCAGCATGGATGTCATCTTCCTCTTTGTTTCCCCTCTTTTCTTGTCTCTCTTCCTACTCTCCACTCGAGCCGACTTGTCGAACACCTTGCCTCACAACCACCCCATGGCCGACCGCCCGACCGCGTCCACCCCATGCCCGCGCCACCGCTGTCGTCCTCGTCTCCTCCGCCGGGACACGGCGCCGCCACCGCCGCCGCTGCCACGGAGACCACGCCGCTGCATCCCAGCTTCCGCGGCGCGCCGCCGCCGTCTCCGAGCACATACATCATCCAAATCCCCAAGGACCAGGTCCTCCGCGTCCCGACGCCGGACCGCGCGCGCCGCGCGGCCCGCAAGCCGCCGCCGGCTCCGCCACGCGTGTTGCGCCGCCTTCAGCGCGTTCCTCCTCCTGGTCCTCCTCGCCGCCGGCCCGTGGCCCGCGTTCCACCAGGCGCCGAGGAACGTGATGGTGTTCTCGACGGCGTTAACCGGAGGAGGCGTGAGCTTCACGGAGGAGTAGAGGAAGCGGCTCGATCGGCGCGGTGCCCCTGAAAATCTCACTAGCAAGCACAGATCAATCTCATCACTTCTTTCTTCTCTTAGATGGCCTGGTTGACTGCGAAGGTCCTGCTGCAGATGGCACCTCTTGAGCAGCCTCAACTGCTTCAGCTTTAGAGCTTCTCAAACTCCTTTTTATCCTCGCTGATGGGCCTGCTCTTTCATTTTCTTCAACCAGTTCAGATTTGACTCCTCTGCGTCTAGTCCTCAGGTTCGTTAACATCCTCCCCGCTGCGCTCCTCCCTCGCCAGCCGCTGGCCGCGCCGGTCGCACCACCGTGTGTCGCCGCCTCACCCCGACGACAACGCGCGGCCACAGCAATGGCGCCGCACGGCACGCAGAGGAGGAGGAGGTAAGGCAGACGACCGCCTTACCTTGAATGGTTTTGTAAGTTGATAGATGTCAGTATATCTGTTTTTTTGGTTAGAGGGTGGTTTTGTAACTCAGATGACAAGTTGAGGGACCTTCCGTATACTTTTTCCTTCATCTTCTCCTCCCTTCTTCTCAGGCTCGGTGTATATATGTACATCCTGGAACTGAAAGAATACACTCGTGGAAATACAGATTTGAGTGTGAATTGCCTAGTTCTTGCAGTTTTTCTCCTACCTGGCCTGTAAATAAATACCTTCATCAATGAAATTCAGACGTTAGCTAGGCGCTTTGAAGTGCACTCTGCGTTTCTGTGGGCCGAAGGACGGAGGAGAGATTGGAGCAGTCCGATGCGCAAGCGACAGGGGTGATGTGTTGAACATGCTCTCACGTAGAATTCTCTATGTTAGAGTATCCGGTTCCTTTAAGTGCTTTAAAATGTGTTCTTAACTGTACCTTCTCAACTACTACTCTCTCGTTTTTTATGCGTATGATTCTTAAACTGCTAAACAAAATAATATGTTCTTTTAAAAGTTTTCTACAGGACAACTGCTTTAAAAAATTATATTAATCTATTTTTCAAATTTTTTTACTAGTACTTAATTAATCATACGCAATTCCTCCTCCGTTCCATTTCACGTGTCGAGAGGGAAGTGTGTTTCTAACCCCTCAAAGGACACAACTTAGGATTATTATAATCTAGATTATTAGTAATAATCTGAAACTAATAGATAGATTATTATAATCTATAATCTAGATTAGTATAATCTATAAGCCAGTCTAAACGTGTTTTTTTTCAAGAATATTTGGTGGCTTAAGACTCACTACCCTTAAAAATTTTATGCAAATTACCTACCACTGCCATCGAACCCAATGGATCGAGCACATCCGCTTCCTGCTTCCCCTGGCTGCACGCGCATCCAATTCCTCTCTCCCTAGTTGCGTGTGAATTTGGCGCCTCCCCTAGCCATGCGTGCATCCGTTTCCTCTCTCCCTAGTCGCGTGCAAATACTTCCCTAGGCCCTAACCCTGCGTGCGAATCCTTCCCCAAGCTCCCATCCTGCGTGCGAATCCTTCCCCAAGCCCCCACCTTGTGCCCCGGCTCCTTTCCCAAGCCGCGCCGCTACTGTCGTTGCCGCCATCATCCTCCTCCCACTCCGCAATAGCTGAGGGCATTATAGACATTAGCTTTTCAAGCCCAATAATTCATGTCTCCAATAATTCAGAGAAACAAACAACTCATAATTTATTCTTATTCTACTATAGCTTATTATAATCTATTTTATAGTAATCTAACTCAATAGATTACAATAATCTTAAGTAAAAATAAACAGAGCCTCGGTAACTCAAACAAAATTAGTTAAAATCCATCACTCGTTACTACCCCATCCTTTGTGTCTATTTTTTTCTTTCAAATATCTTTCAAATATTTGACACTACATAAGTTGTTACTACTTTCCACGAATTTGCCACTAGCACGCTTCATATTCTCACGAGTCTTCACTTGGTCATTAATTTATGCTTTAGCGTATCTCTTCTTTATATAAAGGTAATGTCCACTAAAAATATAAAGCTCAACATGCAAGTATAATATTTATTAGCACTCCTAAAATCTACATGTAAGTATGCCACATCAACCCATTAAGTACACAAAGCTCAACATGTAAGCATATAGTAATTATATCTACAATTTATTTTATTCTAAAACTAAATATACACATGGTAAATCATCATTATCAAATCATTTTTATAATATTTCAATCCAAATCATTTCATCATTTCTCCATTATCTAACATATATCCCGCAGCAAAGCGTGGGGCATCATCTAGTTTTACCGAAGAGTGCTATCGCCAAAATAACAACCAGGTTTAATGATTTTGTGGGATACCTGGATGTAGCGGCTGGAAAACCGTTTCTTCTTCAATAAAGATTGAGACAAAACTGAGATTGGGTAGAACTGAAGAAAATTTGGCAGATGGAGAAAAAAATGGCCAAACGGTTTCGTATAGAAAAAAAAAATGAAAGGAGGTTATTCAATAGCCATAGTAGGTTTCATTCTTTTCTTCCATTCAAAAAGCTAAAGAAAAGGATAGTAAATTATCGATTCACAGGGCCGGCCCGGGGGGGTCAGCCCGTGCGCGCGCCCGAGGCCCCCAAAATCCAGGGGCCCCCATGGCTGATGGGCCATGGCCCATGGCCCACGGCGCCCCCATGTATGCTACTTCGCAGGCCTGTATGGCTGTATCGTCCGAAGACGGAGGACGAAGAGGAGCAACCGAGCGAAGGAAAATTGAAGCGTCGAAGTCGAAGCGATCTATCTGAGTCCCGTTCCCGATTCCCGTCGCCTCGGCCCTCGATCACGCCACCTGCCGACCTGCCGCCTGCGTCGCCTGGTCGCCTACTCGCCTGGAGCCTGGAGGCTGGATCACGGCATCACGCCGCTGGCCGATGCCGCCGAATCGGCGGCGGCGCGCCCTCATCTGTCTGCTGATCGGCGGCTCCTGCTGCTCGACAGGTCAAGGTAATTTTCTTTTCTCTATCTTTTTTCCTCTTCATAGATCAAAATTTATTAGCTCGTACTACTTAATAATTGATTATTAACTTTTCAGCACGATATTAATCATGTTGTCGAGAAAATATGCATCCGGTAGCAAAAAAAGGAAACGGAAAAAGCGTTCGAATGATTTCATTGAAACACAACGAGGAGCTATTGACAGATTTTTCACAAGTAATGCTAATGCTGTAGAGGTTGTTGTAGAGGAAGAGGTTCCAGTTCTAACTCATGAGAATTTAGAAGAAGAAGAAGAAGAAGAAAATGTTGACATCGACGCTGCTGATAACAATGTAAGTGGTCCTGAGAATATTTCACAGAATCAATCTGCTAGTGTTGATGAACAACCAGTTTACAGTTGTGATATTTATGATCCACAAAATTGGGATAGTCTTGATAATAAGGCAAGAGACATATTAGTTGAGAAAGGGCCTATAAGAGAAGAGAATATTGAATTCCCTCTAGATGATGCCTCAAGACATTTTTCATATGCTCATTATTCTAGAAAATTATGCAATGGAGAGGTCCATGATAGAAAATGGCTAGTTTATTCAAAGCATGTTGATAAAGTATTTTGTTTCTGTTGTAAGATCTTTAAGTCTAACACTATCAGGAGTCAGAGTTCCTTAGCAAATGATGGATTTAGAAATTGGAGGCATACTAGTGAGACGCTTAGAGAACATGAAAATAGTGTTGGGCATATTAGTAACATGACCAAGTGGAATGAATTGAGGGCTAGGTTGCAGAAAAAAGAAACTATCGACAAAGAATTGCAGCAGAAAATTGACAAGGAGAAAGAGCGCTTGAGGCAAGTTATGTTCAGAATAATAGCCATTATGAAATATCTTGGTAAACGTAACTTGGCTTTTAGAGGAAGCAGTGAGCAGCTATATCATCATAATAATGGTAATTTTCTAGCTTATGCTGAGATGATTGCAGAATTTGATTTGGTAATGCAAGACCACCTTAGACGTATTCAGAACAAACAAATTCATTATCATTATCTCGGTCATAAGATACAAAATGAGTTAATATCTCTTTTAGCTGCTGATATCACAAGTTCTATCATGAAGGTTGTTAAAGAGGCCAAGTATTTCTCTGTTATCCTAGATTGGAGAGCCGAATCAAAAGTGTGACAGTAATAAGATATCAAGCTGTCGAGTTAAGGTCAGCTTTGTTAGAGTTACGACATGCTTCTGACGTTGACCCTAAGGATAAAAGTGATGCAAAAGGTTTATTTGAGGCACTTGGCAGCTTTGAGTTTATTCTTGGTATGATTATCTGGCATGATATTCTATTTGCTGTAAATAAAGTGAGCAAGAAATTGCAATCACCGGCCATGTGTATTGACTCTACTTTGCAGCAAATAAATGGTATAATGCAATACTTTGAGAAGTACAGAGATGAGGGGTTTCCTTCTAGCTTGATCATAGCTAAAGGTATTGCAGCTGGGATGGGTGTACCAGCATCATTTCCAGTAAAACGCTGTTCTACCAGAAAGATGCAATTTGATGAAGCGTCAAGCGAGGAAGAAATCCTAGAAGCTGAGAGGGCTTTTCAAGTCAAATATTTTTATGTTGTGGTTGATATGGCAAACACTTCTTTGAAGACCAGATTCGAAGATCTCATGGTATTCAAAAATATATTTGGATTTTTATTGAGCTCAAGCACCTTGAAATCAATGAATGATATTGACCTTGAAGAGTGTTGTACTAAATTTGCGGAAACTTTCTCTCATGATAGTTCATCTGATGTTGAGGTACATGAACTTATTTCTGAAGTAAAGATTATGAAATTTACTTTGCCAGATGGTGAATTGTCTGCTATGGAGATGTTCAAGCATGTTAGAGATGTGGATTGTTATCCTAATCTCTCCATTGCTTATCGAATCTTATTTACTGTGCCTGTGACCGTTGCATCCGCTGAAAGAAGCTTTTTAAAGTTAAAATTATTGAAGAATTATTTGAGAACAACAATGACTCAAGAAAGGTTAAATGGTTTGGTGACTTTATGCATCGAGAAAAGGTTATTGGATGAGATCGACATCAATATTATAATCAATGACTTTGTATCTCGAAATGTTAGAAGAAATTTTTGAAAGTGCCAAGTAAGTGTTTATGATTATGTTATTTCTCTTTGAAGTTTTAAAATATTATATATAGATAATGGTATCACATCGAATATTAAGTGTTATGTGTTTATAAGATTATAAATATATATATTAGTTTATGTATATATATATATATATATGGGGCCCTCCATATAAGTTTTCGCCCTGGAGCCTCAAAAACCCAGGACCGGCCCTGTCGATTCATCGTTGATAGCTCTAACCAGAGGGATATTGTGATAATAGCGGTGGATCAAACAAGAACTTGATGTCGATTTTAGATCCGAGAACTGAATATATTACAATGTAATATATAATGCCAGGGCAAAAGACAAAGATCACGGTCCAATTGGCTGAATCAAAAGCGTTTGCATTGCGTAGGATGAATAGAAAATAAAAGACATAACGGAGGTTAACTAACGAAAAAGAAAAAGAAAGCAGAAGAAAACACATGTCAATGTCAAAATTCAAACCATATAATTGCTCTTCACTTGTTCTTCTAGAAACGCTATCCGGTCGATCCGGTCTGATTGGCAATAAATGATTCATGGCAGCAAAATTGTTGTAATTTGGAGTCAATTCTGATATTCTATGGAGGTAAACCGATCGACGCAACCCGTTGAGAGTTTAGAACAAAGCTTTTCTCATCCAGATCGATAACTCCGTAACTCGTTGCCAAAACTGCTAGAATCACCGTTGATGTCACTGCAAGTCTGCAACTACGCAGTCTCTTTCCAACAGGGCAGGTACTCGTCAATTCCAAAATATATTAATTTTAGTATTTAAAATCTTTACATATTGTAAAAAACAGGGCAGGTACTCGTCAATTCCAAAATATAGTTAATTTTAGTATTTAAAATCTTTACATATTGTAAAAAATTATAGGTGATTCTGTACTCAAAATTATTCCGTCCATCATCCAATACGCGGGCGAGGTGCGCGCAACGTCACGCGGAAGTTATATATATAATTCCGTGGTCGACTCTAACACGGGAGCAACCATCCGGTTAAACCCATCAATACATTTTCGGTATGCTTTTTTAGATTCATATATATTATTTCTGTTGCATTTGTTCAATGATTTTTATTATAGATTTGCATAAAATGGTGGTACGAAAAATATATAGTTTTCTGTTTAGAAACATACACTTGCAACAAACACGCCCACTCTTCTATAAACGTATACACGTACACCTCACCCTATGGCACCTCGAAAATAGTAGGCTAGACCAATATATTTCGGGATTAACAAAGTCAATCACGGACGCCTCTCTCTCTCAACTACTCCCTCCGTTTCACAATGTAAGTCATTCTAGCATTTCCCACATTCATATTGATGTTAATGAATCTAGACATATATATATCTATGTAGATTCATTAACATCAACATAAATGTGAGAAATATTATAATGACTTATATTGTTAAACGGAGGAAGTAAATCGTAAATGCGAGCACTTGCGTCAAGTTTAGAATTTGATTCCAAGTAGACATGTTTCACCATAGGAAACTAATTATTAATTAGTTGAATTACCACTTCGCAAACTACGTAGTTATTTTCAAAGTTACAAGTAGCATGTGGCAATTTCCCTGTATTAATGCCATCGGCTCCCATCTTTTGCTTGTGGCTTATACCAAAATTTAAATTTTAAAACTTGATTTTAAATTTGATTTTACTGCTTTTCGTTAAAGTTTGTATTTCAACATGGACTTTTAAATTGGTAAGCATACACACTTTTATGTAAGTTATTTTTCACTAGGACCCCTAAAATTTAGTCATGCATTCATCACTATCTACACGTACGCTTTTGCTCCCCACGCATATTGGTTATGAGAAAAAATGAGTAAAAAAATTGCGCGCATAGAATTCGAACGTGGATTTCCTAGACAATCTCCCACCTAGCATAACTCATATGAGATACCAGAAAAAAGTTACCAGGGATTCAATACCTATTAATTATCTAATTATTAACTGATATACAAATTAACATGGTTAATTAGGATTGCAAATTTACTCGGGTCCTGAATTAGGAAAATTAAACCCTAATAATTTGATGTTCATCGTATTTTAATTTATTTTTTCCATTGCAACGCACAGCTACTTTGCTATTTATAATAAAATTGTAAGCCTCCTTTGATTTGAAGGAAAATATAAAAAAATTGTAGGGTTTCAATAGTACATGATATTTTTTCCTTTAAACAGAGAATTGGATACAATTGAATCATACGAAATTCCTAATGAATCCATAGAAGTTTCGGATGAATTTCAGTATGAGGATCACCTCGTGAAAGCTTCCTATGTGTTTTTTATTTCTTCTTAAATTTCTGTGTTTTTCATGTCTTCTAATCAAATGAATGGTTATTCATGTCTTTTTCTATGTTTTAAGACATAGGGAGCAGTATTTAAGACAGCCTCGGGTTACGACTAACGACCAGTGTATCGACCACACAAACACCAGCTAGCTAGCGACCCCCAAGAAGTCTCAAGCTTAGCTTGCTCGATCTATCATTGTCTCAGCAAGACAGCAACCAGCTGAACCAAGCAAAAGCAGAACACGTACTGTTGATTGATTCAGGCGAAGAGCCAACTTGTTCGATCCGGTGGCGATGGGTAATTTCGCGTGGATGGTGGCGGCGGCGGCGGTGGTGTCGTGGGCGTTCATCGCGGTGGTGGTGAAGCTGGTGTGGAGGCCCCGCGCCATCACCCGTCGGCTTCAGGCGCAGGGTGTCGGCGGGCCGGGATACCGGTTCTTCTCCGGCAACCTCGGCGAGATCAAGCGGCTCCGCGGCGAGGGCGCCGGCGTCGTGCTCGACGTCTCCTCCCATGACTTCGTCCCCATCGTGCAGCCGCACTTCCGCAAATGGGTTTCCCTCTACGGTATGCCATGTTTTCTGAGGTTTAGTTTTTCGATATTTTAAAATGCCATGAGTACCAATTATTTTGTTTATATATATATATATATATATATATATATATATATATATATTTGTGTGCTTATTATGTGTTGTAGGGAAGACGTTCTTGTTCTGGTTCGGGGCACAACCGAACATATGCTTGGCGGATATGAACATTGTGAGGCAGGTGTTGTCGGACCGTACGGGGATGTACCCTAAGGACTTAACTAACCCATACTTCGCACACCTACTTGGCAAAGGGCTTGTGCTCATCGATGGCAACGAGTGGAAACGCCACTACAAGGTGGTCCACCCAGCCTTCGACATGGACAAGCTCAAGATGATGACGGTGACCATATCTGACTGCACCGGGTCAATGATGTCTGAGTGGGAATCTGAGTTGGGGATGAAAGGTGGAAGCGCGGAGATTGAACTGAGTCAGCGGTTTCAAGAGCTCACTGCTGACGTGATCTCGCGCACGGCGTTTGGGAGCAGCTATAGGGAGGGGAAGCAGGTCTTCCTGGCACAAAGGAAACTCCAGTTTCTTGCCTTCTCCATGTTTCTCACCATCCAAATCCCAGGGTTCCGCTACCTTCCAACTAAAAAAAACCTAAAGATATGGTCACTAGACAAGAAGGTGAGAAGCATGCTCAGGAACATCATCAAGATTCGGCTCGCTAACAAGGACACCATGGGATATGGGAACGACTTGCTTGGATTGATGTTGGAGGCGTGCGCGCCAGAGCATAGCGAAAGCCAGCAGTTGAGCATGGACGAGATCATTGCCGAGTGCAAGACCTTCTTCTTCGGCGGGCATGACACTACCTCGCACCTGCTCACTTGGACCATGTTCTTGCTGAGCACACATCCGGAGTGGATGAGGAAGATCAGGAAGGAGGTGACAACTATTTGCGGTGACGAAGTGCCCACTGGTGACATGCTCAACAAGATGAACTTACTCAACATGTTCCTTCTCGAGACTCTAAGGTTGTACGGCCCTGTCTCACTCATATCGAGGAGGACTGGCACCAATGCCAAATTCGGTGGCATCAAGGTGCCTGAGGGCACCATCCTAAGGATCCCAATCGCAACAATCCATCGTGACAAGGAAGTGTGGGGTGAGGACGCCGACGAGTTCAAGCCGGCGAGGTTCGAGAATGGAGTGTCCAAGGCAGCGAAGCACCCCAACGCACTACTCTCCTTCTCTAACGGGCCGAGGTCATGCATCGGGCAGAATTTCGCCATGATTGAGGCCAAAGCCGTCATCACCATGATCCTGCAGAGGTTCTCCTTCACGTTGTCCCCTAAGTACGTCCACACGCCAATTAGTGTGATCACGCTAAGGCCTAAGTACGGTCTTCCAATGATCCTTAGGAGCCTCAAGGTAAAAAGAGATCTGTAAGATCCAAGGAATGTTTTACTTACACTGCTTTTTTAGCACCGCTTTGTTGTACACGAGTTGTCTTGTTCACAAGTATTTGCTTCCTAATAATGTTATCGTGTAATGTATTGATATATATATTTCAGTTATACAAAATTGGGATGTAAATTTCTCTACTTTGCTTGTTGATTGGATATAAGAAGTTTCTGTATTTCTAGCATATCAACCAATTAGTCTCTTCAGTCGAGCAATATGATACTCTGTGAGTCCAATCAGGCCAAATGGTTGTCGACAATGTCATTTACTTGTCAATCAAGACGGAAAATAGAATATACATGTAGAAAAAAGGAGCAAGTCTTGAAAGAAATGTAAAAATTAACCACCTAAAATCTCAATATATTATTAACTAAAGAGCAACTCCCTCCCGTTTGTGTATACTATAAGTCAATTTGACTTTTCCTCTAGTCAAACTTTTTTTAGGTTTAGCTAAGTTTATAGCATAGTTTAACGATATCTACAACATCAAATTAGTTTCGTTAAATATATTATTGTGTCAACGGAGTAGATCACGACTACGGTATTTGCAGAGTATGGGGATCGTTGGTGCCAGGGTATACGCGAGATTGAGTTAAAAGAGACGGAAACAATGATTTTTGTATAGGTTTAGGCCCCTTATCTCTAAGTTAATAGCCCTAGTCCTATTGGCTGAAGCCGGTGTTGCTCTTATTCATCAGAATCACACAAGCATAATATTTGGGATAACCAATCTAGTCGTCAACGACTTGGCGATATGGAACACCACATGTAGTCAATGACGAGGTAGTCTTCCTCCTCGAATACGAACACGGCGAGATCAGAGATAGCGCTAGATCCCTCTTGTAGGACTCTGAGGCACTAGATTGGGTCTGTCTAGGTTTATCTCCAACGTCGATGTTTGGCGGCGTATATTGGTGTCTATTCTGACTGAGCGTGTCTATTCTGGCTAGGCTTGTCTTAGTCCCCCCCCCCCCTCCTAGGAAGTCTTGTATTTATACCTATAAATGTCCCATTATCTAAGTAGAAATAGAAAGACCAATATGGATATGATCCGACTAGTCATTGTAGTTTCCATGTAGAGCTCTGCTTCTCCTTTCTTATTCGGAATACCTTCCATATATGATGCATGATTTTGTATAAAACTTAGTATATGGTAGGCTTCGCCGAGCTCAACCCAAAACTATTGGGTATGTCTTGTACATAACACTGACATATTGAATATATTTTGATAATATGTTTGTTTTATGTTGAAAATATAGTTATATTTTCATAAACTTGATCAAACTTAAAAAAGTTTTATCAAAAAAATCAAAGTGATTTATAATATAAAATGGAGGGAGTAGAAGATTATTCACTTTCTTGATACATATGACGCCATCGACTTTTAAACAAATCGTTCCACAATTCATCTCATTAAAAAATTAACCTTTAGTTATAAAATAGGTCGCAACAAAATAAATAATAATTATGTAATTTTGTAAATAACACGAATGGTACTATTCAAATATGTAGCTCTTATCTAAAATCAAGTGTTCCTCTAGTTGACCGGGAAAGTCACATGCAGAAGACAAATAAGGCCAGGTTACAACGAGACGAAGGGAAACAATGTTTAAATAATATAAATAGAAAAGTTTGTAAGGTTCACCTACTAGGAGAGAAAGGGAGATAATGTTTCAATAGAAGAGTTTATAAGATCCAGCTACTAGGAGAGAAAGGGAGACTATTTAAATAAAAAGTTTATAAGGTCCAGCTACTAGGAGAGAAAGGGAGACAATGTTTTTTTTAAAAAAAATGTTTAATACGTTATTCATTAAATAGCTCAAAGAAACAAATACTTCATATGCTCAGTTTGTATAACCGGTGACTTCAGTGTTGACTTGCAACTCGCAACAGCCACATCTCAAAAGAGGTAGGGCTTATTTGGTTTAGTGCCCTATTAAAATAATAATAGTGTTAAAATCTTGATAAGTTTTCGTTATAAAGAAAAGGTGTGTTTGGATTGATGTTATTTAGAAGTCAAATTTTGTATAGTAGTGAAGGAAGTTTTATAACTATGCCAAATTAAACATTTTTATTACCAACTTATTGGATTCAAACCAAACTATCTCATTTACTATTCAAACTATCAAAATATATTTTGGTAGACATGTTTTAGCATCAATCCGAAATGACTTGGTGTACCTTTTTTAGCGATTGGCTCAACACGGCGTTTGACAGTGGGCTTAAAGGAGGCCCAATACATGCGGGAGTCAGCGAAAGAGCACTAGAAGAAGCCCATGCCATCCCATTCGGATCGGCACATCCTCTCAAAAACGGCCCAGTCGAGCCATTCGTACAAGCCGCCGGCGGCGAGATTTGTTTTACAACAATTACTACTCCTAAGCCCCGAAAAGTAATTTATGGAATAAGTCAAACGACATATTTACAAATAAAAAGTAATTTATAAATAAAACTTCTATATATGTGTTCTTAGCGATCTAAAAGCCTAAAAAATAAACTTCGATGAAAAACCACAAAATCTGCTCTAAATTTAAGGTTAAAAATTCAATTTTGGTTGATAAGCATAAGCATAAATAAAAAGATGAGGCCTTGGTCTCTGTGTCCTCCAAACACGTGCACTTCTGATAAAATAAAAAACAAAGTTGTTCAATTTCAAATATTAGTTTGGCGCTACATAAGTTTCTATTTTCCGTGAATTTACCGCTAGCACACGCTACCTATATATTCTCCTGAGTTTTCACTTGGACATTGATTCGTGTTTTGAGGTCTTTTGCCGAATGGAGTGTCCAAAAAAGCGAAGAACCCCAATGCGTTGGTCTCCTTCTCTAGTGGGCCGAGGTCGTGCATCGGGCAGAACTTCGCCGTGTTGGAGGCGAAGGCTGTCATCACCATGATCTTGCAAAGGTTCTCCTTCACACTATCCCCCAAGTATGTCCACGCACCAACCAGTTTGATCACACTGTGGCCCAAGTATGGTCTCCCAAAGATCCTCAGGAGCCTCAAGATGTAGAGAGAGATATGTAAAAACTGAGGAATGTCTGACTTATGCTTCCTTTTTTTAAGCACTGCTTTGTTGTTCACGAGATCGGTTTTATTTCATTTCTACAAAACTGGATGTAGATTTGTGATGTTTGCTTGTAGATTGGGAATTACTTCGTGATGTTGAATTGGGCTGCATGCCGTATATTACTACCCCATCCCCATCCCTGAGTCCTTTTTTTCTTAAAAAAATCATTCAAATAATTGGCACTACATAAGTTGCTACTACTTTCCATGAATTTGCCACTAGCACGCTTCATATTCACACGAGTCTTCACTTGGTCATTAATTTGTGATTTAGCGTATTTTACCGAAGAGTGCTATCGCCAAAATAACAGCCAGGTTTAATGACTTTGTGGGATACCTGGATTTAGCGGCTGGAAAACCGTTTCTTCTTCGATAAAGATTGAGACAAAACTAAGTTTGGGTAGAACTAAAGAAAATTTGGCAGACGAAGAAAAAATTGCCAAAATAAAAAAAATGGAAAGGAGGTTATTCAATAGCCATTGTAGGTTTCATTACTTTTCTTCTATTCAAAAAGCTAAAAATGGATAGTAAATTATCGATTCATCGTTGATAGCTCTGACCCGACAGATATTGTGATAATAGCGGTAGATCAAACACGAACTTGATGTCAATTTTAGATCCGAGAACTGAATTACAATGTAAAAATGCCAGGGCATGCAAAGGCAAAGATCATGGTTCAATTGCCTGAATCCAAAGCGTTTGTATTGGCAGTACATTGCGTAGGAGGAGGAAAAGAAAATAAAAGACATAACGGAGGTTAACTAACGAAAAAGAAAAGGAGAACAGAAGAAAACACTTGTACAATTGTACTATGAATCGTACACTTGTCAACGTCAAAATTCAAATCATATAATTGCTGTTCACTAGTAGTTCCTCTAGAAACGCTATGCGGTCGATCCAGTCATATAATTGTTCAAGTTTCATGATTAAATTATCATTAAACATGTAGTTTTGTGATAATTTTGTTACTAAATCTGCACTTTTCACTACTGGAGAAACCATCTTTGGTCAGTCACCCAAAATCCACAATAGTCCCAGTTCGAATAAAAACCGGGACTAAAGATCATTTTAAAGATCATTTTTAGTCTCGGTTAAAAAAATTGTTGGGACAAGTCAGTGGCCCAACTATCTTTAGTCTCAGTTGGTATAATCTAAAAATAGATTCTTAGTTCCGGTTGTTTATACCAACCGGGACTAAACTTCACCCCGAGCCGCGCGCCTCTGTATCGGTCCACAGTCGTCGTCATCGATCTTATCCCCCTCCCCCTTCCTCTCCCCTCTTGCATTAAATTAACAGCCGGCCTCTCTCCATCTCAGAAGTCTCCCCTCTCCTCTCCCTTTCTTCCTCCCCCTTCACCTCTCCTACCCCTCCCCGCCTCCTCCTCTCCAAGCAGCCGAGTCCGGGCGGCGGCGTGGCTGCGCTAGCTGCCTGCCGGCGGCAACTCGATTTTGTTTTTCTTTTAAGAATTTGTGATGGATCTGAGAATTTTTAGAAGTTTTGATTCATTGGATATGTGATGTATTTTTTTTAGAATTTGAGATGTATTTTTTCTTGAGAATTTGTGATGTGAATCTATGTTTGTGATGATACTTTGATTTTGATTTGGGGATACATGGAGCAACTTGATTTGGGAAGAGATTTGTGCAGTTCCAACTCGATTTGGGAAAAAATAAAAAAAAAACAGTGGCCAATCGGGACTAGAGCTGCCATCTTTAGTCCCGGTTGCTATCACCAACCGGGACTAAAGATGGATTTTTAGTCCCGGTTATTTCACCCGGGACTAAAAGTACTCATCTTTACTTCCGGATTACTACTTCCGGTTGTAAAACCGAGACTATAAGGGGTTACCAACCGGAAGGAAAAATGCTTTCTCCACCAGTGTTTGTGATATTTCGCCTTAAATCTATTGTTTTGTAACAAATTTAGTGTTAAATCTGTAATTTTATGATAATTTGATCAAAGTATGTGTAGTTATATGAAATTTACTCTCTGTTTTTTCTATATTTTGTAATTGTCTGTTTTACATTCTATTCATGTTAAAATCATGTTTTATTTCTTTTCTTCTATTTTCTCAATCCTGCTATTTAAAGGAAGAGTATTTTGTAGACTACTGCCTCTCCTTCACTTCCTCTCTATCCGGGTGAGGCTAATGGGCGGGAAATGGCTCTCTTAGATTTACTCGCCCTCCTTCACTTCCTCTCTATCCGGGTAAGGCTAATGGGCGGGAGATCGCTGGGAGCGATCAACCCGCCCCTCCCCCCTATACTCCTCTCCCTTCTTTCCTTTCATCATAAAATTCAAAAAAACACAAAGTTAGTAAAACAAAAATTAGAAAAAAAATCAAATACTCTTATTCATGTGCATAAGCTTTATACCGTAAACTTTGCACGCATAAAATTTATGTATAGAAATATTTTATATATAAAATACTCCCTCCTTCCAAAAATCTGACACCTATTTCTTTTTATCAAAACTAAGAAGCAATTAACTCACTCGCCATGTGGCAAAACCAACGACCATGCAACCAATAAGTACTAGAATGGCTTCTTGGTTTCCGATCAATAATTTAATTTAGCACATGGTGACTACAAATATGTCTCAGATTTTTGGAAGGAGGGAGTATTTGAATCCGAATTTGAATTTGAATCGGGTATATAAACTTTTAACTTATAAACATTCGCTCTACAAACTTTAGGTGGATAAACTTTAGATGTGTAAACTTTAGGTGTATAAACTTACTAAAAGAGGAAAAATATAAAATATTTGAATTCGAATTTAAATTTGAATCGGGTATATAAACTTTTGACTTATAAACATTCGCTCTACAAACTTTAGGTGTATAAACTTTAGATATATAAACTTTAGGTGTACAAATTTACTAAAAGAGAAAAGAAAAAAAAAGAAAAAAACGATCGCTAGCCGCGATTAATCTCTCATTAGGAATTTCATCTCTATCCTACCCTCACGTATTAAAGAAATGCTCCGGAAAAAGAGAAACAGGTGCACCTTAAAAACTAACCAACCAAATAAAATACGTAGAAAAATTGAAAAACATTTTCCAAATCAAAATTAAAACAAGTTTCCTAGATACTGTTGTAAATATGACTACTATCTTCGTCCCAGAATATAAGGATTTTTTTAGAGATGAGCACGGGCGAATATTAAAAAATAGGTAAATTAAATTGGGGAATATTGTGATTGGATGAGAAGTAAAGTTGGGTGGAAAAATTAAATGGTGAAAGGTTATGATTGGTTGGGAAGAGAACGTTGATGAAAAAGTTGTTATATTTTTGAATAATTTTTTTTGGTTAAAAATTGTTATATTTTATAATGAAGGAAGCGGTGTTTTGATATGGACGGGATCTCAGGGGTTTTTTTTAGGCCTGTTTGGTACAGCTCCAACTCCTCAATTTAGCTCTAAGAGTTGGGTCTGGAGTGGAGTTGTGGAGCTGCCTAAACCCAGCTCCACCACTCTAGTTCATTTTGTGAGAGAACTCCACTCCCAATTTTATTGGAGTTGAAACTGTTTGGCTGGGCTCCAGCTCCTGGAGAGGTGGAGCTGGAGTTGGAGCTGTGCCAAACATGCCAAACAGGCCCTTAGTGTAGTGTGGCTCTGTCTTCATTGTCACACCCTGAAAATCTTAATTGTATAAATAGTTGTTTAATGGGAACTATCAGAAAATGATTTTAAAAGCCTAGAAGAAAAGATCTAATTTTAAATAATAAATTCCAATATAAAATTGGGCCAGATAAAATTTTATTAAATACTTTGCTTAATTCTATAATTCCTAGATTTTTCTGGGATTTATTTGAGCTAAGGAAGTATTTTTAATAAATGAAATTGCATTTCATGAATTATTTAAATTGAAAAAGGTTTTAAATTTCTCTCTTTTGGCTTTGGGCCGAAAGTTGGCCCAAAACCCTTTCTCTCTCCTCCCCGGCCCAAGTCGGCCCAGTCGGCCCGCAGCCGAGCCGCCGCGCGCGCAGCCGCTCTCCTCTCTCTCTCCCGCTCGCTGACAGGTGGGGCCCGCCTGTCGGAGTCATCGTCTTCCTCCGTCCGCCCGCGCCCGAAACCCTAGCGCCGCGCCGCCGCCATCTCCTTCCAAATCCGGCCGCGTCTTTCCGTTTCCGGTGAAATCAGTTGAGGGGAAATGATCTCCGGGATCCCCTCTATCTTTTCTCTTTTGGAATCGTCGTCTATCTCGCTTTGGTAAACGCGGATTCGAGCTCGGATCGGATTCCTCTCTCTCTCTCCAAACCCTAAACTTTCCATCGTGTCGCCGGTCGCCGTGGGCCTTCGCCGCCGCCTTCCGACCCCCATAAAAGGATCCCCGAGCTCCCCTCTACCCGTCGCCGCCCTCGCCTTCGTCTCTCGTCGCCCGTAGCGCCCTAGCCCCGTGCAGCCGTGCGTCGCCGTCGCCGCCGCCGCTCCAGCCATCGCCGTCGCTCGGGAAGGCCGTCGTCGTGGTCGCCGTCGCGTCGTCGTCCTCGTCCGCCCCTTCGCCGTCGCTGTAGACCGCCGGAGCACCGTCGCCGTCGTCAAGCCGAAGGTCGCCGCCGCCTTTTCCTCGACGCCGTCGCCGTCCGGTCATCCTCCGCCGTTCCTTTGGTCACCGGTGAGTTCGCCGTGCCGACCGCATCGTTTTGGCGCCCTCCGTTCGCGCCGCCGTGCCGTCGTTCGCCGGCGAGCATGCCCGCCGTCGCCGCCGCCGGGGGTGACGTCACCGCTGACGTCATCATCGTCGTCTTCCGTGGTCTGGCCGTGGGCCGTTCGTTTCGGTCGGATTGATCTCGGCCGTCCGTTTCCGTAGACCGCCGCCGTGGACCCGGTCCACCGTGAACCCGAGCCCCGCTGACGCAATAATCCTTTTTTCCTTTTCAAAAATAATTCATTATTGCGTCATAATTCAATTAAAATTTATATAAATGATTTAATCCGATTTAATCTTTAAAAATTCATAACTAATTCATCTTAGCTCGGATTTAGATGGTTCAAGTCTCTAAATTTTTCTAAAATTGAGATCTACATGTTAAAAATATCCACATGTACTGTTCATGCTTGCTTATGTGCTGTTTTGGTTTTTTTGCTCTTTTCTGTTTAGATTCCGACGTTTCCGGAGAGTCCGTTTTCGCAGGAGAAGATTTAGAAGAATTCCAAGGTCAGCAAGGCAAGTCACACAGATCCTAATCAATCCTTTGAGCATGTTGATCCCGTTTAAAGCTATTGTTTCTATTCAACTATTGCATTTATTTTCGAATGTCATTGGGTGGAATTAACCTATTGTTTGTTATGACCCTTTTGTTCTTGATTACCTTATTCCTTGATACCTTGGGTTATTATACCTTGACTAGTTGAGCTTTATATTGGTTCAACTAGATGTTAGATGTAATTGCTTAGCCGTGCTTAGAAATTTTAGCACACTAATGGGATAACTTATGATTCACTATTATTTAATGATGGCTTAATGATAGTTCACGATGGTCAATCGTGATTGGTTAATTAATTAATTTGACAACTAAAACCTGATAATGGTGGGTTGTGAGTACATGGTTTTGATGGTCGTGCTCATGATAATTAAGGACCGGTTCACGAGTTTCGGTTGTGAAACATTAACCGTGCCAACCACAAGCCAGCGTGGGCAACGGCTTTATCTTTTGTATAGCATAGTTCATTGCGGAGCACCAGACTGAGAAGTGACAGAGATAAGCCCACGGGGGTCGCTGGGGAGTCCATGCCTTGTTTATAAGGGGGTGATTATGATCCAGGAATGGTGCACTATAGTGGATTGTGTTGTGCAAGGGGTATTGTCACAGCTCCTTTCCGAGGTACCGTGGTGGTATTAAGGCACATGGTGACATGTTGTGGGGCTGTGTCTTGTGGGTACAGTGGTATACCTCTGGCCAGAGTAAAACTATTCGAATAGCCGTGCCCGCGGTTATGGGCGGGTCTAACAATGTCTTTCGTGATTAGTCTCACCCTTCACACCATAATGAAAGATGCTATGACTGGTAATAATTGATTATCTCCTGGTTTGGAATGGTTTATTCTTGGTTTGGAGTTAGAAATGTGCAGCCGGGGTTGGTTGTACAGAATGGTTGGGCCTATACAACAGGGTATGTTGTATAGTGTTGGATTAATACTGTTTAATTAATACTCTACTGTTTTATTAAATTCTGAAATATTCATTAAATGCTATTTATGCAAAGAAGCCTATATTATGCCATCCTTGGTTATCCTGTGCACTTGCATATTTGCTGCGTGGCTTGCTGAGTATGTCATATACTCACCTTGCAATCATTCATCAGAGGAGGAGTTCTACAGTGATGCTGATGGTATTGAGGATTTGGCGTAGCCCTGGTCAAGCTGCCTGTGGAGTGGAGCCGTCTGCGCTGTTTATCTTTATTTTCCGCTGCTTAGATCTTTATTGATTGAGAGGAACTATCTACCTCTGTAATGACATTTTATTCGCTTATTAATCAGAGTAATAATTGTACTCTATTATCAATTTGTTATTGTGTGCCTCGGCTGATTTCTGGACGAGGGTTTACACACGTGTAAGCGTTTGGAATTTTGGATAGAAATTCCGGTCGTGACATCCATCTTCTTGTTGATTAGAGTAGCTTTTCTCCGCAGTAGTTTTTCCCCCTTCTTTCCCTAGCTGCAGCTTTTGTTTTTTTTTCTTCCCCTGGCATAGGCCTGTCTGGTCAATTATGTTGTGTAAAAAGAGTTTTTTTCCTTTTTAATATATTGATATGCAATTGTTTTGCGCGCTCGCGAAAATGATATGGACAGAATGGCTTAGTCTCCGATTACGATATTGACATGCAATTCTTTCGTATAACTAAATCACAGCCTCCGGTTACGACTGACGACCAGTGTCTCAACCACACAAACACCAGCTAGCGACTCCCAAAGAAGTCTCAAGCTTAGCTTAGCTTGTTCGATCTATCACTCTCTCAGCAAGACAGCAACCAGCTGTACCAAGCAACTGAGCAAGCAGAATACGGTTGATTGATTCAGGCGAAGAAATTCAGAACTTGTTCGATCTGGTGGCCATGGGTTTCGAGTGGACGGTGGCGAGGGCCGCGGCGGCGGTGGTGGCGTCGTGGGCGTTCATCGCGGTGGTGGTGAAGCTGGTGTGGAGGCCCCGCGCCATCAGCAGGCGGCTGCGGGCGCAGGGCGTCGGCGGGCCGGGATACAGGTTCTTCTCCGACAACCTCGGCGAGATCAGGCGTCTCCGCGCCGAGGACGCCAACCTTGTGCTCGACGTCTCCTCCCATGACTTCGTCCCCATCGTGCAGCCACACATCCGCAAATGGATTCCCCTCTATGGTACGCCATGTTTCTGAGCTTTTTTTTCTGATATTTGAAATCATCTACAGCATATAAACATATCCCTGTATGTTTGCGTGTTTATGTGATGTAGGGAAGACGTTCTTGTATTGGTTCGGGACACGGCCAAACATATGCTTGGTGGATATGAACATGGTGAGGCAGGTGTTGTCAGACCGTATAGGGATGTTCCCCAAGTACATAGATAACCTGCAGTTCGCACGCCTGCTTGGTAAGGGGTTCGTGCTCACCGATGGCGATGAGTGGAAACATCACTACAAGGTGGTTCACCCAGCCTTCGACATGGATAAGCTCAAGATGATGACGGAGACCATATCCGATTGCGCCCGATCAATGATGTTTGAGTGGGAATCGGAGTTGGGGATGAAGGGCGGAAGCGCGGAGATTGAACTAAGCCAGTGGTTTGAGGAGCTCACTGCTGATGTGATTTCGCGTACGGCATTTGGAAGCAGCTACAGGGAAGGGAAGCAGGTCTTCCAAGCACAGAGGAAGCTCCAATTTCTTGCCTTCTCCACATTTCTCACCATCCAAATCCCAGGGTTCAGATACCTCCGGACCAAAAAGAACCTAAAGACATGGTCACTAAACAAGAAGGTGAGGAGCATGCTCATGAACATTATCAAGAGTCGACTCACTAACAAAGAAACCATGGGATATGGGAATGACCTGCTTAGATTGATGCTAGAGGCATGCGTGCCATAGCATGGCGGGAGCCAGCCACAACTCAGCATGGACGATATCATCGCTGAATGCAAGAACTTCTTCTTCGCGGGGCATGACACCACCTTGCAATTGCTCACTTGGACCATGTTCTTGCTGAGCACACACCAGGAGTGGATGGAGAAACTCAGAAAGGAGGTTAGGATGGTGTGTAGTGACGAGGTGCCCACCGGAGACATGCTCAACAAGTTGAAATTAGTCAACATGTTCCTTCTCGAGACCCTAAGGTTGTACGGCCCCGTCTCAGTCATAATGAGGAGGGCTGGTACCGATGTCAAGCTTGGTAGCATCAAGGTTCCTAAGGGCACCATCCTAACGATCCCGATCGCAACAATCCACCGTGACAAAGAAGTGTGGGGGGAGGACGCCGATGAGTTCAAGCTAGAGAGGTTCGAGAATGGAGTGTTGAAGGCAGCGAAGCACCCCAACGCGCTACTCTCCTTCTCTATCGGGCCGAGGTCATGCATCGGGCAAAACTTTGCCATGATCGAGGCCAAGACTGTCATCGCCATGATCCTGCAGAGAGGTTCTCCTTCACGTTGTCCCCTAAATACGTCCACACGCCAATCAGTGTGATCACGCTAAGGCCTAAGTATGGTCTTCCAATGATCCTTAGGAGCCTCAAGGTAAAGAGAGATATGTAAGATCCGAGGAATGTCTTACTTACACTGCTTTTTTAGCACTTCTTTGTTGTACATGAGTAGTCTTGTTCACAAGAATTTGCTCCCTAATAATGTTATCGGGTAATGTATTGATTTATTTCGGTTCTACAGAATTGGGTTGTAAATTTTTCTAGTTTTCTTGTTGATTGGATATAAGAAGTTTTCGTATTTCTAGCATATCAACCAATAAGTTTCTTGAGTCGATCAATATGATACTCCGTGGTTCCAATCAGGCCAAATGGTCGTCGACAATGTTACATGCTTATCAGTCAACGCTGAAAATAGAATATACATGTAGATGAACGGAGCAAGTCTTGAAACAAATGTAACAACTAACCACCTAAAATTTCAATATATTATTCATTAAAGAGCTCGTTACTCCCTCTGGTTCATGTATAGGATAAGGATGTGTTATTTTGAGAGAATTCTCAACTTGCCACCCTCGTTTTCTACGCGCACGCTTTTTAAACTATTAAACGGTGTGTATTTTACAAAAAATTTATATACGAAAGTTTTTTTTAAAAAAAATATTAATTCATTTTTCAAAAAGAATAGCAAATACTTAATTAATCATGCGCTAATGAGTCAGTCCATTTTGCGTGCGTAGGAGGTGAGTTTCTAACCCCACCAAAAAGTCTATTTAACTTTTTCCCTAATCAAACTTCTTTAGGTTTGTAGCGAAAATAGTTTACCAATATCTATAACATCGAAATAGTTTTATTAAATATCACATTGAATATATTTGATAATGTGTTTTTTATGTGTTGAAAATGTTGCTATATTTGTTTATAAACTTAATCAAACTTAGAAAATATTATTAGGAAAAAAATCAAAGTGACTTATAATGAGATGTGAAATGGAGGGAGTAGATGATTACTCACTTTCTTAATGCATATGACGCTATCAATTTTTAAAACAATTCATCTCATTAAAAAAACCTTTAGTTAAAAAAAGGTAAAAATAAATAAATAACAATTATGTAATTTTGTAAATGACACGAATGGTCATACTATTCAAATATTTAGTGCTTGTCTAAAATCACGCGTTCCTCCAGTTGACTGAACGAATCACATGCGTAAGATATTAAAGTCAGGTTAAAAGTAAAGGGAGACAATGTTTAAATAGAAAAGTTTATAAGGTCCATGTTTAAACAGAGAAATTTATAACGACTATAGCTACTAGGAGAGAAAGGGAGACCATGTTTAAAAAAAGTTTAATACGTTATTCCTTAAATAGCTCGAAGAAACGTATACTTCATATGCTCAGTTTGTATAATCGGTTACTTCAATCTTGACTTGCAAGTCGCAATGGCCAATCTCAGAAGATGTAGGGCTTTTGTGACTCAGTACCCTATTAAAATATTGATAGTACCAACATCTTCATAAGTTTTGACTAGCAATATTTTAGTAGGTTAATAAAGAAAAAGTGTGTTTAAAAAGTGTGTTTGGCTCGATGTTATTTGGAAGTCAAATTTTACCTCCGTCTCATTTTAAATATAGTCGTGGGTTTCTATGTTCAACGTTTGACTGTTTATGTTATTCATTTGTGATAAATAAGAAGTTCAGTTTAAAATATTAATAATTTGGTGCTACATAAGTTGCTATTTTCCGTGAATTTACCGCTAGCAGGATACCTATATATTCTCCCGAGTGTTCACTCGGTTGAGTTCAGCACTGAGAGTTTCTCAACTCTCCTCCCTAGTTTTCCTAGCACACAGTTTTTAAACGCCTAAACGGTACAACTTTTTTGTAAAAATTTTTTATAGGAAAGTTGCTTTTATAAAAATCGTATCGATCCATTTTCAAGTTTTTTTCTAATACTTACTTAATCACGCGCTAATGAACTGCGCCGTTTTCCGTGCTAGAGGAGGGAACGTTCCCAACCATCATATTCGTGTTTTGAGGTCTCTTGCCGAAAAGCGTTTTCGTCATATATCTAAACCTGAAAATCCGAATGACAGTTCTGAAACGAATGTAGTAAAATCGATGCCAGGACACAAGGCAAAGACGATGATCACGGTACAGTAATTGCCTCGATCAAAGGCACATATACTGCGTAAAAAGAACGTTTGCCTGAACGCCGTGTCATCAGTGTTCAGCAGTAGTGTCACTAATTGCAACCATCAAAACAGACACAACTTTAATGGCGATGTATGCTCTAGCGGCACTATTCCGGTTGACTGTGGTGCAGCCGCAGCAACCTGGGCCAGCCAAACAGGCCTAGCTAACAACCACCTCCGTCCAAAAAGATTTTGAAACCATGATTTTATTTCCGATCTGCTTATTGATAAGAAAAAAAAATACACGGGCCACGCATGCCCGAGTCCCAACTCCCAAGACGAAAGACTCGCGGAGCACTTCGAAATTTCACCATGTAGGTTTTATTGGACCAAAACTCTAATAAGGCGGCCCTCGCTTATGCTTATATTTATCATCTAAAATTTAAATTTTTAACATTAAATTTAGAATTGATTTTGGGGTTTTTTTATTGAAGTTTATTTTTCAGGATTTACCTTTAGATCGCTAAGAACATGTATATTAAAGTTTTATTCACAAATTATTTTTCGTTTACGAATATGCCGTTTCGCTTATTTCCCTAATAAGCTAAACGATGGGGCCCATTTCTGAGTTCGCCCCTGTTTCTTACTACGGGTTAGTAATGTTATTGTCTCTTGAGTGGGACGCTAGCTGCAGTGATGCAGTTTGTAGTATGGAGTATATAAATCATCTTACGTACTGCCAATTGTTTTCTCATTTATTTGTCCTTCTAGAAACGTTATCTGAATATCTCTCCGACCTTGATTGACAAGAAATGAAATCCAGGACAAGTCAATGGGAACCTCTCAATCCTTGGACCAGTATGTTCATTAATCATTATGGATTTGGTGACTAACGCGCCAAAGTTTACTCCGCAAATGCCAAATTGACAACTCAGACACCGTGTTGAGGTCAGTAGGTTAGCACTGATTGTTCTCTACTCCTATGGCCACTCAATCTCTCATTATCTCTTCTCTGTTTTCTTCTCATGCTCTGCTAAAACGTGCTCTTCTTCCACGCGTACGTACTACAGTATAGTATTTTGACATGACCAACAATACGGTGTGTGTGTGTGTCTCTCTATATGATATATATATATTAATAGAGGAGAGAGAGAGAGAGAGAGACGATATGAAGATTATATAGAGGATGAGAGATATGAGATAGATAAGAGATAGATTAGAGATATGAATATATAGAGATATAGAGATTGATAGAGATAGGAGATATATAGATAATAGAGATAGATATAGATATATATTATATATTATATATATATATATATATATTATTGATATATAGGAGAGATATATATATATAATACTAATATATATATATTTCCTCAACTTTATATTATAAGTCGTTTTATCCTTATTCTTAGTCAAACTTCTTTAAATTTAATCAAGTGCATAGACAATTTTAACAATATTTATAACACCAAATTAATTTCACTAAATGTAAAAATTAAATATATGTTGACAATATGTTTGTTTCGTGTTCAAAATATTACAATTTTTTTCCTAGAAACATGATCAAATATAAAAAAAGAATCGATTAAAAAAATTTCAAAACGACGTATAATATGAAACAGGGAAGTAATAAATAGATAAATAAATTGATACAACTACTGCTGTACGCGTACGTATTAATCAGTATATACGTGTACGTCGATGTACTGTCGTCCGCACGGGCGCGCGAGCCGGAAACGGCACGTGATCGCCAGCGAAGCCAAAACTGCTCGCATCACGGCTGATGTCACGGTCTCTTTCCGACATGGCATGCACGCGTCATCGTCGCCGTGCGTACACACCAGCCACCACGGCCACCCAGAGGTCAAACCGGCCATGTCCCATGGCCGCGGTGTCGTATAAAATCACAGCCTCCGGTGGCCACCAAGTCCATCGCGATATCTCATCACACAAACAGCAGCGACGAACAAGCCATAGCTCCGGTAGCTCTTCGATCTCTCTCAAGGTCTCACCAACCAGCTGAAGCTGAAGCAGAAGCAGAGCTAGTATAGGCGTACGTACTCCGGCGACCGGTTCAGGTGATCTAGCTCGCGGCCGGCGACTCGCCATGGGTAATCTGGGGTGGATGGTGGCGGCGGCGGTGGCGGCGGTGGTGGCGTCGTGGGCGTTCGACGCGGTGGTGAAGCTGGTGTGGAGGCCCCGCGCCATCACCAGGCGGCTGCGGGCGCAGGGCGTCGGCGGGCCGGGATACCGGTTCTTCTCCGGCAACCTCGGCGAGATCAAGCGGCTCCGCGGCGAGGGCGCCGGCGTCGTGCTCGACGTCTCCTCCCATGACTTCGTCCCCATCGTGCAGCCGCACTTCCGCAAATGGATTCCCCTCTATGGTAATTAAGCTCTCCATGACTTCACCGACAAGGAGTTTTCTTTTGATTCTTACAAAATCAGATGTTGTAAGTATCATATATATATCCTAGTGCTAGTTTATGATATATGTGTATTTTTCGTATTTATTTACGTGCTGCAGGGAAGACATTCATGTATTGGTTCGGAGCGCGGCCTACCATTTGCTTGGCAGACGTGAGCATGGTGAGGCAGGTGTTGTCGGACCGGACAGGGATGTACCCTAAGAACGTGTCGAACCCATACTTCGCACGACTACTCGGCAAGGGGCTTGTGCTAACCGACGGCAATGAGTGGAAGCGCCACCGCAAAGTAGTCCACCCGGCATTTAACATGGACAAGCTCAAGATGATGACTGTGACTATGTCCGATTGTGCCCAATCTATGATTTCCGAGTGGGAATCCGAGTTGGGGACAAAGAGCGATATAGTGGAGATCGAGCTGAGCCGACGATTCGAGGAGCTTACCGCTGATGTGATCTCGCACACAGCATTCGGGAGCAGCTATAAGGAGGGGAAGCAAGTGTTCTTGGCACAAAGAGAGCTTCAATTTCTTGCCTTCTCCACCTTCCTTAGCATCCAAATCCCGGGGTCCAACTACCTCCCGACCAAGAAGAACTTAAAGACATGGTCAGTGGACAAGAAGGTGAGAAGCATGCTCACGGACATCATCAAGAGCCGGCTCAACAACAAGGATGTCGCAGGATACGGGAACGACCTGCTCGGATTAATGCTAGAGGCATGCGCACCGAAGCATGGGGAGAGCCAGCCACAACTTAGTATGGACGAGATCATCGCCGAGTGCAAGACATTCTTCTTTGCAGGGCACGACACCACCTCACACCTTCTCACATGGACCATGTTCCTATTGAGCACGCATCCGGAGTGACAGGAGAAGCTCAGGGAGGAGGTGGCAACAGAGTGTGACGGCAAGGTGCCCACCGGTGACATGCTCAACAAGCTGAAGCTAGTCAACATGTTCCTCCTCGAGACCCTGAGGTTGTATGGCCCTGTCGCATTCATACAGAGGAGGGTCAACGCCGAGCTAGAACTCGGTGGCATCATGGTTCCTGAGGGCACCGTCCTATTGATTCCGATTGCAACAATCCACCGTGATAAGGAGGTGTGGGGCGAGGACGCCGACATATTCAAGCCGGAGAGGTTCGAGAATGGGGTGTCAAAGGCAGGAAAATATCCCAACGCGTTGCTCTCCTTCTCCAGCGGGCCGAGGGCATGCATTGGGCAGAACTTCGCCATGATCGAGGCCAAGGCCGTAATTGCAATGATCCTACAGAGGTTCTCCTTTACTCTATCACCCAAGTACGTCCACGCGCCAACCGACGTGATCACGCTTCGGCCAAAGTATGGGCTGCCTATGATCCTCAAGAGTCTCAAGGTGTAGAAGTTGTTCATTAGGAGGGGGTTATTTTAGTACTTCTTTGATGTACACGAGATTAGTTTTTTGTTCATGAGCATTTGCTCCTACTGATGATGTTACTGTGTGTAATGCATTGATTCCATTTTGTACGAAATTGGGGTGTAAATATATCTAGTTTGCTTGTTGATTGGATTTAAGAAGTTTTGGGTACTTCTATCTCATCAACTAAGGTACTACTAGTATATTACTCTTGGCCTGAGCAGTATGGATCGGAGATACAAAAACAAAAGACGAAATTATCGTTGACAAGGTCATATGCTTCAGTCAAGACAAGAAAACAGACATATAGATGCAGAGAAATGGAGCAAGTCTTTAAATTAAACGTAAGAACCATCTAAGATGTCACTAACTTATTCATCAAGTAGCCTGAAGATTAATTAATCAGATGTGTAAGGAGATGTGTATATATTATGCAAATATGCATCGTTTGTATGCAAAATCACGTGTTCATCATCTGAATTAGTGCTCTAGGTCAGACTGTAGACATTACTTGTAATAATTAATGATAGCTGGGTCTGAAACATATAATAGTTTATAAAAGATTTGGATGCAAGTGATAAAACAAAACGAAAGCCTAATCCACAAAATGTCTGAAGATGTAGAAATGTGTAACGGCATGTTCAATGGTAGAGATGAGTATGGTTTCTTAAATAATATAAGATTATTTAGAGACCGTATCTTTACAATAGTTGAGACGACAAAAACTCTAATCATTAACTCAAAGAATATTCCTTTTATTAATATTCTTTCTATTTTTTTACCCTCATGTAACCATATTTCCATATTATAGTGATTAAGAGTCGTTGTTAAGCCGTTGTTATGCATGACAATAATGTTTTGTCTCTCCTCTTTCTCTTTCTTCCATGTCAAGAAGTATTACTAATTAGCAACGCTAAGAAATCACTATTTGACAACCATTGTACATGCCCTAATGCCTTTTCTCCCAAAAAAGAGCCTGAATATGTGGAAGAAATGTCTGTATTTACGCTGCCTTTGTATGTGACGTTATAAGCGTGTTGATTCGGATATGGCGGTTGTTTACTTGTTTGGCATTCCAGATGTTACACACTTCAGATCGGTTTTGTTATTCTTTTAGCATACATGTATGATATATATTCCATTTGTACGAAATTCAGGGGCAGATTTCTCTGTTTTGACCGTTGGTTGGATATCAAAACTTTTGGTGTTTCCTAGCTCATCAACCAAGAAATTGACTAGAGCAATATGAACACGTACGTGGATCCGGGCCGAGTCAAAACAACAAAACAAATGCAAATGATGTCCAGTTGACTAGGGGAATCACTTGCAGAAGATAACAAGTTACTACAAGGAGAAGAGAAAGGGAGTTAGTATACTATGTCATCCATCTATTATATACGTTGAGTTTGTATAATCAGTGTTTACTTACTCCCAACGGCCACGATTGAGTGACGCATGAAGAGGAAGCTGCTATTTTTCCTCCGTCCCAAAATGCTACCGGTGTAGATTCACTGTACTATTACGAAATAGATAGCAACATTTCTCCTAAAATATAAGAACTTAGTACCGAATAGAACATATCCTCATATTATTCGTAGTATTAGAATATGTCTCATTCAGTATTAAGTTGCTATATTATATGATAACAATCCGACCTAGATGGGGTTGGCCGAGACCCAACAAATTAAGGTTGCCCGTAGTATTAGAATATGTCTCATTCAGTATTAAGTTGCTATATTATATGATAACAATCCGACCCATATGGGGTTGGCCGAGACCCAACAAATTAAGGTAGTTGCTATATTATATGATAACAATCCGACCCATGTGGGGTTGGCCGAGTCCCAACAAATTAAGGTTGTTCGGACCGATTATTCAGAGGCGTCTAGGTGGGGTTGGCCGAGACCCAACAAACCAACCCAACAAATTAAGGTTGCCCGGACCGATTATTCAGAGGCTCACACGGTCGCCGCCTGAATTTTGCGTCTTTGCCAGCGCCTTCAGGTTGCCCGGACCGATTATTCAGAGGCTCACACGGTCGCCGCCTGAATTTTGCGTCTTTGCCAGCGCCTTCTTAAGACAATCCGGCTCAGGTGGGGTTGGCAGAGACCCAACAAATTAAGGTAAGACAATCCGGCCCAGGTGGGGTTGGCAGAGACCCAACAAATTAAGATTGCCCAGACCCCAACAGTTCTTGGGCACACCCACTCGGGGAAAGGCCCAATCTCCCTAAAAGACTAGTCCAATAGGGGAATGGTGGCTCTCTCTTTTAAGGTGGCTTCCTCCTCCCAAGCTAAGTAAGGTGGGATTATTCAGAGGCTTACACGGTCGCCGCCTGACTTTTACGTCTTTGCCAGCGGGTAACAGTGGAGGATATCCTCATCATTATAGGATAAAAAGGAGTAACTATTCGAACGCATCAGTTTTTAATTAACCATGATGAACATGTTTTCAGTTGACTTTGTCCTGCACCATCTCTTTGCCAACCAGCGTAAAGTAATCTCTTATTTCTACCCCTGAAAAGGCAGCAATTCAACCAGCAAAAGTAAAAAAATAAAAAGATAGAGAGGGTTTGCAAAACCGTCGGTAACCGCACAATTACAGTGCTTACTGCGGGGTACGGTAAAATAAAAACCACGGTATGTTAGAGTATATGGTAGTTAGAGTCATATTAGGATAGAATTGATTTGTGTGGACTCCTTCTATATCTGTAATTCTTACTTATCTCATTCCCATGTACTCCTATATATACCGCTCCCTGAGGCTCAATACAATGTGTCCCACGTTACGCAATATTCCTCTCCCTATACCATCCAACTTGGTATCAGAGCGGGCAACCTAGGGCCGCCGCTCACCGCTTCCGCCGCCGTTGCCCCCGGGAGGCGATCTCGCTCCTGGGGGCGGCCACCATTTTTCGTTTTTTTGTCTTCTTCGAGCCGTCCAAGCCATTAGTCCTGCTACTTCGCCTTCTTCTTCGTCCAGCATGACTCATTGCCAGCGTCGCCGATCCTCCTCGACTACACTTCGCTCTTCTCCGTCAACTGCGTGCTGCTCCGGCAATTCTCCCTCTACATCGTTCTCGCGCCGCGACCGTTCTGGAGGCCTTCTCTGCTAGTCTCCTCCGACATTGGCTTATGATTCATGGTGGTCCCCTGCCTCGCCCGCGCAGTATTGGCAACACTGGCGCGCGCGTTCGTCCCGAATTGTCTCGGGGTCTGGCAAACCCTGTGTGACGTCTCGTCCTTCAAGGTTCGACATCGGCTCTTCGGCATCAACTTCCTCAACGACTGCCGCGATCGCGTCACCGTCATCGTCTCTCGCGCATCCTCGCGCACCTTGGTCCACGACGCCATCCCATGTGTCCATGACCACTCTACAGCGCCCTATGCATGTCCTGCGGCTCGGCTACCTCGACATCAGCTTCCTGACATCGGCTACATCAACCACGATTACTCTACGCACGGCTTCATTGACCACGGCTCCCTCGCACCCTTCGCTTTGGCTACGTCGACTATGGCACAAAGGGTATCATCCGTATTGAGCACTCTTGCCGGTTTCTTCTCCAGTCCAAATGTCTGCGCTGCTAACGCTTGGACTGTGGGGGGATGTTAGAGTATATGGTAGTTAGAGTCATATTATGATAGAATTGATTTGTGTGGACTCCTTTCATATCTGTAATTCTTCCTTATCTCTTCCCCATGTACTCCTATATATACCGCCCCCCTGAGGCTCAATACAATGTGTCCCACGTTACGCAATATTCCTCTCCCTATACTATCCAACTTGATAACATTCTTAAATTCAAATAAATTTTAAAATAATTTAAAATTTTGATAAATTATACATGGTTTCGTACGGTTTGCCACAGTTACCGTGCTTACCGCCGGGGCACGGTAACCCCGGCCCCGGCGGTTTGAGAAACCCTGCCCCGAACCCCTACGACACGGTGGAAACGGAGGTCTGGAAGGTACATCGTCGCGGCGGCGGCGGCGCGGCAGAAGCTGTCGTGCAAACAAGAAGATCGGCGCGCTGGCGTGGGGTTGGCCGTGCCAGGCCCTCTTTTATCCCAGCCGAGGCCTGATGGACCATAGATGGGCCTAGCTGAGGAGTAGAGAAAAACATAGAATCCCTTAAAAAACCATGATCCCGATTTTGTTCTCTCGACCATAAACCAGGTAGAGAGGCTTGTCAACTACTCCCTTCGTCCTACTAAATAAAGTATATGCACGTGTTTTAAAATTTAGCTCTTAAATATTTATAATCAATAATTATTTTATTATAAATTAAACTTTATTTTATGAAAACAATATTATTGGATTGACATTTGAATTTTCTGTCCTAGTATTATAATCTTGTTGCTAGTAATATACGGGAAATTTTATAGTTTAAGAATAGTTTTAGATATCGTATCAATTTTAACTGCGTCTTATTCAGTGAAATGAAGAGAGTACGTACTAAAACCTACTCCTACTTTGTTTTACCGCTAAGCAGTCTGGACGATGGTCTTATGCCACGTAGCAAGTTGGTCTACGGGTTGTTCAGATTGATGTCATTTCAAACCATGTCACTTTTTATAAAGATGTCAAATATGTGTATCCATTTAGTTTTTTTACCAAACTCTAGTAAGTACATAAGAAATCCTGCTAAAACTTGACAATATTACTAAATTTTTTAAAAAAAATGTAAGATTTATTTTTGACTATAATCTGAAAAGGCCTTTGGTCATCATCCGTTGTCGGCCAGGCTCGCCAGATTTTTACTTGTTCCGCGTGCATACAAACGTTCTAATTGTAACGTAATATATAGGAGAATTTTACTCGTCGTTTCTGTTCTTGGTGCGGCAAACGTGCTAATTGGCCTTTCCATCTTTGGCCCATGAGCGTACCTGCAGCCCATTCATACATGCATTAAGAATAGGAAAAAGTGCACCGAAGGTCCCTCAACTTGTCGGCGAGATACGAAAACGTCCTCGAACCGCAAAACCAGATATGTGGGTCCCTTAACTATACAAAACCAGTCATCCAAGGTCTTAGGCGGTTTTGATCCCGGTTTTGATCTACGTGGTAGCTGAGTCAGTGTAGGATCCACATAGACCCTACGTGTTAGCCTGTCCAGGTCAGCCACTCCCTCTTTCCCCTCTTCTCTCCCATCTCTCTCTCACATCTCTTCTCTTGGGCAAGCCAGGGCGGGTGGGGAGGAGGTCGTCGGGGCGGTCGACGACGCGGCGGCGGGAGCCAGGGCGGCGCCGCATCCATGACCGCCTGCCACTGGTCTCCCGCCGTCACCCGGACCTCCGACGTCGGCAAATTCTGACGACGCCAACTAGCTTGTCTGACTACCATGAGCAGACTCCCTCGGGATTCCATGAGGTAGCGAGCAAGGACCTGCTCCTCCTCCTCCTCGTCGTCACGGCGCCGGCGCGGCTGGAAGCGCCACATTATCCGCTCGGGAGATTCATGGAAGATTGTTAGCTCTGGGCACACATGAATGTGTTCCTCTTTGGTGAGGAAAAGGAAGTCCTCATCGAGGTAGAGGAGGTTCTCCACTTGTTCCAGGGGAGAAAGCCACACCGTCTGCTCTGCCTCTGAGAACACCCGATCTGTAAGCTGGATTGGCTCAACGCGATTAATTGAATTCATTACGGAACAAGAGTACATATAGCCACAACCTAACCATAATATCTCAACCGTATTAACAACAGAAACGGGAGATTTAGGAAAGGATAGCGGCAAAACAAAGATAAGTCTAAACATGCTGAATTATCTCTAACACGATCGCCCATGTGCCAGAACGCGATTTGGTGGTGGGAGAGAAAGGAATTGATGATACCGGCGACGATGCATCCTTGTTCGACTGGAGCCCGCGAGAGGGTGGCGGCGACGATGTCGACGTTCTCGGGATCCATCCAGTCGAAGTGGAAGATCGCGTTGGGGAGGTCGATGTACTCGAAGTTGTTGAGGTTGACGAGGACGTGGTCTAGACCTCGGGGTCCATGGCCATCGACGGCGAGGAAGAGCCAGGCGCCGTCGTACGAACCGAAGTAGCCGGCGCAGCGCGGCGCGTGCGGGAGGAAGAAGGGGTGGGTGCGGCGCCAGCCGCTGAGGGCGCAGGAGAAGGTAAGCCCGTGCTCGCCGTCAACTTCCGGGAGAAGGAGCCACGGGAGCGCGGGAGGCGGCGCCGGCGCCGGGGGCTCGGTCTTCGTGAGCGGCCACGCGCCAGGAGCAGCAGGCGCGGCTCATGTGGAGGCGGTCGACCTCGCACGGGATGCGGCGGACGACTTCGCCGGCCGTGTCGCCTCGTGCTCCTGCCACTGCCGTGTCGCCTCGTGCTCCCTCCGCGTCGGCGGCCGCCCCGGCGACCTCCTCCCCACCAGCCCTGGCTTGCCCGAGAGGAGAGAAGTGAGAGAGAGAAGGGAGAGGAGAGAGGAAAGAGAGAGAAGGGAGAGGAGAGAGGAAAGAGAGAGTGGCTGACACGTGGGGCCCACGCTGACTCAGCTGCCACGTAGACCAAAACCGGGATCAAAACCGCCGAAGGACCTCGGGCGACTGATTTTGTGTAGTTAAGGGACCCCGTATATCCGGTTTTGTGGTTCGAGGACGTGTTTGTATCTCGCTGAGAAATTGAGGGACCTTCGGTGCACTTTTTCCTTAAGAATACCTATGCTAAAACTTCGTATACATATAAATTTTGGCACATATAAAAACTTTGTATCATAAAAATATTCAGCATGTTGACTTTATTTATAGAAGCATAAAAAAATTGTACATAAGAAACTTTACACATAAGAGTTTAGCACCTAAATGGCGCACACACAAAAGTTTAAGCACCGTCGGTCCACCGTATACATCACTGGCCTTGTTTAGATGGGACTAAAACTTTTTAGTCCCTATCACATCGGATATTTGGACACTAATTATAAATATTAAACGTAGACTATTAATAAAACTCATTCTATAACCCTAGACTAATTCGCGAGACGAATCTATTGAGTCTAATTAATCCATGATTAACGTATGTGATGCAACAGTAAACATGTGCTAATTATGGATTAATTAGGCTTAAAAAATTTATCATGCGAATTAGCTCTCATTTATGTAATTAGTTTTATAAGTAGTCTATGTTTAATACTCTAAATTCATCCGATATGACAGGAAATAAAGTTTAGTCGCTAGATCCAAACACTACAGGAAAATCACTAAAAAGTTGGAGCTACAAAAATGCATGGCCCATCAAGGCCCATGGGTCCTCCAGGATAGCGTTCCGCGTGGGAGCGCGCAAGCCACACGATAGAAAAGGAAAATGACGGTGACGCACGGTTTAGAGCAGAAAATGAAATCCAGCCAAATGTAGTAACGGATAAGATGTGATGTGTTGCAGTGTTCCATAAAAATCAATTACTCCTAGCATACGTACAGCTCGTCGTTGTACGCTTCCTGTACGTATCTTCTTCCTCCTCTCGATTTCCGGTCCTAATCGGGAACAGCAGCAACGGCGTGCGCGCAATGGGCTACGGATGGGCGGTCGCCGTCGCCGCCGTGCTGGTCGTGCTGGCGACGTGGTGTCTGCTCGACGCGCTGTCGCGCCTCGTGTGGCGGCCCCGCGCCGTGGCCGCGGCGCTGCGTCGGCAGGGCGTGCGCGGCCCCGGGTACAGGCTGCTCGTCGGGAGCCTCGGCGACATCAACAAGCTCCGCGCGGACGCCGCCGCCGGCGGCGCCGCGCTCCACGTCGCCTCCCACGACTTCATCCCCTTCGTCCAGCCTCAGTTCCGCCAATGGATCCCTCTCTACGGTAACACGCCAGAGTTGCAGCTATCGTCTTCGTCTGAATCTGAATCCTATGTGGTGTTGTGCAGGGCGAGTGTTCTTGTACTGGTTTGGATGGACGCCGGACATGTGCGTGGCCGACGTCGAGCTGGCGAAGCAGGTGCTCTCGGACAGGACAGGGCTGTTCCCCAAGAACGTGACGACACCGGTGCTGCTCAAGCTGTTCGGCAGGGGGCTCGTCCTGGCCAACGGCAACGAGTGGCAGCGACACAAGAAGGTCGTCCACCCGGCCTTCAACACGGACAAGCTCAAGGTACATTGCATCACATCACATATTGCCTTCTTCCTGCAAGGAATATCATATCTGTCTTAATTGTTTTCTGACGAACTGAGAGATTAATTTTGTTTGGTGTTAGATGATGACGGCGACAATGGCCGGCGTCGCACGGTCGATGGTGGAGAGGTGGGAGGAGCAGGTGGCGAGCCATGGCGGGAAGGTGGTGATCGAGCTGAGCAACCAGTTCGAGGAGCTGACCGCAGACGTGATCTCTCACACGGCGTTCGGGAGCAGCTACGCAGAGGGGAAGCAGGTTTTCATGGCGATCAAGGAGCTCCAGTTCATCGCCTTCTCAAGCCTTCTCAGCATCCAAATCCCAGGCACCAGGTAGGTACAAACACAAGTCACAAATCGTGAAAATTCCTCTAATTACCATGTCAAATTTCATCTGAACTGAACTAGTTTGTTTTGATTTGTTTACAGGTATTTTCCAACCAAGAAGAATCTGAAAGTATGGAGGCTGGACAGGAAGGTGAGGAGTACGCTGATGCAGATCATCAGCAACAGACTGGCCGCCGCCGCGAAGGAGAAGGCCGGCGGCGGTGGCGGTGGCTACGGCGAGGACCTGCTCGGGCTGATGCTGGAGGCCAGCGCGCCACCGGAGCTGGGCACGAAGCGTCGTCAGCCGCCGGTGCTGAGCATGGACGAGATCATCGACGAGTGCAAGACCTTCTTCTTCGCCGGGCAGGAGACCACCTCGCACCTCCTCTCCTGGACCATGTTTCTTCTCAGCACGCACCCGGACTGGCAGGACAAGCTCCGGGAAGAAGCCGTGAGAGAGTGCGCCGGCGCCGGGGACGACGACGACCAGCTCCCCACCTACGACATGCTCGGCAAGCTGAAGCTGGTAGGAATGCAATTTGTTTAAGTTAAATTTTAACTTACATGTCGTGCAGTGATATATTTATATATTAATCTATCTTGTCTATTTTTTTATTTTTTTTATAACCATTTAGACCTTATTTGGTTGGAGAAAAATTTTAGATTTGGTTATCATACTGGATATTCGAATAAACATTTGAAGTATTAAATGTAGTCTAATAATAAAATAAATTACAGATTCCACCAGTAAACTGCAAGACGAATCTATTAAGCTTAATTAATCCATCATTAGCAAATGTTTACTGTAACACCATATTGTCAAATCACGGCGTAATTAGGCTTAAAAGATCCGTCTCTCAATTTCCTGATGAACCGGGTAATTGTTTTTTTTCTGGTCCACATTTAATCCTCTATGTATGTATCAAAATATTCGATATGATGGGTGAAAAGTTTTTATTTGGGGAACTAAACCAGGTCTTAATTGACATGAAGACTCAAGTGATTAGAATCCATCTTCATAGGACCATAGCTATCACCATTAATGGCAGAGTGAGCTTTCGATGTGACCATTAATGGATGGATGCTTGATGCTTCGTTTTTTTTCTCTCTTGGCAGCTAAACCTGTTCTTGCTGGAGACGCTGCGGCTGTACAGCCCGGTGCCGGCGATCCGGAGGCGGACGGCGGCGGCGGTGGAGATGGGCGGCGTCACGGTGCCGGGAGGCACGATGCTGACGTTCCCGATCGCGACGATGCACCGCGACGAGGAGGTGTGGGGCGCCGACGCCGGGGTGTTCGACCCGATGAGGTTCGCCGGCGGCGGCGGTGCCATGGCCAAGCTGCTGTCCTTCTCCACGGGGCCGAGGGCGTGCGTCGGGCAGAGCTTCGCCATGGTCGAGGCGAAGGCCGTCGTCGCCGCCATACTCCGGCGGTTCAGGCTGGAGCTCTCGCCGGAGTACGTCCACGCGCCCACCGACGTCATCACGCTCCGCCCCAAGCACGGCCTCCCCATGGTCGTCACACGCGTCCACGCGTGACGTGGATGCAAGCAATTCGTCGTGACGGATTTTGTACAGTACTACTACTAGCTATTTTCCGTAGAAAATACTCCCTTTATTCACTTTTAATAATCATATTTTATTATGGCGCACAAATTAAGGATAAGTAATCTTACATATCATTTATTTAAACATGTTACTAGTTATTCCCTATAAACAAGCGATTTATTAATATTTATGTTTCTCGATGCCTATGTAGCCAATCTTGTGTGGAAAAATGGAGAATCAAGCATTAAATCTAAAAAAGTCATTAAGGATCTGTTCAGATTATAGCCAAACTAAATCTTACCAGATTTCTTATATATTGACAAAATTTGGCAACAAACTAAACGTATTTTTTTTGGCAACTTTGCAAAAAAAAAGATATGGTTAAAAATGACATCAAAATGAACAGGTCCTAAGATAATAGGTAATTGGATTGAAATATGACTATCAAAAGTAAATTTTTCAGATTTAGAAATATGACTATCAATAATAGATGGAGGGAGTACTCTAGAATTTGAAAGAACTTTTCTCGATTCAAACAGGAATAAAATTCAAATTCGCATGTTTGAAAATCAAACTAGCGCAATAGTTCAACCTTGCCTGAATTTTCGTTTGTTCAAACTTCTTGAGAGTGTTTCGTGTTTCAACCGCCAACTGTGCCACGTCAGTTTAGGCAGTTTCCTACGTTGAACTGATGAAACCCCGCGCGGCGGAGGGCTCGCGGAGACCATGCTCGCCGCCGCCGCCGCCGCCGCCGCCGTCGCCGTCAAGGGGAGGATCAAATCGCGGCCACGGTTGCCTCCTCTCGCCTCCTCGGCGATGACTTCCACTTGCGCTCCTGCTCCCGCCACCACCGCTCGCCGCGGCTCTCATGCGGCCGCGTCTCAAGTCGTCTCCCACGCGTCGCTCCTGCTCCGGCTGCAGTCGTGCCCGGATTTCGAGGAGGCACGGAGGCTTCACGCGGCGGTCCTCGTCGGCGGCCACGGCCACGGCACCGTCCTCGTCGCGCAGTTGGTGCGCGCGTACGCGAAGCTTGGGGAGGTCGCGCACGCGCTGCGGATGTTCGACGGAATGCCGAGGAGGAACTCCTTCGCGTGGAACGCCGTGATCAAGGGCCTTGTCGACGCCGGTAGATTCTTGGAGGCGCTGGAGATGTTTTGGGTGATGGTGAACGATGGCTCGGTTGCGGCGGATGGTTTCACGTATCCGCCTGTCATCAAGGCGTGTGCTGCGCTTGGAGCTGTTGTGCAGGGGAGGAAGGTATGGGAGATGGTGGAGGCTGACATTGCCAGGGGTAATGCGAGGCCCAACGTGTTTGTGCAGTGCGCGCTTGTGGATATGTTTGCAAAGTGTGGGTGCTTGGATGAAGCAAGGAATGTTTTTGAGAGCATGCAAGTGAGGGATTTGGCTGCGTGGACTGCGATGATTGGAGGAACTGTGCACTCAGGGAACTGGCTTGAGGTGGTGGATTTGTTCAATCACATGAGATCAGAAGGGTTTGGGGTTGACTCTCTAATTGCTGCAACTGTCATTTCAGCGTGTGGGAGAGCAGGTGAATTGCAGGCTGGAATTGCATTGCATGGATGTGCCGTGAAAAGTGGAGTAAGTGGTGATATATATGTTTCCAACGCCTTGGTAGATATGTACTGCAAATGCGGTTGCATAGAGATGGCTGATTGTCTTTTCCGGTCTACAAATTCCAAAGATGTTGTCTCCTGGAGTAGCTTGATTGCGGGGTATTCACAAAATGGAATGCATAATGTGAGTGTCAGTTTGTTCTGTGAAATGATCTCTTCAGGGATAAACCCCAACTCTAGTACTCTGGCAAGCATACTTCCTTGTCTTTCTGAGCTGAAGTTAATCAGGAGTGGAAAAGAAATTCATTGCTTCTCTGTAAGACATGGACTTGAGAGAAGTGAGTTTGTAGTGAGCGCACTTATAGACTTGTACAGCAAACAGGGGTTGATAAGGGTGGCAGAAACTTTATTTTGGCTTATGCCGGACAAAGATTTAGCCATTTGGAACTCGATGGTTGCAGGATATGCTGTGAATGGATATTCAGACTCTGCATTCTGTGCATTGAGGTTATTACAGAAAGTGGGTTTAAAACCTGATCATGTGACTGTTGTTTCAGTTCTTCCTTTATGCAATCAACATCATATGCTGATCCAGGGTAAGGAACTACATGCATATGTGATCAAGTATTGTATTAACTCAGTCTGCTCAGTCAATAATGCACTTCTAGATATGTATTGCAAGTGTGGTTTCCTAGAAGTAGCTAAGGAGGTTTTTCAACTGATGACAGAACGCAATACAGTTACATATAACATACTGATTTCTTCTTTTGGAAAGCATAACCATGAAGATCAAGCCCTATCATTTTTCGATCTAATGAAGAGAGATAGAATTGCTCCAGATAAAGTGACTTTTGTGGCACTACTATCTTGTTGTAGCCATGCTGGTCTTATTGACAAGGGTTTGCACTTATATCATTCCATGTTACATGACTACAATATTTCTCCAGAGAAGGAACACTACTCATGCATTGTTGATCTCTACAGCAGATGTGGGAAGCTTGATGAGGCTTGGTGTTTCATGTCAAATATGGCAGAAGAGCCAGAAATCGATGTCCTTGGAGGGCTCTTGGCAGCATGTAGAGTGCATAATAGAATGGACATTGCTGAGCTGGTTGGGAAAAGAATATTTGAGCAAAATCCCAATGATCCTGGCTATCATATTCTGCTTTCTAATATCTACGCTGATGCTGGAATGTGGTCTGATGTAACAAGGATAAGAACTATGATACAAGAGAGAAATTTGAAGAAAGAAACAGGAAATAGCTTGACCTAAAAGTTAAACAATGAGTGCACAAGTCTGTATAAAAAGACAAGAACTTTTGTTATTTGTTGGATCATCAAACTAAAAATGTGATTGAAAAATGCAGGTTGATAATTGGTAACAGACCTAGGAGAATGGAAACTGTTAAGAATCAGAGAAAAGCAAACCGTTTTCAACATGCTTTTAGGACATTTTTCTCTAGAGGAAATGATTTGAGACTTTTGTGGGTATAGGTGAGTAAAGTGTATCTTGCAATGTTCAGTGTACTGTACTTATGTTTGGTGCATTGGCTGTTGAGATATTACACAATTCTGCTATATACAATTATACATGCCTGCAATGTGCACAGGACACCCTTGTACTTTTTTGCTAAAGGTAGCTATTTACTGAAAAAAAAATGGCCTATTTGGTTAGGGTCATGTCACAGTAGAGTGCCTAGCTGGCGAATAATTATGTCTGATAAAAAAAAAGGGTTACATATATGTCTTTTGGTAACACTTGATGTCTTTTTTTTTCGTTTTGCTCACTTTGTTTTAATACAGAACTCTCTCTGAAGGTTGACACATTTTCCTTGGTGTGATCAGGAGTCAGGAGATACTGGTATTTGTTCACTAACCAAGGACATACTTTATCAAGAATACACTCCAAGGGGTGATTAATTATTTAATCAAGGGAAAAGGATACTGCAGCGTCAAGGTAATTTCCAGGATTCCACCAGTCATATGCTAGTTTTATTTTATTTTCTGCTTCTCTGAAGTTCTTTTCAACCTCACCCCCAGACAACTTTTTTTTTCTAATATAGTTCTGAACAAACAGCAATAACTTGGTGCAAGGTTTGATCTCCAATCTGTTAACGACTCTGAAAGTAATACTACCTCCGTCCTATTTTAAGTGCAGTCATGAGTCTCCATGTCCAACGTTTGACTATCCGTCTTATTTGAAATTTTTTTATTAGTAATTTTATTATTATTATTATTATTATTATTATTAGATGATAAAACATGAATAATACTTTATGCATAACTCATTTTTGTTAAAATTTTCAAATAAGACAGACGGTTAAACATTGGATACGAAAAACCACAACTGCACTTAAAATGGGACGGAGGGAGTACTGAGTTATTCATGTTGGACATGCTACAAAGATTTGGCTTATCGTGGATCAGTTCACCTGTTGCCATCATATACAGCAACACTTCGCAATCAATGGATACCAAAAGCAGAAAGAGAACTAAAAGTAGAGTCAGTAAAGCATCTAGATTTCACAGCTGATGCATCAGATGCAATACACAAGGGCAATTTAATCAATTAAATCATTAAGCTAGAACAAGACAGTGGGCTCACGGCATGTATACATCATATAGTGGATAATGGAGATATCCTGCCTATCCTACATGTTGCTGCTATCTGAAGTATGTGCAGAAGACAACGTGGCCTACATTCTTACAGCTTTTCTTGGACCAATTATGTTTCCTAGAATTGACAATTCGACAAGATAAGAATCTGCAGACTGTAACAAGGCTGTACGCGTACCGATGATGATTCAAGTAAATCTGATTTGGTAGGCTTAAATTCCCATCCGTGGCTATAGAAACATCGTTACTTTTCCATTTAAAACAGAAACATAATTACTTGATGGATATTATCAATATAACGGGTGCATTGAGTTTTCTGGTGCCATTGTTGAGGAGGAGCTCATGTGACCTTCATGTCCTTGGTTATGATTTCATTTCTCTCTTATAATGACTATTGGTTCTTAGTCTTGGTTTGTTTACTTGTTTTTAGCCTGGAGGTATAGATTCACTTTCAAGCTTGAAGAAAGCAAAGGAAGAAGGGCATCCTTATCTAATGCGGGTCACATCTGTTCAACAGCTCTGAAGATCCGGTGTCATTTGGACCACCTGCCCTGCTGCAGTGGTAACTTTCTTCATCCACACACTTAATTCTTTAGCAATTACTAGCTTCTAAACCATATTAATTCCAATAGATCCGCGACCAATAATTAGCTCCACTTAAGTTCACATGTTGCTACAGCTTCATGTAGCCGTTACTCGGGCGGTCGGCCGTTGGCCAGCTGCAGCCTGCAGATCAGCAGATACCGGAGCATACAATGTACCCTGCACATGTGGAGCCTTGCTCTATACATCTCACAATCCAAAATTTTGACAACAATTCCTAGTTAATACTTTGACTACACCTGTTTAGTTCCCTAAAAACTTTTCTCAAAAACATCACATCAAATCTTTGGACATATGCATGGAGCATTAAAATATAGATTAAAAAAAACTATTGCACAGTTAGGGAGGAAATCGCGAGACGAATTAATTAGGTTCAAAAGATTCGTCTCGCGGTTTCCAGGTGAGTTATGAAATTAGTTTTTTCATTCATGTCCAAAAACCCCTTTCGATATCCGGTCAAACGTCCGATGTAACACTCAAAAATTTTTATTTCATTAACTAAACAGGCCTGTCCCAAAAATTTTACTAGCTGCCTGACGCAGAAAATTGGCAAATGCCTGTACCACTGTGCAAGGCTTTGAAGTTCGGAGCTTAAATGGCACACCTCTCCATGTGGACAGATAAGGTCGTCCTGAGAATGAGCTACCGACCCACGCCCTCTCTTCATGCTGCAGCCACCGACACTATTTGAATTTCTGCACTAATGCCTCATACGAATTGCTTTGCTACTACCACCCACCAGGGATTATTAGTTGCTGTAAGAGAGTTTTGGAGGTTTGCTTGATCTCATGATTCATCAGCTCGATCGTTTTGTAGGCTACTGCACAGCTCAGTGTTGTCCGAGAGCTCAGTTTCAGCAAGGGGGGGTTCTGTCCAATCATGGGCATGCCGGTGATGGGCAATTGCATTGTAAAGGGTACCGACACATCTGGTGTGTACCATAGCATTAAAACGTCTAGCGAGATATACTTTGTATACGTTACTTGCTCCTTCATTTGTTGATTTGATCCTACTGGTTAAATTGTCTGGTCAGTCATGCTAAACTGATCGTGGTAACGGGCCGAACTTACCTGCAAATCATCAGATATATAAATGTCAGTCGTCACACCTAAAGAATATAGAATGATGCCGACAATTAAGAGCAACATTCTTTAATCCTGATATCGTACATTTTGAGGTCGTAGAACATGTAAAAAGAATCAACAAATGGAAGGCAAATGTTGTTCCAGGTGTGCATTTCTTTTACTTTAGTCATCCAACCGTCCTCTAGATCTACAAGAACATTGCTAAAGTCTCCGGGCAAATGGATCGAATAAAAAGCCTTTTTTAGATCGCTTAGTTGTTTCAATTCCATCAGATCAGAACCTCGTCATAATGCAAGCTTTACTTGTCATGATTCTCTAGAAGAAAGGCATCAAAGGGGACAGGTAAGAAGAATCGTTTCGGTACGCCTCTTTTATCAGGCTCACGTACGGTTGATCCATTCAGATCATTCAAGAAGCCAAGGGGGTCCTACTTGATCGCACTAAGCACATATAAATAAGGCCTAATGCAACCAAAAGGTCGTTCCCCCCAACTACCAAATCAGAAGATACTGCAGCAGTCTGCATGTAGGATTAGTATAACCATCCTAGCATTTGTACATTACTAGTCGTAATGTTTTGTTTGCCCATTAGGTGCTTGATGATATCCCCTACTATGGTTACTCTCTTCAAAAGCGAACTGAAAATGATTGTTTTTCCAGCCAACTGAAAATGATTGTTTTTCCAGCAGGGTTTGAAGGATCGCCTAGCTGGCCTATCCTGCTACTAATAAGTTGACTTCCCCAGGGCATCCAGTATTTGGCGCCTCGGATCTACTTCCACGTAGCACTGAACTGGGTCAGTACTTTACTAATCAGCTATCAGAACCGTAGTTTATGGGAAATGCAGTTATATTTCCCAAGGCAAAGCACATCAACTCTACTATATCCCAAAATGCACTGTTTTCCAAGACAAGCATATCAATTCTGTTACAAGCACAAACATACATCCCAAAATGGTGAGGTTTTCATCAGAAAGGGAATTGCATGTGGTTGCAGCTAGATGATCGGCGTATAATTCGAGCTGGATTATTCGATCCTAACCTTCATCTTGAAGCAACCAAATTAACAGCTCTGTTTAACAAAAGTTTTGGAGATTTTGAAGGAGGATCCGTGTGCATGCAGCAGGAAAGTCGGCACGGAAGCTGAAGATGAAAAGCTGAAACATGATTCTTTTCAAAGAAAAATGAAAAAAAAAAAAACAGCAGCTCTGCGCTGGCAGCCGGAGCCAATGGGCGAGGGGCACGTGTCCCCGGATTCCTCGACCGACCAGGGAGACTCCGCACGAGCAGGGCACGTGACGGACGATCCGCTCGTCTTTATATACGGCGAATGCGTCGCTGGTGAGTTTACCTGCATCGCATCAGCTCTCTTGACTCCTCTCTCTTCGTCTCAGCTTGGAGCTCAGTCTTTGATTTTTCTTCTTCTTCTTCTTTGTGCAATTGTGCATCGTTGTTAGCTGGGAACAAGCACAAGAATGGCGGACAGCACGGCGACCTGCATCGACATCATCCTCGCCATCATCCTGCCGCCGCTCGGCGTCTTCTTCAAGTTCGGCTGCGGGGTAAGCCGCCGTTATCTACAGTTTTTGCACTGGGACTACTTTGATCTTTCCATGCAGCATGTCTTGTCTCCCTCCTGTCACTATGTGTAGTTAATCGTCTGTGGTGATTGATTTGCAGATTGAGTTCTGGATCTGCTTGCTGCTCACCTTCTTCGGCTACCTCCCCGGCATCATCTACGCCGTCTGGGTCATCACCAAGTAGGAGGAGAATTACTACCCTTACAAGGTATGCATGGCTGCATGCATCTTCAAGAACTTGGAGAGTTCGAGTACACAAAATTATGTGTCGGTGTTTGAGGAAAATAAATGATAAAAATTGCTGAACAACTGAACAAGTGTCCGTGGAGTAGTAGATATTATCACTACTAGTACCATTAACAACAGAAAGAAGGAAAGGAACATCTTGCCTACTGTTTTCTGATCTATTTTTGCTGAGGTGTTTCAACAATTTAGCTAATAATTAAGTCGCCTGATCGAGGTTCAGAAAGTGACTGACTAACTTGATCTTTTTTCTGATTTTCTTATTATCAGGTGATGGTGAATTGGTGATCCGGAGCCTGCGATTGGTTGTGCCTGGTGTAAGCGGCAGTTGTCAAAGCTGTGATTTTCTGGTTCTTTGGACGGATGGTGCTCGCTGTGGTGTTGTGTATGTTGTACATCTGCTTTGGTGTTTGTGCTTAGGCCCCTCTTCTGTTACAACAATTGTTTTCTCCCTGTTCTTCCGGGGTACCTTCTCCAGTTTATCTTCTGCACCTTCTCGTCCCTGTACTTTGAATATTAATTAATTAATTGCTCCTTGTTAAAGAGTATTTAAGAATCATTTGATAAATGAATTCGATGTCCTGTGAATGTGGTCGAGGGTTGCGAATTTCAAGCGGATGTGACCAATCAAATGGTGGCCATTTTTTATGTTTCTAGTGGGTGGGCAGTCACTATCTAGCTTTTTTGTATGTAATATTTATCCATTTACATTTCACTGTATTATTGCTTCTCTATTCTTTCATCAATTTGAAGAGGCGATGAATTGAATTGATGATGACAGCGGCTGACAGGTCCCCTCACAACATGCCATGCCAGCTTACACACTGGCACCGCGCCATGTGCTGTGTACTGATAGCTACTCCCTACGTCAAAAAAAAAAAAAAAAAAAAAAAAAAAAAAAAAAAAAAAAAAAAAAAAAAAACCTAGACAATGAATACTTCATAGTGCAACTATTCGTTTTACTACGAAGTGTTCCATTCTTGCCTAGGTTGGCTTTCTTTTGGGACGAGGGAGTACGTTGCATAGTGCCGTAGCAGCTGTGAAAATAGAAGACTACTGCCCGTTTCAAAATATAAGTATTTCTACTCGTTTTAGCATAAACTAAAGTTAAGATGAGAAGTTGTTTTGATTAGTAGGTGAAGAAATTAAATAAGAGATTGTTGTGATTGGATGAAATAATGAAGTAGGTGGAAGAAATGTTGTGTCACAAATTTTGAATCTAAAAATTCTTATATTTTGAAATAGACGGTGTAAGAGATAGTCATTGCAGGCTTGCAGCATGGGCCGCAGGGCCGGTGCGCGTGTCCTGGGCTGGAGATGGGCTGCGTCCGTCCACTAGCTTGAGACAACCATGGTCCATGGACTTGAACTCATGTGAGGCCTTTTGTGCTGTCAAATTTTGTCAGTCTCCTGAAAAAAGAGCCTACACCAATCTACATGTAGAATGCGCATGCACAAATCTACAACGAGGCGATAGTAGCGGTATCAGAAACACGCAATTCATCCCTCACATTCAGATATGCAGCAAAAAAAAATCGCAACTTCAGATATGCAGTATATTGTAGAAAAGCGGTTCATTTGGCAAGAAAGAGGAACAGAACCTCCAGCACTAGAATAACAAGAGAAATAAACTAAGGCCAAGTTTAGTTCCAAATTTTTTTTTCAAACTTCCAACTTTTCCATCACATCAAAACTTTCCTACACATAAACTTCCGACTTTTCCATCACATCGTTCCAAATTTAACCAAACTTTCAATTTTGACATGAACTAGACACACCCTAACAAAAGAAGTGAGCATCAATCCGATGCTTTTCCTGTTCCCCGATGCAACTGAGAAAAAAAATAATTAGGAGCCAAGGATTGAGGCTTGAAAGTTTCTTGGATTTTGCCAAAAGTACGGAATAACGACAGCCAGCAAATACAAATAACACCATAATAAGGTCATCTAGTCTTCCAGCAGAAAAAATACACAAGACACTTTGGACCAATGGCCTGCGTCGCTACCTAGGAGTATTCAAGTGTCAAGAAAATTGGCTGATGGAATGATTGATATAGTCATTTGGTCACCAATATCAAACAGTAGACCAATGTAAGGTGTAAGCAAAACTCACTGCACTAACTGAATTATGTGTCGGGTGTTTCATGGGAAGAAAGATATAGCATTCAGAGAGTTGTGGCTTGTCAACAAATACCACAATACCATGATCAGATCATCTAAGACTTCTAGCAAAGAAAAACACAAGACGCTATGTACCAATTGTTTGCCTTGGGTTTTAAGGCAAAGTATGTGTTAAGTTTATTCAGAGCATCAGGGGTCTAAGAAGTAAACTCCTGCCTACAGGGAAACAGAAATTTAACAATTTCAACTAAGAATTGCTACCCACTACCTACTATTCAACAGTCAAGAACATCAACGAATGGATCACATAATGGTATGGCCGCCAATATCATAAAGATACAGTAAACATGACCCATTGCATTACTGTGAGGTGTAAGCAAAACTCATTGCATTAACTGAAAACAGGAACAGCAATACATGGCTCATTGTTCAACAAGTTCAATGGAAATATCGCTACTTACCACAGTACTTCACAGCAGTAAAATGGTAGTAATTCAAGGATGGGCATTAGGCCTTTGAAACCATTAATGGTTGAAAAGGGATCACAGCAAGGCAAGATAGGCATCTCAAACTCCCTACAACCGCAGCAAAAGGATACATTCAGCCAATGCGTACTATAATTCTACCTATTATGCCTCCTCTGTATCTCGACTCTTCTTCTTTTTCTTCTCCTTTTTCTTTTCGCTTTTCTCAGCTTCCACGCCATCTCCATTGGCTGCGCTCTCTGGATCCACAACATCACCTCCTTCCTTGCTCTTCTTCTTTTTCTTTTTCTTCTCACTGCCAACCTTCTCCCCATCAGATATATCAGCCTTCTCTTCCTTCACCTCTGCATCACCTGATCCTTGTTCACCCTTGTCTTTCTTTTTCTTCTTCTTCTTCTCACTCTTCTCCCCTTCTACCTCCTCAGCACCCTCTTCAACCTTGATCTTCTTTACAGGCACAGAAGCAGACGCGTCATCATCCTCAATCTTCCTCTTGCGGCCTTCGTCAGCAGCATCCTCCTCATCCTTGTGCTTCTTCTTCTTTTTCCTCTCCTTGACCTCTTCAGTCGCAACCACATCCTGTTCCGCCTTCACCTTGGCCTCTTCAGGTGCAGCTGCAATGCTAGCGATCATCGCATCACCACCAGTAGGAAGTGCCACATTCCGGATCCACTCAGCTGGGGTCTTCTCATTTGGCTTCCCATGCTTATCCAGTAAACCCTCTGCGACCATCTTTTTCTTCTTGAGCGCAACCGGACCAAGCCCCCACTTCCTCGGATACGTGTCTCTATCCATCACCACCCTCTTGATCTTTGCGACTGCACCATGGTCACAAGTTGCCATAACAGCGGTGGTCATCTCGGCAATACCGATAGCAATGGCCTCTCCTTTAGTGGTCATGAGAACCACCTCCTCCCCGACATCGATATCATTCTCAAACCGGAGCAACCCGGGTATCATAAGCTTAGCACCATAGCAGATAGCATTGACAGCAGAGTCCTTAACAACAAGCCTCTTGTAGCTAGTAAGCAATACCTCAAGGGGCATCACGATGCGCCGCAAGTAAGTCTCATCGTTGTAGTTGTCCATCGCCCACCTCGCGTCCATGACATCGTGCATCGTGACCATGTTGTCCTGCTCCCCGAGGATCCCCGATCGCACGCGGCGCAGCTCCTGCATATGCGCGCCGACGCCGAGCAGCAGGCCGAGGTGGACGCAGAGCGTCCTGACATAGGTCCCGGCCTCGCAGGAGATCCAGAACACGGCGAGGTGCCGGTCGGCGTCGTGCTCGAGCAGCTTGCTCTCGTAGATGGTCCTGACCCTGAGCTGGCGCTTGACGGCGGAGATGAGCGGCGGGCGCTGGAACACGGCGCCGGTGAGCGCCTCGAGCGCGCGGGCGACGCGGGCGGTGTCGGGGACGGCGGCGTGGAAGCGCGCGACGCAGACGTACTCCTTGCCGGCGCCCTGCTGCGACTTGACGAGGCGGGTGGCGCGGTCGACGCAGACGATGAGGTTGCCGGTGACCTTGGGGTCGAGCGTGCCGCTGTGGCCGGTCTTGTCGACGCGGAGGAGGCGCTTGATCCAGGCGACGACCTCGTGCGACGAGGGGTTGGAGGGCTTGTCGAGGTTGATGACGCCGTAGCGGAGGTACTCGGCGATGGGGCGCTTGAGCGGCGAGTGGCCGGAGGGGAGCGGGGTGTAGTGGCCGGTGCGGACGTTGAGGCGGTCGTAGTTCTTGAGGAGGAGCGGCCATGTCGAGGTGTCGAGGGAGGGGACCAGCGACTGCGGCTTGATGAGGTAGCCGTCGGTCTTCGCCTCCGCCTCGGCGAGAGATGGTGGGTCGGCGGCGGCGGCGTCCTTGGACTTGGTCTTCTTCTTCTTGGACTTGGTTAGCTCGGAGGAGGGGGAGGCGGCGGCGGCGGCCGGCGGCGGGGAGGACATGGCGGCGGGTGGGGGGGAGGGGATTAGGGTTTTTGCGGCGGCGAGGGGAAGAAGAAGAGGGGTTTTAAGGGGGAAGGGTTTAGTGGGTGCGAGATGGTGCGATGGGGGAGGTGGTGATTGAGTTGGGCTGGGCCGTGGGCCCATGAGAGTGATGCTGTAGGACGGAGACTGTAGGACTTGGGCTGGGCCCTGGGCTAATGAGGCCGGAGACTGTAGGCCTTTATAATATAATTTCACCGTTTTAATAATTTGTAAAATAAAAACTGAGTAAATTGCTCCCTGGTGAAGTTCTTTTTACCGCTCTTCCGCCTTATACATGGGTAAACCAACTTTTTCACTCTAAATCAGGCCTTTTTCTTCAAAAACATTTCACTTTATAACTATGTTTATCTTCGGTTTATCCGCTCTCTCTCCCTCTCTACCAGAGAAAGCACATCAAAATCTCAACCCTCCCCACCTTACAACAAATGCGCTCGTAGCAATGGAGGAGACTAAGCTCAAGTGCTCTCGATGTTGTCCATAGTTGAGATCTACCGGTATTGGTGTCGATGTTGGGATGGGGAATGTTGGATTTGCTTAGCAAACATGCTTGAGTACGTAGACGTAGTGACGCCGGTGCTACGAAACTCAAGAAAAGGAGACAAAGGAAGTGGAGACGACAGAGACAAAGCTGATGCAGTAGACGTCAAGTTGACTATTGGACACTTTGTAGATGTATCTCTATTGTATGTCATAAGCTTCACCTTGCTTAAGTATGCCATCCGCACAACGGTGCTCTCGAAGGCCTCCTCGAGTCCAATGGTGCTATCAGCGTACGCTCGATTGGGTTGGGATGTCGATACCTGATTGTTAGACCTACTGAAGCAATGAGAGGGAGGCGGAAGCTAAAGAAAAAAAGAATATGCCAAATTGAAACATTTTGAAAAAAAATAAAGAGTAAATTGCGTTGACGGTACAAGAACTTGGCGGGTGGGTGCGATTAAGTACAAGAACTTGAAAATTGGACATATCGATGCAACAACTTGGCTAGGTGGGTGCGTTTATGGTTAAAAGGCTGCCACATATAATTTTTTTGCCACGTCAGCTTTCCACCTTGGACAAAGTCTACGTGAGGGCCCTTTACACATCATAATAATTTTGCACAAATCCCCTGCTGTTTTTCTCATTTGAGGACATTTTCCAGTACGGATCAATTAATCACCATGAGGGATAGGACCTCAAATATGTAGCTTCCGGCTGCGGCGGTCGGTGGGACTCAAAGCCGGCGTGCGGCAGCAGTCGTCGGGACTCAAAGCTAGTGGTGGCGGTCCTCGGGACTCAAAACCGGCGTGGGTCAGCGGTCGATGGGACACGAAGCCCGGCCACGGCAGCCGTCAGGACTCAAAGCCAGTGCAGGGGGTTGTTAGATCTCGAAGCCACCGTCGCCGCCCATGGCCGTAATAGGTTCCCTTCAGCTGATGAAAATCTGAACCTTCCATTTTTTTTTGCTGTAATTCTATGGGATTCTTCGTCCATAGTGGAATCAGCATCATGATAACTGCATCTGGTGTACCACAGAGAGAGGACTCTTTGACTCTTTGTTGCTGTCAAAGCAGTATGTGAGTGAATAATGGCAGTGTAGGTGCTTTTGTAAATACTCTGGAAGTGCTTTTGTTATATAAGGGATACATGAATTTTTCAGCTACTTAAATGAATGGTGAACATGATGTAGCAAATACCGGTTGTATTCTCTCTTTTGGAACTGCATGTCCAAGTGATAACCTGAATTTTGCTAACATTGCTTTGACCAGTAGCAATTTCTGTACAGACATGTGGTATGTTTTCTTGTCCATAGACAAATCCTGGCAGAAATGTGCTCCTAATATTATGAAATGTTTTACCATAAATAGCTGTTGTATAAACAGGAAAAACAAGAGATGTTCCTGAATTGGAACTTAGAGCAATGTAACATAGCACAGTCCAAAATGAAACATGTCTAATTGGTTGGCAAAAAATAAACAGAACTTCTGGCTAAATTATAAGCTAATCCTTTTTATCAAGTTGAATATATTGTTCACTTTTTCTTTGTCTCCTCCCTTTTCTTCAACTTTGATTTCTTATTGGGTTGCGTATTTCTCTTCCTTGGCTCAGCTTTTCTCTTCCGAATTGTTGCCCTGCGCTCTTTGGTTGTTGTCGTTATTGGCAGCTGCACTGCAGCTTTTCGGTTTGTGGCAATAAAATTTGATTCCGGCAGTGGACCAAGGTCAACTCTAGAAGAGTTGTTTATAATGTTCTGCAGAAAGTACATTGAAATTGTAAAAACTGTTTTATAAAGCTATAAAATGGAAAATTGGCAAAGCATTGTCTAACCTCTCTCGTCAAGGAAGACAATATGGTATTTTGTAACTGATCATGGCTAGGTTGGCTGGTTAAAATGCTAGTCTGACTGTTCAGAACTTCAGGCATGACCTGCTGAGGCATAAAATCTTCTTCATTACCATGTTGTTGTGAAGGAGCAGCACTGGCTTGCTGCTTTCCTGCTTTTATATCTTCCTTCCTCTTCTTGCAGCCCTTCTTGTTGTGGTTAACCCCTTGATAGTAGCTATAATGCGTTTGCACACCATGCTTGGATATTTTTTGTTCCTCCTTCAAGTTCATGTGGCTGCTTTCTTCTACATCTCCTAGGCCTTCCAACTTTCTTCTCATAAATCGGTGGGTTCACCTTTGGTCCAATCATCTTCACCCAAGATGCCTTGTTCCTAACAGGCATTATGTTAAATCCATAGGCCTCCATGTATTTTTCAGTTGAATAACGGAAGGATACCACATCTTCAGGTTTTGTCCTCTCACTCCTCAAGCAAGAAATTGCATGGTTGCATGGTATCCTTGTCAATTGCCATCTCCTACATTCACAGTGTTTTGCCATGAGGTCAACAATATATTGGTGTTATTTATCAGTTACTTGGAACACCCCTTTACCAACAGGTAATATATAGCATGTATTTGACAATTCTGCATTTTTATCAACCTTTTTCTGTATTTTTGGGCATATGTTTCCTGACCACTTCTTTACACACTCCTCTTGTTTGATATGTATCCTATTCATGATTTGGCTCCTAATCTTTTCAATCATGGATAAAATTGGAAGCTCTCTGGCTTCAAGAATGTACTTGTTGAATACCTCGGAATTGTTGTTGAGTAGAATATCACACTTGGGGAAATCACTAAAGAATGCTCTGCACCACTGGTTGGGTAGTATTTCCTCCAGGTAGGCATAAGCATCTTTGCTAAGAGACTTCATCTTTTCCATGTTAAATTCCCACTCTGGTATAGGACTTGACCTTGCAATTGCCCACAACAGTCTCCCCTTTGTATAAAACATGAAAATTTTGGTACAAATGCCTAACGCAAAATCTTTGTTCTGAATCTGAGAATTTATCCCTCAAAGCTGGTACCAATCCCTACAAAATTTAAAAAGGAAGGGTGAGTACCAATCCATTGAACAGTAAATAATTCAAATATTTAAAAAAAATGACAAGTTGAACAAAATCAAATATGATGGAATAAAGTCATACCTTCTGCCTGTCTGTCATGATAGTATAAGGTCCAGTGTTGTCGATAAGGAGATCTTCTTTCAAAGTATTCAAAAACCAACCCCAACTAGCTCTACTCTCCACCTCCACAACAGCCATGGCTATAGGATAGATGCAGTCATTAGGATCAATGCCTACTGCAGTCAACAAATGTCCCCCAAACTTGGTTTTGATGTGGCATCCATCAAGGAATATGAAAGGTCTATAACCACTTAGGAATCCTCTTTTGCAAGCATCAAATGACACATAGCATGTATGGAAGCACATATTTTGTAGGTTCAAGAAAAATTTACTACCTGGATTTGAAGTCCTAAGCTCTTGTCCATAATCCCACAACATATCGTATTGTGCTATTTCATCACCATATATCGCTTTCATAGCTAGTTTCCTTGCTCGACCTAATTTATGTCTTGATGGTGTTACATTTAGTTCCTTTTGAACTACCTTAGAGAAACTCTTGAGTGTCATCCTATCATTGTCCCTAAAACTTTCAACATATCTATTTGCAAGATACCTGGCAGTTACATAATTCAACTCCCACTCCTTCTGACATTTGTGGCCATCTATATATCTTTTTACCATAAGACAATTCGTCCTGCTGTCCTCAGCTACATCCAACATCCATGAGCACTCTTCTTTACATTTAGCCTCAATTTTTTTCTTGGTATTTCTTGTAAATTTAATTGCGACTCTATTCTTCACACTGTATTGTTTTATTGCTTGCCTAACTTCAATAGCATCAGAGAACAACATCCCAACCTTAAAGATTGGTGACTCCATGTCCACAGCAGCCACAAAGTTCTTAAATTTCAACTTAATGCCTTCATTATCTTCATCAGATGACTCTGGAAGCAACAAGCCTTCATCATCAGAGTCATGTTCAGGAAGCTTAACAACCATCTTGCTGCTAGCCACTTCTTCTATCCCGACATCTATCTCGACACAGTTGTCAAAAACATCATCATCCCCCTTGTCAGCCTCATAATCACTGTCAACAAAGTCAGGATCTACATCGATGTCATCGTCATCGTCAATGTCATGACCTTCTATAGGTTTAACATCTGAATCTTTTCGATTCATTGTAGACCTCTCACAACTAGTCACGATAGGTATAGAAACAGGGGTAGAAAGAGCAATATCATCCTAATTGATGGATTCCAGAATGTCTTGGTGATCCACATACAAAAGCAATGTCCTAAACCTTGGTGCTAATGCAACCATGCTGTTGGTGCTTGTATCAGAGTTAATTCTCCTTAGCCCATCACTGAATGTCTTCCCAGGCAATAACCAATAAACCTTGGCCTTCTCAGACATATCATATCCTAGTTGCTCAATAAAATCATCAAGCCATAATGAAGACCATGTGTCACTGTCACAATAATCAAACCAATCCACCTTTTCATCCAAATAAATTCTGCTACTACCAACTCTAGAGAAAAAACCACCATGATGTAGTTCAGTTGTGAACTGTTCATCCTCGCAGCCTACATCACAAGACAAACCATTCTGATGTGTCAAATCGTAAATAATTATCTGATCTGTTATACACAAAAAGATTATACAGAGTACATATTCATGCTTAGAGCAAAAATTATTTCTAATCACAAACTATTCGTGAAGGATTACTTATATGACACCTAGTCTTATAAAACACCAAAGCAGTGGCGGAGGTAGCACCGGGCCACCACAGGCAATTGCCCAGGCTCCATGCGTACAACAACACTACTCCAATGCATATACAACATATTACTCATTAATCATATACTTAATCACTTTATCTCATAGGTTATAATGGAGATTAATTAGATGAATAAACAGAAACGAGGAAGCAAGGACCAAACCATCAAACTGTAGCTACAGAGACCAAACAATACAATCACAAGATTCAAGAAAAAACAGAGAAATATGCAATTACCGGTACAAATCAATGAAACCCTAACTTTATCAACAACAATCAATTGAACTAAAAACGAAAATATGTAATCACTAGGGAGTTATTTACCATAAGAAGGAGGGGACGCCCCAAGAATCGCCGAGTCGGCGCCATCCCAGCGCACGAGACGATCACGTCAGGTCAGTTCGTAGGTCTGAATTACTAAGCGCACCAGTTTGGGATGATCTCAGATCAGTGTGGCTCATATATGATGCCCTCGCAACCGGCGCAGATGCGATGCAGTTTTGCTGTGCACTCGCTGCTAGCCGCCGTCGCCTCTCGATCTGTTGAGGTGGGTAAATCACGGACAGAAAAACAGAACCAAGGCACATATATTTTTTGCTGTGTTAAAACAAAAGAACCAATTAGAATATAAAAACTACTAGGAGGTTTTTTGTAAAATGAGATGGGATATCACTCTATGATGCTGATGCTAACGTGGGACTTTGTCCAAGATGGAAAGCTGACGTGGCAGAAAATCTTATGTGGCAGCCTTTTGAACCACAAACGCACCCACCTAGCCAAGTTGTTGCATCGGTATGTCTAATTTTCAAGTTCTCGCACTTAATCGCACCCACCCGCCAAGTTCTTGTACCGTCAACGTAATTTACTCAAAAATAAAACAAGACCCAATTTGAGGGAAAAAAGTGACCCAAAATGCAATACATATCTTTGCATGAAAAGTGTTCAGTATAGAACAACGGATCGATTATTTGTTTTCCAAAACAATGTACGAAGACACTACACGTCTATATTGATCATTTTTTTTAAAAAAAAATGCTTAGACAGTACTAATAATGTTGAAATATTAGAGCCGTTCTTATATCAATGTAAAATTGTTTATCAACTCCACATGTAGAAAACTGTATTGCCTGTTTAGTCTATATTATCGTGGACTTAAGGAAAAATCTAAGAGTATCACTGACAAGCGCTCAATTATAATAAATGCTATCGAAAATACGAGTTTCATGAAATACTATCGTATAAGCGATTTTGTTTCAGAAATATCATCGTTGTTAGGGCTCCGTTAGCAGCCTTCTATTAAGTATAGGGTAAATAATGCATTTAACGACACCGGATGGACGGAACACTAACGACGATTATATTTTTGGATAAAATCACCTATACAATAGCATTTCTTCAAATTGGATGCTTGCCAATGGTATACAACCAAAGATAACAAAAGTATTAGAAGTCTAACGAAACTTATTGGCACACTACCACACCAAGTCTTCAACGAATAGCCCATATTGTAAAGCTCCTAAAGGTCTAATGAGGACTGCCCCCATCTTTTGAGAACCCAAAAAATGGCTTGAACTTCATTCACAACCCAAACAACGACGTAGCGAGGGCGTGAGAACAACAAGAGGAGCGCGTTGGGGATTTTTCATCCACACACACACAAAGAGATGGGGGTTGGGTGTAGTCGGAGCTCCTATGATCGGGGGCTAGGGAGAGGATTTGTGTGTCTTCATATGTGGGGGATTTTAACAGGACCGTGCTTAACCTTAATTTTCTCCCTTCACCTAAAAACTATTCGGAGTACCTTAGTTAGGTACTCTATTCGAGATGCTCCGAGCATTCTTTACTTGCTTATAGATCCCTATATTTAATATTTCCCCTTATAGTTTCACCAAATCACAGTGTTTAACATATTCTAGTGGAGTAATAAAATCAGTTCAATCCAATTTAACGTGCCAAGAAGCTAGAATTTTCTTTCCAATCAATGATGAAACAAAAGGTGGGACGATCAGCCCCATATTTTCACTTATACTTATGTTTATCAGCCAAATTTGAATTTCCAATCTGATTTTAGGGTTTTTCATCGATGTTTATTTTTTAACCTTTATTTTTAGATCACTAAAAATACATATATAAAAGTTTTATTTATAAATTATTTTTTATTTGTAAATATGCCATTTGGAGCCGATGCTGAAATAGAAAACAAAGAATTTTTGGAACGGAAAGGCCATGTCGGACTCTAAACAGTAGGTCAAACATGCAATTACCAATAGTTGGAGGGACCCAGATGCAAATATTAGCTCTGAACTGAACCGAACCGAACTGAACTGAAGATTTGCGACGAACCCCCAAAAATGGCGAAACGCGAGCAAATTCAACTCAATTCCCCCTCCTCAAATCCCGCAACCGAGGAACCCTAATCCCATTTCCGCCTCGATCCAATTCCAGATGCTCCCCACCGGCGGCTACCCGTCGGCCGCCGCCATCTCCTTCCCCGACGCCGACGTGGATGACGACTCCGACGACGGCGACTTCACCGACGCCCCCCTCATCGACCCCTCCGACCCCACCTTCCCCAACCCGGCCTCCTCCTCCGCCGCCGCCGCCGCCATGGCTACTCCCGCCGCTGCGGGTGGCGGGAGCGGGAGCGTGGGAGGCGTCGGCTCCTCCTCCGGCGGCGGCGGCGGCGGCGAGAGGAGGCCGCTGTTCCAGCGGCTGTGGACGGAGGAGGACGAGATCGTGATCCTCCGCGGGTTCGCGGAGTTCACCGCGGCGCGCGGCACGGCGTTCGCGTCGCACCAGTACGACACCGACCCCTTCTACGAGGACATGCGCGGCCGCCTCCAGCTCGGCTTCTCCAAGAGCCAGCTCGTCGAGAAGCTCCGCCGCCTCAAGCGCAAGTACCGCAACTGCGTCTCCCGCCTCCGGGGATCCGGCAGCGCCTTCTCCTTCCGCTCGCCGCACGAGCAGGCCATCTTCGAGATCGCGCGCAACATCTGGCGCCCCACCAACAAGCACGGCCGCGACGGCGACTCCGACGACGAGGACGCCACGCCGGTCACCCCAGCGCCCATTCCTGTGAACACTAGCCCCAATGGTGAGGTCAAGTCCCCAACCTCAGGGCGGCAGCGGCGTCGCAGGCGTGGTGGAGATTTTGCCGCCACCGCGCCTGCCGCTGCTCCGGCCACCACCTACATGGTGCAGCCCATTCAGCCGGTTTCGGTGCCCGTCAAGATGGACGACACGCTCCCGGCACTGTCCCAGACCACAATGCCAATTACAGTGACAATGGAGGGCTCGGAACCCATCAGATTGCCGATCATGCCACCTCAGCCGGCTGTTTTAGATGCCGACAAGAGTTGCTTGACGCCTCTGTTTAAGGAGATGGTACGTGCAGTGATAAATATCGGATCAAACCCGTTCGGTGCACAACTGCCCGAGCCGCCACATGGTTTGCCCATGGAAGGGGAGAAATGGAGGAAGCAGCGTATATTGGAGCTGGAGGTATACTTGAAACGGATCGAGCTGCTGCAGGACCAGGTGAAGGCTACGCTTGAGGAGCTCAAGTCCTCCGCGCCTGGGACTTGAATGACCGAGTGTGAAGGCCTGTCTTGATGCTCATTTAGGATTCTTGGTATGATTCTTAGTGGTAGATGTTTAGGTGTTTTTGCAGATTTTCGTCCATAAAAGAATACTGTTGACTTGTTTGGGCTTGGAACTAGCTTATTTTATGTTTCTAATTGTTTACATGATTATTTAGCTTTCACTTCTTGCCTCCTTTCCTATAAGATAGGTATATGGTTGTCTCTAAGTGGTATATTTGGGGCGGCCAGTAAGGCATCCTGATAGAAGGGTTGGACACTTCAAATTAATTTACGAGGATTACAGATTGTTGTAATTTCACCTTGTTTCTTGTTCTTCATTCGGTGTGTTTTTAAATATTTAGTTATAAATGAATTAGATTAGGTTTGAAGATTTTTTACTATGAATGGTCATATTGGCTAGAGGTCATAGTGTTATGGCACACAAAAAAAGAGTATTTGTCTATCTGCATGAGAAAGCAAGAGTGGAATTATCGGAAACAGGTGATAATTGGACTTGCGTTTGACCATAACCAAGTCTTTTTGGGGGTAAAGAACTAAGAACAGCACCACAGAAACTTACCATGCTCCACAGTAATTTCCCACTTATGAACCAAATAATATTTTATTGATAATAATAGTGAACATATTGGCTCCACATTCTGCATTGCATTCATTATATGTAGGCATTCTTGATCTGTATTTGATAATTACAATGATTCCTTCTATTGCTTTGCAAATAAAGTCAATGCACTCATTAGTCAATGACCTGGATTAGCATGGTAGAAACTAAGATGTTCTTTGCATCAAATCTGGAGGCAAGGAAAGCATATTCACAAAAATTTGCATACAGTTTCTTCATAGACAACGCAATGTTGTGGACAGCACTGCTGATTAAAGTACTACATGTTCTACTGTATGGTGGTCCTACATGCTGCATATGGTTATTTGGTTTTAAAGTTCTATTGCATTATTGGTATATCTAAATTTACTAATTGTGGAATCGGATTGCTTCTTGAGACAAATTGCCAGATTATTTATTTTGATAATTCACTCTTATTGGTGCTGGATGCAATTAAAAATCGTTAGATGCAATTTAATTCATGATTGTGTAGGCTGTCTACCATGAAGCTACAAAAGTTCTGCTACTCAATTTCTCACATGTTCTTTGAAGGTGTCTACATATTTGAGAATCACAGTTCCTTTCTGTTAGTTAGGTACGTCCCTTTATTTTGTGGATATGAGTTAATTACAGCTGGTTTGGCTAAATTCTACATTGTTGCTTTGATTCTCTATTGTGTTTTACCTCTTTGGTTCATTTATACATATACAGTAACAAATTGAGTTTCATTGTGAAATCAAGATGTGAGCTATGCTAATCCCCTGCCTGTAGCTTCTCATAAGCATCTTTATTTTTATCTTGCTGATGTTTTTGCAAACTGTGATCATCATTCATGGTGTAACAGAGGTTCTGAGAATTATCCCATCTTACTGGTGAAGTAGCGATAACCTTTTTTTTCTTCAGAGAGGTGTGTGTAACCGGGAATCCTGACTTCCTGAGATAATTGATGTAACAGCTAACCTCTCTTTCGTGCTTTAGCTGATTTGTATCTTTTGTTTGTATGTCCTTGTGTGTAATATTTGTATCTTTTATTTGGGTATCTTTTGTTTGAGAGTCGAATGTACATGCTAATGCATTGATGCACCGGCGACGGTCAGCAAGATCGGCCGTTTCAGCAGTGCCTGTTCACAAAAAAATATCTTTTATTTCAAATGTTGGATGAAATTAATTAGCTGAGTGCAATTTCTTTTGCGAAAGAACATTATATGCAATTTCTGAAGCAGTAACACCATTTTTTTCCCAATTTGATCCGTTCTATGACAAGTAGGTGCAGTGCTAAGAAGACGATGAATTGCAGAACAACAAAACTATTACTCCCTTCGTTCTGAAATATTTGTTCCCTCTTGAGTCTTGACCGGCACTGTATATAAATGAACGAAAACTCAATGCTTCTTATATTTAGGATATTTGATAAATATAACATCTTTTCAAGTATTTATAATTTCTGTTGTAAAAGAGACGAGTGGTTAAAGTTTAAATATGAATAGCGTTCGATGATAAGTATTTAAGAATTTATAATTTTCTTTTGGAGATGACAGTATAGTTAAAGTTTAAATGTGAATAGTGTCCCATGATAAGTGGAGTACTCTCTCCGACCCATGATAAGTTCACTTTCTCTGTCCCATTTTAAACACAATCATGAGTTTTCGTGTTTAATTTTGATCGCTCGTTTTATTTATTTTTTTATTGTTATTAGAGGATAAAACATGAATAGTACTTTATGCTTGATTTATATTTTTTTAGTTTTTTCTAAATAAAACATATGATTGAAGTTGGACACTGAAACCTATGGTTGTGCTTACAATGGTGCGGAAGGAGTACTTGAGAAGAGAGGAGCAATAATCATTAATCAACTGTGATTTTTTTTTTGAAATTTGAGACTATTGTATGCGATGAAAATTTTCATGCGTACAAAAAGAGAGAAATTCTAGGTTCTGTCTGACAAGTGCTCGATTCTACTATGAATTACAACCTGACGAAAATGTCATCGTAGTTTCCGTCAAATAACATTCATTAGCCCCTTTTAAAAGAACATTTATTCTGTGGACGTTTGCGGATGTCAAAATTGGGTAGAAGAAGGCTTTTGCATCGCAGTATATGAAATGCAAAAGTAAAAAAAAAAAAAACCTTTCTTTTTTCACCTTTTTGCAGGCTTGCACCTGAATCCCATAATCCGTTGAGTACAAGGAAGACGAGGATACTACTCTCCAAGTAGCGAAAATCCACAAATTCCCTCTCCGGCTCGCGCGCGCGCTCTCAATTTTTTGGGGAAGAGAAGATCTCCCCTTGGAGGAAACCCCGCCCAAGAATGGCGGGTCTCGGCGGCGGCGGCGGCGGCGGCTGGGGCGGCGGGTACGACGACGACGACGACGACTGGGGGCTGAGCGCGGAGCAGCTCGACCAGCTCGAGCGGGACGCCTACCGCAAGCTCGCCGAGCGGAAGGCCTCCTCCTCCGCCGCCTCCACCGCCACCTCGCCGCTCCCCTCCGCGGCCTACTCGCCGGTCAAGAACAGCCACCACCACCCGGCATCCAGGGTTTCCCATGAGTCTTGCTTCGGCAAGGTTAGGGTCTCATCTCCTTTCTCTCTTCTTCTTCTTTTCTTTCCCCCTTTTTTGTTAAAAAAACTTGGGTGAGTGAGGGTTGCATCTTCTTGCGAATTGGCATTTTTTCATCTCAATACATTTCGTGAAAAATGTGTAGTGTTCGTTCTGGCAATTTCCTATATTTCTTTTACCTAATTCGTCATAGTGAATTTTCGTTCAAAGAAATGGATGGGGCTCTTGTCCAAGAATTTAGCCAGTGAATAACATTCTTATTGACAACCATAGCCAGTGAATTGCAGTACGACCTTAGCTCAGTGTTTGTATACCGTGGTAATTTTACGAATCTTCTTGTGCGCTGCAGTTGAGTTCTTTGCTACCGGCTATCTGTTTCAAGAATAGATTTTTCTCTGCGTTGCTGTTTCATTGTATATGTCCTGCATTGCAGTATGAAAAGCAAAAGACAACTTTTTTGCACCTGACAAACGAAAAAAAAAGTGGTGGTTTCTAGCAGAAGAATTATTCATGGATTTTGTGCCAAGATAATATGTGATGGGGCCTGTTCTGTTTCCTAGCGATCTGTTAAACTTGGTGGGCTGTGTATTAAATTGCAGCTGCACAATATTAGCACCATCAGGGGTTTCTTGTTAACTCATGAGAATACGACAAGGCAGAGCGTCTATTTTTAGTATTTACTGCTACAAGACCATGATCCTGGCCATTTTCTAAATCTTCAGTGCAGTATTAATTTTGAAAAAAAATAAGGCGTTTGATTCCATCATCATCATTTGATATACTTGAAAACTATCTAGCATTTGATGTATTACGAGTGTATGGCCACTTCAAAGTTTGGAATCATATGGTTTACAGGGCTTGCTTTGGTGATCTCTAGCTAAATTCACTGGCTATGGTTGTCAATAAGAATTATTCTCTTACTAACTGTGTTGTGTGGTTTTTTTATTCATTCTTGAGTAGTGTTGTTTAGCGCAACTTCAATTCTTTCAGTTTTAAACCAATTGCCCTTCCAATTATTCTAATGTAATTGTGCAAATCTTCAGCACTTGAAATCGTACGAATATATGATACCATAGTGCAAGAACATCCATATATGTCTGTGTTATTCCCTTTATTTTATTTACCATCATTAATTATAGAGTTTGCACAATTGTTTCACAAAACTGATATTTACTCATCTCTTTTTATATCACTAATTGCCATTATGCTAATGAATGTGTTTCTACAATATTCCTTAGGTAGAATCACTTTCTCCTTCTCGGCTTAGTCAACCAAATGCATCGGGAAATGCAGGTATAAGACATTCTTGGTGCTTTATTTTTATTCTAATTGGACATGTGGCTTATCTCATTTTTTTGCTTGTCATTTAAGTTAATAATAGTCAGGGCAATTTGTCTAAGGTATCAGTACATCTTTTCCTTCATTCTACTGGTGTGATCGCAGCAAAGTTCCAGTACCACCAGGTACAATTCTCCCCAATGAAATCATTAATCAGTTGTTACTGTATTATATTGTGATCCATATATTTGACTCCTCTGTTCCTTTCTCAGAAACTTGTTGATGCAGTTCACAAGATCCCCAAAGCCAGCTGGAGCGGGAAGGAGAGGTTTTCATTAATCTACTACCTGACAACTTTACAAGATTTTTCTATGGCCTATCAAAGCTCAACTTGTAGTGCTTCTACGCTCTCAAAAAAATAAAAATAAATAAAATAAAAGTGCAACTCTGTAAACACATCGGGAGCCTGATATGCAATTAATAATACTGTTTTAGGAGCATAGGATCATTTATCAAGGTTGATACCTCCTGTAAAAATTGCAGCTTATTCCTGATTCTATTTTACTTTTTTCTTGAAAACTATAGGTTATGGATGTTCCCACACTCATCATTATCTGTAGCAGAGGAAGTTCTTAGTACCGTACCTGGAATAGCTGTTGAGGTAACAGTTATTTTTGTACTTCATAAAACCGAGTTACTGTTTGTTGTAATGATCTCTCACCTCCTGTTGTTTTGATTAATTTATTTTACTTCATCCTGTTTTAGTTGGTTGACCTGGGCTGCTTCTAGTTAGCTTAGCGTTATTAGTAGGATTTTTTTAGTTTTCTATTTTGAAAATTTTCAAATATTAGAATTTCTTATATGACTGTTAACAAATCCTCTGTAATGCTTAAACAATTCAGAACGTAGACAACGAAGTTGGACAGTGACTTTTATGGCTTTTCTGTTCATTGTGTACATGGCTACTATTTTTGTTTTTCTTTCCACAAGGAAGTTTGAAAAGCTTGCATTTTCAGTTTATGCAAACAAGAAGTAAACAGACTCAAGGCATAGGCTTTAATGTGCTGTCCACTATATCATTGAAACCTTTCTAATCTTTCAGGGAATGCCTATCTCGTCTATAGATGGTTCAGCAATACCCTGTATTCCTGTTGATCCATGGTTACTCTATATTTTGCAGTTGATGGTCACTAATAACGGTGACAAAAAAAGTTCAATATAACTGAAGTAAATTTGCTAGTTTGCTACCTTTCCTTTCCTTTATTATTGTTGTTGATATGGTGCAAAATCTAGTTTTGAACTTCTAAAGATATTCATTCTGGCCATACCTTGTACTTTCCTAGCAGGTCCATAAACTGGATCCGCTGGTTAAGCGCGCACTAACTGCTTCTTTACATGTCGGAGATCTTCGAGGTGAATAAAATGGAAATAGCTTTGGAAATTCCAAATCATGCTCATTAAATTGTTCTTCACGTTGTGCTAATACTGTTGGAAAACAACCCAATTGTGCATGTGCCTAATACAAAAGTGTTGGTTATGCACTGTTTCTTTCTGTTCTCTCCACCAATCCACTTGGAGTTTATATTAATATATGTTGGAGAACCTAAATAATTCTGTATGCAATACTACAGTGTAAACTATGCCATTGAGTGCAAACTTTACTTTATATTTTCCTTGGTTTAGGCTTTGAAACTTCAATGCCTTGCTTTTTCCTAGTATTTTCTTTAGATGCTAACCTCATTTTCTTTTGGAAGATTTGTATGGCAAGATTCCAACTGATGTTGAGTCAAAGCTTATGCCGTTTCAGCGTGAGGGCGTCAGGTATGACTATATGATGATGCAATGTTCAGTGGACTTTTTTCTCACATGACAGTGTAAAAATCATTTTTGTAGATATGTGCTGCATGTTAAACTTAATTGTCCAGAAATATAAAACATGGCAGATGACCATTAGTAAAGATGAGAACTTTGTCTAGTCTGTAGCATTATACTTAATGTTGTTAGTCTAGTCATACTAGGAATGTTATGTTGCAGATACTTATGGCTCAGACTGGGTATGGGGCCAGAGGACTAAGGTAGGGCACTTGCCCTCAACTAGCCGTTGGCAGGGGCTATTACTTCATGTCTTCATGTGGTAGAGGGTTAAAGAAAAGGGTGGAAATTATAAACTTCATTTACTAGCTAAATGCCCGTGCTTTGCTACGGATAAAAAGAAAAAAATATCATAATATTGCCAAATAAAATAAAAAAACATATTTTCCATTGAATATGTTACCCACCTTAAGTTAATTTTGTATGTGGCTAACCATTTAGATCTAGTTGTTATGTAATATTAAGAAGTTCAAGGGGTGATATATAAAAGCTACAATGGGAGTAGGTAGGTGGCAGATTCACTGTCACTAACATTGGAGTCTTTTTAAAGAAGTAATAGATTCGTTGCTTAATAATAAGAGATAAAACCCCATTGTTGTTTAGATGGGATAACTTGGAGCCTTAATAAGCTTATCTCTAAAATAAGGAAAAACTCAAGCTATCTTATCTCTAAAATATGCCCTAGAAGGTATGCTTCGCTGCCTAAAGGGCCCAAACCCCATAACACAAAGCTTGAACTTTGTAAGTACCAAAACCCAGGACCAGGAGCATAAGTACCATTCAATATTTGAAAAGTGTAGTACCGCATGCTTTGCCATTTTTTGCACTTTGAACACATTGCTGCTTTACAAGTTCAACACATCTTACCTTTTCTTTGATGTTTAAACAGGTTTGCTTTACAGCATGGTGCCAGGACCCTGATAGCAGATGAAATGGGTCTTGGCAAGACATTACAGGTATACATTCTCTGGAACATTGCAAATCTGTAGTGGTTTTATATCCTTTCTATATTTATAAATAGCAGTATTTTTCTTCGCAATATGACCCAAGCTTCATTTAGCATGACATATCTGGGCACTCTTCCACTCTTCCTCTACCATTAGGACATGATGATATGGCACTACTAGATAGTAGTGTCATAGTGTGGTATGCAGGGGTATGATCACTGTGAGTTGATGCCAATTCTCAATCTGCATGTGGACCAGTCTATAATTTCTTCAAATAGCTTGAAAGAAAATCGATTAAATGTACCATCAGTGTGTGCTTACACAGTAGAGATTGATCAGCAATGGCCTATTTGCAGTTTTAGAAGTCTGGAGTTTATGTGTTCTTTCAGGCATTATTTATGGTCGCCTCATTTTTTCTTTATGCAGGCAATTGCTGTTGCTTCTTGCCTTCATGATGCCTGGCCAGTTCTTGTAATCTCTCCATCATCCTTGCGATTACATTGGGCTTCTGTGAGTACCTGTGTTAAAATTCCTATCTTTCATTTTAACAGTAACTCTCTTTATGCATGAGGGAAGTTTAACCTTTCTGCTTTGCGGTTGTAACAGATGATTCGGCATTGGCTTAACATCCCCACAGAAGATATCTTGGTACATCCCTTTAGTTTTCTTAACGTAGCGATGGATATTGATATATATATATTTTTGGTTTAGTTTCCATGTTTGCACATTACTTATTCGCAAAACCTATCCACAGTAATCCCTTAATCACTAATTATGATAAATCTCCCTGTGCTTGGAGCAGACCATTTGATTTTCCTCCCTTGAATGTTTGCTCTCCATATATGCTGTATTATCCTTATTATGCTGTACAGTTTTTTTTGTTTGTGTTTTTCCTGCTTCCCTTATCATATTTCACCAAAATAATAAACTGCCATCCCTAAATTTTGTGGCAATTTATGATCCTTACAACCCCATTTGCTGAATGTGTTTTCATCTATCTTCAGTTTCCTAGTGTATGTAACTTTTGTCCATTTCCTAGAGCGTAGTAACCCATTATCTTATTCAGGACTCTATCATTGAGGTGGTCGTATGCTATACAGAGAATATGTATTTTTTTTTAGAAAAGGGTCTCGAAAGATGCACTGCTCGCAGGATCTAAGATGCTGTCACCTCCCATATATAGTCTAATGCTTCATTTTGGCTTTGCAAATTCTTGTTTGAACATATGAAATGTAGCAGTGCACTCAATATATAAAGAAAGGAACCATTAAAAATATTTGCAGTTCTCAACTAAGGTAAGTTCATATAGAACTTTAGAAGTCATATTTTGACTGGAAGAACTTGATATGGAGATGAAATTACATAGTTTGACAAGTCCAAAGCATATAAACAGATATGGATAATTTGCATCCATGGGCTGTGAATAATGCTTACAGATACATATTTTTTTTCCAGGTGGTGCTACCACAAACTGGAGGATCAAATAAAGCGGGATACAGATTGGTATATTCAAATACAAAAGGGGATTTTAATCTGGATGGGGTGTTCAATGTGATATCTTATGATGTAGTTCCCAAGATAAAAGACATGCTTCTGGACTTGGATTTTAAGGTAGGGTTTTGTCTGACATGTTATTATACCGTAATTATATTACAAGCATAGGCTGTGGGCTTGGGTGAGTTCGCAGTTGAACATAGAATGTGTGCCTCGTTTCATAGGCTGTTCTTTTACTGCTTAGATATTGAACAGTCCAATATTGTAGTGACCCCCTGATATCTCCTAAAGCTCTCGCTGAACCATTTGAAATACAACTTGTTCAAAGGCCTCCTTTGAGCCTATACATCAATCAAACATGGTAGCACTATTTTATAGAAGTTAGCTTAGGTGTAGCTTTACTTGTAATTTTTGTGGAACTTGATTTGGACTTTTTTTTGGATATCGAGAGTATTGTTGTGTTACGAGCACTGTTGATGTCTTGGCTGGATCAATCAAGCTACCAACTTGATGAAGTCAGAACTACTTTAGGGATCATTAGTGTTTAGTAACTAGTAACATTACCTGCTGATGCATTTGTTGACCATTTTTTTTAGTTGCTTCTTTTGGCAACTGAAGTAATTAGGTGTCATTGTAGTTCAAGGTAAAAAAATGTTGACTCTTGTTCTGTAGGGAGGTATCAGCACTGAGTTTTCTCAATAGTTCCTTCTGCTCTGTACCATAAACTATGTATAATGATGATGTTGCATATTTACACCATTTGCATATATGGAACTAGTGACCCCCTGATATCTCCTAATTACTATGAATTTATCTTGAGTATTGTTGTGTGTAATCTGTCTATACTCACTTTAGATGGTTTTCATTCAGATCGTTATAGCTGATGAATCGCACTTTCTGAAGAATGCCCAAGCAAAGAGAACAATGCATTCACTTCCTGTTCTGCAGGTTTGGTGTTTCTTATGCAGAGTTTATCGGAACAATTTATACTTTGGTTCTTTAGTGAGCTTATATAGCAATTGATCAAATTGGAAGATACACTCTTTTGCCCCAGTTGAGTGGTGTTTGGTCATTTGCGACACCTTGTGAATGACAACCGGGCCCAGGGGCCACATCATACACAGTACACACATGTGGAAAAAGAGCAAATGCCATCCATGTATGTGTGGCAAAATTGCAAATCGCCCTTCCAACTCTAGCATCTCTAGTATTGTTTGACATGAAGTGGGGATGAAGTGTAAGTGGGGTGTTATATGTACACGGGTCCGTGGATTTTGGAAGCGGCATGACACCAAACTTCCATAAAATTCTGAATTCTGTTGTCTTTGATAATGTTCAGTTAATATCATCAGTTCCTTAGGACATTTCTGTTTTCTTAGACTGAATTCCAGATTTCAAACTTGGTTTTAAATCCATTTATCATCTCTTTTTAGAGACTAGAGTGAAGTATATCTTGGCTGATTCCAGTTACATGAAAGAATCTCTATCCAATGGCATGGATGATTTTAACAAAACTAACTGTGTATTTTTTAATCGCAGAAAGCTAAATATGTGGTTTTGCTAAGTGGCACCCCTGCGTTATCTCGTCCTATCGAACTGTTTACTCAGGTACAAGATTCAATAGTTAAATGCACATATTCACTACTAGCAATTTTTCTAGTGTAGATAAACAACTTATTTTTCTACATGCAGCTCCAGGCATTGTATCCAACTGTATACAAGAATGTTAATGAGTATGGTAATAGATATTGCAAAGGTGTAAGTACTAGCTCAATCGAATTGCTTTATTCACTTTCTGCAAACCAATTATGATAGAGTTTACTATATGAACTTTATCAGGGCTTTTTTGGGCTGTATCAAGGTGCTAGCAATCATGAGGAGCTTCATAATTTGATGAAAGCAACTGTCATGATCCGCAGGTTGAAGAAAGACGTCCTTTCACAGTTGCCTGTTAAACGCAGACAACAGGTAACCTTGTTCGGTTTGTCTAGCTAAGGAAATATGGATTGACTTCATCCTATAATTGGATAAACACCCAAAAACTAGAAGACCTCTACTTTATCAAATCCCAACGCAACTATTCCTCACTTTATCCACTCCCAATACAATTATTCCCTATTTTCACAAACTCTGATGCAATGATAACTCTAAAAATGAACTTATTATGGGACAGAGGAAGTATCTTCCACATGAAACAAACTTTTAGGATGTAGCTTATCTCTGATATGTTGGTTCCTATTAATCTATTTTACTGTTGTGATTCTTACCTATCTACCCTAATACTTTTACTTACATTTTGAATCTACCCAGGTCTTTCTGGATTTAAGTGAGAAAGAGATGAGACATATTCGTGCTCTATTTCATGAGGTATTCTATTTCTGTTTCATTTGACATACTTCATAGTGTACAAGAAACAGGAAATCGTTTCTAGGTAGCTAAATGCACATGCATTTCATATAGCTCATTTTATATTTAGATCTTTGCATCAGTGAAGAACCTTAGAATGATATGCTGATATGGCTTTTGCCGTCCCTGTGCAACTAGCCATTCAATTCGTATACACAATGTATTTCAAAGCTTATCTATATATTTCTTCTTAAGTTCAGCTGAAAAACAGAATTATGTTGCTCTTATCTTTACATTTGTTATCAACAAACTATGCGCTTTTGAAGTGGTTAAGCTTCATTTTTATCCAAGAGAAGAGGTGCAGCATGTATTAGTCATTTGTTTTTTGTACCTGTAGCATCCTTGAATGCTTTTAAATTTTTGTACGGAAGAGCTATGATGCAGTGTGTGCTTTTGTAGTTGGAAACTGTGAAGATCAAAATCCAGTCCTGTGACTCCCAGGAGACGATGGACTCCCTCAAATTTGCTCAAAAGAATCTTATTAACAAGGTGATCTGAATTTATGTCTTCATGCTCCTCTATTGCTGGTGATTATTTCTGCAAACTAGAATATTCTTCCAACTATAAACTAAGCTGCATCAATTATAGAAATAAAAATGGATATTCCCTAGAGTTGCAATTTTTGTATTTTATCCAAATAGTACGCAAATGTATCATCGCATGAGATGTGGCAAATCCTTGGATTTGATCAAACCTTTTGCCCTTCATTTCTTTTCCATCTTTAGAGTTTAGATTCAAACTCAATTTCTGTTATATGCGCTTGACATTAAGATTTGTGTTCTTTGGAAGTGGTTTTATTCTTGCATCGGTGCTCATTTGTCATTCCCAATCACAGATCTACAATGATTCAGCTGAAGCCAAAATTCCAGCAGTGCTAGATTACCTGGGTACTGTAATTGAGGTAATTGTATGAAATATTATGACTTGTCCTCTTATTCCTGTCTTGTGGGATCAGATGTGAGTAACATTTCACACACTGGCTAACCTTTGGTAGTTTCTGGATTACCAAAAAGGAACAAGCTCACAGAATCCTGTCCATGCTTCATGCTCTTTGACAGGACCTACATTGGTAGATGATATTACTTGATATTTAGAATCAATAACATTCCTTTCCAATTGGTTTTCAGACTGGCTCTCAAATGGCCTTCCTAGCCTGTCTTGTGACAACACTCTTTTGGTCCATTTATCTACTTTGAATAACAATACAAATCTTGTATAGCTATCCTGTCGTCGCAAGCATTACTAAATACTTCATCTTTCAGGCTGACTGCAAATTTTTAATATTTGCACATCATCAATCCATGCTTGAAGCTATTCACCAACATCTCTTGGTAAGCACTGAAAATGTATTTCAATTGGATTATTAATATACTGACCTACTTATCATCATATTTCAGGCAAAGAAAGTTAAGTGCATAAGAATTGATGGTCAAACACCTGTATCTGTAAGACAAACTCTAGTCACAGATTTCCAGAATAAGGATGACATAAAGGCAGCAGTGGTATGTGTTAGAATTTGTATGCTTTATATCTAATAGAATTTTGATCAAATCCTACTTAGCAAACATCTTCTTACAGCCAGATTTTCTGAGGTTGCTGATTGCATGTAAAATTCATTTTTTCTGTAAAGGCTGATTTTTGAAACCCCAACAATTGGTCAATATTTTTAAAATCTGTGTCCTTCCTTGCCAAATGATCTGTGGTTGTGGCAATTTGACTGAACCTACCACTGGGTTATGTAGCTAACATTTAGAGCGCAGTATGCCTGGTTGCGTTATGCAATGTGCCACTGTTTCACCATACTGGCTAGTTGAGAACATTTAGTCCTTCATTGGCTCCAATCTCATGATATCCTAACACTATGTAGTTATCCATAAAAGCTGGAGGTGTTGGGTTAACTTTGACAGCAGCAAGTACAGTAATCTTTGCTGAGTTATCATGGACTCCAGGGGACCTTATTCAAGCTGAAGACCGTGCCCATCGTATTGGTCAGGTGAATACTGCATCCCGTATCTGTAAATTTCGTAATTGATTAATGTGGCTACCCTGCAACCTTTTCCTCAAAAATTTAAAATCTCAGTGTTGTTTGAATATTTGATAGCCTTTCAATGGATTCACTTACATAGGTAATTTGTGGATTCACTCACTTGGCTGTTCTTATTTTCTGTAATTATTTTCAGGTTTCTTCGGTGAACATATATTACCTTCTTGCAAATGACACTGTGGATGACATTATATGGTACATCCCATTCTTTGTTTTCACTTCATAAGTGTTCTACTTTAGATCTTGTACTCAAGTGGCCATTTTTACCATCTGCTTTCCAGGGACGTTGTTCAAGGCAAACTTGAGAATTTGGGACAGGTTCTTTATCTCTCTACCCTCCCCCCACAATGGACTATTATTTTCCTGTTAGAATAACTGACACCTTTTGCGGTTGAGAACTATAGCTGATCCTTGGCTTTGTTGGGTGATGATAGCTAAAATTATCGAAAAATGTTCTACAGTTCCTTTCGGTTATATCAGACTTGAGTTACCTTACATGCTTTGCTCGGTTACAAGTTAACATGAAATAGTTTGTAACAATAACAATAACATTTGCTCATGTTTCCACCTGTTCATATTATTTTTGGAAGGAGTCATCTCTAGTGTACCTGCATTTGTTAATCTCTGACATGCATATGTCTACTTCAAAAAGACAGCTAAACTATACGGTTAACTCTGAACATAATAACCTGCATGTTTGCATGTTGCATCATCTCCAAACTCCAATGATACAAGGCTTGAATGAAGCTTGTGCATGAGAATGATTCTGAAGAGAGCAAACTTTGCCTTGTTTTTTTGTGTTTCCAGATGCTGGATGGGCAGGAGAAGACGCTGGATGTGTCCCAGAGCGACACTAGGCCCAGCCCTTCCAAGCAGAAGACGCTCGACGCCTACCTCAAGCGATGCAGCAATTCCACAGAAGCTGATCAACCCAAGCTCAAGAACCATAGGTTCTGAACTTTCTCAGGGTTTTTAGCTCTAGGTTTTTGTTTGGCATGACCCTCTTACCTTAAACGAAGGAATGCTGTACCTTGTTACTGTCAGGTAGCTGTGTTGGTGTTATGATCACAGCCATGCTGCATTTTTGTATTACCCAGGTAAATGCCCGTGCGTTGCAATGGAAATTAAGAAAGTTAACTTCCTCCGTTCCACAATGTAAGACTTTCTAGCATTACCTAAATTTATATAGATGTTAATTAATCTAGACACATATATATAAAACATATATATTGATCAATGTATAAATCTAGGTAAGACAAAAAAAAATCTTAAAACATGAAACAAAGGGAGTAGAACATAATATCTTTTAAAGCCCCAAGAGAAAGAAAATCATTCCTTCAGGCTAAACATCGGTCCGTATTTGCACATGTATGTTGAGCTAAACATTGAACTACATCGTTGTTTTTAATAATAGAAAATGAATCTAAATTATTCATATTCTACTATTCGATTAATGTAGATTTTTCCCACTATTTAATTCAAATAAATGCTTCACCTTTTTTTTTTGGCCCCATGGCACCACTACTCTCTTTTTAAATGTAATATAAACACTCTCTAATCTTTGTACTTATAAAAGAGAAATTCTATATCATATGAATTGCTGTCGATGAAAGTGAGTTCAACGTGAAAAACTCCGGTATTATCAGTTGAATAGGCCGTAGATGGACCATCCAAATGGGCCGTCCATATTAAAAGGCCCAGGCCAACAACAGCCCACTTATGGGCCTTAGTAGGATCGGCCCAGTAAAGTATTGGGCTTAACGGCCCATTTATCTTGTCGCGCTGGCCCACCTGCAGAGAAACAATTGGTTTGGGCCGTTGAAGAGAGGAAAACCTAGGCTTGGCGAGCTCGCCCCACTCCGTCGGCGGCCGCGCCTCCCCTGTGCTGTGGAATCCAGCGGCCGCCGGAGACGGCGAGTTCGACGCCGCGGCTGCGCGCGGAGACGTTAACCCTGCGGCGGCTCCTACCTAGGAGGTAATCTCCGGCCGCGGTGTCCGATTTTTGTAGATTAAGTAGTGTTCAGGTTCGCGCGCCGCGATGATCGAGCACCATTAGTGTTCGGATTTGGATTTGGATTTGGGCTATCGATTCCTCGCTAACTGGTGTAGTAGATGTGTGCGCAATGTACGGATGTTTGTTGAAATTATCTAGGGTGCTGTAATCTGAAGGCGGAAATAATGGCTTGGTTGTATTCTCCTGCTGTTTATAGGTGTTCTTACTGGTTGTTATAGCGATTCTCTGTTTGGTGCCCATGAGCAAGAAGAAGAACAAGTCTCAATTGCCAATAAAGGCGCCGTTGAAAGATGCTGAACAAGGGTGTGTATAAATATAATCATTGCTCTACTGTATTCTTGGTTGTAATTCTAGTTGTTTGAGTTACTTTAGAAGAATAATTTCAAGGGATTGATTCACTTTGTGTTTTCTTCCTGGGAAGAATAACTTCGGATTACATTGGAGGAGATGCTCTTGATGACCTATTATCGAAGCTTATTAAGTCAGTAGCAAATCGTCTCTCCCTCGACCTTTCTTTAGGGTGTTGCTTGCTTCTAATTCCGACGAAATGTACTGTTTAGGAGCGTGGAGGTTGCAAAGGCTTCAAGGGAAGGGTTGCCGGAAAAGATATGGATGAAGGTAGTTCCATATCCTAACTTCAATTTCACAGACTCTTATTGTCTGTAGATCTCTTATAATGACTATGTTCAGAAGATTTTGATGTTCATTTGCATGTATGACTTTTGTCCATGTAGCGACAATTTGCTGTTGGGGTCAATGATGTCACAAGGGTTCTTGAACGAATGCCTGCTGCTACTGCTGCTACCCATTCTGGTCACTCTTCTACTGAAGCACTAACTGACAAAGCTCTGTGTAGAGCTCCTTCGGTGCTTCTTCAGGTCGATTTCTTTTCTTGCTATTGCGTAGTCTTTAGAGTTTGACAGCCTTCTTATGAAGTTTGAGTTTAGCTTGCATATATCTATTAGTTCGAAGGAAACTATTCTTTAATTAAAGCACAAATATGCTTTGATGCATAATAACACACCATTTTTTCTCTCTTTTAGTCCGTACATGAGTCCATTGTCCCCTTTAATAATGAGTGCTTTACATCTTGCCAGTAAAATGATACTGAATGTAATTTTAGACATATTCCAGTCATGGTTACGTACTCCAATTTCAGACCTTACCATGTTACTATGAATTCATTATTCACGTGTGATGTATCAAACTCTGGTCTTCAGCAGAGTACTAAGTCTAAACATTGTCTACATATGGAAACACGCTGCATTCATGAGTTGCTAGTGGTCGTGGGACTGTCCCATCTTTTCTGTCATGTGTGTAGCCAATTAAAAAAAGAGAGATTCAGTTAATATCTGGTTAAGGTTCAGCAAATAGCAACAAAAGGGCGATTAGGTGTTACACGTCCTTAGCTACAATGTCTACATGCAGAATGTTAATGCTGACAAATATTTCTCATCTTGTAACATGGTATTGTAGGTTGTCCTTGTAGCTGCCGATTGCAACCCTAAATGGTTAACAAAACACATACCAACCCTGGCATCTACAAGGCAGGTTCCTGTGTTGTGCCTCAAGGACAACAAAGAAAGCTCACTGAGGTTAGGTCAAGTGGTGAATGTCAGAACAGCACTGGCCATTGGAGTAAAGGTCGGCTTTTGATTTCTTGTACTACAATTCCTTCATTGTTTCTTGAAGCATCCCATGATGATTTCATATTCTGGTGCATACTGCAGGCCAGAGATAGCATAATCAATAAGGCTATTGATGAAGTCCTGAAGACTGCTAATCTGGTTGCCAAGGAACCGTAACTGAGCTTCCGGTCCAATCTCAGTGACATAATGGGCGAATTTATTTTTAAACAATGCAGAAGCTCTGCTTCATTTCACTGATAAAGAAGAGATATTGACCCAAGAAAATGTTTGCACCAAAAACTGATAGGTGAATTTTGGACCTCTGGGTGCTCAGCATTGCAGTAGCATCTTGACAGGAAGTCATGAGGATGAATGGGCATGCAGTTGAGAATTTCGCGAAGGAAATCAAGGATGCTACTGAACTGTGGCGTTTACATTTGAAGAACTTTTTCTGCCTGTATTCATGAAGATCAGGCCAGGCCAGGCTTGTTTGTTAGGTAGGTTCATTCTGTTTACTTAAATTTGTGGATCATAGAGCTAGCAAAGTTGCTCGCCTAGACTGTAGACCATATTATGAGCAATTTAGTGCGTATGTGTCCACTATGTATAATGCCATTTGCAGCCTTGTGGATGTCTGCCTTATGTTGTTTGTGTTCAACCTTAATTTGGACGATATAAATCATTATCATAACAAACATCCTTAATACATAAACCAGGATATAGATGCACTAACGTTATTAAGAAATGTCTTGCATTTTGCATTGCTTTCTCATGTCAAGAGTAACATATATCTATGCGGTCTTTAAACTACAATATTGACAATCACTATCTAATTCGTCCATCCCTAAAAGGGTGTAGTTTTACTCTAAAAAATTATCTCTAAAGGAGTTTTGACTCTAAAGGAGTGTAGTTTTAGTTTGTTCCACTAAACATCTTTAATACAACTTCATCATTTTTAGCTATATATACTCCCTCGTTTTCTCTCCGTATTAATGAATGTCACAGTAGTCTATTAACCTCTTGCTTAATATCTTTGATGCTAAAACTACACGCCTTTTATCTTTGATGCTAAAACTACACGCTTTTTGAGATTGAGGATTATTACAGAAGACTTTTTTTATCTTAAAAAAAACCTCAGAGCATTATAATACCATGAGAGTATTTTTTTTAAGGCAAATCTATAGATAGATTTTATTTTATGTAATCTACCATTATAGAAATTGATAATGTTCCTACCAGTTTTTCATCTGTTGCCTCCATCGTCTGGTCAGACCCTTGTCTGGTCACACGACGAAGCCGGAAAAAGTACACCGAAGGTCCCTCAACTTGTCATCGAGTTACAAAATGGTCCCTAAACCGCAAAACCAGATATATCACATCCCTCAACTTACCAAACCGTTCACTCAAGGTCCTTAGGTAGTTTTGAACCCGGTTTTGTCTGACGTGGCTGCTGAGTAGGACCCATATGGACCCCATGTGTCAGGATGTCCACGTCACCACACACACACACTCTCTCTCTCTCCCCTCTTCTCTCTCTTCCTCTCTCTCATTTTTCCCTTGGGCGTGGATGGCGGCGGCGTCTTCGACGCGGCGGGGAGGAGAGCCGGCGTGGCTGGCGGCTGGCGGGGAAGGAGCGCGGCGGAGAGGAGGGCCGATGCGACGGGCGGCTCCGCCGAAGGATATCGTCGCGCGGATGGCCGCGGCGGGCGGGAGCGGCCGCCCGTGTGGATCTGCTGCCTCTACCTCCCTTCGTTGTCGCCGGCGACTCCCCCGTCCTCCTCCAACGCGGATCCGGCGGCGGCGCCCTCCCCCGTGGCGACGACGACCTCGGGCGGCGGCACCACCGCCATCCCTTCCTCACTGCCCCTCCCCCCTCCTCACCGGACGACGACCTCGAGCGGCGGCGGGGGCGGCTCTACCGCCTCGGGCGGTGCCGCCCCTCGCGGATCCGGCGCCAAGGGCACCGGAGGCGGCCGATCTGGAGCCCGCGACGACGGCGGGCGGCGGGGGCGACAGATCCGGAGCCGGCGACGACGGCGGGTGGCGGGGGCGACGGATCCAATGCCGGCAACGCCGGCGGGCGGCGGGGGTGGCGGATGCGGTGCCGGTGACGCCGGCAGGCGGCGGGGGCGACGGAGATCCGGCACCGTGCGGCGGCGGGCTAGGGTTTGGGTTTTTTTGAATTTTATTTTTTTTTGTTTGCTGAATTTATTTTCGCATGCGGCTGGTATAAGCAACTGCATTTTCGCATGCGGTTGGGCTGGCCGCATGCGAAAAGTGTGATTTTTACAGACCTTCTCCCCCATGCGGTTGCCCCAACCGCATGCAAATATACCTTTTGCCCGCATGCAAAAAGCCTTTCTGTAGTAGTAAGGGGAAGCGGCCGTGGCGGCAGGGTGGTGAGAGGGGAAGAAGTCGATGGTTGCAGCAACTGCACTCAGACGTTGGCAGCACCAGCACCCTAACGGGGTGGAGGTGGGGTAGGGACTAGGGACAACCACATCGGGAAGGTGGGGACGTCAATGTAGAGAGGAGGGGTGGAACAGCGATGAGCGAACATGGTGTGCTTGCGCGGTGGAGAGGTATAGGCGTGACAGCCGGTGACGACATGCCCTTGCACGGTGGGGAAGGCGGAGGCACGACGTCCAGCGACGACTTGCACTCGCGCGGTGAGGAGGTAGAGGCACTACAGGAGAGGGATTAGGGAAGGGAGAGAGAAGGTAGGGTGGTAGGATCCATGTTACACAGGCAGTTCTAATTTGCTAGATTTGGTCAGCCAAGTGAGAAATCTGACCAACCACTTGGCTTGGCAAGTTGGATGACAAGTCTGTTGGAGGGTGTTCTCTTGTCTAAGTTTACCAAAATTTTGCTTGGATAGTAAGATGGAGAGACTATTGGAGATGCTGTTAAGTTACATAAGATTCCATGAAAATTACTGTGGCAAAGTTTCTTACTACTTTGAGTATGCATATGCTTTTCTAATTAAAACAAGGTATTGGTGATGGTATTAAATCTGTCACTCCACCTACTCCCATTAAAAATTTACCCCCTTAAACTTCTTATAATTAAAAACAATTATATATACGACATATAAAATGAATATTCGCTATAGGAAAAAAACACATTTCATAAAAAAAATTATGTACTTTAGTCAATATTACAATTTTTGTATCCGTTGCAAAGCAGGGGCACTCAGCTAGTACTAAGGAAAGGCACTCTCGGAGGTGTATGCTTGTAGTGTACGTATCTGTGTGCACATGTGTATTAAGGAAATAAGAAAAATTGAGGGCGAGGCATGCTGCTAGTCGGGTGGCGTCGACGCCGAGCACTCGTTGTCGGAGATGTTTGCGGCCAAACACGCCCAGCAGCCGACGAGCGCGGCGGCGAAGTAGCAGAGCACGGTGATCGTCAGGTAGGCCGCGATGGTTGCCCTTCCACGGCCGGGCTTGGTTCGAAACTATTCCCTCCGTTTTAGGTTATAAGATGTTTTGACTTTCGTTAAACTCAAATTGTTTTAAGTTTAACTAAATTTATAAAAAAATAGTAATATTTTTATCCAAGATAAATTTATTATAAAAATATATTTAATTTTTAATTTAATAAAACTAATTTGGTAATATAAACTAATTTACTGTATTTGTTTATAAACTTAGTCAAAGTTAAAACAGTTTGTGAAACGGAGGGAGGAGCTGGCTAGCAAGTTGCTCGCCTTAGACCGTAGTCCATATTATAAGCAATTTAGTGCGTATGTGTCCACTATGTATAATGCCATATTTGCAGCCTTGTGGATATCTGTCTTATGTTGTTTGTGTTCAACCTTAATTTGGACGATATAAATCATTACCATAGCAAACATCCTTATTATGAAAACCAGGATATAGATGTACTAAAGTTATTAAGAAATGTCCTTGCATTTTGCGTTACTTTCTCATGTCAAGAGTAACATATATCTATGCGGTCTTTAAATTAATACAATATCGACCATCAATATCTCTAATTCCTCCGGCCCTAAAAGGGCGTAGTTTTAGTTTAAAAAATTATCTCTAAAAGAGAGTAGTTTTTAAGAATTTATGTTTAAAAGGAGTGTAGTTTTAGTTTGGTCCACTAAACCTCTTTATACGATTTCATCATTTTTAGCTATACTCCCTCCTTGTTGTCTCTTTGTATTAATGAATGTCACAGTAGTCTTTTAACCTCTTGCTTAATATCTTTGATGCTAAAACTACATGCTTTTTGAGATAGAGGAATTATTGCAGAATATTTTTTTTCAAAAAAAACTGAGAGCATTATAATACCATGAAAATATTGTTTTAATGCAAATATATAGATAGATTTTATTTTATGCAATCTACTATTATAAAACTTGATAATGTTCCTACAAGTTTTTCATCTGTTGCCTCCATCGTCGATCGGGTCAGACTCTTGTCCGGTCACACGGCGACGCGGCGCCGGCGAGAGAAGGACTCGGTCCTAAATGGGCCAGATGGGCCTTCTGCCCATTACTCCTTACCTGGGCTTGCTCCTCTGCCTGGGCTGCTGGCTGCTTCGGTCCGCCGTGCTTCACAGATGGGCCTGTCCCCACAAGACGAGCGGCTCTCCAATTCTCGCATGTGTGTTCGTGTTTGTGAGTATCGACGATGGGAACAGTAACACAAGCTATAATAAGTGTAACGTAAGAGCAGGTACGATGGCAGGCTATTAGCCAGCTGTAAATATATTTTAATGAGATAAAGGATAAGAGAGAAAAGCAGCGGGCTATAGATCTGTAGCCAACTGCAGCGCGGACTCCAAGACGCAATGTGTGTATGACAGATAGGACCATATATTAATAGTATAGTAAGTAACTATTATATGAATTGGCTATAGATGAATTGGCTATTAAACTTGCTCTAAGAACTCATAGAGCAAACTTCATCTTTATTGAATGAAAATAGACAAAGTTGGGATACATTTTGCACATTCATCGGTGCATATAACTCGTCAAGCAAACAAGCATATATCGCGATGGAAATAAATCACGCATCACACGTCTGCATATACTTACACATATATGTATAGCAGTATAGGAACAGGAGTAATATATGTTAATTACCATCTATCAGAATTCAGAGCAACGTAGTCAGACGACGTAGCATTCGTACAGCTTGATGTCCATCTGCAGCCGGAAGTAGGTGAAGCCCTCGAAGGCGTCGGTGCGGAGGGTGGCGACGCCGCGGGACATGAAGAAGTCGCCGGTGCCGCCGACGACGGAGATGTCCCTCGTCTTCTCGGCGAGCGGATCGGCGCCCATGAGGTTGAGCGTGCCGCGGTGCGCCGTGGAGTTGAAGACGATGGAGAAGGCCAGCCACGCGCTGTAGTCCTCCTTCTTGTCGTAGAAGTAGAGCCCCTGCGCCCTCACCGCCGTCTCCTCCATCGACGGCGGCAGCGCCCTCCCCTCCGTCATGGGGTCGTTGAACACCACCATCCTGCCGAAGAAGTAGCCGGACTTGGACACGGCGGTGCTCAGCGCCGTCGGCTTGGTGACCGCCGCCGACGTGGAGTTGGAGGTGCTGTTGCTGTAGTCGTAGAGGATGTCGTGGAGGTAGAGCCTCATCTCCTTGCACGGCTCGTCGTAGCTACTACTCCTGACGAATCTCCTTCCATGGGCGACGGTCTCCGAGCCGAGGAGGCTGATGGCGGCGGCGACGATCAGAGACGCCATGGACCAAGTCACCATCCGGCCTTGCATTGTTAATTTGCTTATTATGAACAAGCAGGAGAAGCTATAGCTACGTACTTAGCTAAGTGTCTGTCAATGCTGGCTTTGATTTGCTGCAGCTAGAGCTGGAGTTTTGCATGCCTATTTATGGAGGTGAGAAAGGGAATAATGCATGCATGCGGCATGCCCCAAATTACACGCAAAGGCCAATGAAAATGATGCTGCTTCTGTTTGTCTTCCGCAACTGTTTATTCAATCTTCGAGTCTGTTTGTTTGGGGAGGTTAAGATTCTGAAAAACAAATTGTTGGTAGTCTGTTTATGAGAATATGGTGGAACTAGATTTCTCAGTTTCTAACTTCTAGTTTATTTTCTCAATTCTATAACTACAGCTTCTAAGAAACTAAAAGAAAAACTGGATTATCTGAAAGCTGCAGCTATCAGAATCTCCCACCACACAGGCCAATTGGGCCGGTTGCTTGAATGCTGAGTCAGACTATGCTCGTATAAATGCACAGTAGAACACACTTACCAGTAGTATTTTATGATAGTGGAGCTATCCACCAGTCACCTTCAAAGGGAACACACTTTACTAGTTGTGCTTCAAAGGGAAGGATACCAGAAAAGGTACATAGTACTTAGCTAGAGTATCCGTTTTCTAAAAGTTTGTAAATTAAGAAAAACTAGTTATTAATGATTAATAACGGTAACTAAAATGTTTGGTAACTAATAATTACTATTCCAGCGTTGTATTCTTTTCAAAAAAAAAAGTTATGACCTACTTACGTGGAAACATATATCTCATCTCTCCAGGACAATTGTGTCCGACTGTCCGTTAAGCGAGATCACACTTTACTTAAAAATATTACGATAATATTTACCTTAAGGATGGCATTTTTTTATTGAAATACCCATAAGGATGATTCATCTTACCCATGACAGTTTGACACCGTAACTCATTCATGAGATCACAAAGTCCTCACGGTTCTTGAGGAGATACCATGAGATAAAAAAAAGTTTAGTGTAAAATTTGATACCTCATATTACCTAGGTAACAAGAGGTACCAAATTTACAATAGAAAAAGTGATACATCATGGTACCCTCCTATAACAGAGGCAAATAAACACAAAAGCATACATGTCTTTTTACCACCAAATCAATAACGTTAAATCCTCTTAACAAAATAGGGGCATATCTGAGCTTCGGTTAGAAAAACAACGACAAAATCACAAAGTTAAAACCTGAGCTTCCGTGATGAATACATCACTTAATTAACTAGGTCTTCCTGTTGATGCACATATATATAGGCTGGCATGTGTGCCCATTATATTATGCTGCATATTATATATATATATATATATATATATATATATATATATATATATATATATATATATATATATATATATATATATATATATATATATCTATATATATATATATATATATATATATATATATATCTATATATATATATATCTATATATATATATATATATATATATATATATATATATATAGACACACACACAAGCTAAAACTTGCCTTTACAACCCTTAAAATGGTTACAGAATGCATAGCAACATTGGCATCTAGAAGGAAATTAAGATTATTGTACTGTACAAGTGCCACGGACGAGACAATTAATAGAGGTCGCAACTGAAGCTCACTGTCAAGTTGTGTCAATCTCAGAACAGGGCTGACAACTATTGGAGTGATGCTCGACTAAGCTTTCCATTTCCTTTAGGTTGCAATGTCCTTTTTATCGCATCAACGTGAATTAATGCACCATCTTTATGCATTCTTAAATAGACAGGGGATAATAATAAATCCATAAAATTCTTACTACAATCCATATCAAAATCATATTTATTGAGATTAGTTATTTTGTGAGCATCAAACTTAGTAGGTGAAGCTATCCACCCACAAGGGCTCCAAGCAGGTTTTACATTTTCGTTTTTGTTGGGGGAATGGCTACAGATGATGGAGCCATACTCCGTCATGTAGGAAGACTCTGCCCGAAGCCATCCACCATGGGAGAATGACCGAAGGCGATATCTGCCGAGATGGTTGACTCCGACAGGAGGCTTCGGAGTCAACCAGGAGCTCCAGAGTACCTCGCCTACTCCGGAGCTCACCAACCATCCCAGAGCCGATCGCAGGCTCCAGAGCGGGCAACGACTCCGGAGCTAGCTCACCAACCGTCCTGGAGCCGACCACAGGCTCCGGAAAGGGCCAATGACTCTAGAGCGAGCCATAGGATCCGGATCTAGCCAATAGCTTCGAAGCAAGTCAAAGGCTTCGCAGTGGCGAGTTAGATAGAGTGCTCAAGCATGGAGGAATGCTTCACAGGCGTAGAGGGACGCCATAAATACGCACTACGCATCTGCCAACCACCTCTAACACCTTGACTATGGCAGGAGGGCATCCGCTATTATCCGGAAGCATGCTTTTACCCGGGTAATAGCCAACACCCTCGGGAAGTGTCGCCGCCTCCTTAATGGGCGTAGCCTCCCCTGTCACCAGGGGTTTTACCAGTGGCCCTAGGGCTGGCCCACTGGCCAGCCAATCTACATCTATTTTTAGCTAGAGCAAAGATGTAAATTCCTCTTGTGCACCCTATATAAATATGTAAACATTGTCCACAGTTTGGACACATTCAATACATAATACACATTGAATACACTAGTTGGATTTTGTTCCAACAGTTTTGAAATTACAAACCGTTCCTCACCGGTTTGCAAAAAAACTGATGACTTTCAATTAGTCCCTATGAAAACTGACTAAAATTGATCAGCTTTGTTAACCTGGCCACAACTACATTATATCGATTTCTTTGTAACTATGCCCATAATTGAACAATGTGGTGGATATAGGCACCTGACTCCACCAATCAGGCCCTCCAAACATCCGTATAGCTAGCTCTACAACCGATTTGGCAAGCTAGACCCATTGCACACTCCATTTACATTGGGACACATATGTCAGTCTGTCACTCCTTCTTCCCCTACATCTTCCTCCCAACTACAACCTCCAATCATGCTCCAGTTCTCCACGACTCCACCACCAACCCGTGGTAACCACTACACCATGTCCAAAAACTACACCATGTATATATATATATACACACACACACACCAACAAATTGTTTGTCGTCATAACTTATCAACAAACTATCGTCGAGAGGGGAAGCCGTCGGTGGTGGCAGGGTGGCGAGAGGGGACGGCGTTGGTGGCAGCAGCTGCACCTAGGTGACGGCGGCACCAGCACCCTGGTGGGATGTAGGCGGGGGTAGGGACTAGGGTCAACCACATCGGGAAGGTAGGGAGTCGCTGGAGGTGGGGACGACAGTTCTGGGAGGAGGGGTGGCACGACAACAAGCGAAGGTGGTGGATTCGCGTGGTGGAGAGGCATAAGCGTGACAGCTGGTGATGGCATGCTCTCGCGCGGTGGGGAAGGCGGAGGCACGACGTGCACTCACGCGATGAGGAGGTGGAGGCACAGCAGGAGAGGGATTAGGGAGGGGAGATAAGGTAGGGTGGTGGGATCCATGTTACACATAAGTGGTTCAATTTGCTAGATTTGGCTAGCCAAGCGAGAAATTTGATCAGCCATTTGGCTTGGCAAGTTGGATTATGGTAAGTCTGTTGGAGGGCGTTTTAATTTCTTGCATGGGAGACAACATGACGGCTGTATGGAGTGTCATGCATGGTAGCTGGGGAGCTACGTACGGGTGCAGGAACTGGAAGATGCAAATCCCATCCAGTAGGACTGTTGCAGCAGCGCCCACGATGGGCCCAGCTAGCCGGCCGCCGACTCGGCAAACTTAATTCTACATGCACTTTGACTCCGGCGGCTGTTGCGGCATTTCGTCGAACACTTGCTTGGCATGCATATGGCTGACCACAGTCTTTTGCGCTCAGGATCTTGAGACGGCGAACCACATTCTCCTCGACTGCGTGTTCGCTCGGCAGGTCTAGCTCCAGGCGTTATCGCCTTCTGGCTGGGCTGCCCTCCCCCCCCCCCACTCCCGTGGCAACTGGTTCTAGGACTAGTGGCCATCCTCCAGGGCCTGCTTACCTGAGCACCTCTGTGACAGCTTCGACTCCTTGGTGCTCCTGGTCTCTTGGCGTCTGTGGAAGGAGCGGAACTCTAGGGTTTTTGACTCCGCTCTCTCTTCGATCTCAGTGGTTCTGGAGTCCATCCATTCGGAGGGCCATCTGTGGTCTTTAGCTAGCGTCGCCGCTTTTGGAGATTTGTTGGGAGTCTAGCGTGGCTTGGCCCCTTCTCGTTGCTTGGAGTCTGTTTTTAGCCGCCGTAGTTTCTCTAGGCTTCAGTTTTTTTTTTATTTGCTTTTTCTCTCTTCCCCTAGCATAAGCCGGTTTGGCTGATTGCGTCGTATAACTAAAATTCTTTTTCTTCTAATATATTGACATGCAATCTTTTTGCACGTTCGCATATGGCTAGCTAGAGAATGAAGAGGAGAGGAACAACAGTTACACAGGGGACATTTTGGGTTTGAGATAATGATTTTGGTATCACAATGCCGAACCTTCTTTTTTCTTTATTGAATGAAATGAAATGGAGGTGCGATACATTCTGCACACACAGGTGCATTTTTCACACGCGCGCGCGACGTGCATATATACGACTCACCGCGCGTAAAGACGGAGAAATATCGATCGAAAGATGGAAATTACTCCAAAACACACACACACAACAACGAAATAGTAGGATTCCACGGACGTCAAGAGCGTACGTACACACCGTCCGCATCGGAGTAGTTAAAGATGAGGGCTATCCGCTCGCACCAGAGCGTTTCGCTCGTTTTTGAGCCGGCGTGTTCGCTCGTGCTTCTATCCACGTCGCCTTCTTTTTCGGTTTCACCACGCGCGCTCTTACACCCCATCGTCTGTCTTTCCGTCAGGAGGAGGAGGCCCTCTGAATATTCATGATTTTTTCCACACCCAATTGGCTGACGGGTGGGCCTGTCTTTTGGTGGGGAGGTTTTATCTCTGATGTCGTGGAGGTAGAGCCTCATCTCCATGCACGGCTCGTCGTAGCTGGAGACGAACCTCCTCCTGTTGCTGCTCCGGCGGCCATGGGCGACGCTCGCCGAGGTGAGTCTGAGCAGGAAGATGGCGGCGACGATCAGAGACGCCATGGACCAAGCTGCCATCGATCTGGGCCTAGTTTGCAGTGTAATGGAGCTAGCTAATTAAGTAGCTAAACTTAACTAATTAATTGAATAACCTGTGATCGATCAGCTCGTGAGAATTAAGCTAAGCGCGCGCATGCAAAACAGTACGTGTTAGCTGCAGCTTATATATATTAGCTGTGATGTGGAGCTCGAGTTGCGCATGCTTACTAATTTATAGGAGATGTGAAGCTCGAGTTGTGCATGCTTATTAATTTATAGGAGATGGTGGAAAAGGAAATATTCCCTCCGTTTCAAAATAAATCAACCTCTAAATAAATATATATAGGTGTCTTTCTGAGTGGTAGATTAATCTGATCTAGTTGTTAGGATAGAAAGAGGAAGTAAGACGAGCAAATTGTTTATTCTGATCAATTCCGAGTTGTTAGGATAGAAAGAGAAATCAAGTGAGACGTACGCAAAGATACTATTGTCACTCCTGTTGCTTTAATTTGCTTGATACTGACGCTGATAAATGTACTGTGGATATTACTCCCTCCATCTATTTTTGATAGTTATATTTTACCTTTGCACATATATCAAGGATAAGTAATTCTATTTATCATCTATTTAAACATGCTACTAGTCATTCCTCCTAAACAAATGATTCATTAATATTTACATTTCTCGATGTCCATGTAGCCAATCTTGTGTGGAAAAATGATGAGTCACGTATTAAATCCGAGAAAGTCATTAAGATGATAAGTTGTTAGATTGAAATATATCTATCAAAAATAAATTTTTCAGATTTGAAAATATGCCTATTAAAAATAGATGGAGGGAGTATGTACGTACTGTAGGGTTAGCTAGCCAGATCTGAAGCTGGCTACTGCTGATTAGCTAAGCTAGTGTTTGCTGCTGGCTTTATTGCTGCAGCTTTGGTGGAGAGTGGAGGACCAACGCCGCGTCCTTCCTCGTATACGAACACCGTGCACAGGGCCGTGGCACCTTGTTGCCACCCGAAGGGGAGTGGATTCTATTCCCTCGAGGGGATATCTCCTCGTCTATCTTTTTCTTCTAAATTCGATGTAAATAGTTATGAAAAAATTTGAAGAATTTGATATTGTAGAGTATAATGATACCTACTAATCCACTAAAATTCATGTTCAAATTCGATCTACATATCGAGAAACAAAAAAGACAAATTTAGATATAATCAGTACGCTACTATTCATACACTGAATTTGTCTTTTTTATATCTCGACGTGTGAGTTGAGTTTGGACTTAAAATTTGTGGAGTTGTATATATGTGTTGTATGAATATTGTCAAATTTTTCCAGAATTTTTCATGACCGTTTAAATGGTTTTTAAACAAACGAGGGAACATCCCCTCGAGGGATTAGAATAGTTTCCCCACCCGAAGCCAATGATCGTTGATCATCCTTCACCATGCAGAACCCCACTCGATCGGCGCAACCACCGCTGATGGTTTTTTTTAAGAGTAAAATGCACTAGCGGTACTTAAACTTGTCATGAGGTTTTACTTAGGTCCACGAACTTGTAAAGCGCACATCGAGGTACCTAAACTTGGTTTATTGTATCATTGCGGTCCAAAGCGTCGTTTGACCGTGGTCTTGCCTACGTGGCACGTCACGTGGACGACGACATTCTTTCACGGAGCCGTGGTTGCGAAGCAGGAGGAGCTTCTGCACATAATGATTTTGGTACGTATCACAAGCCAACCTTCTTTTTTTTTCTTTACTAAAAAGAATGTCCGTGCGTTGCAATGAGTAAAGATATTTTTTCTAGTGATACAACAACAATTAAGAACTGAGAAATAAATTGAAACATCAGTATTGCTATACATTATAATCGAAAAAACTTTACCTCCTACCTCCCTTCGCTCTGCCTGTCTCTGTCTCTGTTTAACTTCTAGAAGACAACTCTGTTTAACTTTTAGAAGACAGTTTTGTGCATGTACATAACTAGCTTGAATCTAGCAGAATCTTTCTTGATCTCCCAAAATTAATTAAGGGCTTCTGATCCACTTGATCTCTTCTATCAGTTTTCCCAAAATCACAGTGAATCCACATAACTCAGGATAAAAACAGGCCGGAGGAATATCACCGGCCCGCCATTATTCACAACCGTTAAACGGAGATTAAATCTAGTGATTAAAGCATAATTGAAAGAGAAAATCATGGGAAAAAGGATATGGGAGGAGTGGAGAATCATTTTTTGCAATTAATTAGAGAAGGAAACACATGGGGAGGTATAGATCGATGTGGCGACGACGTTAGGGTTCGGCCCAAGCGGCACGGCGGTGGCTGGAGGCACGCGGCAACGGATCAGACACGTAACGGACGGCATACAAAATCAAAATACACAGAATTCTTGCTTTTTTTATTAGGTATATAGATAGATTAGAGATAAAGATAAATATCAGAATATCAACTCAAATATGAATGATGTACTAAAATTTCGATGCAAATATTTTCAATTTTTATAATAGTAGAGATTGAATGAAACGAAACGGAGGTGCGATATAGTCTGCACACACAGGTGCATTTTGCACACGCGCGACGTGCATATATACGATACGATCGCCGTGAGTAAAAGTCGACGGAGAAAATATCGATCAGATGGAAATTAATCCAAAACACACACACACAACGTTCATGTAATTAGGATTCCACGGACGTCAAGAGCGTACGTACGTACGCACCGCGCCCCCCCCTCCCCACCCCCCAACACACACACATATATATATATATGTATGTATGTATAGCCATTGGAATATAGGATCAGATGTAGCATTCGTAGAGCTTGATGTCCATCTGCAACCTGAAGTACACCAAGCCCTCGATGGCGTCGGTGCGAAGCGTGGCGACGCCGCGGGACAAGAAGAAGTCGCCGGTGCCGCCGACGACGGAGAGGTCCCTCGTCTTCTCCGACATGAGGTCGGCGCCCATGAGGTTGAGCGTGCCGCGGCGCCCCGTCGAGTTGAACGCCACGGAGAAGGCGAACCACGCGTCGTACACCTCATCGGCTGTCGTAGAAGTAGAACCCCTGCGCGCGCACCGCCGCCGTCTCCCTCAGCGGCGGCGGCGGCAGCGCCCTCGTCCCCTCCGTCATCGGGTTGTTGAACACCACCACCTCGCCGAAGAAGGTGCCGTTCGGCGACACGGCGGTGGCCAGCGCCGTCGGCTTGGCGGCCGCCGCCGACGTGGAGTTGGCCGTGCTGTTGCTGAAGTCGTAGAGGATGTCGTGGAAGTAGAGCGTCATCTTCTTGCACGGCTCGTCGTAGCTCCTGACGAGCCTCCTGCCGCCGCCGCTGCGGCCGCCATGGGCGACGGTCGCCGAGCTGAGGAGGCTGATGCCGTTGAGGAAGATGGCGGCGACGATCAGAGACGCCATGGACCAAGTAGCCATCTGGACCTAGCTTGGCTTGTAGCTTGCAGAGTAATGCAGCTAGCTAAGTAGCTAAACTTAACAAATTGATTAGGCTGTGATCGATCAGCTCGATCGAGAGAATTAAGCTAAGCGCATGCAATTAAGACAGTACGTGTTGCTGTGGCTGAATTAGCTGATGTTTGAGCTCGAGTTGTGCATGCTTATTTATAGTGTCCTTGTGAGGAGTGGCAGCTAGTTGTTGTTAGGATAGAAAGAGGAAGTTTATAATTCCGAGTTGTTAGGAGGAGATAGAAAGAGGAATCGAGTGAGACGTACGCAAAGGTACTACTGACACGCTGATAATTAAAGCAACTGGAGTAACATCAAGCCACCAACAACGCCTATATATATGCTTGCCGAGTCACACGTGGGCGGATCTACACTGGTACGTGGTGGTATGGAGAGGGATTCTAATAACAAATTTAACTGTGTAAATATACATACATATATATATATATATATATATTAATTTGAGTCTTGTTTATTATTTTTGTTACAATTTATAGAAGTTAAATTTTAACTTGCATGTTATTTGTAGAGTGATATATTACATATTGATATATCTTGTTCATATTTTTTCATAACTATTTAGATGACATATAATAAATGGGTAAACGTCCACTCAAGTTATTAATTAAAACAGTTTCCCGGGGTATAGTTGTACAACCTAAATTCTTCTGCAAACAGTATGTAATTAATTAATGTAATTTAATAGATATGGAGTACTATTATCTGGGTCAAATTAATAAACATTCGTAAGACCAAAATCATCTTTTCCATAATTTTTCTTGCCTATTTTTGATAATTTTTCCGTACAACTCTTTTTTTTTGTGTGTTAGTTATAATAATTAGCACTTTACTTTCACTACCAGGAACCTTTTAGTTTCTTTCAGTTGGAGAATATGTTTGATACACAATGGCTCAATGCCATGAAAATCCTACGTTCGCCCCTGCTATCGCCGGTTCACAACCACCGGTCCACCGAAAAACCGCCCTGCAGGCTGCAGCCTTGCGACGAGCAGCACCGTCCAAACCACCGTGTCACAGCCGCCCTGCACTGCCACCTTCTGCAACGACTGAACTCCTCCATGCGTCGTCGTCTACAAGCAGTGATTAGAGTTTACGGACCCATCGTTAAACGTCATATTTACGAACGAAAAATAATTTGTAAATAAATCTTTTATATACATATTCTTAGCGATCTAAAAGTGAAGGCTAAAAATAAACTTCGGTGAAAAAAAACTCAATATCAACTCTAAATTTAATGTCGAAAATTTAAATTTTGGCTGATAAGCATAAGCATAAGTGAAAAAATGAGGCCCTTATTAATCAGGGCAGACCGGTCAATCTCAAAACAGTATTTTCTCTATTCCAAATCATTTTTCTCTTTACCATTCAAAATTTATCCCACAATACTTAAGTACTACTTGTTCCATCAATCACATCATATTCAAATGTTTTCTAATTTTTCCCTCAACCATTCTATTCTAAACCATAAATTTTTTGTAATGGCATTATTACTTTTTATTTCAAATTGTAGTATATATATACTAAATAACTAATTTGGGATGGAGGTAGTATTTGAACATTAGGATAAAGGAGCGGCTTTAGATTATCTTTAGGTTGGACTGTCTTTGTTATGGGTTGAAATGTCCTTTTCATCAACGTGAGCACAAGATCCTTCCTAATATTCTTTAAAAGAGAGAGGATAATGATAGATTCGTAAATCTCATAAGATCCATATTAAGAACATATTTGAGTGTGAATGGTTATATCATGACCAATAAGATTTCAATATTGATATGTGAAGTTATACACGCATGACTCAACTATTACACATCTAGCATAACCATGTCTAGAAATTTACAAGAGATATAACAAATAAAATACTACTCCATCCATCCCAAAATATAAGCATTTTTAGCATAGTGACAAGTCAAACATTTTTAAATTTAACCATTAATAGCAAAAATAAAAAGATCGATCATGTAAAATTGATGCTACTAGATTTATCATTAAACAAACTATCATTATATGCAACTTTTTTATTTAAAACATCTTACTTTTATAGATATTATTGGTCAAAGTAGCATCTCAGAGACCATGTCAGGATCCAAAAATACTTATATTTTAAAACGGATGGAGTACATCCGTTTTTTAATATATGAGGTTGTTGATCTTTTAACATACATTTAACCATTTTCGTTTTATTCAAATTTTCGGTACAAATATATAAAAAAAAAGCCATGTTTAAAGAACATTTGATGATAAAACAAATCACAATAAAATAAATAGTAATTATATAATTTTTTTCAATAAGACAAATAAGTAAACGTATCTTAAAAATTAAAAACAGAGGAAGTAGTAGGTGTATGATCGATCTACCTAGCTACTATGGTTAGTGAGACTGAAGATTTATGGCCGGACTCTTTTTTTCTTTAGCGTGTTTTAAAAATATGCAGTGCAGTATATGTTTGGCGTGTCGTCTAGATAACCGTAAAATGAAAATTCTAAGGCGTGGCATATATTCTGCTGTGTTCTCCTTAAGAATCATGTTTCCATAATTGTAGCGAGTCAGTTGGTTTTGCATTTATTTATACGTTTAACTGTCATTTTGTATTGATGTAACTTTCTTTCTTCTGGAAACAAAATTTGGCTTTGACCCGGCAAAAGTGAAATCCGACCGTTAATTTGGCTGCTGATGAAATTGAAAGGAATAAGTTCACCGGAGGTTCCTCGACTTAACAGCGAGAATTTTTAAGGTCCTTTAACCGCAAAACCAGAAATCTTCACCTCTCAGTTATACAAAACCGTCTAATTTGGGTCCCACGGCAGTATAGATGGCTGGTTTTGATGACGTGGCATCCTAGTCAGCAAAAATGATTAAATAAATATGTGGGGGCCCACATGTCAGTGAGAGAAAATAATGTGGGCCCACATCTGTTTTTTCTTTTCTTTTTCTCTTCTCTTCTCAACTTCTCAGTACTCCACGCGCAGGCGGGCAGATGGCTGCCGACGGCGGAGTGGGCGCGGCTGCCGGGGCAGCGAACGCTGCGGCGCGCGGGGAAGAAGCGGGAGAGGGGGAGAGGAGGCGGCCGGCGCCAGAGAAGGGGAGAGAGGCGGCTGGCGCGACCGCTCGCGACGGCCGGAGCGGCGGCGGCGCCCGCCTCTCCCCATCCGGAGCCACGGCGGGTGAGGGGGCGAGCGGCGACCTCGCTGTCGCCAGCCACGCCACCTCCACGGCGCCACGTACCTCCTCCGCGCGACACCGGCGGAGGATGCGGAGGAGGGCGGCCGGGGTGGACACGTGCGCCGATGGGAGCGCTGGGAGTGGACTCGACGGTGAGCAGGAGGATGGGCAGGCCGCCGATGCTCCGCCGCCGCGCTCGCCCGCCGACGCCACCTCTTCGCCTGCCTCCGGAACGCGCCACGGAACCCGCCACGGAACGCGTGTCTGTCCAGCCGACGCATCGCCTCCGGCGTCCGCTCCTTCGGCGGCACCGTCTGCCTCCGACCATCGTCGTCATCGTAATGAAACATCTATTAAGTAGTTTGCACACTGCATGCATGCAGCTAGCTAGCCAACCGACCATGGGTTGGTCCAACACGGGAGGATGCCGTACTTCTCCAGACTCCAGCTGCCCACGCGGGGCTCAGCATCAGCAGCTGCGGCCTACGGGTGGCTGCGGCCGTTGTTCGCCGCTCCGCGTGCCTGCTCGCCCGCCGTCACCGCTAGTAGCCGCGCTCGCCGTCGCCGGCTCGCCGCCCGCCGCCTTCTCCGCTCTCCAACGCTCCGCCTGCCTGTTTGTCTGCCATCGGCACTCGCAGCCACGCTCGCCCTCAGATGCCCATCCTACCTGCTTCGCAGCCGCCGCTCGCCTGCCGCCGACTTCGCTCTCCGCCGCAGCCGCTTCGGCCGCTTGCCGCCGCGGCGACTGCTGCAGCTCTCCCCTCTGCGGCAAGAAAAGGGAAAAGAGAAGAAGAGAAGAAGAAAGTAGAAAGGAAGAGGATGATGCTGACAAGTGGGCCCTTACTATTTCCTTCTCACTTACACATAGGTCCCACATATTATTATTTTTATTTTTTTCTAACTAGGATGCCACGTCAGCGAAACCGTACCTCTATACTGCCAAGGGACTTTTTTTTTTTGGACGGTTTTACATAATTGAGGGGTACACATTTCTGGTTTTGTGATTAAGAATCTTAAAAAATCTCGTTGTTAAGTTAAGAGACCTCGGTTGAACTTATTCCAAATTGAAATAGTAGCTGTACTCAAGCCCAATTTGAGTAACAGGATGGGCCAAACCTGGGCCTCTGGGTGAGCCGCGTTTCTATGGGGAGAAGGTACACTGAAGTCCCTCAACTTGCCATCGAGTTACAGAATCGTCTACTATCTACAAAACCAGATATATCGCATCTCTCAACTTAACAAAACCGTTCAGTTCCTTCAATAGTTTTGACGTGTCAGGATGCCACCTCATCACCTCTCTCTCTTATTTTCCCCTCCTCTCTCTTCATCCTCTTTCTCTCACTGTGCTCATCTGGGCAGGCGGCAGGGCGGCCAACGGGTGGGGAGGAGGCCCCCGCGGGGGCGGGGAGGTGGAGGTCCGGCGGCCGGTGTCGCGCCGCCGTCCGCATCCTTGTTGCCGCCACCGTGGCGGCCTTCTTCTTCTCCTCTTTCCGCTGAGTAGAGTCGCCGGCGGCGGCTTCCTCCACCGCGCGCAGCTCGACGCGGGGGATGCCGATGGCGGCGCGGCCGCGTCTTGCCATGTAGCAGCCGTCGACGATCCTCGTGCCGTCGAGGAGCATGGCGAGCAGGAGCCGGCGGCAAACGGAGGCGACCAGGCTGCGGCGGCGAACGGAGGCAACCGGCCGGCCGCCGTGGTGGCCCGCTGCAGCGCTGGTGAAGTTAGGATGATGCCTTCCAGTTTTGCTCTGATAGGAGGGAACAATGATGCCTGGAAAATACTAGCTATTGACAAGCACAAGGGAAAGAAGAACATGAAGCATGTAAAATGAACATATCTGCAGCCAAACCATTTCAAGTTTACAACCAGGCTATTTTGTTAATGCTTTGCACATTGCTCTGCCCGTCAGGATATCCATTATTCACAGACAGCCAACTAGCTGCTTCTTAAAATCTTAAACTCTCATAAACAAATCCATAATACTCCAGCTCATAAAGTCAACCACACGTAACTTTATTGAATGAAATGGATATGTGATACATTTTGCACATTCCACGGTGCATGAACACACCGATCGTCAAGCAGAGATCAGTAAGTCACTTACTGTTTAAGTGTCGAGATGGAAATTAAAACACACACACAAATGTAAAACAAACACATACACACAAATATATTTTGGTCTCCATGGTTAACATAGTGCGCGCGTGGATACGAACAAATATACCCCATCCATTTCAAAATAGAGCAACTTAATAGGAAGTGGATTTTAATCCCTCGAGGGGATATCCCCTCGTTATTTGCATGTCAGTCAAATGGTTATGAAAAAATTTGAAAAAAAATTGAGAAGATGTATTAGCATATGATATATCACTCCACAAACATGCAAGTAAAAATTCAACCTCTACATCTCGCAACGGAAAAAAACAAATTTGATTTTGGATATACGTTAACTTGCTGCTGTTTATTTTTTTTTCGTTACGAGATGTAGATGTTGAATTTGAACTTGCATGCTTGTGAAGTGTTATATCACATGTTAATACACCTTCTTATTTTTTTTTAAATTTTTCTACAACCATTTGAGTGACATGCAAAGAACGAGAAATATCCCCTCGAGGGATTAAAATAGTTTCCCCAACTTAATATGAGATAACATATTCTAGTACCGTGAGACGTGACTTATTTTATAATAGGTTGTTATATTAATCTTGGGGTGGATGGAGTGTGTGTGTGGGTGTGTGTGTCTATATATATATATAATACTTAGATATGTACATATATACATATATAGGAGGGAGGTGACCACGCACCTGCACCTATACGCGATCAGCCGCCCATCAGCGTTTTTTTATCATATATTTGATAAATTTACTTCATTTGCAGCTATTACTTCCTAAGAAAATAAGCCCCAAAAGCTGCTAATCTGGATGCCGGTTAAATTGTTGTAGCTACTCCCTCAGTTTCAGTTTCAGGTTATAAGACGTTTTGACTTTGGTCAAAGTCAAACTTCCTCAAGTTTGACTAAATTTGTAGAAAAAAATAATAACATTTTTAACCCAAGACAAATTTATTATGAAAATATATTCAATTTTTGGTTTGATGAAACTAATTTGGTATTATAAATATTACTTTTTTTTATAAACTTAGTCAAACTTGAACTAGTTTGACTTTGACCAAAGTCAAAACGTCTTATAATTTGAAACGGAGGGGGTATTGAAAAAGCTCGCATGTGTGTAATATTATTGGCACGAGAATTTAGACCTAGTGACGTAATGTATGCATATTAATTATATATGTTTTTCAAATTCTAATGATAGCTTACTATTTATTAATATATGAGTTATCTCAAGGCTCTTTCTTTTTAAGAACATGTTAAAGCCTGGCCCGCCGTGCTATAATTAAGACATTGCAACTGATAATGATAAAGACATTGCAGCCTAAAGGAAATCAAAATCTCATCTTTAATTTTGTTATTGTGTCCTAATGGGGCACGATATAGGAATATGCCTTGTGATGTGATGCCACTCTTAAGGGTTGCAATCGACAACTTCTTATATACGGATGTACCCAGCCAAAGTACGAGGTATATATAGTACTTAGAAGTGCTCGTATTTTGAAGTGCAAAGCATTTGTTCGTTCTTGAAATAAGTCCTGTCCGTTGCTGCTAAAACGTGCCTCGACACATGGCCACCCATGTGTTTCTAATTGCTATGGGTGGCCATGTGCGAAGACAAGTTTTAGCAGTAAAATAAAATATTTATTTTAAAAACGCGCAAATGCTTTGCACTTCAATATACGAGCAAAAAATACATCCATGACACGCCGTGGGTGGTCACGGGGGTTAAGGGAACACAATAAAAGGAAAAAAAAAACTGAAGTTAATTAAAAAACATACTAAACCCCAAATTAAGAACGAGAAACTGCAAAGCGAAGAAGAAGTAAGCACTAGGTTCCAAACAGAAAGCCTAGCGCTGGTTTTGCGAAAGCTTGGGACCAAGGTTGTAGGCGTTTAATTTTTCAACAGCATCATTTTTTTCTTTACGAATGCCACAGATTCTAAAATCTATTAACATGACAACTCAGAAAGCTCTGTGCATCTTTATATTGGACTAATTAAAAATGTGAGACATTTTGCAGAGCCTTTAGGGCATTAAGAAATAAATTGAGTTGGTGCTATACTTTGTACACTGCGCAGGCATTTTTTTTGTATGGGGAAACACAGGCTTTGCCATGTGATCCTCCGACAAGTGCGCCGTATTAGGCAACAAGCTTAGCCAATCTAATAGTTAGTATATATAATAATTGCTTACTATACTATACTATTAGTATAATGTAATAGTATAATGTATGGTCCCACCTGTCATACACACACTGGTGTCTTGCTCTTTTTTCTTATCTTTTATCTTATTAAAATATATTTATAGCTGGTTAATAGCCTGCTATTGTACCTGCTCTTAGCAGCAAATGCAAGCTGGTTAATTGGTTAGGTGACCACCAATTAGGAGGAGTAGTGGCATTACTTGTTGGCTTCAATTAATTTATAAATTCGCCTCGATTAGGTCCCTTTTTCTCTACGCTTTGTGGACGATCTCGAGCAACAAAATCGCTGAAGTATTCATGCTCGTGTTTATTTCTCGAGAACGAAAGAAAAAAAAATAAAGACGAGGAGATTATACAAATCTCACCGAGAGGCGGATGGCACGTCTCACCACGCACACGGCCACGATCCATCTTTTTAATTTGTGGGCTACAGTTGACACGGCCCCAACTAGTAGTTTTCTATATGAATATCTTTGACAAATCCCTCACTTTACACTAATAAAAGCAGATGGAACATATATTAATTCAGGAGTTTAGTATTAGTAGTAACTGAACTGCAATATAATCTGCACTGGTTGACAGAGAGTGGATATGCTTCATGAATCGGGTGTGTAAAGCATAGTGGTAGTACATGTTGTGCACGTGTCCTGCGTAGGCACGCACACGTGCATCACGAGCTCCATGTGCATCTGCCCGCTTCTTACGCCGGTAGTACATGTTTTGCGCTACTACTCACGTTTTCTGGGCGCATCAATTGATGCAGCTGATTCACGCGCGAGAGAGAGCACCGGAGATGCAACGCAACCAAAACACCAAAGGGGTGGTTTGGTTGGTGAGCCGCTGGCCATACTCTGCCACACCAAATCTGAGACGTGTCACATTTTTTTACGTTAGTGTTTACTAGTTAAGTTCTACAGTTAAAGCCACACTTTATTAACATATTGACCCACACGTATACTCTTATTTTCTATTTAAAGTTTATTATAATTGTGCCCAATAAATTATTGATCATGCTTAGTGTGGTTTGCCATAGTTATAATAAATGGAGCTGTTGTAAAAGTTAGTCTCCATCCAAACTGCCCCTAATATATTTAATTCGGGTTTTATCGTGATCCCATCCAATTCAGCCCAAAAAACATGCAGTACAAACCACGCAAACCGTGAAAACCTAAAACATTATTGTTAATTTTGAAAATGCACTTATGATATTTGTCCATATTATCTAGAGTAAAAAATTTATTTCCAGATTAAACCATAAGTAAAAATTTTACTTTCAATGATATGGACCAATCTCCTAGGTTCATTTTTAAAAGCAACTATAATTTTCAGGTTTTCAATATTATGTGTGGTTTGTATTATATATATTTTTCATGCTCAACGGCCGTGAGGCGCGGCGGGAGCACACTTTGAGTCCACATCTCGTCTCGGTGCCAGAATCTTCGTGTGGGGGCATTTAACTATTTTTGCTACACTTAAGATACGATGATAATATATTTGCTATTCGCTATCTATGATATGTAGGTTCAGTGATAAATTTGTTATCACCACTCGTAAGAGTGGCATACGAGTGGCAAATAGTTAATTATTCCTCCGCGTGGACGGGACGCGACGCGGTCTCCGCTCGTGCCAGCCGCGGTGACCACATAATACTATCGCGGTCGGCTCGGCTCGGCTGGACTAGTGACCCACGCAGTTAACCAGCGGCCGCTCGATGGATCGATTCGCGCCGGTGATTTCGACGTGGGCACCACCAATGGGCCGGCTAAACTCTCTCTCTCTCTTGTTAGAAGTAGCGATAGTTCAGATATATGCATGCATGCATATGCAGGGAGTCCGGTGCATGTGATATGAATGAGATTGGTTTGGTTGAGATAAAACCGGATCACAACAGATTTTGTTTCTTGATTGTAAGCCACGTTGGAGGCTATTTCCAACTGAGATCAATATATTCGGCCTCGACAAGAGGTGATAACGCTTCCTAAAAACCTTTTATGGTATCAGAGCCTGAAATCGCTAGAATCAGATCGCATCTGTTATGGCGAGTTCCTCCATCAGCGCCAGCAATCCCTTCTCTGGCCATGCTGTCCCTGAGAAGCTAACCAGGACGAATTTCCTTCTATGGAAAGGGCAAATCCTCCCGGTGATCCGCGGTGCGCGTTTGGAAGGTTACCTCACAGGTGCAACACAAGCCCCGTCGGCTGTGATTGACGCCAAGGAAGGAGAAGCCACTGTCAAGAAATCCAATTCGGCATTTGAAACCTGGATTGCGGCAGATCAGCAGGTGTTGGGGTTTCTTCTCTCAACCCTATCCAAGGAAATTTTGACTCAAGTCATCCACATGGAAACTGCGGCTCAAGTTTGGAAGGCAATCAACGAGATGCTGTCCTCCCAGTCGCGCGCGCGGTCTCTGAACACGCGCCTGGCTCTAGCGACGACCCAGAAGGGCGATCTCAGCGTCTCGGACTACATCAACAAAATGAAGATCCTCGCCGACGAGATGACGTCCGCCGGCAAGCCAATGGATGATGAGGAATTGATGTCCTACATCCTTGCTGGTCTTGATGATGATTGGGAACCAGTGGTGTCTTCCCTCGTCAGGAGACCAGATGCAGTTTCCTTCTCCGAGTTCTACTCTCAACTTCTGAGCTTCGAATCAAGGCAGAAACTTCGCCATGCAGCAGGGCATCAGTCCTCCGCCAACAGCGCCAAACGTGGTGGTGGAAGGGGCGGCTACACCCCCTTCAACCGCGGCGGACGCAGCGGCAACAATGGTGGGCGCGGCAACAGCAACAATGGCGGGCGTGGTGGTGGTCGCGGCAACAACAATGGAGGCCGTGGCGGCAAACCGCGCCCTGTTTGTCAGCTCTGTGGAAAAACGGGGCACGTCGTCGCCGACTGTTGGTATAGGTATGATGAGAACTTTGTTTCTGATAATAAGATGGCAGCTGCGGCCTCCTATGGTGTGGACACAAATTGGTATGTTGACACCGGAGCTACGGATCACATAACTGGAGAGTTGGACAAATTGACGACCCGGGAGAAGTACAATGGGAAGGATCAAATCTACACGGCAAGTGGTGCAGGTATGGACATTAAACATATTGGCCATTCCGTTATTCATACCTCTACTCGCAATTTATATCTTAAGAATATTTTACATGTTCCTAAGGCCAAGAAAAATCTCCTTTCTGCACGTCGTTTAGCCCTTGATAATCATGCCTTTGTTGAAGTTCACTCTCGTTTCTTTGCCATTAAGGATCAGGTCACGAGGAATCTTCTTCTTAGAGGGCCTTGCCGCAATGGTCTCTATCCCATTCCACAGTCGTCGCCATCTTCGTCCAAGCAAGTTTTTGGAGCCATCAAACCCACTATTTCGAAGTGGCATAGTCGTTTGGGTCATCCATCTTTGTCTATCGTTCAAAAAGTTGTGAACAATAATAATCTCCCATGTTTAGGAGATATTAATGAATTAGGTGTGTGTGATGCTTGTCAAAGGGGTAAGAGTCATCAACTCCCCTATCCTAAGTATTTCAGTGTGTCCAATAATCCTTTAGAGCTTGTGTTTTCTGATGTTTGGGGTCCTGCCCCTGACTCTGTTGGTGGCAGAAAATATTATGTCAGTTTCATAGATGATTTCAGCAAGTTTACTTGGATCTATTTGCTTAAGAAAAAAAATCTGAGGTTATTCATAAGTTTCATGAGTTCCAACAACTTGTTGAGAGGATGTTTAATCGCAAAATTATTGCTATGCAATCTGACTGGGGGGAGAATATGAAAAACTTCATTCCTTTTTTATTAAGATAGGAATTACTCATCATGTCTCATGTCCCCATGCTCACCAACAAAATGGCTCCGCAGAACGTAAACATAGACACATTGTGGAAGTTGGGCTTTCTTTACTTGCTCACGCTTCTATGCCTCTTAAATTTTGGGATGAGGCTTTTCTTGCAACTACATATCTCATCAATCGCACACCTAGCAAAGTTATACAATACTTCACGCCTTTAGAGCGTCTCTTGCATCAAAAACCAAATTACTCCTCTTTGATAACTTTTGGATGTGCTTGTTGGCCTAATCTTAGACCCTACAACACTCGCAAACTTCAGTTTCGCTCCAAGCAATGTGTGTTTCTTGGCTATAGCAATATTCATAAAGGATTTAAGTGTCTAGATGTTGCAACTGGCAGAGTTTATATTTCTAGAGATGTTGTTTTTGATGAAAATATTTTTCCTTTCTCTAATCTCCACTCCAATGCTAGAGCTAGGCTCAAATCTGAAATTTTACTCTTGCCCTCAACACTGTTGAATCCTGAAGTTGCTAGTATGGGTATACAAGAAAACGGTTATATGTTTAATAGTCTTCCTGTTGAGTCTAATATTTTTGATGAGCAAGTATCTGAACAGGGAGAAGAAGAAGAGCAAAATTCATATGCTGCACATGATACAGAAAATCCTGATGATGGTGGCAATGATTTCTCTGTTGCTTCTGATGCTGAAAATAGTACTAATGCAAGTGGTTCAGCTGAAAATAGTACTAATGCAGGTGGTTCAGAACCTGCAGCAAATACACACGGCGCAGAAAATGAAAACAGTGCTACTGCTGCTGGAAGTACCACAGCCGAACCTGCAAATGGCAGTGGTGGTGGCGAGTCTGCGAGTCGCAGTACAGCAGCAGGTAGCAGTGTTACTGCTAATCAGTCGGTTGATGACTCTGTGCAGGTACAACAGCAGCAAACTAGACCTACCACTAGGCTGCAGAGGGGGATACGTAAGGAGAAAGTCTATACCGATGGTACAGTGAGGTACAATTTTCTTGCTTCCTCTAGTGAAGAGCCACAGAGTTTAAATGAAGCTTTAGCTGATTCTAATTGGAAACAAGCCATGGATACTGAATTTACAGCCTTGATTCATAATAAAACTTGGCATTTAGTTCCACCACAGCATGGTAGGAATGTTATTGATTGTAAGTGGGTATATAAAATTAAAAGAAAAGCTGATGGTAGCCTGGATAGATATAAAGCTCGGCTGGTAGCAAAGGGTTTTAAACAGCGGCATGGTATTGACTATGAGGATACTTTTAGTCCGGTGGTTAAGGCTGCTATTATTAGAGCTATTTTGTCTATTGCTGTATCTAGGGGTTGGTGCCTTCGACAACTTGATGTGCAGAATGCTTTTCTGCATGGTTTGCTTGAAGAAGAGGTTTACATGAGACAACCGCCTGGATATGAGAATAAGAGTAAGTCTAGTTATGTTTGCAAGTTAGACAAAGCTTTATATGGACTGAAACAGGCACCACGGGCATGGTATTCTAGACTAAGTAGTAAATTGTGTGATCTTGGTTTTAAGTCATCAAAGGCTGACACTTCATTATTTTTCTATAGTAAAGGGAGTGTGACTATTTTTGTCCTTATATATGTGGATGACATAATTGTGGCTAGTTCAACTCAAGATGCAGCTGAAGCGTTGCTAAGAGATTTAAAACAAGATTTTGCCCTTAAAGATCTAGGTGATCTACACTATTTTCTGGGTATAGAGGTTAACAAGGTAAGCGATGGTATTTTGTTAACCCAAGAAAAATATGCATCTGATCTGTTAAAAAGGGCAGGTATGTCAGGATGTAAACCTGTTGCCACACCTATGTCTACCTCAGAGAAGTTGTCAGCTCATAATGGTATTGAACTAGGAGAACATGATGCCACTAGATATAGGAGTATTGTTGGGGCTTTGCAGTACTTGACTTTGACTAGACCAGATATTTCTTTTGCAGTAAATAAGGTCTGTCAGTTTTTATATGCTCCTACTTTACAACATTGGATGGCAGTTAAGAGGATACTGAGATATGTTAAGTCCTCTGTTGATCTTGGCCTAAAGATTAACAGATCTTCTTCTACTCTTGTTAGTGCTTTTTCTGATGCAGATTGGGCAGGATCTGTAGATGACAGAAGATCTACAGCAGGTTTTGCAGTATTTCTTGGATCAAATCTAGTGTCATGGAGTGCTAGGAAATAGGCTATAGTATCCAGGTCAAGTACTGAGGCTGAGTATAAAGCAGTAGCAAATGCTACAGCAGAGGTAATGTGGGTTCAAACTCTTCTTAAAGAAATTGGAGTTCAAGTTCCTCCTATGGCAAGGTTATGGTGTGATAATTTGGGAGCTACATATTTGTCAGTCAATACTGTGTTTCATGCTAGAACAAAACATATAGAAGTTGATTATCATTTTGTAAGAGAGAGAGTTGCTAGGAAGCAACTAGAGATAAAGTTTATAGCTTCAGGAGATCAAGTTGCAGATGGTTTTACTAAACCAATTACTGCTCAACAGCTTAGAGTTTTTAGACACAATCTTAACTTAGATAAGTTATGATTGAGGGGGGCTGTTAGAAGTAGCGATAGTTCAGATATATACATGCATGCATATGCAAGGAGTCCGGTGCATGTGATATTAATGAGATTGGTTTGGTTGAGATAAAACCGGATCACAACAGATTTTGTTTCCTGATTGTAAGCCACGTTGGAGGCTATTTCCAACTGAGATCAATATATTCGGCCTCGACAAGAGGTGATAACGCTTCCTAAAAACCTTTTATCTCTCTCTCTGTGTGGTGGTGGTGGTTAATTAACTGTTCGGTCAGGGGCAGCACAGCCACAGGTTGCTGTAGTATCTATCACAGGATCGCCATCACGACACAATTAAGACACTGATCAAGTGACTGCAGATGGATCAAGTGCATATATATGTGATCACCGGTCACTCGGGACCATCGAGCCCACCGGGCACAGGCGACGGCGATTGGTTAATTGATTTTCTACTGCTGTCGTCCGATCCAATGATTCTGGTTGGAGTACTAATTAATTGACTGCTAGTACGTTCTGTAGATGATCATGTGGTGTTTGGAGCCATCTAACAGTCCACGATACAGCTGATTCTTGGAAGGGTGTTTCCTTTGTTTATACTGGTTGTTTTACCAAATGGTTTTTTAACTGCATGCTACTTCCCGCCCCCGGGTAACTATCAATCATTCGTTGATAGAGTACTACAAGTGAAGTGAGTGGCTAGAAGCTAAAATGAAAAAAAAAAAGAAAACAGTGCCCTTTTGGCTATACAATACAAGAAAAAACATTTTTATGCGACTTTTGAAAGAGATTTGGGAGCGTGAGACGAAATGGCCTCTCGGAACTGAGTGGGAATTGGAGTCAACTCATCGCCCATAAGACTTTTCTACCGGGCGATTTGACCAGGTATTGAAAAACTCAACAGCACGCCAATGGAAAATCAAACGAGCTCACACACAGAGTAAAATTCAAAGATCAAAATTCCAACTTTCCCTTAATTTCCACATCCTTGATAAGCCCACATTAAAAGAAAAAAGAAAAACATAACAAGTTAAACACGCAGTTAACCACAAATAACGAGAAACTCAAACACGCATACGAAAGCAAAAGGCATACTCCTACACAACAGCACAAAAATTTAAAAAAAAAACTTTCAAAAAAAAAAAAGAAGAAAGGAATGCAAAAGACAAGTATGAATCCGGTCACCGACCCGGTCGCGGCTGCAACGGGAAGAGTCGCCATTCGCCAACCCCCAATAAAAACCCTGCCTTCCCCAAAGTCTCACGGCCTTCCTCCAACTCCCCCCAAAGTCTCTTCTCCTCTCCTCTCGCGAGTGGCGAGTGTCGAACTCCGCCACCGCGCGAGCGCGCCGGAGACGGCGGTCCTCCCATCCGCGGCGGCCGCCGGCAATGCGGATGGGGAAGTACGAGATGGGGCGGGCGCTGGGAGAGGGGCACTTCGGCAAGGTGAAACTGGCGCGCCACGCCGACACCGGCGCCGCCTTCGCCATCAAGATCCTCGACCGCCAACGCATCCTCGCCATGAAGATCGACGAACAGGTGAATTAAGCTCGTTGATTGATTGCTTCTTCATCCGTTTCTGTCTTGTTCCTTTGCTTGCTCTGGTCTCTGGATTGATTGCTCAAATCAAATGGCTGGCTGGTTAATTTCTTGCTCAGATAAAGAGGGAGATCGCCACGCTGAAGCTGCTCAAGCACCCCAATGTCGTCCGCCTCCACGAGGTGAGCTTCGCAACCCACAGAGTTTCAGCAGAAATCAATTCTTTTGTGTTTTTTTTACTCTCTTGCTTTCTTCCTCTTGCTGTTGAACGCCTCTTGCGCCATTGATGTTGCCGTCTGAACTCCTCTGCGGCTGCGATATAGCGCTAAAAAAATAACTTGGCTGCTAATTCCTCTCTTTGGATAACTCTCCCCCTTGTGTGCAGTAGAATAATTGTCTTTTTACTGTTTCTTGACTTGGACATCTGCATAAACAATTGAACACACGAAATGACCACCCAATATGTTTTTTTTTTCCTGCTCATGGAAGTAGGACAAGGCAAAGGGTCTTTCAGCAAGCAATCAGTACTATTTCCCTTCCCTTTTGCTGCGCTTTTGCTTCTCCGAGTACTTAAGTCGGGTGACGATGCGCCGTGCAGACTTGGATATCAGATTCCTCTGCAGCAAAAACAAACTTGGGTTGTCACGTCAAACCCTGCGAATCTCATCACGGACAATCGCCCACTGGAGCATTGGAATACTTCCTGATGAGATCATGAGGCTATTAGGAGCAAGGTTCTTGAGCCATCTGAGCCGTATAATCTGATGATCCGATGGCCGTCGTTGCTCTACATGCTCTGAAGCCTGCCTGGTTAAGACCCAATCCAGAAGCCACCAAAAGAGCTTTCTGACGAGGTTGGCCGACATCACCCAATAATCAGAACAACTGGGACACGGAGCAATCTTTTACTACTCACTTTTAGGCAACTTTCAGTCCTGCAAGGCAGAGAAAACACAGAAAGGCTGCACGACATGAGCCCACCACTGCAATACGTCATCATATCTATAATGCAATTCAGAAGGGAAAGTGTTAAACGTGGTGGTTTTGGTACCATTTTTGTAAGTGTTAGGTTCACCAAATGATTGCATTAGTGGATAAATGTCCGTGAGAGGCTTACTTCTTGCAAGCGGAAGATTAGAAAATGGAGCTCCTGACTCAAAAGCAAAAACATCTGCGCACCAGTGTGACTGCCCAATGATTTGGTAGAGAGAGAGAGAGAGATGTTGCGGCTGTTGATCAGATCTCTGCCTCCCGATGGTTAATTAAACCTTGTTTCTGTAGGAGATGCAATTGACATCAAGAATTAGCTGGGGCTAGATTCCTCCAGTGAAAACCTGTCCCCCTATCCGTCAAACCTGATTCCCTGAAACATAAAATTGTATCAGAACATGGAATTAATCTTTTTATTGTTGCAGTTTCAGAAATGTCAAAAAGAAACTACTTTTCAGTTGTACACATCCACATTTTGTCCTTGGGAAGCCTGAGATAGATTACTGGTTTTTCCCCTGCAGGTTTCAGCTAGCAAAACCAAGATATACATGGTTCTTGAGTATGTAAATGGAGGAGAGCTATTCGACAAAATTGTAAGGATTTTGCTTCTCATTTTAAGCATGCATTAATGAATCAAAAACAACTGATTGTGATTAGGGTTTTACACAACTCTAACAATCTTTTGATGCATGACAGGCATTAAAGGGTAAGTTGTCAGAGAAGGAAGGAAGAAAACTCTTCCAGCAGCTGATGGACGCTGTAAGCTATTGCCATGAGAAGGGAGTTTATCATAGGGACCTTAAGGTGACTACACAGTATCACTGATCTATCTTTTACATATTTTAATTGTAAGCAAGAAAATAAGGACTGATCCAAATGGAACACACGATTAACATATGCTATTTTCTGTAGCCGGAGAATGTCCTAGTTGATGCAAAAGGAAACATAAAGGTTTCGGATTTTGGACTAAGTGCCCTTCCACAAAATCAACGGGTATGGAATTTTCTCTTACATCAAATCAGCTGAATAAATTCGTTGGTGTCTAAAATAAGGCTCCAATTTCAGAAAGATGGATTGTTGCATACCACATGTGGCAGCCCTAACTACATCGCCCCTGAGGTAAGAATTAAGCATTCTTAAACTGAACCTACCATTGTTTCACGGTCTTTAGTTTAGTGCATATGGAGGATGTAGTTCTGACAGAGGTATATACAGGTCCTTCTCAACAGAGGTTATGATGGCTCTTTGTCCGACATATGGTCTTGTGGGGTTATCCTATATGTCATGCTTACAGGGAATCTTCCATTTGATGACCAAAATACGGTTGTCCTTTATCAGAAGGTATAAAGCAAGGAATCAAAGATTACCTCAGCAAAAATTTGGCTAATTTTATTTGGCTCAATATCTCAATTTAATTTTGTATCCAGATTCTGAAGGGGGATACTCGTATTCCTAAATGGCTTTCCCCAGGTGCCCAAGATATACTGCGAAAAATCTTGGATCCTAACCCAATTACACGCTTAGATATAACTGGAATAAGGGCACATGAGTGGTTCAGGCAAGATTATACTCCTGCTATGCCTTTCGATGATGATGACGACAACAACATCAGTGATGGCAACCTACATATGACTGAGGTAACCCAATGTTAGGTGTACTTTTTGTTTGCCATATAATCCATGGCTTTAACTGAATGGTATGGCTTGAACTCAATCTGTGTTCTCTCTCGCTTTTTTTTTTTTCATGGTGAAGAATCAAGATATTGAAACCAGCCCAGCAATCAGCCAAATCAATGCATTCCAGCTCATTGGGATGTCCTCATGCCTTGATCTATCTGGATTTTTTGAGAAAGAAGTAAGTTTGATCTTTCTTTCTTGACCCTATTTGCTAATTCCTTAACTAACACCTAAATTAAATCCTAGTCTTCTAGCCAAACCAGACACACCCAAAGGTCAAGTAGGCCATAAATGGAAGGGTCCCGTGTGAACTCATCAGACCATAAATCATGAAATAATAAGTTAGTGACCAGCAATTTGACAAAGCCATGGATTGTTGTCTTATATATCCGATGTCCCTACTGAGACCTCTGCTACGTTAATGCCCTTGACTCAGACATGTGACTTTGTTACAGGATGTTTCTGAAAGGAGAATCAGATTTGTATCAAATTATTCCCCTACTTCTCTATTTGAGAAGATTGAGAGCATTGTCACAGAAAAGGGTTTCCAGGTACAGAAGAACAGTGGCAAGGTTAGTGACCTCAGATGTATCTACCTGTAATATTAATATGAGCTATACTTACACTGCTCATGCATAGATGTTAAACTGAAACTTATGCTATCATGTACTACAGCTAAAAGTGATCCAAGTTTGTAAAGAACCAGCAAATCCAAGAGGACATGGAAATTTATTGATTTCTGCTGAGGTACTTCTATCACATTGAACATCCATAGCAATAAATAATCAATAGTGTGCAATGTGCCAATGTGTTAATGTTAAACATCCATGATTCTTAATATTTATGTACTGCGTTTTCAGGTGTTTGAGATCAATGAATCTCTTTATGTTGTTGAGCTAAAAAGGTCATCTGGGGATTGTTCCCTTTACAGACAGGTATTTCTCCCTCCCTTGCTGAATCAGTATTTTAATTCATTTTCTGATGGAAAATTTAAACTAAATTATTTTGTCCTAGAGCATTGTTCTTACTTCTCAAACTTCCAATATGCAATTTAACATATATGGTATTGTTTATGTTGCAGCTGTGTGCGTCACTTTCAGAAGACTTGGGCATATGCAAAAGGCAACAGCTTTTGAAGAAAGATTCTATGAGACAAGACCTTTGTCGATATAACAGTAGCTTTTGATAAAACGGTCTCTCTAGCTTTTAGTTGTGAAGGCTCTAGCATTTTTAACAAGAGCCCCCAATACAACGACGTATGACACGGTTTTGTAAAATTAAACTGTAAACACAAAACAATCCAATTGTACACCGAAAAAAGTATACCGATCATCCAAGCATAACAAATCTATTTCCTTTAGGAGTTCATTAGTTTGTGTTCTTTTTGCCTTTACTGGTAAATCGCTACTTCCTGGGCAAATTGGCTACTGACAGTGTATAAAAGTATGATGTAGACAATCTAAGTGTACATAAATAGTTACCTCATCTTGTGTTCCTTTGAAGTTATGTGTTGGATGTGTAAGTTTGTGTCTTGTTTTGGTACAAGCATGTTAAGTTCACCAGTAATCCGTGCATGAGCACTGCCCTTTACTGAAATGATGGAAACGGTTCCGGTCTCTAACAATCAACTTGCGATCATACACCAAGGAGATTAACTTCATAGCTGAATGGCAATCTTCACAAGCTCTAAGATTCTTCGTTATTCGAATATTTGACCTCGCAGGGGTAGTTAGCAGCGCAAAAGCAATGGCCAGCTTCTCACTATGTTCAGCCAAGGAGCGTTCCTTTGATTGCTCATCAATATCTTGCAATACCAAACCTGTCATAGGCTTATAACCTGCTTGTTTTAACCGATCCATCATCTCTTCCAACATTCTGTAGATCTCCTTGGACCTTGGATGCAATCTATCACCAGAGACAAACTCATGAATCTTTTCATCCCATTCAATTGAACTTCTTCCAGGAATCCTCTGAATATTGTCCCTTCTAATCGTCTTCCTCATTTCTGCAACACCTTCCCAAGAGTTTGCCTGTGCATATATATTTGACAATAGCACATAGTGTCCATCACCAAGAGGATCCAGAACTCGCAGTTTGGCCATGGCTTCCTCTGCAATCTCCACATTCTTATGGATGCGACAGGCCCCAAGAAGTGCTCTCCAGATGATTGCGTCGGGCTCGAATGGCATGCTCCTGATGAGCTGCCTTGCCTCCTCAACATGGCCTGAACGCCCCAAAAGATCAACCATACATCCATAGTGCTCAACTGTTGGCTCTATACCATGAACTTCATTCATTGATCTAAAATACTTCTTGCCTTCGCTCACAAGGCCAACATGAGTACACGCGATAAGAACACCGACGAAGGTGACCCCATTCGGTTTCATCCCTTCAGATATCATCTTCGAGAACAAGCTGAGCGACTCATGGCCAAGCCCGTGATTGGCCAGTCCGATAATCATTGAACTCCAAGTTTGCACATCCTTCTCTGGCATTCTGTCGAACACTCTCTGTGCACTCTCAATGTCACCACACTTGGCATACATGTCGATCAGAGCAGTGCCAAGCTTCAAGTCCAGCTCTATCCTGTTGCTCTCCACGAAGCGGTGTACCTCTGCACCAACGGCCAGCGCTCCCAAATCACTGCACGCCGAGACCACGCTCACCAAGGTAATGCAGTCCGGGATGATGCTGGCGGCGCGCATCTCCCGCCACAGCTCCAGCGCTTCCTTGGATCGCCGGCTCTTGGCGTAAGCGGAGATCATCGAGCTCCAGGAGAAGGCATCCCTGTCCTCCGTCCCGTCGAATATCTCCCTCGCCAAGCCGACCTCCCCTCTCATGGCGTACCCGTGGATCATCGTGTTCCAGGACACCAAGTCCCTCGTCGGCATTCCGTCGAACACCTTCCTGGCCTCCGCGACCTCGGAGCGCGCGACGTACGCCGCGAGCATGACGTTGCAGAGGAACACGTCGCGCAGGGGCGCCTCGTCGAAGGCGTCCCGCGCGAGGTCGACGCGCCCCGCCTTGGCGTACATCTCGACGAGCGCGGTGCGGACGAAGAGGTCGGCGGCGGCGAACCCCGACCTGAGCGCGCGCGCGTGGAGCGCGGCGCCGACGGACGCGGGCGCCGCCGCGGACCCGCACGCCTGGAGCGCGACGGAGAGCGAGAAGGAGGTGGCGAGGAGCCGCGGCGCGCGCGGGAGGAGCCCGGCGAGGAGGCGGAGGGACTGCAGCGGGAGGCTCGCGCGGAGGTAGGCGCGCATCACGCCGGTGGCGTAGAGCACGTCCGGCCTCGCCGACTTCTCGAGGCGCGCGTGCACTGCCTGCTGCTCCGGCAACGCCGCCGCCGCCGCTCCACGCTTGCCGCGCATCGAGTCGACAGAGGGAGATCCCCCCCCCCCCCCCCCCCCAGTTTGTACATGGCGTTTAAAAAACATCAAAATATTTGAAAATTTTAATAAGATAAAACAATATGTGATATATAATTCCATGAACATACAAGTTCGAATTCGGTTTATATAATTAAAAACAAATATGATAAATTTGATTGTTATATTTATTGTTAAATTTATTTTTTTATACGTATATATAAATTAAATTTGAACATACATATTTGTGGAGTGATATATTACATATTGATTTATTTTACTATTTTTTTAAAACATAGATGATCTTTTAAGTGAAGTATAAAAACGAGGAAAATTGCTATGCACACAACATGTACAACTAAAATTAATTAACGGTTGTAAACGGTTGCAATGCTTATAAACATATTCTTTTTTATTGATCTATGTTGTACTCCTTCTGTTTAAAAAAATCCAACATCTGATACATTCTATCTATGTCTAGATTCGTTGTCACATTCTAATACTTGTTTTTTTACGAAGGGAGTACGTCTTTAGTTGTACTCGAAAAGGAGAGTAGAGGGTTTTAGCAGGAGCTAAGCAGTTGCGTGAGTTAATCCCGCACTCTGTATAATGTATAGTGGTTCTCCGTTTTCCTTTTATCTTTAGGGGTTTGTATTTTCTCATGCTAAGGCACTCCGTTAAAAAAAAAAAGAGAGGAGAGTTTCCCGGAGAGAGAGAAAGGGGAGGCAAATTGCTCGGGAAAAGTCGGGTGCTTCTCGGCCGCCAGATCGGCGGAAGCGAGATCTGACGGGTATAGCGCGGCCACGTAGTCATCCGCACGAGGCAAATACGTGGAGCGGCCTCGGCTGCTGCTTCTTCCATTCGCTTTCGCGTACCCGCCGCCGCGACACGGAATTTCAGGCGGCGCCGCTCGCCGGAGAAGTGGTCGGCCCCCGTCGAGAGGGAGGGTTAGACAGGGAGAAGGAGAGGATGAGGAGCAGCGAGGCCATGGAGCTCCTGGGCCTCCCAGCGCACACCCGCCCGTCGCCTTCCGAGGTATTCATCTTCTCGATTCTTCTCGCCGCTCCACCGACGAATCTCCAAATCCGATGCTTCTTCCTGGGGGTTGGTACGGCCTTGATTAGGTAGCTCTTGCTCGGAAGAAGCGATTTTAGAGCTGGATTTCGGCGGGACGGGGTGCCAATTTGAGAACCTGATTGCTATGCGGTTGGGAGTTCTTGAGTTTGTGGTGTTGTTCTGAACCTCTGAAGCTTTTGATGCAGGTTAAGGCTGCGTATAGGAGAATGGTGATGGAATCGCATCCTGATCGTGTCCCGACGCATCAGAAGTCTCAAGCCGAGTCAAAATTCAAGCAGGTCAGGTACAGATTGATCTCCGATCATTGTGGAAAACTCCTAGGCCATCATGTTTTTCGGTTTCATGGTGACGGTGTGCTTCAAGCATGAACTTTATGATATGTGCTTTCCACAATCAAATGGCCGATGTATGCTTGTTTTTGTATCACTAGCTTTCCAGGACTTTTCATAAACATGTATATGGCTTCGCAGTACTGCATGCGGAAGAATTTTTTTCATGTTTGCATAATAATTAGCAATACTCATCCTTTTCCAGTTGGATGAATCTGAATGCGGATTTACCATATGGGCATTGCCGTACATTTTCTGAAGTTGATAAAGTGTGAGTTTTAACGGTTTGTGCTTCTGTTTTTCAGATATCAGAAGCATATTCTTGTTTGAAGGATGGTATGTCACATTTCTGCTCATCTAGATAATCAACACAAATTCATTCCCTTTACCTATATTGCTACTCACTCAATCTCTTACAAATGAGATTTTGTTGTTGTTGTTGCTGTTTTCAGGAAGAAGATATGGGAGTAGGATGGAAGGTAAAAAAATCAATTTCATGTACACAAAATTTGTTGTCGCTGCTAATGAGATTCATCATCATACATGCAGTACATGTAATGAGGTCTGGTGTTCCGACGGGATTTGGACGATCAAATAAGACATTGGTTAAAGCCCCTTTTCTACTCATAATTTTTGCAGCGGTTTCATTGGGTGGATTCAGCGCTTCAAGGTAATTCAAAGATCCCAGAGTTTGCCTTCTCCATTCTGTTTTTATTTCTGAATTGATTGAGGAATCAATTTTGGTTTTTTGAAGAGCATACCAGCGGCAGAAAGCAATGTGTTCCTCTCAGAATCCATTTCTTCCATAGAGCAAGGCAATTGTAGCATTTCCCTACTGACAAACGGAGCAGAGTTATGTGTACATTGTAAAACAATCATGCTGGGAACAGATGCACCAAATGCAAGTCCCATGTACATTGTAAACAATCATCAAGCTTGTGAATAAAAGCATGAGTTGCTCTTTGTGGTTTACCATGATAGGGTGCTATTATTTTTCTGCCTGTGCCAAGACAGTTCGTGCTAAAAAAACATGAACACATAACAGCATTCAACAAGTAAATGGTCTATTGATGATGTGTCAATTTAGTTATTTTTGTTTTCAACTTGGCACTTTTGTCTCCAATTGGTCAGTATGACAAAAATGAAGACATCAATACATAATAGTCAACTAGCAAATCTCTTCTGGTTGAACTGTTCATGATTGCGACCCAATTGTCGTGTTTTCATTTTTTTTTTCATCGTTTGTTCGACTGCTGATAAATTGTGGAAACATAAAGGATAGTGTTCTTGGCGAACTACGATGAAAAAAACATCAAAAGTTAACTCTAAATTTAACTTTTAAAATTTAACACATTGGTTGTGACTAATAATCCAACGAGCAAACGATGGACATATTCAGATAAACATTTTGAACTGAAAATATTTCATATATAGTGAACAAACAAGATCATTACCATAAACCACGCTGCAAGTGAGGTACAAACTCAGATCTATTGAAGTTGCTCGTGCTCATCCTACAGAGTATTAGTTTATGCTGATTAAAGTACTGCATCTCTCTTAAACACAAGGATCAACCGGAACTCCAGCATCTGTAGTAGCAATATTAACTCATTCCCGCATTCCTGCTTGAGTTGCACAAGTGTTTTAAGTGTTCGCAGAACGGCTGGATTACATTACACGTGATACAACTCATGCAAATTATAGTAGTTGCAACATGAGAATTCAAGCATCTGGCAGAACCAGCGGTCGTTAAGAGCCTATTCGCAAATCCTAAGGATTAATTACTATGAATGCTATTCGATTCGTAGAAATTTTCCTTTCCAAGTTGTTGAGAGAAAACATAGAAAATTTTCCATCCACTCAAACCTCATGGAAAAATTCCTATGGATTGAAGTGTGCATCCATTAATTCTTATGGATTGAAGTGGGCATGCATTTATATTCCTTCAATTTTCCTATTCCTATGTGTCGAACTCCAAAACGAATAGCCCCTAAATAGATTTACAAGAAACATGATAGTGATAAACATTAGCTGATTCCCAGCCTTCCCCAGCAGAGTAAGCCAACAAAAGGATAACTGTGGAGACAATGCAAGCACATAACAGCACAAAACGAATATGTACATAAATCATAACAAGTTTATAGTTCCATGGCACGCTGGCAAGGTTACCAAGGCAGCTCTAAGCCTCTAATGCATTACTGACACTATTGCCATGTACCACAAGCCATAGCAGGGGTAGCTTTGTATCCACTCGAAGACTTAAGATACATTGATTGAATGGACAGTAAAGGATCTCTGAACATCACATGGTTCATTCATCGATCCATTCGTGTTAAGACGAAGGGGCTTCAACGTCGGTACTCCATTGAACTGAACAGCTTGAATATTAGCATATTCTGGTGCCACTATGGCAGATTTCCACAAAATAGACAATAATATTTTGAGCAGATCATAACCTCCCAATATCAGGCACTATTATACTGCCTGAACAAAAGATCGTTGTTCTGTATCCATTTTGCTGATTGAAGAACCACTGGACTATCCTTATCATACCATTAACCACCACCTATGCTGTTCCTGGAGTACTGGAAGAAAAACCAGTGACAGTTTGATCCCAAGTTCACAACTAACCACTAAGCTTAAACTACTAACTATTTCATCTTTAGAAGAAAGGTTTGGCATACTGTAGATGCACCATCATACTAATAACTTTCACCAGAGCATAGCATTTGAAGAAACACGTTTTACCAACCACCAGGGCCTCAAATTATCCATCTGACATGAGCAGAATGTACCTAAGCTTTCCCACCAGCACCTGTCGTGGCATCAACCACTATAATATTAAACGACAATGGCTGCCACCCTGAAGAATGCGGCACAAACCACTTCTTTGTATTGATTATGATATATAAAATCTGAAGAACTTCACCAAGGGCAAGATGTTTCAAGCATTGATTCTTTAAGACAATTGCAGCTTGATACCTGCAAACAGAGGATATTGAAACACCATAAAACAGAATTCAAGAAAAAGATACAGAGAGGATTAACACAAATTGATGGGTGTCAGGCCTTACTTGGATCTAGAATTCTTTATAGCAGAGCTGCCAGTGGTGGAAGATATGAACCTATGAACAGCATCAAACGTATCTTTCGGATATTTTGCATTTATATCCATTATATTCACACATTTCCAAAGATTTTGGTTTTTTCCCAAATAGAATGACATAGGACCTAACATTTTCAAGACGATGGCTTGATGCTGAATGGCAAGTTCGAGAGCCTTCTTAACATCAAAATTTGGTAAGTTAGCTTCTCCATAACGTATACAATCTGAAATATGCTGTTCTATTGGTGGAATCTTCTCCGTCTTCAATACTTCCAAAGCACCTAATATATTTCTTATAAGACCTTGAGGGTCAGAAGATAGCTGTGGATATCCTGGGTTCACTCCCCATTGTCCAGCATTTTGCATGTTGCTGGGCATACTAGGTGGTGTTGGAGGTCTGTAACTATTATAAGCAGGCTGAACATTATGAGGAGCACCAGAATGGTTAGGGTGGTAGTTCATGTTCACACCTTGGTTGTCATGAATTCCTCTGGGGTATCCAGAAATATTTATCCGACTCATATCAGGATAATTAACTGGTGGGCTGTGATAGGGAGGGGCACTTGGCCAGGATTGCAGTGGTGTAGTAGGAGCGCCATTATGCCCAGCTGATGGTGGGCATGAGTTGGTTCTTTGTGAACTCAATGTATGATGAAAAATCCCAGATCCACTATGAGGATGAGTAACTGGATTTTGTGGTCTTGGAGACTGGGAGGTATGAGGTTTATGATATTTTGGATTATAGCCACCACCGTTGCCAGAGTCAGGAGTACCATTCTTCGCAGCAGATTCCGCTGAGGCACCAGACTTCTTACTATTGAAGAAGTCATGTGGAGCAGTCTTTTGATGGCAATGAGCAGATTTTGCAGGCTTTTTAGGCAGGGAAAAGGGCTGAGCTTTTGGTTTACTTGACTGGTTCACCTTTGCCCCATCCTGCGATTCAGAGCTTGATGATGAAGATGACGACGGCATAGAAGACTGAGTTGGATGGTCAGTAGTGTATTCTTTAGAATTATCAGCAACTTCAACTGAATTTTCTTCGTTGCTTGCTGGTTTAGATACATTGTCTGACTGGTTTCTTCGAGGTTGCTTCACTTTAGATTGCTTATCTGTCTTGCCATTACCACCCTTTTGATGATCAGACTGGAGACCATTCTGAGGGTTTGTGTCTGTAGTAGTGTCTGAAGAATCTGAATTAATGTTCTTAGACTTATCTAACTCAACCATATTGCCACTTGCTGTGCTACTAACATATGGCGACTCTGCTAGAGGTGGTTCTCCAGCTACAAGGCTTTTCCAGAGCCAAACACTCTTCGCTGCAGCAGTAAGGGCCTGAGACACATTTGGAGGCTGTGCTAGTAGAATATTGTACCGTCTCATTGTAAGCTTATGAAGGGCATTAGAGAAATCCCGATCACCAGAAATTAACAAATAGTTTGCTGGTGGAGGGTTGTCAATAGCCCAGAACAGCATGTCAACTAAGATCTTCTTATCACTTGCATCTTTAATACCTGCCAGTTGATAGGAAACAAATTAGTTGATATCAATTCTGTCATTGTTTAAGAGAACATGAAACTGTTTAATAATATAAGTCTTGCAAATTCATGAATCTTTTTATGCAAAAAATTTGCTTCCATGAAACAAGCTCTAGTTGGCAAGAATAATTAAGAAACATGGATTCAAAATCAGCATGCAGCTATGCCAATGACATGTATAATCGCCAACATTCATAAGAATATCTGGGATGCAATATAGTGGTTAAGGCTGTACAGGTCCGGTTAAACTGGATTTTGCCAACCCACACAGGAATAATATGGTATGCGCCTGTATTTATTCCAGTTTGACAAAACATAACTAGGTTGATTCACCCCTAATAGTAATAACTCAAAATCATTCTTCAAAACATTACACAAATCGTACAACTGTGGACCCAAGAGAAGATGAAAACTCGAAGACACAGCTGTTAGAAAACAAAATCGACCTAGTCTACTACACAAAGTCAAATGGAAGACATGGCTACTAGAGGCTTAGAACTTTGTAACCCGTAGTATCATATCACGCAAACACAATCAAAATCATAACAGCAACCAGTACAAATAACTACACCACAAGAACCAAACCCAGCAAAGTCCACAACCAAACCCCGAGGACCCCAAATATCACATCCCCCAATCACCACACAAAAAGATAGCGTAGAACCACATTTATATACAAATCAAAACATCCACTATTCCAAACCCTCATCAATCCTTTTCCTAGCCAACACCATCAATACCACGACAACCCTGTCAAAGCCAGAAGAAAATCTACACCTACACGGCTAAGATCCAGCAACAGGTGCATGTCTCCATGGAAACATCCAAACCTCCACGATTTCCACTGTTGCCCTCGACTATTACGGCAGATCCATCAAACCTACACGAACCGAAGCATTTAAAGCGAATATTGCACAAATCCAGCCGACCACGCACCACCGAGAATACGCAATCTAACATGCATTGGTAATCAGGCACCGGATCACCACTCCGCGAGCAATTTCAGAGCAGAGAGGGGAGGTTGGGGGAGGCGAGGAGGAGGAGGGGGTTTCCGTTTCCGTACCGGCGGGGACGTGGTTGAGGGAGATGCCGGTGCTGGAGAGGGCGTGGGTGACGGCGTTGCCGATGCGGCCGATGTCGCCGTAGGCGGAGATGGAGACGGGGCCGGTGTAGCCGGCGGTGGCGAGGGCGGAGCTCATGTTCTGGGCGATGAGGTTGGGGTCGCAGGCGCGGGGGACCTGGCAGTTCTCGATGTCCCACCACACCGACGTCTTCGCCGTCGCGTACTCCGCCATCGCCACCGCCGCCGCCGGTCGCCGGCTCCGGTGATCCCCCCCTAGGGTTCGCCGGCGGTGAGGTGGGGGGAGTGGGGGGCTGGGGTTTGCGGGCGTGGAGAGGGTTTTTTATTGGTTTTCGACGGCGGCGGCGTCGAGGTGGACTCGAGGAGAAGCTATTATTCTTTTGATTTTTTTTAGATAAAAAAATATAATTAAGGACGATATTTGTATATGGATAAAATAGTTTGGTGCCAAGTGGAGAGAAGTATAAAAAAAACATATACACGGATATCCGTACCTGGATTTGTTTTTTAATGGGGGAATAAAGTTCAATGGATACTATAACCCCTATCTTTTTACTTATGCTAAGTCAAAATTGTAAATTGTAAATTTTAGTTTTAGAGTTGATTTTGTGTTGTTTCCCATAATAGTTTATTTTATATTATTTATTTTTAATTATTAAGGATACGTATATAAAAGTTTTATCTATAAGTTATTTTCTAATTGGTAATAAACCGTGTCAATAAGCATATGAATAGCGAAAGATGGGACCGAATAAAGCATTTCCTTTTTGAAATTTAGACGTACGTTTTTGGAAGGCATGCAATCGAATTTGTGCAGTAATCCAGACCATTTAGATTTTCCATTCACACATTATTGAACATATAACTAAACCAATTTAAATTTTTGATTTTAAAAATAAACCCCCTATTGCTTATTGAAAAAATAAACTTTTTTTTACCACACCATCCGAAGGGGAGTAGCAAGACGATGCAAGGGCAGTAGCCTACCAGGTCATTGCGGGTGCCATGTCATGATTTTTTTTACTGGTGCCAATTAAAATAGTACTACGTATGATTAGAGATGTTTAAATATAGAAAAAGGTTTTTGGATGCATGGTTTCTTTTCAAAATTTTAAAACGTTTTTTTTAAAATAAAAATCTATGGTTGCTATCTGTTTTCTCCATAAAAAAGGTTAATGTTTTAAAGGTTAACCATGACTTGACAGAAAGATTTTACGGAAAAAGAGATAGCACACGTATAGCAGTGCGTATGTTCATTCGCAAATGAAGGCTCTCATGGATTGCTCTACGGCTAATAAACCATAGAAAAATAAACGATTCACCTAAATTTAAAATAATTTATCAGTATAACTTTTATGTAAGTATTATTTGCGATGTAAAAATTGATTAAAAAACAAAAATGAAAAATTTTAACTTCAAGCAAATCTTTTTGGCAGGTACACAGGGAGCACAGTAGTGCTGGTGTGGTGCATACCTACCATGGAAAGCAATGACCTACTATCAAAAGGCGCAGAACAAACTGCATCATCAGGACATGGAAAAAAAAGCAAAGCTGCGTCATCGAAAGCTATAATACAAACAGAGTAAAGTAGTAAAACCAATAAAAGCAGATTAGGCTATAGAACAGGAAAATGCACTACTTTAAAGAAGTTAAATCAGTGAACAGCTAAAGGAGAATGGGTCGATGAGTTTCTTCTCCTTTTTATTAGAAGAATAAATAAATGAATTTAGTAAAAAAAAATATGGTTACAAAAAAAATGATGGAGGCATCCTTTGGAATAGAGAAATTTTAGAGAATATGAATTAAACCAATTACTGTGAAATCCTACAAAATTCATAGGTTCCAAAAGACTTCTTAAGGGACATGTGCTGGCCCATGTAGTAGTCCTTTTGCTTAGACAACAAGAAAGAACGGCGTCTGAAGAAATGGTTTTTGCAGAACCGTGTAACCTTTTTTTTTAAAAAAAAAAGAATTGCAACTAAAAGGTTTATGTTCCCTCTTCAGGAGAGTGTACTTATCTTATGTTTTTTACATTGTGGTTTGTATCACATGAATAATTAATGCGCACCATATTGTTTACTAGCTCATTGACTGAAAAAACGTCCACACTTTGAGGTTTTATTAAGAGACGTGTTCGTCGCTGTCTATCACGGCCCTCGTTCTAGCACTAGAAGGCCTTGCCTGTTCGGCCGCTCCAGTCCCCCTTCCTCCTCTATCTTCCGCATCCTCGCCAATGGCAATGGCCCGGAGAAGGAGATCCATATCTCGTCCTAGTAAAATAAAGTTTTTAGGTTTTTCTCAAGTAAAATCCTTATAGGGTTTTAGATTTTCCAGATAATCTAGAGTTTATCTTTGTCTATGGATTGTGGAATCTAGACAATTATTGACAAGATAGAATAGATCTTTCCTCTATTGGTCAAGTTTTTCTTTAATTGGCAGTATCGGCTTTAGGACCTGGTTTGCCGACATATTCAGTGATGCCAGTTTTCTAACTCGTTGGAAGAATGAAGACGATGATCGATGCTCGTTTATATGGTTTTGCACATGTTGAAGTTGATCGATGTTGTGACTGCACTCATTTGCCTGTATCTCTTGTGGTAATCTAAGATATAGAGCCTCTCTTCTATTTTCTCATATTCTTCCTTTCTTGCTTTTGTAACAACAGGGTTGTAATATATCCACTTATTTAATATATGGGAGAATAGCATATTTGGTCCTTCAACTTTCGCTTGGAGATCAATATGGTCATTGATATTTCATTATGGTCATTGATATTTTATTTTGTTCAGACTGGTCCTCAAAGTCTATCTTTCAGTCTACTATGGTCCTTAGACCCACCAGAAAATATCACGTAGACATACCGTCTCACCATCTTATATAGATTTGTCATGAAATGTCTAATATATCCTTACATACAACATAAGAGAGAAAAAAGAAAAATGTCACACACATTTGCAAATACTCAAATATATCGATTTGTCTATCAATACATCTAACATAATCAATTTTGTGTATGTATCAATTCCTGAGATTAGATTAAATTATCTAATCATATAAAATTAATTAGTTACAGTATTTCATATCACATACAAATAGACAAATCAGACATTTCACCATCCATTTTTAGTAAGATGATGACATGGCACGTCTACATGACGCTTCTGGTGGACCTAAGGTTCATATTGGACCATGTGACAAAGTTTATAGATCTGATTGGAAAAAATAAAATATCAAGGATCATATTGACCTCAAAGCGAAACTTTAGGGACTAAATAGGCTATTCTCCCTTAATATATTTTGTCATGTTTCGGAAAAAAAATAGTCCATGCTTTGTTAACTTTTGGATGAACTAGTTGGCGCTAAACTCAACACCAAGCTTTTATAACCCCTAGGTGCATACTTGATTTGCAAAATTCCAGAAGCGACAGCACGAGGTTTTCTCCCCAGATCAATGGATAGACAAGTTTCAAAAGCTGCAAACTATATGTAGAACAAAAGACATTCACTTGATGAAGTTAGCTTACTACTGATAACTATCAAAGTACAATCTGCACCAAGCCATGAAGCTCAACAAGTACGAGAAGTATGAACAATGCCATGTGCGTGGCAGAAGAATTCTACATTTCGCTACAAGGCAGAGTAGAGAGAGAGAGAGAGAGAGAGAGAGAGAGAGAGGAGACTTGTGCTCATGCTGCTGCAAAGCTGAAGTGATGAAACCGTGGCAACTACTGTAGAAGGCTAACAGCTATAGGTGGCTGGCACTTAAAAACAATATTCCAAACCAGCCCAGGAATTACAAGAGACAAGAGCAACCTAATTAATTACAGAGATGGTATCAGGACAGGGAAGCCTTCAAGGCAAGGGCTCCTCCGAATCTCCCAACCGTGACAAGTGCAGGTAAGCATCGGTGCCTAAATGACAGAAAAGGCAAGACTGGTCAGATCAACATATAGTGGATTATAAATCTAGAATTTGTGATAATTGCAAAACAAAGAAATACACAAAAAATAATCAGTTAAACATGGATGGATTGTTCAGCATCTAATTCTATAACCAGTAATTGGACTTTGTCAGCACATAAAAAAACAGAAAACCTCAGCTAAACAAAGGCTAAATTATTAGACATTCACAATGGTTAGAAATCAGAAAGGAAATGAAGTGTGGGAATACCGTATCCTTCCATAGAGATGATTTGCAGGTCACCACCAAAATATCGAGCATAAAGGCGACTGATTGGAAGACCATAGCCATATCCAGCCATAGTTACTCCTTCACTAGGGCAATCCATATCAGGTGGATTCTTTGCAGTGCTATATAGATATGTGAAAATTCTTGGAAGGCCGCTCCTTGGTATTCCACCACCTTCATCACTAACCTGCATCAGCATAACATTGATGTTGAAACACTTAAATATCACTTCCCTTATTTTATGAAAATTCCAACTCCCTGATGTTTCCTCACATGGAATATTTCTCAAATTTATTCCAACTAGAATACATTATATATTGCACCAAAAGATTGAGCAAGATGTAACTTCTAACGACGGAAAGCATCTGCCACGTAAAAAGACAGTAGCACCTATCACTCTTGACACTGACCAGTTTCTAGTAATGATAGTAATGATCCGCCCCACAAACAACATGGCAGCTGTACAAAAAGGCAGCTTGACTTGCATCACACAATAACAGTATATCAAATAATGTTCTTCAGCTAATTGAATTTTCTGTCCGTCAATATTACTAGAAACAAATACATCATTCAATTTGCATCCACTTCAAAGATAAAATATAGCATCTTTCTTACTGCCAGATTGGCTTAAAGTTGAGACATGCCCTGTTCAGCAGCCAACACTAATTCTTACCTGACCCTTCTGCCAGTCACCATCCAACCCAACTAATTCAATATAACTATATAAGTCAGTCATTCATATTTGCTATTTATGCCAAGAATGTTAAAATCGTATGATAAATTGGTGCCAGTGGATCTTCCAATACAGTCATTTGAGTCTAAAAACTTGTAAAGGACAACTCATTTAATGACTGCTCATACCTATGGGGCTAGGATGCTATTAATAACAGATGTTTGGTGATGTAATAGATGATACCTTGATAGTTACATCCTCTGCCCCATCAGCAACGATAATTCTAACGGGAGGAACATCTTTATCAGAATTCATATATCGTTCCTGTACTGCACGCAAGGAGTTCTTCACCAATTCAAATAGCATGAGATGTAGATGTGATGAAACATATCTGCAGTTTACAAGGTTAAAGGAGTTACATTAGTATGCCAAAATTTAGTAGGCAGTAAAAGATGACCCCGAACAAATTATGTCTTATAAGAATAGTCAAATTGAACAGAAAACAAGCTCTATGACAATACAAGAATAATCAGACAAGATACACTAACAGAAAACATGAACTGGACTAAAACATGGTTAATGAAGTTTGAAAAAAAAAAACTAATGTTAATTTATATCGGAGACTTACGGAAATGTAAAAGTTGGGTCTCCATAAATGTCGATCTCAGGAGCTGATCCATATTCCCTCAAACAAATAGAACGAGCATCTTCACTGGCAGCTTGAGCCACCTGTATAGGGGACAATTCTGTATTAATGAGGCCTATGACGCCAGGCTCTGGGTCAGGATCATGCAAAGCCACATGCTGCCCTGAAATTAAGCAAGTTGACAATAGCTCAGAACAAGAATCTATCAATAACTAGAACTGCACTCTTATATGATTAGACAAATTAGCACATAAACCACCATACATTTTAGGACAGGTTAGGAGATAAAGTTGACTTAAAAAAAGACGGCAATCGTTAGGAGATAAAGTTGACTTAAAAAAAAAAAGATGTCACTGCCGGTACACCAAATCCAGAGTTGCATTATGAAAAAAAGCAGTGTCAACCTTGCTAACCTATAAGCATGCGGATCCCAATCCTTGACATGTAGAATCTGTCAAGAAACTCGTGGATCTCGTCGAATGCAGTGGGGATCTTCCTTGTGCGATACTGCTCATTCTTGAGCTGTTGAACTCCCAGTGCCATTGTTGGAACCACATTATTGTGGCGTACTTTGATCATCTTGATCATCTGCGTAAAAGCGAGCTCGTCGTTCCTATTCCTCACTTCTGGAAAGTATCTGATGTCGCGGAAAGAGTCCAAGTACCAATCCCGCACCTTCAAAGATGGCGAACAAACCCACCATCAGTCCCACAATAAGAAACTTAAAATTTGCGTGAATGAATTCAGCTGCGAAAATTCCTTGATTAAATATTTACTTTGTGCTGACTCCAAAATTATTCTAGTACGGGCGTGATAAGATCAATAAGATAGCACAACATAAACTTGAAGCAATTTAAGAACCCCCGACCCCACTCCAAGAGAACAAAATTCAAGCAAGTTGGCGAGCAAGAATATCTAAAATTGCCCCTTATCCTACTTTTTTTAGAACACCTTTCGAATATTAACAACACAAACACACAATTGATGCTGTGTCAAGAGTTATCGACTACTACACCAACTTCAACCAATACAAATCGCACATTTTAAGTAGTTGCATGTGGTAGTGATGTACCTTATTCACACTCCACTCCCCCAGAATTACCTTTCAAAAAAAATTTCCCAGAATTAATGATAAAGGTGATATTCTAATAATAACAAAACATGAAAGACATCAAAGGATCCATCCAAAAGGCGCCACCTCTTTTTAGAATAATTCCTATTAATTAAACATCACTGCAAGATAAGCAGATTCAGATAAGCATGCAACAGAATAACCGATCCATAATCAACCGAGCCACACCAAAACTCGCCAATTCATCATCCATCCACGGGCCAAAACGACAGAACAAACAATCCCCATGATTCAGTGGGGGCATAGAGTAATATACATCCAATCGCCCACCAAATCATCAATCAATCAATCACACGAACACACAGAGAGTCACAGAGAGGTGCGCGTGGTTAGTAGTAACTACCTTGAGGATGGCGGGCTTGCGGGAGAGGCCGAAGGGGAGGGACTCGAGCTCGAGCGCGCGGCGCGCGATCCGGATGGGGAGCTCCTTCTGCAGGAACTGCGCGGAGAGCAGCAGGTTCCGCTCCGTGGGGCGCGACCCGAACTCCATCATGTAGCGCAGGCTCACCCCGGTCTGCTTCATGCTCCCCCACCTCCCCACCTCCTCCGCCACCGCCCTCGCCACCGGCTCCGACGCCATCATCCCCTCCACCTCCTCCTCCTCCTCCTTCACCGGCGGCGAGATTTGGGGATCGACGAGCGCGGCATGGGTGGCGGAGCCGAGCTCGCGCGCTTATAAAGCGGAGGAAGCCCAGAGCAGAGGAGAGGTGTGTGGCGTCAAGAAAAATAAAAAAATAAAAGAGAAAAAAATTGCTGGATTAGCGCTGCACTGGTGTGTCCCGGATAGAAGGAGAGGAATATGGTGGGCCCAGGTGTCAGTGGGAGAGGGGTATCCCGTGCGTGGTCTGTGGGGCCGAGGTGTCAGTGGGAGGGGGTGGTTTACTGGTATCCAGCGCTAGGTCTGTGGGACCGGGGTGTCAGTGGGTGGTTGGTCATAGGAATCTGTTGTTAGCCACATAAGCTTATCCACAAGGAATTATTAGTGGGATAAATCCCAGGACAATCGCACCAGCTTAATCCATGGTTTTTTTTCTATAGTTTCAGCATTTTCCGTAATCTTTATCCAAAAGTATGTTGTGCTTAGTGTAAATTTGTTCGATCAGAATTCCGAAACCTCAAAATTCAAAAGTTCTAATTCGATCGAATAAACAAGCATTCCTCGTATATTAATGGCCGAAGGAATATTTTTGAACTAAATTAGGCCAATGTTTAGAGTACCATTAAACTTTAGTAGAGGGATGCGGTCATGGTCGACGACGAAGACGACTTCACACGGAATTTTGGTCCAGTGGCACTACCAGGAGAATAAATCTTTTTTATGCTAAATGAATCATTTCATTTATGCTGATTTACTAGTGGACACTATTCATGGAAGATTCAGGCCACATGCTCATTTCCCCCACATGCATGCACAACACCACCAAACCGCAGAAAATGACCCCAAACGATTCCAGGCCTCAAATTTCTCCAAAATCAAGAATAAATATCCATGGGTTAAAAATTTAGAATTAACCAGAGCAGTAGAAAATATCACAGTGGTTAAGAATCTTTTAGAAAGAGATATGGCTAGCTTTGTACCATAGGTTGTGATCTAGTGACAAGGCCATTGGAGAGAGTTCCAGGCATGGAGCGAGGCAGGATGGCCACAGGTTTGGATCCATGGTGGTGGAGAGATCCAACGATTCGGCGCAAAGGGAGAACCATAGGTTTTATTTGTAATAATCATCAGTGTAATACGTTATTACCTTCAAGGCTTAATTCTTTTCGGATTATTTATCAAATTGTTAAAACGAATTATATGCTTCATGTTTAAAAAATATTCATTTTTTTGAAGGAAAAAACTTTTTTCTACGATATTTGCTTAGACAACTTGTTTTAAGGGATTATCAAGTTTATTTACCAAAATAATTAACTCGTGTACAAAATAGATAATTCACAATAATAATTCGCTCAACGATCTATTTCAAAACTAAGCGTTTAGATCACTTGATTGATTGCAACTGTAATAATAAAGGAGTTGCTTGCTCGGAGAGGGCAATGATGTGGGTCAGAAACATCGCTAGCTGGTAATTAACTCGCCCATTTAATTAACAGAAATGTGACATCTCTGAAACTAAGGTTCACTGATTGGTCTGCACATAACATTATATGGCTAGAGATATTTGCAGGAGCAACATTAATTTGTGACTTATTATTTCACTTAGGCCCGTTTGAGTTCATGACGGACAAACATTAAATGCGAACATGAAAAACAAAAAATATTAACGCTTGATTAGGTGAGTCTGAATTATTTTAAATCTTAAGAAAATATATGTATCTGATAATTTAAAATAATTTTTATATATAAAGTTTTCGTACAAAATGTACCGTTTAGCTATTTAAAAATCACGCTAATAAAAATCGAATAAAATCTGTATTTTAATCAGAACAGAACGAGACCTTTATCACTTATCTGAGCTCGATGTATTTCTGAGAAATTGGAGCGTTCTAATCAGTTAATTAAGTTTCATGATTTTGGGCGGAATTATTGGCGGCAACACGACTATCAGTTGGTACGACTCATAGTACAGCGGTTTGTGGTGGGGGCTATGGCTGCGGTCTGCGGATGGAGGGGAGTCTCTTTAATTTCTCTGTGTGACACGTCGGTCGGCCCAATAATGCCAAGGGATGAAGTTGACACCTCTGGATGAACGCTTGGCCGCCACGTTTCCGTCTCCTTGGTCATCACGGATTCCGGGGCCAATTAGCTGGCTGGTTCACACGTAGTCTTCCGTCGTTCATGTTGGTCATATTTTAGTTACACGCTCTGTGGAGTATACATATATGCCACGTCTCTTAGGAAACGTTGAGTAAATTTCACAAAACTATACATTTAAGATAATGTATTACAATACTATAAATTTAACACTAAATTTATCACAGAACTATAGATTTAAGGTAAAATATCACAAAATTACAGATTTAGTAACATAGTTATCATGGAACTACATGTTTAGTATCAATTTAATTACAAAACTTAGATGTTTATAACTCAATCATAACATATTAGTGCTAAGAATTTAAACCCCAAAACCTATATCTTTGTGATAATTTTATTATTAAATTTGTAGTTTTGTGATACTTAGTCTTAGATATGTAGTTATGTGATAATTTTATTGTTAAATCTATAGTTTTGTAATACATTACCTTAAATCTATAGTTTTATGATAATTTGATCAAAGTACCTGCGGTTTTGTAAAATTTACTCTGAAACATTTTTTTGGTAGAAGTACACTGTATACGCAGACTCTCGTAGCATATGCATACTCACTCATATGAACGTCCACACGCACATCCTACTTATATGAGCACATCCGAAAGACTGTGCGAGCATATCTTGAGATTAACGAAGTTATGATAGGCGTTTAGCATAGAAAAAATTAACAATAAATATGAGCACCGACATAAGTCTAGGACTTGAACTTAGATAGACTGATTCCATAAAAAAACATAACCAGTTGAGCTATACTCACTTCACACTTTGTGAAACATTTTAATGTGCCTCGAGCCATCAACCAGAATTATTCTTGTAAATTGTTTAAGCATGTTCATATAATTTTTGTAATTATAGCTTCTTTTAAAATCTACAGGTCCCTAAACCGTAGTTATCAAACCTAGAAAATAAAAATATAAGTAAATTATACCCATGGCACAACAACTTGGTGGGTGGGTACGATATAATGCAAGAACTCGAGAATTGAACGTTCGACTACAACAACTTGACAAGTAGGTGCGTTTTAGTACAAGAATAGCTAAGCATATGCTAGGTGAGTTTTTCTCACGATGTCAATATGCCATTACATAGCAATCCTATGGATATTACCTTATAACATTTAATTTAATCTTTAAGAATTATACTGCACATTCAATTACCTTATACACATCCACGCTAGCATATTGTCAAAATAAGTACTTCAAAATTGAACACGTATAAAAAAAGTGCTCCAAATAATTAAGTTGCCGCATAACTTCTTAACTTATTGTATCAAAATCATACATATCTTGCAAGTTGATGCATTTATGCGATCACTTACAAAGTTTTTGTACTAAATTGCATGTACCTGCCAACTTGTTATACTAGAACACTCATTTCTCAAGTTCTTACACCAAATTACACCCACCTGCCAAGTTGATGCACCATAGGTGCAATTTACTCTAAAAATAAACTAGAAACTGTGAAACTAATACTTCGTGATTCTCACCAATTAACATCTTAGAATCTCAAGCTCTTCAAACAACACGTGTGAGCTCATCTCTATAAACGTGCACATGCATACAACGTACACTATAACTATCGACAAGTGATACTCGTAAACCGGATGAGCTGGGTATTAGGGTACGTTGGAACGAGGATCTATGTAATACAATATCAATGAACAGAAGATAAGGATTATACTGGTTCAGGCCCCTTATCAGGTAATAGCCCTAGTCCAGATTATATGGGATTGATGATGGAAAAACATATAATACGATGGAAGTAGACGAATTCGATGATACCGACGAGATCGTAGTCGATGTATTCGATAAGATCTCCCGGTGACTTGGCTCCGCGTAATCTGGCTTTGTAAACTATTGTGGGTGTGTTGGCGATGAGATTCGATGCCTTGCATCCCTCCCTGGGGGTTCCTTTTATACCATAGACCATCTTGATCTCCAAGTAAGACTCGGAGACATCAGATCCAGTACGAGACAATAGAAACTCTATCCACTCCGAGTAGGACTTTGGAAATCACTCAACTCGTAGGGATATTTTTCATAATTTGTAGCGGATTCCTACAACGCATACGAAAACAACCCGTGTACATGAAGGTATACCATATTCGTATATTCCATAAGTCGTAGGATAGGAGGTATGCCTTATCCGTAACCATGACAATAATAACCATCTCTGAAAACTAAACCAGAATATCTCTAGATTGATGAAGGCACCATAACGCCTTGTTATCAATGTGTACATTACCTACCAAAAAAAATAATTAGTCGTAAATACGAACACTCATATCAAGTATAGAACTTGAATATTTTACCATAAGAAATCACACCAATTAAGCGTGCACCTCCAAACAAAGACTCTAGTTAGTATATCGGGGAAATTAAAGACAACCGCGAAGTGCTCGCATCACAGCGCTCCGGGCGTTTTTGGGCCGGCGTGTTCGCACCTGCTTGTGTCCACGTCGCCCTATTTGGTGTGGCTGTGTTATGTGAACCCATAAGCGTACTCGCACTGTCACTGCTATGTGGGGGCACATTTGAACCATTCGTGTGGCCCATGCTATTTCCGAGATGCTGGAGGGAGGGATGTGGGTTGCTGTTCATGGTCCTATCGATGCTTTCGTTGCCTGTGCACTTAGTCCATTGCCTCAGGTTTCTGGACCTATCTCTGCGTGCCCCACTTGCAGCTTCTTTGGTTCACAGTGCACATGGAGTACAGGGTTTTTAACACCCTGACATGCTTGGCCAATGGTGCAGTTTGCACGACTCCCTAACGGCATGGCTCTGCCCCTGCCTACCTGCCATGCGTGCTCCGCCAAATGTTTATATGCAGCACCTGGTCTACCGTGCTCCAGGTAGAACCCTTCGGCCTACGGTGTGCATGCGTGATGGACCGGGACCACGGCTATTTTGGTCCGCTACATTGCTTTGATCTGCTGTGTATTCCGTTGGGCTTGCATTGAAAAAAAGTGACCACACACCATCTCCTCTGTAAACCCTCTGCAGGTGGGCTCGCTGTTTTGCGCTGTCCCACATGCCATATGCTCTGGTGCGCCAAATAGATTGCCTCCCTGCTGCGCGGTGCCAAATAGATTGCCTCCCTGCTGCGCCATGTTTTAATGCCCGCCGCTTGCATCGGCTCGTTGTCAGGTGAGGTCCAATCAACGTCGGCGTCCGCCATACCGGCGTGCGTGATCATCAATGGGGCAATGTCCTGTTTTGCCTTCAGCTTCTTCCTCCCCATTGTGAGAGATTTGTTTTGTTCCTCCGCTTTTGCTTTGCTCTGGTTTGTTGTTTCCCTCTCCTGCTGACTACTTCAACCATGCCGACAGCTTGGTGGGTTGCTACCTCCATAGCTAACAGATGTCTTCCTCATGCGATTTGGTTGGTTGGTTTGACGTTGCGCGGTTGTTGTGCAGATCTGCGTGTGGGATTTCCGCCAACATTGCTGCGTAGGGTTTGATGTTCTCGCACAGGTTAGTTGCTTCCTTGATGTGCTGTGTCCTGGATGGTCGATTCTTCATCCTTTCGTTTTGCTTGCTGTGGGCAGGGGCAGGGGAGGCGGTCGCATTGCTCTACCGCCCGTTGGTCGCTGGCAGTTCACGGTCGAAGGCAAGTTGATCTCCTTCCATCAACGTGTGCCTGCACCGGCTCGAAGAGGTTGCTGCTCTTTTCTTCGCTGATTTTCCCCCCGCTTTTCCTTTCTATTTGTTCTTATGTTTGCCCTTGCCTTTTCGTCTGGGTTCTTTTCTCGGTGGCCTCTGTTGTGTCTGCCATGCTGCTATGTTGTGTGCGTGAGAAAATAATGCCGGTTGGTGCCTCACAGATTACTGTGCATGGGCCTGTACAGGTCCGTGTACTGGTACTGGCTACCTCCCTCTTCTTATATAACCTTAACTTCTCTGGTTACTTGCCTCTTGCGTAGAGGTTGCTCTTGCTGGTTTTTGACCAACCTTCCAGATCTTCCTTTCTGCCACTCACCCATGCCCCATCTAGCAGTGCCATGGTTAATGTGGGGGTCTCATTTGTCTCTCTGTTGAATGCCGTTGCTTGGCATTGTCAGCTCCCGCTGGTGTCCTATCTTTGGGAAATAGATGGGAATGGCATGCTGCTAGCAGGTGTTGAGCTTGCACTCCCATCGGAAGACATGGGCGGCCAGATTGTCAGCAAGTTCTTTTGGGTCTCCGCGTCTGCTCAAACAAGTGACTCGCATGAAATGGTCGCGCATCAGGCTGTTAGGTTCTTGCAGGCTAGGTACGGCTTTATTGTCCACGATTACAACCTTCATATGTTACTTTCCTACCGGAGAATAGCAGCGTCTGCAGTAGATGCAGCTGTTACAGCCTCAGCGTGTCTTGCTAGGTTCCAGTCACGATATGCTCCGACAGATCTATCGTGTGTTGGTGTTGTCCAGTGATGTAACACTCTATGGTTCAATTTTCTTCATGAGGACCACATGTTTAGCAACATGCACAACCTTTAGGGGCCTTTTGTTTCCTTTAGAGGGTGTCGGTGTTTTTCGCTGCTGAGTTTGTCTGTAAAGAGAGTGTGCCTTTATGATGTTATTACATAATGTTTTATATTGGCTGCTTTCAATCTTCTGTTCTTCTTTTGTGCATTGCTTTCGGTTAGTTCGGTGCTCCCTTTCTTACGACTGATCTGACGACGAAAAAGCAGCTCTCATTTTATCCGCTGTGTTGTTGCCTCTGAGCTATGACGAGTAACCCCTCTCCGCAAGTTCAACGGGCCCGTGAGAGCCGTTTGCGACGCCGTGCTTCTATTGGCCAGGGTTTGTGCTTCTTAACTTGATTTAGAAGGGCTTCTTGGGTTAGATCGATAAGTTTGACCGAACAGATAGCTGGGGTTTATAGCATTTTTGCAGGCTCCTCTGTTCGGCGGCGTAAATCCTGTGGTCTCTAGGGTACCAAATGGTTCACCAAATGCTGGAATAGATGTGGAGCAGTCGGTTCCTGAACAAGCTCCGGCTTCTGATGTTCGTGTGGGGTCTCAGGTTGCCTTTGTTGCTGGCACAGGCCCTTTGACCCAGACTTCCATGACCACCGCTAGCAGTAAGTTGAGCGATAGTTGTCCCATGGGCTCCATAACTCCTGACAATGGCGATTATGCTTAGCTCCTTTGTTCTCCTCATTGCAATTAGGAAAGAGAACCCTACTAGATGTGCCGCGCCACACTGCTGCAGCAAATAGGGAAAAACGACGCCTCAAGAGGTCTGGTTCTCAGCCAGACCACCTGGTAAGAAAAATCCTAGAAGGTATGGTTAAATATACCTTTTGTTTCCCCTGTGCTCGCTTAGTGTGCCAGTTATGTCTGCTAACCATTTTTGCTTTCACCGATGCTTGCTTCCTGGGATTTCGAATGCATAGGTCCCGTTCCTACAGTAGATGACATCTTGCCTTTACCTAAGGATTACATTGTGTCCTTAAAAGGTTTGCTCGGTGTCTGCTGTCTTACATAGCTTCCTTTCTGTCAATCAATGCAGTCGTTAATGCTTACAAACAATGCAGCTTTGTGCCCAGAATGATCATACTATGGTGGTCCTTCGCATGAGTGTCCTTATTGTGGTGCCGTTTTTTGGTACCAGGAGAGGGTAAAGAGAGATAGTGCCGTTTCTTAGAGAAGGATTGTCTATAATCTCTGCTGTAGGGGTGGTAAGATCAGCCTGCCTGAACTAAAATACCTACCGAATATGTTAGCGAAGCTTCTGAAATTTGATGGTGATGCACGATCAAAGCGTTTCTTACGCCAAATTCGATCTTACAACTCGCTTTTTGCATTCACTTCATTAGGGGATGATGTAGAAAAGTCAATTAACAATGGAACCGCACCATGTGTCTTTAAAATTAACGGTGTTGTGCACCATCGTATTGGCAGCCTCCTGCCTCAGTGTGGTGCCAAGCCCAAGTTTGCTCAGCTATACATATAAGACACCGAGAATGAAACCGCTAACCGAATTAACATTTTCGATAGAGAAAACTCAAACGATGAGCCTGACCCATCAATTGTTACAGGACTTGGCGCTATGCTTGACCAACACAATGATCTGGTCAAATCGTTTCGCTATGCTAGAGATCGTTTGAACGAGCATGGTAATGAGCAGATTGCACTTAGACTACTTGGGTGCAATGCTAAAGATGAAGTCCAATATAACCTGCCAACGAGTGGTGAGATCGCCGGAATAATAGTGGGCGACAGCTCAAACGATGCGTACACATATGATGCGGTTGTCCAGTCTTCGGATAATAGGCTGCGACAAGTCTCTGCTTTGCATCCTTCCTACATGGCTTTGCAATATCCTTTCTTTTCCCCTACGGTGAACGAGGGTTCCACCTCGGTATAAAGTACACTGATTTCCCGAGTATTGCTGGAACATCGTGACGATACGTGACAATGCTTGAATGCTATCGATATCGCTTTCATTATAGGCTAAACAAACCAAATCCATATACATGTTGTGGCCGTCTTAGTGACTCCATATGTGTAGATGCATACTCAACTGTTGAGGGATCGAGGCTGAAATTTATACATGACCACCAACCTGAGTTACGTTCAGAGTGTGTTCAAGGGATTGCCGATGCCATTGACCATGGCCTCGAATCTGGTGATTCTGTTGGCAAAAAGTACGTCTTGCCATCAAGTTTCACTGGAGGTCGTCGCTACATGGTCCAGAATTACCAGGACGCAATGGCTGTCTGCCGCGTGTTCGGTTCGCCCGATCTATTCGTAACCTTCACATGCAACTCCAAATGGCAAGAGATATACGATGCCCTTGTGTTTGAACCAGGCCAGGTGACGAGCGATCGGTCTGACATGATTGTACGAGTCTTTAGCATGAAGGTCGATGAATTCATATCCGATATTAAGGAGGGAAGGACCTTCGGTCCTGTGCTGGCAGGTAGATGTCATCTAGATGTGTTTTTTCCTATATCATTTTGTCATGTTAGTACTGTTCCTGCTGATATCCATGCTTCCATGTAGTGTTGTACACCATGGAATTCCAAAAGCGTGGTCTCCCGCACATACACTGTATTGTGTGGCGTGCAGCAGCTGACGCCGAATTTAGTGCTACCGCTGTGGACAGTCTAATTTGTGCTGAAATTCCTGATGTGTTTAGTGATCCTTTGGGCTATGCCTTAGTCGATGAGTTTATGATCCATGGCCCTTGTGGTGACAAAAATAAATCATGTGTCTGTATGAAAAATGGGCATTGCTCCAAGCATTTCCCTAAAGGCTTCCAAGAAGAGACAACCATGGATGAGTTTGGCTTTACTGTATATAGGCGTCGAAATAATGGATAATATGTGGTTAAGAATGGAATTAAACTTGACAATCGATGGGTCATTCCATACAACATGAAACTATTGAAAAAATACCAAGCGCACATTAACGTTGAATCATGCAACAAATCCAACATGATAAAATACCTTTTCAAGTACATAACAAAGGGTGGTGATAGAACCAAACTATACTTTGAAACAACTGTCAACACACCAAACAAGGCTGTTGATGGTACTGTTTTGCCACCAAATGAGATTGACGAGTATATCAATGCTAGGTTCTGTTAGTAGCATAATTTGGCTTTTGGTTAGGTCATTTTAGACAGGCCAAATTATATAGAATAGTTGGTGTAATTGTTTTAGTGGTTTGCTTAAGAATTGGTTAGCTTGGCAAGTGCAGGAATTTGTGATGCATCGGGAGGTGTACGAGTTGCTGGGGAGTTGCAGAAACTCGAGAAGAAGGTTGGGACTTGGGAGGCTGCAATTCTCAGATTTTGTCAGTTCAAGCAGCTAGCATGCAGTGATGGAGCTTTTGCCGATTCAATGGATGTGAGGCTTCAGTGGTTGATTTTATGTGGCTGGGGTTAGATGCATGGCTATGTTTGATGATATGCCTATTGAAATCTAGCCACACAAGATCACATTGTTGCCAGAGCAAGGGGAGACAAGTTCTGAAACTTGGGCTGGAGCGGCGTTGCAGGATGGAGGCGACTTTCGGCTGAGGTGTGTATACGTCTGCATGGAAGCTGTCGTTAAAAAAGGACGGTTTTGATTAGATAGAATTAATCACGGATTTACCTAGAGTTTTCTATATATGCAGTACAGCGTATTCTTTTACTATATACTATGGATTTTGCACTTGGTAGAGCTCGGGAACAATTATCATCCTATATTATTTTTTTTCTACTGTTTTTATCGTACTTTTACTCTCGTTTCTTTGGCCGAATCCTAGTCATCTAGGGTGCCGTTGATCTTTGCTGGTTTGCGCTGAAAATCAGTCGGGTTCTTCCACGAAAGTGAAGATCTTTGCTAGTTTGCTTGAAAACTAGTCGTTCGTCGTCACGAAAGCACGACGGTTATCATTGCTGCCGCGTGAATCAATTTTACGTGTCAACAAAATTGGCGACTCCGCTGGGGAAGAGAAGTTTCGGCCTGTTCTTCGGCCGAAATCAATTGATCTACAGTAATTTTTCTGCTTTTGTTTTGTTTAATCTATCATCGATCCTGTTGCTTTCTTGACTGCCGAATTCGGTGGTGAATCAATTTTATAGCTAGTGTTCCAGTAGGTTTGCACGCGCACATAGGTAGAGGCAGGCTTTGTCAGTCTTGTTTCTTTCCTTTTTCTTTTGTGCAGGTGCGGCATGGCTGGAGAAAAAGACGATGACCCTGTTGATCCGAGCGCTGTTGATCCAAAGAACATCATTGCTGTTGAATTAGGTGATCTGACAGAGGAGGATCGGCGTGAATTGGAGCGCGAGCTTGAAGAGGAAAGGATCGAACGGATGAAACAGAAACTCGCCTGTTACCAGAAAACCAGAAGCGGCGCCATTAAAAAGGTAAGATCTAAGGTAACTAAACCTATGTGCTCTGATGAACTTGCTAGTTTAATAGATGTTTCAGTAGCTAGTAAATTTGGTGCGGATATGACACATATGGCACGTACTATTACTGAGACAGTGCACAATGATTTAACTGGTTTTAAGGAGCAATTTAGTAGAGACATGCAAAACGCTTTGCCACATCAGGTGCGATCTGTATTATTGCAAATTAACGACGAGCATAGGGAGAAACAGCCGATGTCTAATGATAATGTTAATTCAGTTTCGCTGCCAAGTTCGACTAGTGCATCGGCTGGTGCTTTGTCTGCTTCTTTATTGCCGCCTGTTTATCCAACTAGCTGAAATAGCAATGGTGTTTTGGCCAGTGGTTCAATATCCAGTGCTACTAATTCCATTATTCCAGTTGTAAGTTCACAAAAATGTAGCACTAATACTCCGAGTGCTGGATATTTCAACTATAATTTTCCACAGCCATATTATAAAACCTCATATAGCACTCCACCTTTACCATCCTCAAGTACTGGGGTTCCTTATGGGTCAGTACCAGATGAGTATGTTAGTGCAGCTCCACAGCACCAGCCGTCAGTAGCGCCCACATTGCCTAGTTTGCTGCAACACTCTTATGTAGCGCCTACAGCTCATAATAATTTTGCACAACCCAATGAGAATTTTAAAGATCAGCTTGCTAATATGCTTAGGGAGTTTGGATTTGAACCTAAGGGTAGAGCGCGCGCATATCAAAAACCATATCCTGAGCATTTTGACTTGACACCATACCCTAGAGGTTTTAGAATGCCTGATTTTGTTAAATTCACAGGGGAGGATAGCAGGTCTACTTTTGAGCATATAGGACAATTTTTGGCACAATGCAGTGAAGTAGGGCAGTATGATGTTTATAAAGTGAAGTTGTTTCCTCTGTCTTTATCTGGTAATGCATTCACATGGTTTACATCGTTAGCTCCTAATTCTATTTTTACATGGGCTCAATTAGAACAGAGGTTTCATGTGTATTTTTATAGTGGTGAAACTGAACTCAGGCTTTCAGACTTGGCTCTGGTTAAACAAAAACACAATGAGTTTGTATCAGAGTATATCAGGAGATTTAGAGATGTGAAAAATAGATGTTTTAGTTTGACTATAGGTGAGAAGGATTTGGCTGATCTTGCTTTTTCTGGCTTGCTTGTTCAACTTAGAGATAGATTGGAGGGTCAAGAATTTTCAGATGTTAATCAAGTTTTGCAAAAGGCTTTAGTACAAGAGAGTCGTGCTAAGGATGCTAGACAGTATAACCGGTTTAAAGACAGTAAGAACAGAGATAATGGAAAGCCTGTGGTTAATTTGGTAGAAAATAGTGACGATGATGATTTGGCTACTGATGATGACATGGATCTATGCGTGGCCGAATGGTTAAAATCATCTAAGCCTAAGCCTTTTGTTTGTCCTGCTTTAAAACCTACACCGGCTAAGAAAACAGAAATTAGATATACTTTTGATGTTAGTAAGTGTGATAAGATTTTTGATATGCTGTTGCAAGGCAAACAGATTAGGTTGAGAGAAGGACATGTAATTCCGTCACCTGAGGAGTTAGGAAGAAAGGCTTATTGTAAGTGGCACAATGTTTATTCTCATGCTACTAATGACTGTAACGTGTTTCGTCGATAGGTACAATCGGCGATCGATGATGGCCGATTGGTTTTCAAGGAAGGAGGAAAAATGAAACTTGACAATGACCCGTTCCCAGTTAACATGATTGATTTTGATGACAAGAAGGTGCTTATTCGGTCTCATCAGACCGAATCCACTAAGGGAAAGAATGTTATTGTTGATGATAGTACTCCTCAAAGGATGATAAAACCTAGAAACCCAGAAGTGGGAGTGTGGAAAGTCAATGAGGGTAGGAAACATTCTCCCAAGCGAAAGCCAGCGTATCAGCGGATGATGGAGAGATATGCTGCTCAAAGGACCACTAGTGTGTTTTCCCGGTTGGGGGGTGTTAAGCGGCCAAGGTCTCCTCCTGGACATGATTCTGTTGGTTATGGTCAGCGTCCAGTTCACCCTCCTATGCATGAAGTTGGTGGTCACAATGTTTGGCGTGGGGGTCCGTATATTCCACCGCCGGAATCTCTGATAGAACCTATGCATGGGGGTTATCCGCCGTGCCTGCAATATCCACCATGGCACTTTGACCCATGGATCCCATACCAGCCGGTGATGCCGTGGCAACTGGAGTGGTGTGCACCAGGTCCAGTGTTCAGAGGTGAAACATGGGAACGCAGGGCTTCGTTTAATCGTGAAGAAAGGCCAACCGAAGCTATTGTGGTATGTGATGGCACCAAGGCAAGTTTGAGAGATTCTCACATATGTGCAGAGAAGGAAAAGAAAGTGAGTGCAGTTAAAAAAAAGAAAGCGTGGATGCCAGTTGAAGCTAATAATGATAATACATGTGCAGTTGGACCTAAGGTCAGTTCGAGCGGTATTGTTTTAAGCCGTTCGATAGCGAAAGTGGATGGGATAGGAGCTGCATACGGTCTGAGAGTTGGTGACGTGGTGCTTGAGAAGCCTAAGCCGGCTACCGTGGTGCAGGGTGTGAAGGTGAGTAAAAGTGATGCAGATGGTGTGCAGCAAGGTGTGAAACAAAATCTTGGTATGGAAATTGAAGGGAGCAGCAATAGAGCAGCTCAGCCAACATGCCATGGTGGTGGTGGATGGGTTGCTCGAGCAGGCAGGAATCAAAATCAGCAAGCCTGCATGCAGCCTGTCCTTGGTATGGGGCCCACGGATGCATGCAACAATGGGGTCAGATCAGCAGCTCAGCAGCATAGGCCCAGGGGCAACAGTACTAGACCGGCCAGTGGTCAGCAATTTCATGGAGAAAGCAGTGTTCACATGGCAAGAAATGCTCAATTTTTTAGCACCAAGCCTGCATATGGCAACGGCAGTGGCAGCAGCAATGCAGGCAAGTTTCAGATGGCAGCCAAGCATCGTCAGGATTTTTCGCGGCAAACACACAGTGCGAGCAAACATGCAGCGGCTCGGCCAAGAAGCAATGGATTTGGGCAGGATGAACCACGGCCAAAGAGGCATATTTCTTCCGGCGGCAATGGCGGTAATATTATTCCACCCGGGACACAACCAGTGCCACAGTGGTGTGCAGAAGGACTTGGGCCTACGCGCAAGCGGCGAGTGCAAAAATTGCGGTCACGAGAGCTCAAGAAAATGCGAGAAGAGAATGATCTTAATGAGTGGTTTAATCGAATTAGACCAATGATGCCCACAGATAAGTCGTGGAGAGATAAGCGCATTGAGAAGGAAGGGGGTGTTGATGGTAATTGTGAAGACAGATGTGATCCGCCTAGCAATATGGATGTGAACATGGTGTTTGAGTTGCCCGCTGAGTTTCGAGCACCTGAGGAGGAGGTCGCCGAGCTTGTTCTTGGTCCCAAGAAGGCTGTGTTTGAGAAGCCAAAGGAATCAGGTGAACACTTAAAGCCTCTATTTATCAAGGGACATTGATGGTAAGCCTATTGGTCGTATGTTGGTGGATGGGGGTGCCGGTGTTAATATTTTGCAACTTTCGGTCTTCTCTAAATTAGGCCGAAAGGAAAGTGAGTTGATGAAAACTAACATGGGGCTTAGTGGTTTCTCTGGGGAGCTAACTCAAGCAAAGGGTGTGATGTCCATGGAGCTCACTGTTGGGAGTAAAACTGTACCTACTGCTTTCTTTGTGGTTGATGTAAAGGGTAGGTATAATGTTTTATTAGGCCGTGATTGGATTCATGCGAACTGTTATATTCCTTCTACTTTGCATCAGTGTTTGATACAGTGGGTAGATGAAGAAGTCGAGGTAATTGAGGCCGATAATTTAGCCTGTATTGCTTTGACAGATACACCGGTTGATTGGCAACACGGTGACATGCGATGTTTAACAGGAAGGGATTTGTCGGATTATGACTATGTAAGTATCGGTAAAGATGGTTTCATACCGATACAGGCTCAGCCGGCTAGTGTAGCATGACTTAATAATTTATCGTTGTAAATGATGAATACGAAAAATAGTATTGAATGGTTGCAAAAGCGCACTGCAGAGTATCGTTCTGGAAAGAACGATATGCACGAGACAATTGAGGAGTTTGATGACATGGAGAAGCTTGGCTAGGGGTTCTCATCGGCAGACCCACTAGAGGAGGTCGACATCGGGGATGGGAGCGTTCCCCGACCCACGTTCATCAACGACAACATGGCGGCCGATCAGAAAAGCAAGCTATGTGAGTTACTTAGAGAATTTGTCGATTGTTTTGCTTGGAATTATAATGAGATGCCTGGTTTGAGTAGAGATTTAGTTGAGCATAGATTACCTATTAAACCTGGTTTTAGACCGTATAAGCAAGCTCCTAGGCGTTTCAACTCTAATACGTACGGCCGCATCAAAGAAGAAATTGATCGGTTGTTGAAAGCTGGGTTTATTCGACCTTTTAGGTATGCAGAGTGGATTTCTAATATTGTGCCTGTTGAGAAGAAAAATACTGGTAAAATCAGAGCATGTATAGATTTTAGGAATTTAAATAAAGCCACTCCGAAGGATGAATATCCTATGCCTATAGCTGATATGTTAATAAATGATGCTTCGCGACATAGGGTAATTAGTTTTTTAGATGGAAATGCTGGGTATAATCAGATTTTTATGGCCGAAAAGGATACATCTAAAACTGCTTTTCGTTGCCCGGGTTTTGTTGGTTTATTTGAGTGGGTGGTTATGACCTTTGGATTAAAAAATGCCGGTGCTACATATCAACGTGCTATGAATTTAATTTTTCATGATTTATTGGACATTATTTTGGAAGTATATATTGATGATGTGGTCGTTAAATCGGACGGGTTTGATAGCCATTTGGCCGATTTACAATTAGCTTTCGAAAGAATGCGTCGATATGGATTAAAAATGAACCCTGTTAAATGTGCTTTTGGCGTGTCGGCTGGTAAGTTTTTGGGCTTTATAATTCATGAGAATGGTATAGAGATTGATCCAAAAAAGATAGAGTCTATTAAAAATTTAGAGGAGCCGACATGCAAGAGAGATGTTCAGAAGTTATTAGGGAAGATAAATTATTTGAGACGATTCATATCAAACCTTGCAGGGAAAATTGAATCGTTTGTTCCCTTACTTAGGATAAAGCATGAAACAGAGTTTACTTGGGGGGGCAGAACAGCAGGAGGCTTTTAATAATATTAAGCGGTATTTGTTGAGCCCTCCAGTACTTCGGGCGGCCAAGTCCGGGGTGCCTTTCAGGTTATATGTTGCTGCATAGGAGTTGGTGATTGGTGCGGTTTTGACGCAAGAAGATGGCGGGAAGGAGTACGTTGTGGCTTATTTGAGTCGTCGTCTACTGGACACCGAGAGCAGGTATGTGTTTATTGAAAAATTGTGTTTGTCTTTATATTATGCGTGCACCAAATTCCGCCATTATTTGCTTTCTAATGCTTGTACAGTAACCTGCCAAATTGATGTGATTAAACATATGATGCAGCGACCGATCCTTAGTGATAGAATTGGAAAGTGGGCTTACACATTGATAGAATTTTTGATTTATTATATGAACCATTGCGTGCTATGAAAGGTCAAGTGGTTGCCGATTTTATTATTGATCATATGGTTAAAAATGACCACGATATTAATTGTGTTAATGTGTGTCCATGGAAACTTTATTTTGATGGATCGGTTTGTGGGAACGGACAAGGTATAGGTACTGTGTTAATTTCTCCAAATGATATTTCTTTTGAGACATCGGTCCGGGTAGAATATCCTTGCACCAATAATCAGACCGAGTATGAGGCTTTATTATTCGGTTTGCAGAGTCTGGTTGATATGGGCGTGAGAGATGTAGATGCTTTTGGTGATTCACTTTTAGTAGTTCAACAAATTAACAGGGAGTTTCAATGTTTTGATGGATTGCTAAATAGTTATTTGGACCGATGTTTGGTTTTGATTAAATTGCTAGACACTTTTACTATTAAGTATATTCCTAGGGAATAGAATAGTACAGCAAATTATTTGGCACAACAAGCATCTGGTTATCAGGTTAGGAGAGGACTATTTTTGATATTAGATAAACCGGCTATAATTAGCAGTGTTGGTTCGGATGAAAGATTTATGCGAGCCGGTTTGTCTAGTAGTGATGTTGATGTGGTTCATGATGTGTGTGACTCTAGCGATAGTGTTAGTTTTGTGTACAATGGGTTTATGTCGAATGGTTTGCATGCTCCTTTAGCCGGGGTGAGAGACAGTACAGTAGATGCAGCAGTTGGTCAGGATAGGAAGCAGAGTGCAGTGCCAGAGCATTGTTTTTATGATGAGATGGATCCATGTAATGCTGGTAGTGGGGTTCATGTACTTGCATTGTCGGCTGGTGGATTGAACATAGAAAGGACCGAGCAAAGTTGTGCTAGTTCGGTCCCAGGGATGCCGGCAGGTTTAGAAGATTCGGTACGGGGGTTATCAGGGACAACCGAGTCAATAGGGAAGTTTGAGCCGGGTGATTGGAGAGAACCTTTGGTTGATTGTCTGAAAAACCCGGGTCAGACGAGAGATAGGAAAGTTCGGCGACAGGTTTTGAAGTACACTTTGTTGGATGACGAATTATATCGCCGAACTGTAGAAGGGTTGCTTTTAAAATGTTTAGGTCTAGATCAGTCTAGAGTAGCCATGGGTGAAGTGCATGAGGGAATCTGTGGGACACATCAGTCGGCTCATAAGATGCAATGGTTATTAAAGAGAGCGGGTTTTTATTGGCCGACGATGTTAGAGGATTGTTTTCGTTATTATAGGGGGTGTGAGGCATGTCAAAAATTTGGGAATATACAATTAGCACCTGCAGCTATGTTGCATCCTATTATCAAGCCGTGGCCATTTAGAGGATGGGGTTTAGATTTTATTGGTGAAATACATCCTGCATCGTCTAGGGGTCATCGCTTCGTCCTGGTGGCTACAGATTATTTTACTAAATGGACGGAAGCAGTGCCTTTAAAAAATATGACTCATAAGGAGGTTATCAGTTTTGTGTTAGAGCATATTATACATAGATTCGGCATACCTCAAACGTTAACCACTGACCAAGGAGCTTCTTTCATGTCACACCAGTTCAGTGAGTTTGCCGAGTCTTTTAGGATTAAATTGCTGAATTCGTCGCCTTATTATGCTCAAGCTAATGGACAGGCCGAATCCAGTAATAAAATTTTGATTAGACTTGTAAAGAAGAAAATAGAGGAGCATCCTAGGAGGTGGCATGAGGTGCTTTCTGAAGCCTTATGGGCTCACCGGATATCCAAGCATGGTGCTACACAAGTGACATCATATGAGCTAGTTTATGGGCAGGAGGCTGTGTTGCCTGTAGAAGTTAATTTACAAGCTCTTAGGGTAGCCAGGCAAAGTGGTTTGCCGGCTATTGATTATAGAAACTTGATGTTAGACAGGCTAGATGATGTTTCGGAGGAAAGATTAAAAGCCTTGAGAGCAATTGAGAAAGAAAAATTGAGAGTAGCTAAGGCTGATAACAAAAGAGTAAGGGAGAAATCGTTTCAAGTAGGCGAATTAGTATGGAAAACGATTTTACCCATTGGTACTAGGAGTAGTAAGTTTGGCAAGTGGTCGCCAAGTTGGGAAGGTCCATATAAGATTATAGAAATTGTTCCTGGAAATTCATATTTTGTTCAATCTTTGCAGGGGATAAAGTTGCCGAAAGCTCTGAATGGAAAATATTTGAAAAGTTATTATCCTAGTGTTTGGCAGGAAGCTTGATTGTCCCAGGACGGATACTTATTTGAGTATCGTTTTGAGAGGACAACCGTGGGTGGTCTCAAGACGAATACCTATTTGAGTATCGTTTTGAGAGGACGACTGTGGGTGGTCTCAGGACGGATACTTATTTTAGTATCGTTTTGAGAGGATGATCGTGGATGCGCTCAGGACTGATACCGTGTGTGGAGTATCGTTTTGAGAGGATGATTGTGGGTTTGGCAAGTTAACTGTTATTGTGTTTTCGATAAAAAAAGTTATATTGTTTATGTCGAAAACAGGGGGGCATATGTTAGTAGCATAATTTGGCTTTTGGTTAGGTCATTTTAGACAGGCCAAATTATATAGAATAGTTGGTGTAATTGTTTTAGTGGTTTGCTTAAGAATTGGTTAGCTTGGCAAGTGCAGGAATTTGTGATGCATCGGGAGGTGTACGAGTTGCTGGGGAGCTGCAGAAACTCGAGAAGAAGGTTGGGACTTGGGAGGCTGCAATTCTCAGATTTTGTCAGTTCAAGCAGCTAGCATGTAGTGATGGAGCTTTTGCCGATTCAATGGATGTGAGGCTTCAGTGGTTGATTTTATGTGGCTGGGGTTAGATGCATGGCTATGTTTGATGATATGCCTGTTGAAATCTAGCCACACAAGATCACATTGTTGCCAGAGCAAGGGGAGACAAGTTTTGAAACTTGGGCTGGAGCGGCGTTGCAGGATGGAGGCGACTTTCGGCTGAGGCGTGTATACGTCTGCATGGAAGCTGTCGTTAAAAAAGGACGGTTTTGATTAGATAGAATTAATCACGGATTTACCTAGAGTTTTCTATATATGCAGTACAGCGTATTCTTTTACTATATACTATGGATTTTGCACTTGGTAGAGCTCGGGAACAATTATCATCCTATATTATTTTTTTTCTACTGTTTTTATCGTACTTTTACTCTCGTTTCTTTGGCCGAATCCTAGTCATCTAGGGTGCGGTTGATCTTTGCTGGTTTGTGCTGAAAATCAATCGGGTTCTTCCACGAAAGTGAAGATCTTTGCTAGTTTGCTTGAAAACTATTCGTTCGTCGTCACGAAAGCACGACGGTTATCAGCGAAGCCTATTGTGGAGCCTTTTGGCGTGCTTTCGAGTTTGACATACACTATAGAGTTCCTGCTGTGGAACGGTTGCCTATTCATCTTCCAAATATGAATTTTGTTCAGTACAAAAAAGGAACCGACCTAAAAAAATTGCTTGATAGTCCTGCTGCAAAAAAAAAAATGCTAACAGAATGATTCGAGTGTAATAAAAAACATCCAAATGCACGAACACTGACCTATTGTGATTTCCCAAAACAATGGACCTGGGACAATAGCGCCCGCTGTTGGCGCCCAAGGACACCAGTCGAAAAAATTGGTAGAATTTATTATGTCAGCCCAGCCGATGGAGAGCTATACTACCTGCGCATGCTGTTGATGACAGTTAAAGGCGCAAAAAGCTATGCTGATGTTCGGGCCTTTGAAGGGACTGTTTACCCAACTTTTAGGTAGGCATGTGAGTCTAGAGGCCTTCTTGAGAATGATAACGATTGGCATTTGTTGTTTGATGAGGCGATAGTTTCTACGTCCTCCCCGCAGTTAAGGCAACTATTCGTGACTGTTGTAATGTTCTGCTCTATTGGAAACGTCCGATCATTGTTTGATAGGTATTGGTTATACTTTACTGATGACATTCAGCATCGCCTTAGAACAGCGCTCTCAAACCCTGCTTACGTTGTTCCACATGATAGGTTGTTGTCTCTTTTGATTAAAGAATTACACTCTGCATTTGCAAACAGTGGTGGTAACATAGATGACTACGACCTCCCGCGGACAACGATACATTCAGATGATGAATCTGGAAATAGAATGGTCAGCGAAGAATTGGCTCTTGATACTGCTGCCTTGGCTGCTCATGCCAACCTGATGATACCACGACTAAACTCTAAACAACGAAAAATTTTTGACACAATAGTTAGCCGTGTTAGTGAGTCGAGGCCTGGATTTTTCTTCGTATATGGCCATGGTGGCACTGGCAAAACGTTTTTGTGGAACGTGCTCATTTCTAAGATAAGGTCTGAGGGAAATATCGTTCTTGCAGTTGCTTCCTCAGGGGTCGCTTCGCTTCTTCTCCCTAGAGGGCGGACTGCCCATTCTAGGTTCAAAATACCGATTGATATAGATGAAAATAGCATATGCAGTATAAAAAGAGGAACAATGCTTGCAGAACTTATTCAGAAAACGTCCCTTATTATATGGGATGAAGCTCCCATGACACATAGACGATGCTTTGAGGCCTTAGACCGAACATTGCGAGATTTGCTTTCAGAACATAACCCTTCAAATAGTGTGCTGCCGTTTGGTGGAAAAGTTGTTGTCCTAGGTGGTGATTTCAGGCAGATATTACCGGTTATTAAAAAGGGGACACGTAATTCTATAGTTGACGCATCTATAACAAATTCCCCACTTTGGCAACATGTTGTTCTTCTTAAACTCACTGTTAACATGAGGCTCTTCCAGTCCGGTCTTTCTGAGGGACGCCGTCATGAACTTGAACAATTTGCTCGATGGGTCTTAGCGCTAGGGGATGGTATGCTACCGGTATCAAAAAGGATCGATGAGTCTGAGGCGACTTGGATTGATATCCCTGATGATCTACTAATTAGAGCTTCAGATAACAAAATATATTCGATAGTAAATGAGGTTTTCCCATGTTTTGTGCATAGATACACAGATTCTTCTTACCTAGCATCCGTGCTATTGTCTGCCCAAATAACTCAACTGTTGATGAGATAAATGACTACATGGTTTCTATGATACCTGGTGAAATGAAAGAGTACCTTAGTTGTGACACTATTTCAAAAACATCTGAACACATACCTGACTTCGACATTTTGTACCCAACTGAATTCTTAAACTCCATCAATGCCAACAACTTCCTGACGCATAGGCTTGCACTGAAAAAAGGCGCAACAGTAATGTTGCTGCGAAATTTAAATCAATCCCTTGGCTTGTGCAATGGAACTAGATTGTTGGTCCTTTCTCTCGGGCAGCGTCTCTTAGAATGTGTGATCTTGACTGGATCAAACGTTGGCGAAAGAGCATTCATACCAAGAATTGTGCTCAGCACTACGAGTTCTAAGTGGCCTTTTGTACTTCAAAGAAGGCAATTCCCTGTACGTGTGTGCTATGCCATGACAATTAACAAAAGCCAAGGACAGACACTTTCAAGGGTTGGGGTCTACCTTAAAAAAGCAGTTTTCACACATGGCCAATTGTATGTTGCTGTATCTAGATCGACCTCTAGAGATGGCCTTAGGATTCTTATTGAGGACGACAATGGCGCGTGTAGTTCTAAGACTAGAAATGTGGTATACCATGAGGTGCTGGAGGCAGTCAGATTAATGGTATATTCTCGATTGTTGATTTCCACGTGACACGAACCATGTTTATCCAGAGTGCTAGGATATATTTTAAGGTGCTAATTTCGTTTTTAAATGTAGGATTCTGGTACCTAGAACCAAGTGACAACGTCCATGTTTGCTGCTGCTCTGTTGTTCTTGGTGGCTATTTTATCAGCTCTGTTATCGTGCTCTTGTGCAAAAATGTTTCTCTATGTTTTTAGGATCTTTTGTTGTAAGCTTTGTTGTCTGTTTACATGCAGCTCCTACTTCTTAGGAGGGCCTTCACACTAATGAGAAACTTTTACCTTGCTTTCAGATGGCCTACAGCATGCTCTCTAAGCTTGAGTTAGGTGCTGACAACCCACGCATCTATGTTCGTGTTTCAAGGCTATGGGAGTTCGCTAATCCAAATGATGAGACACAATTGCTCCACCTTGGTTTGGTTTTGATTGATCAGGAGGTCAGTTCTTTAGAGCACTTAGCACCCAGCTTTCTATAGAAACAGATTGCTTTACTAATGTGCTTTTGAAACAGGGCACTAGCATTGCAGCACAGATTTACCCCCCTTGTGATCAACTGTTCAGAGAAATCATCACTGAAGGCAAAGTGTACTATCTTAAGTACTACCGTGTGAGGGATTGGAGCAGGCGATACAGACCAGTCAACAACAACCTGTCAATTTGTTTTACAAAGTGGACTAAAGTTGAACAGGTTGCAGATCCGGCAGTTGATTTCCCTTTGTACACTTACTCACTCACACCATATGGTGCACTCCGTCAGCGTGTCGATAGGAAAGAAGAATTCACAGGTATTCTTATTGTGTTATGGGTAATAAAAGCATGACGTACAATGATATAATGTCCTTCAGATCACTGACAAGTTGCTTCCTCTTATTGTCAATACAAAAAAAAGATGTCATTGGCGTTATTACTGAGGTAACATCTGTTACCACAGTTCAGACGCGCATCTGAGATGGTGATAGCCTGAAGAGAAGCGTTTACATACGTGATACTGAGTTAGCCTCAAACCTTATCTATTATCTTCGTTCATGTGAATTGCATTTCCCTAGATTTGTTGATCTGTTTATGTATTATGTCAGTTGACTAACCAGCTATCTCCAGCTGTACTGACTTTTTTTCTTCAACACTACACAAATCATACCCATAGAAGCTATATGCTCTAACATAATCACCGTGTCCAACAAACCACACATGCAAGATTTTTATGCACTTTTTTACTACATCCTAGCAATACAATCTTAAATGTGGCGCTATGGGGAGAACGTGCTACAAGCTTTCTTGTTGATGAAGTGGTTGCTGCTGGTCAGAAAGAACCACAGATAGCGATATTTGTGGGCACTCTTGTGAGGGGCTATGGTGAGTGGGCTCTCAATGTGATCCAAATGTGTTTTTAGACTATGACTCCAATTGTTTTACATATCTTGCACTAACACATTTCTTTCATAGGCGACATATCTCTATCAGGCAACTCAACTTGCAAATGGTACATTAATGTGAACACTCCTGAGGTCAACTCCTTCAAAGAAAGGTTTGTTTTGATTTTCATATAATTCGAGTGGATTTGGTCCACTCTTTTACAGATTCCCATCTAGGCTCATCTGTGTGTTTTTTACAGCATACAGGGAAAATATGAACCTATCAAAATGATTGAGCTCCCAACTGTTGGAGCTGTTCGTACTGGCGCCGAACAAAAGTCGATTGCCCAGATCAAGGACCTCAACCCTTTTATGTTTAGGGTATGTTATATGTTCTATGTATTTAACTTTGCTATCTTATATATCCATGACAATGAGCTCCAGCTAACATATAATCCTTTTTACACCTAGAAAAATGAATTCCTGGTTACTGTCGTCATTAAGAAGATCGACACAGAATCATCCTGGTGGTACCTTGCATGTGATAGCTGCAAGAGAACAACTAAACCATATGGAAAGTCATACAGGTGTGGCAATACATCCTGCCCTGCTGTGGTGTCAGCATCACCTAGGTGAGTACTACATGTCATGAGAATTGGATACGTAAATCAATTTAGAGTCTAACCATGTTTGGATCCCTGCAGGTTCAAACTCAGCCTCATTGCAGGAGACGACACAGGTGACACTAAGTTTGTGCTCTTTGGGCGCACAACACAGCGCATTATCGGTCGACCAGTCGAGATGCTGATACAGAACAACCCTGCTGGCATTGAGTTCATACCAAAGGAAATTACAGATCTTCTTGAGAAGGAGTTTACTTGGAATGTTGCCTTCACTGAAAACACCCTGTCTTCGAGCACTGTTTCGTTCCAAGTGAATTTGATCGTTCGAGGTCCTGACAATCCCTGTTCTTCAGCCTTGCAGTCGCCATCTGCATCTCAGGCATCGTCTGCAGTGCCTTCTCAGGCTTTATCACCAGGGCTATCACAGGGTCTCTCTATTGGGCAGTGTTCAGCAGCGGCTGATCCATCTATTGGATTTGCTGATCCAACAGCTACTCCATCGGCTGGAATAGACAGCCCATTAGCCGCTTCAATCAAGGACAAGAAACCGGAGACTGAGTATCAGTCAAAACCTCCAGTTGAGCTTCCTCAGGACGAAGCAGAGGTAATCGAGTAGGCATAGTCTGAATTTTTGTCATAAAGCATTTCTATGTTAAAAGTTAACATTGCTAATATTGTGGTAATATATATAGAATGATGACAACCTTCCACTAAGCCAGATAGTTGCTGACGATGCTACTAAACATAGCACATCCAAGTCCTACAAGAAAAGGTACCAAGCTCCATCAACATGTTTATGTTACACATAAGGAGCAGTAGTTTGTTCTATATGTTCTAACTGAATTTGCCAAACAGGGCTAGGCCATCTCCCGGTACAGGAGCTGCTAAGAAGTTGTTCAAGGATAGTGGTGATGGTGCTGCTGATGGCAGGTAAACTCAGCCTGTACAACCTGTGCTACAAGAAGTTCGCAGACTGTATGACTAAGCTATTTTGCACTTTCATTTCAGCGGAGACAACAATGCCTGATGCATTGTGGGAATGTGGAGCTTTTGCTTGATACAGTTGCAGGAGAGTACACCGTCAGGCTCAGCGGCCTTACATGCTGCCTTCAGCTTCGCTACGGCTTCACTGGGCAATGTGTTATGTACCTATGCAAACTGTGCTATTGTGTTGCTCATTGTGTGTTTCTGAGCATAATACTTTTGTAATGGACCACGAAAACATCTACCCATGCGTTCTGTAGTTAGCTAGGATTCAATGTTATCATAGATGCACTGTGATAACCATGAATGCTGGCTGTTCATTGAATGTTCTATGCTGGACCTCCTAAGATTAATTAGACTGTTCTAATGTTATAATCCAGAGCAATCGAACTCGATGTTGATTCTATGGTTGCTTGGTTTTAGAATCCCTCCATACGGCTGTTTACTGAAACAACAATGCGTTCCATGCTCATAGCACGGCGTGTACAACGTATCACATTGTGTCGTGGTACTGATTTGTACCACAAATACATCTATTTAACCTTCAACAACCAGCGCTCCACGCAAAATGTGCAGCCCATGCCTGCTTGGCTGCATGCCTGCACACTGACTCCCTTTTTAAAGAGTAACATGCCAGCCTACACAGCTAGCTACTCCTATGAAGGGACAACACGACCTACTAAAAACGCATCCCACACTCTACACTTATTTCATTTCAGCTCATCCTCTTCTTCGACCACAGCGCAACACTCCTCGCCAAGTCTCACAGATTGAATCTGAAGAACTCCTACTCAAGGAAGAACAACTCTTTTCCTACCATCATTTCTACAGGTAAGGGTGCTCTTCTCTACCTCTGTTTGAGGGTATCTCTCTATGCCTTGCTATGCTATGCAGTCTATACGAAATGCAGCCTTCTATTTCGACATAATTGCATTGCCTGATGCTTCGGTAATAATACATCCGGTTCTATTTTCCTAGCCGCGCATGCTGCCTGCGCTTGGCGATAGGAACAAGAACTATTTTTAGAAAATAAAACATATAGCAAGAAAAAACCTAGCAAAACAATTATTCCGGTCTAATACTATTATGGATGTTCTTTATTAGGGATGCAGTTTGATTGGAGCGTTGAGCTAGGCGTGGGGCAGCCACAACGCCCTTCTTCCTATGGAACCAATCGTCCATTACTAGCAACAAAATTCTCCAGGCGCAAGGAGATATCGCATATGCTAGCTGACATCATATACACAAGAGCTGTTGTTGTTAAGGTGTCTGGAGCTGGAAATCTGACCACAACAAGAATATCAGCGATGATAAGCGCCGTCTGCAGGTGTCAAATTGATGATTTCGCATTGCTCCCTTTCCGCCCAAAGATGTTCATTGCCATCTTCATGGATACCGATCTGCAGGAAGAACTGTCTGAAAGAGCTTTCAAAAAGGTATCGTTCACCTTCAAGGCAACTCGCCTCACATTTGAGCCTTTCAAGATGAATCTTGGTAGCACTATAAATCCACTGCGCCAGCGGGTTATACTTGCGCTAGAAGGTGTGCCACCAGAATCATGGAACAAAGAAGCTATATCAGAGCTCATGGACAGTTGCTGTTTTGTAGAGGAGTTGTATGAAGAGCACCATATCCAAGAACTTTCAATTTTTAAGTTAGCTGCCTGGACAACAGATTGTGACCTTATACCCAAGGTGATAAGTTGGAACATTGAGACTAAAGAAGGTCGTCGAGGATCAGCAAACATTAGTTGGATGCACAATGCAGCTCTGTCAGTGGTGCTTGTTCATATAGAGAAGTTGTTCGACTACACTGACGAAGACAGCGGGAGTGATAGCGACGGAGAAGTTCTTAGGGAATATGAGCAGCAAAGGCCACGTGTCCCTGTTGTCAAAACATTTAGCTGGGTGCCCTTGAAGATTGATATAAACAACGGACCAGTTGAAGGCGGTACACCAGCCATAGCTCCACGCCGTCTTCCTCTTGAAGTTCGCAGGCGTGGTCGCCTACCTTAATCACATAAAACACTGCCCTCTGTTATGTACGCTTTAAAGCCTAACATTTTCACCTGCCTTTCCATGCTCATGGATCATGCGAACAGCTGCTTAGTGTTTTCTCTACGTGTTCTGTCAGTTTTTGTTTTCCTAACAATTGGCCTGCTGAGCAAGGCCTAAGCTTCCAGTTTAGCTAAAATATGATTCGTATATTCCTCTTAGCAATTTACTCCTTTTACATCACTGAATAAGAGCTGATAGTGTGCCACGAAGCGCGCCGCAAGTTCTAGTGTTGTGCAAGACGAGTGACACATCACACGCGTACAGTTTATACTCGACCGGATGGAAGACAAAAATGGTTGGAACGTACAGTACTGGCATACTCGTGTAACGGCATTGAATATCGATTGATCTGTCACATACTACCATATTACATCATTGCCGGGACAACATGAGGCATGGAGAATCGTACAAACATGCAACTACGACCTACGGATCGACGGCGCACGCATGTGTTGTTGTTTGGGATCGTGTCGCGTGGTGCTGTAAATATTAAATATTGATCGAATTCGTTCGTTAGAGAAACAGCTCGGGATGGGAATTCCCTTTTTTACTACTCATATTCAGATTTATCATCAGAATTAGATTTTTATAGGACGAAGAAAGTATGTTGTTAGAGTCTGGTATGGTGTTCGCATGACCCGTTTCTCTGAATGCTAGGAGAGTGCGTGTATATGAAGGAATTACATATTATTATCATTTCAAATATTAATATAAGAATTCATGTTCCTTGATATATTCCACTTAATAGCATATGAGCGGTTGGTTCTTTAAAGATAATGGAATAACATCATGTCTTTATTTTAGAAAAAAAGCTAATATATAATCACTTATTACAAACATAGCTCGCTTAACATAGAGATGATAAAAAACTCCAAACATGATGAGGCAATAAGTCTATAAACTCCAACACAAAAGAGAAATACATCTTATTCAATTTTATTTGTAAATATCTATCCAAAGTTGGTGAAGATCTGTGTGACCGTTGACTCTAAGTTCCAGTATGCAATATGTATTACTCCCTTCGAACTGATAATACTTATCGTTTTAGACACTGGGTATGTCAAACTTTAGAATCTTTGATTATGAATCATTTTTAAAATATTCGTCTTTCAAATATGGTGACTACACGTATAGATTAGTCTTAAAAAGTACTTTAATACAATTATATATTTGTTAACATTTTATACATATTATAATAAAAAATAATGATCAAAATTATTTTTTGAAAATCGTGGCCTTATCTAAAACGATAAGTATTATTAATCCGGAGGGAGTAGTTCATTATCCTCGTCATATTTTTGTACTTGTGAGGTGCCAATATATTGTCTTGGAAAGTACGTCCATATAAGATTTAGTTGAAGATTTATCAAAACCATATTATTTATACTCAGCAAAGTCCAACAGAAAAACATATGGTCCTACTAAGTTTTTTGGTTCTTGAGCATATCATTCAAAAAAATAAAAGAGTACCAGGCACACCAACACGTGCGCTGATTCTGATTTTATAGTATGATTAATAACAAACCACCCATTCTATTAGAGAAAGAAACGGTCAAACGGGGCACCGCAAAGCTACATCTACAGTCTACAGATTACACGCATGCCAATTCCTATTTGATTTAAGGCAGGAAATGCGTGTATTCGATCTGTTTCGTCTATCTGACGCATAAGAGCTGGATGAGCACCGATCATCAAGACATCAACGAGTGACAGAAGATCGATGAACAGCTACAATTCTGCTTGCCTGTATTTAGGAACAAAAGTATAATAAATATTTGAAAAAACATTGCACGCTATCTACGTACTGACTAATATTTTTTTCTTCTTCTTATTTTGCAGGCATGCGTGCCAAATGAGAAGTCATTATATTAGCTTGGATCAACGGGTAGGCATGTACTAGTACGTGCAAAAGCCCAATTCATATTTTTGTACTCGTGATTTGTCATCCTGATCAGTAACTAGAGGCAGCAGCACTACGTGGAATTCGGAGACGTGCAGTGCCAGGGCATATGCATGTGAAAAAAAAAAGTGCACGCCAAATTGAGCAACCTTAGCCACGTGCACACGTGGATGGATAACGCACGCCTGCAAGTAGTATAGTGGCAAAATTATGTTAACCATCTCAATTATCACTCTTGTTTTGTGATTTAATCTATTACTTATTTTGTTTCAAAAACCTACTCACCCAACACTAACATAGGTTGAAATTGCCTTATCAACCCTCCCCCACCATCCCATCCCCACGCGCGCGCGCAGCCCAATTTTTTTCTAACTTGAATGTGCGCCAGGGCATATATATCATCCAGTCTCGTCGAATATTATTAATGTGATGAGTTCAACTCGAACTCATTCTATACAAAGATCAGTGTTACTTCTAGGGGTGGAAAAAAATTTGGGCTCGTGAGCTCAGCTCGGGCTTGGCTCGAGCTCGCTTAGCCCGGCTCGGCTTAAATGCCAAACGAGCAAACCCAAGCTTCCTTTTCAGCTTGGTTCTGAAACGAGCCGAGCCTGAGCTGGCTCGCGAGCCGCTTGATTTGGCTCGTGAGCCTAGGCCATCATGTATTTATATGGATGATTTTATTTTCTAATGGAGTTATTATTTGTTAATATGTAATTTATTATCTATATTTTAATGAATTTAATATATAAAGTTATTTTAATTTTAGGGTTAATTGGATCCATGCCACTGCAACTTTGCCAAATTGAAAAAATACCACTACTATTCGTCATATCGGCTACATGTCACTCGAAATTTCTAAAATTAGAACCATGCTACTCCAGTCACTTCTTCCGTCCTCCTCTCTCACGCCGTCTTGTTCCCGTCCTTATCCCCCTCGCTCCTTCCCGTCCTCCCGCTCCCAGGTGGCCGGGGATAGCACCACCACCTTCGTCGTCCTCGCCGGCGCAAGGGTTGGCGGTGGCGGTGCAGGAAGACGAGGCCGGCCTGTGCCCTGTGGTTCCCGTTCGTGCTCACCAACTCACTGGAGAAGGACATCTTCTCGGACCTCTTCTACGAGGTGCCCGTCGCGGCGGCGGCGTCGGCTGCGGCTGCTAGCCCGGGCGCCGATGGCAACGGCGACGGTGAAGGCAAGCCTTGCAAGGACGACGCGGCAATGGCGGAGGAGGAGTGTGGCGGGCCGAGCGCAGCGTCCGAGGCGCCGTGCGACCTGATGCCGCCGCCTAAGTCGATGCACGCGTCCTGCTCGAGGCAGCAAACGAGCCTTGCGAACGGCGGCGACAACGCCGGGGACCTGTCAGAGCTCGTCTGGCGAGGACGTCCGGCGGGACGGCGCAGCGGAAGCCGGAGGCCGGTGGCGCCGCGTCGTCGTCGATGCTGAGCGCGATCGGGTTGAGCATCTGCGGATTTAGTTGGATTTGTTCGGATTTGTTGAATAAATCTAGCTGTTTTGTTTGTTTTAGTTTTCCCTGCTTTCGGTTCTTTCTATTTTGCTTAGTCAAACACGATTTAGCTTTGTTTTCGGATCGTGTGCAGTAAGGCTTGACACGCGCTGAGTTCGCGCGGAGCTGGTGTCGTGCTCGTCATGTCCTGGATCGTGGGATGGCACGACGTGGCAACGGATACGTGCGCACATTTAGGAGTCCACTTCTTTTCAGTTGTAATTTTTCAGTGGCAACGGATATGTAGTTCAATGCAACAATCAGAAAATCAGCAGCTTCGCAGCACCAAAACCTCAGAGTTCATTCTTTTCTTCTTTGCAAAAGTTCCAGAATCTTGAGTGTTTCTATCAGGATTGGTTCGCCACACCTGCGCTTCACCGACCACCACCACGATGCTGCCGTCGCGGAGAGAGATACTGGAGCGGTGGGCGGCGACGGCGGAGGGTCAGGGACGCCTAGCTGTCCGCGCTCGCGTCGGCCACCCGTGACCGCCCTCGCCGCCGTGTTCTGGGAGCCGTCCCGGCGCCGTCGGACGCGTGGTCGACGGCGGGGGCGGCGCGGAGTGGGGCCTGCCACGCCGCGGCCCTGCGACCTAGCCTTCGACTCCGACGGCGGCTTGCCACGGGCCACGTGGGGTGCATCGTCAAGAAGCTCAGCGGCACGTCGTCGCCGCCGCCGTTGTCCTTGATCCGCGACGGGAGGTCTCGGGAGCTGCCACCGCCGCCGTCCTCGACGACGTCTGCGGCGGGAGTGCTCCGGAACCGCCTCCGCCGGCGGCGGCGTCGCCGCTGTCCTTTGCAATCGCACGGAGAAAGAAGAGGGAGATGAAACGATTAAACGGGGAAACGAGATGGTGTGAGAGAGGAGACGGAAAAAGGGATGGGAGTGGCATGGTTTCAATTTTAGAAATTTGCAGTGGCACGTAGCCAATATGATGAATAATAGTGGTATTTTTTTAATTTGGCAAAGTTGCAGTGGCATGGATCTAATTAACCCTTAATTTTATATGTTGATGATTTGTTATTGCTTTTCTTAATGATTACAAATTATATAGCTTCAATGGAAGGCTCGTAAGCCAGCTCGAGCTGGCTCGAGCCAGAAAACGAGCTGAGCTGAGCTCATGTTTTAGTTCGTTTCCCTAACCGAGCCGAGCCAAGCCAAATCTAGCTTGTTGCAAGCCATTGCAAGCCGAGCCGAGCTAGGCTTGGCTCGGCTCGTTTTCACCCCTAGTTACTTCTAGCTTACAAACTCTTCTTGGACCTTGAGTTGAGAAATAGCCTAAGGACAAATCCGAGCCAGCTGATACAAATCCGCGTCAAAATAAAATGGGTCGAATGTGCTACTCACAGGCGTGTACATGGCAGTTTCAACATGCGAGTGTTGAGGTGGATGAGTTTTTGGAATAAAACAGGTTATGACGTAGAATATCAAAAATAAGGGTAACAATTAGAGTGGTTTACGCAATTTTGCATAGTGCATTCCATGCTTGAATGGACTTCGACTTTTGATGCAATTACTTTTCTCTCTTTGATTGAGATGGCATATATGCGTTTGGGCCTTGAGTAGCTGTCGGCCTAATTTGTACAGGCCATTTAAGAGCAATATTATCCGGCCCATAAACCGAGTGGTGGGTCCGAGCTGCGCGCCGCCATCCGCAATAGGGCCGTGGTAAGCCAGATTGGGCCTGATGAGTTGGATCGAAAGGCAAAACTTTTTTTTCTTTTGCCGTCGGATGGATAGGATGGGAGTGGGACCATCGACAACGCATGCCACCTACGAGTGAGACCTAACCGCTGCTGGCTTCCTGCCAACTTTTTTTTTCCCCAAAGAAGGGTTTTTTTTTTCCGGCCTCTATATCTAATCGGATATATGTGACCATTTAAATTAGAAAATTAGCCCCATAAATAACTTAATCTACAATTCGCTCTTCTATGAAGAATTAAACTCACGACCTTAGGGTACTACTCAGGTCACTGCAACCATTAGGCTACATGCTTACTATGTGATTCATGTATAAAATAAATTTATTTTAAGATGAAGAGTATAAAGAAAACAAATAAATGGTACTGTTAAATGTCATGTGTCATGATATGCTTAAAAACTACCATGGGTCAAGAAAAGGAGGAACTTTGCTCCCTTCAATCACATATTTGATTTTCCTTCAAAATATATATAGAGATGTAGGCACTCATATTCACACGAGCACACTTATCTATATAAAGTTTTAAAATTTTTAGCAATCAATATCTTCTTTAAATATGCAAATTAGTCAGACAATCACATAAAACATATAAAAGATGATTTATGTTAATAATTACGTCATATTGCTATTTTAGCACTATGTTATATGCCTACTCCTTATGTTTTTATTTAAAACCTAAACCCTTCTAAAACTTATTTCCAGAATTTGAACCATTTAGTCACACCAGCACACCTGATATGGTAAAACAATACTGACACGCCACACTCATCGGGCGTGACAGGTTTGTCAGCCAAATAACATTACCACGTCAGCCGGATCAGTGTGATAGTGTTGTTTTGCTACACCAGTCTAGCTGACGTGGCCAAATAGTTCAGATCTTGAAATTAATTTTTGAAATGATTATTTTTAAAATTAAAAATTTAAAATTACAAAAAGCAAAAAAAAAGATCACTCCTTATTGATATATTTGACTAACTACATCGATGTTTAATATAGTACGTGGCTCTCATCTTTTCTCTATGGTTTATAAACCGTTGTCAAAAATTTGAATTTAAAAATTGATTATAAAGTTTCTTATCTGATTTTATTTTTCAGCATTAGCTTTTAATATCGCTTAGGACATTCTTAAGGTAGGAAATTAAACCAACTCTATGTGCATACTAAACTTTTTCATAAGAAAAAAAAACTACAATGGTACTGTACCTCTTCTTTTCAAACCAGCATTAACTCAGCAAAACGTACCTCCCTTATCTCAAAATCAAGCAACCCATAATGTGGATTTTATCCTTAAGCTTCGTTCCCCTCTTGCTTTTCCCTCCCTAATCAACTGGACCGAACAGCTACTACCCTTGTCGGATCACGACTCCACCCCCACCCGAACCCGTCAACCCGCCACCCGCACCCGCACCAACCCATCTCCTTCTCCTCCTAACTCAACTCGACTCCAACCGCCGCTCACCGGAATGCGGCGGTGACGAGACGACCAACCACCTCCTGCGACTGCTCGGATCTCGCGACGCGGCGGCGGCGGAGGGAGAGGGAGATCCGGCAGCGTGTGGCAAGAGAGAGAGAGAGAGAAGCCATGGCGAGCGACGTGCCCATGAGCCCCGAGCTGGAGCAGGTGGACGGCGAGATCCAGGACATCTTCCGCGCGCTCCAGTGAGTCAGATCTCTCCCCACCTCCCCCACCGCCGCCGCCTCCTTCTCCTCCCCTCCAGCATTCGGCCCCCTCCCCCCACCGGCTTAGTGGGCTGCGGAAGCTTCTCGAGGCTTCGGCGGCGGTGGCTCAGATTTTCGCCAGTCTCCCAATCTGTGCTCGAAATTGTTCGCGGTTTCCGCTGTTTGGTTCACTGTTTTTCGTTTGCAGGAATGGGTTCCAGAAGATGGACAAGATCAAGGACTCCAACAGGCAGTCCAAGCAGCTGGAAGATCTCACCGGGAAGATGAGGGAGTGCAAGCGGTAGGTCTCCCTGCCTGCCTGAACACCACTATGTGCTCTGCTAATGCACAGGCTCACGCCTGAACCCATGGTTTAGTTTAGCTTCTCCATCTGTGTGCCATTCGAGTTCCTGGCTTGAACAAGCAGTTTTAGATCTTTTTGCATCTGGCACATGAGTTCTGCAACTGCTCTGCCTGTAAGATGTAGCACTAATGTCTTGGTAGATTTGTGTAAATATGATGAAGTTGGTGTTTTCGCAGCTTAATCAAAGAATTTGATCGTATTCTCAAAGAGGATGAGAAAAAGAATTCGGCTGATGTCAACAAGCAGCTAAATGATAAGAAGCAGCTGATGGTTGGTACTAGTTTTCTTCACTAGTGTTTGTGTTACCCTTACTGGACAATTTAGCTCACAAGTGTAATTTGTTTCTTGTGTGTTAAAACAGATCAAAGAATTGAATTCCTATGTCACATTGAGGAAAACGTAAGTAGATTTTCCCCTTTCGTTATGCATGTGTTTTTTTTTCCTTGTGTTGAATTCAGTGTCTCATTTGCATATGTGATCCTGTTACATTGTACATCACTTGTGGTAATAGACATGCAACTCTCATGGTGTTTCAGGTACCAAAGCAGCCTGGGTAATAAGAGGATTGAACTATTTGATACTGGTAATGATCAGGTGACCGAGGACAACACCGTTCAAATGGCATCAGGTGGTTGTAGTTTCTTATATCATTGTTAACCTGCCCCTGAGAGGTAATGTGTTCTTATTCTAACCAAAGCACTTTGGTAATTCTTCAGAAATGTCAAATCAACAACTCATGGATGCCGGAAGGAAACAGATGGACCAAACAGACCAAGTTATTGAGCGTTCGAAAAAGGTGCGCTAGTAGATTTTGCTTTCATTTCATTACACACTTCAAGAGCAAATTTACAAGAATCCTTTCTTGTAGGTTGTTGCACAAACCGTTGAAGTTGGATCTCAAACTGCTGCAGCTCTATCACAACAAGTAAGTTTTTTGGGATGATAAAATTCAACAGGATATTCCTTGGACATATCTTGTTAGAAAGGTCAGTCCTGATAAGTTTAATCCAGCAGCCTAAAATTCTCTATACATCTTTGTAGACAGAACAAATGAAGAGAATTGGCAATGAGCTAGACTCGGTTCACTTTTCACTGAAGAAGGCTAGCCAAATGGTGAAAGAGATTGGTCGCCAGGTTCTTTCTCTCTCTCTCTCTCCCCCTGCGCACATGTGTGTTATTCCTTTCATCCCAAAATAAGTGCAGCTCTCTAGTCCCAAATTTGAACTAGAGGGCTGCACTCATTTTGGGACAGATGAGAATTGGCTGTGCCTAGACTTACAAGATTCATTGCTGCAGGTTGCAACTGACAAATGTATCATGGCATTCTTATTTCTGATAGTTTGTGGTGTGATTGCAATCATTGTTGTTAAGGTATGTTTTTAATTGCTTTTGCAAATGTACCCATGTTGTTTACCTTAGGTGACATCACTTGTTGAGAGAAAAACTGATTCTATATCCTCCATATGTGTAAGTTTAACTAAAAGCCCATGACCTCTGGTGAAAATTTCTGTCCTGTTAATTGTAGAGCCAATTAGTGCACCTAGCTAGTTTCTCGTTAACTCTACGTGTTCTACCATATGTTGGAGATAAGAATGACCAATAAAAGGAGCAGGAATACATCATTTGGATAATAACTAGAGCTAGTGATCAGTCCCACATTTGGGGTGTTACGGCATGCAATGCAAGCATACTGATTTAGTTCCAGAATGTCGTAGATTGTTTCATTTGTCACATTTTACATTACAAGCTAGTTTTACATTACATTGCAATGAATGACTGGCCTGCCGTTCTTCCAGATTGTCAACCCTCACAACAAGAATATCAGAGACATCCCAGGACTGGCACCACCTGCGCAGAACAGGAAGCTCTTGTCCATAGAATCTTTCGGAAGCCTCTGAGCATTGCGAGTGGGAGGCAACCGAGATGTTTGGGAGAAGATAAGATGCACGTCGTGACAATTCTTTTGCGCTTGTATATCATCTCATGTCGTTATTCCCTTCCACTGATCTATTCTTTTTCATGTAATTGGTCATTAGTGTTGGATTTACGTTTGATGCTTGCAGTGCGGCTTCTTGTTGGCTTTATGAATGTGTGTATATGTGGTAGTGATGAGGATACAAAGATATTTGTTGTTCATTTTATTCTTCACGTAATCACGTGAAGGCTTCAGTTTGCAGCTGTTCCAATTTTCATATCTTTGTGAATTGTGATTTGCTTCAGTCTCGTCAGAATAAAAATGTAACATAGGGTGTGTTTAGTTCACGCCAAAATTGAAAGTTTGGTTGAAATTGGAACGATGTGACGGAAAAGTTGGAAGTTTGAAGAAAAATTTTGGAACTAAACTCGGCCATATTCGTACAAAATCTGACGCCCAACTTGGCAGGGTCAGACAAGCATCTGGGGAAAACAAGGTCGTTCAAGCCAAAACGTAAAATAAAGATGATAGAAATGCAAGGATCCTAGATGGATCACTGGACTTATGTTACAGTGATTGCAAAAGGTTACCGGGCAACAAGTTATCTTAGCTCTTGTACGTCCCAGGAAGAGGAGCTTGTGTTAACTGATTAATTAACAAGTAACATTAACCCTCCCATGGAGAGGATGGCTATGTCATCTCTCGGATCGAACTTAAGAAGAGGCAGTTCAGGCTGTAGAGGGCTGTGCATCCTCGTCGGACAATAATAGGTCACTGAAGAAAGAATCAGTGAGACAATCTTTAGCGGAATCATACTTGGCTAGGCGTTTCTTGAACGCTCGGAGCTCCCTGTCGTCTTTGGAAGTAAATGTCTAGCAAGAGTTACTGAGGTTAGCAATGGTGACAAATTTGATTTGTAGGCAATAACAAAATCAGCCCAAATTCAAACGTTGTCAGGAAAGATGAACTCACGGAGTATCTCTTCTGCAGTACGATATCGACAAGATAAATTAGCCATACGACGTTTGTCTTTGGAAAGCTGCAATGACAATTAAACAGACCTCAAATGTCAGATCAGCAAGTTTTTAAGCTCAAAGGTACTAGGAAATTCATTTATGTTTCCGATTTTGAAAGTATTTTTCTATCAATTTCTGATTAAAAAAAGTTTACTGTAGTTTTAAATCTATGCAAAAGTAACTTCAGCTAGTGAATAGCCATACACATAGTTTGTGAGTCGGCTAGAATAATTAGTACTTTGCTATTGCAAGCTAACAAAGTTGGTCTGAAACTACGAATCCCGCGGCAATGTCAATGACACGCGTATGTATGGCTCAAGAATTGTTCTGTGTCTTACGTAGTGGAGTACTTACCTGCCCTCCCAGTAATCATTGGTAATCTGTTTCATTTTTCGGTATGTTTCTGCCTGCATATTATAAGACATATATTACACTAGCCCAAAATGTTTTAACATGCTACTTTCAAAGTGATCATCTGAAAACCTGCTTATCTCGTTTTGGTCCTTCAAATAAGGCAGGGTCCGTTGACAGGTCTAAAAAGAGGATAGCATCACCTGGAGAGTAACATTACAAACACAAAAATTGTCAAATGGACAAAACATAACACATAAAAGGCTAACAAATGAGAAATGACCGTATCACTTTGCTCTTGAGGAAAAAAGAACAAGAACCACAAAGGTGTTACATACATGCGTAGCACTTGAGATGCAAACTTGAAATATTTTATGGAGCTAACTGAATTGATCATATAGTAATACCAGAAGTTAACGTACATGGACTAACCAGAAGATGGGCATATTCAGCTAGGATCTATCAGATCCAATAAGAACTTGGAGGTGCAAATGTAATTATTACTCACTCCGTCCTAAAACAAGCGCAGTTTTGCACTATTCATGTCCAATGATTGACTGTTCGTCTTATTTGATTTTTTTTATGATTAGTATTTTTATTGTTATTAGATAATAAAACATGAATAGTACTTTATGCATGACTGATTCTTTTTAATTTTTTCATAAATTTTTCAAATAAGACGGACGGTCAAACGTTGGACACAGATACCCACGGCTCCACTTATTTTGGGACGGAAGTAATATTCCTTTGCAAATGTTTTTTGTGGCTAAATATTTTGCTTATGATGACAACACAAAAGCATACAAAAAATCACCAGTTTTAGTAATTCTAGAAATTGTAGGCCACATCAAATTTAAAACTACAAATGGGTGCAGCGTAATGTAATGCAAAAAAAATACTAGGTTCATGGAGTACCTGTATTGATCCGAGAAAGCGTAAAATCAATTATTGAGACGTTCAAACCAAAAGTTCTAGTACACATGTTTTTCCCTTGAAGAGTGAAACCCATTGTATGATTCTTGTCTTGTGTTTCATCTCGATCCAATAGAATGTTACCCCTGCGAAATGAGCCGGTTGTAAGCAATAATAGACAACTAAAACTGAGAAGAAAGAATATCAACCACTGGTCTGAGCAGTTGGGGTTCCCAATAGGAACCTTAAAAACAACTCAACTCTGTCCACCCATTGTCACCACCTATATTTTGACCCACTTTAAGTATTGTTAGGATTTTCCCAGCTACCTGGTATATTAAATCCACGTGTACTTATAAAAACATCAAAATTTCACATTCTAAATATTGGCCCTTTTTTTGCATCCTGTACAAACACCTAACAAAACTAAAAAGAATAAACTACCTCATCAATGTTACATCATTTCGTTGGAGAACACTAAACTAAGGATGTGAATGGAAATCATTTTTGAAAGTACAAACCAATGCAAATCTCGATGTTCAAATTCGCACGCGCTTTCAGCAACAGCTAAAGCAGCAGTGACCTGCATCAATAAGATGATTTCTAGTTTATCCAAAGACTTTGTAGTTGAGGTAAAATTCATAAAAGCTTAGGATACACCAGGTTTATACTTGAACCAGTAAACTGCAAGCCTCATTGTAGTCAAGCAAAGCAAATTTTTCAAGGTCTCTCCCACCATCAGCTTGCACAAAGACAATATAGCACTGCAAGAAAGTTACAAAAAGATGTGATAACCAGAAGAAATGGTCACGCACACTTCACCACAATAACTGAACGATGTGTGGTTTGAACGATCAGAATCCTACTTGTTCATTCGAAAAATCATTTGGATGATCATTCTCAGAACAACATTTGGCATCCCAATCTTCCCAAGCACAAATAAGTGAAGGGTCATATGGACCTTGACAAACCCAAAAACTGCAAAAACAGACAAATATCAGAAGAATTTAGGCCACTTGGTTGTTGGGTAAAGCTGGCTTAGTCATTTCATACAATTTCTACGAAGATAACTACAAGATAATGAAAAGCGCATACTCTTTTGTCTCAATGAAACCATGGCATGAATTTTCTTTCACATTATCACCCCGGTCTGCTCTTAGATTATTAAGTGTTAGACAAAGCAAAACTTCCTCAAGAACTTCTTCTGCTTTCTGCAAAACAGAACCATCCAATGACTAATGAGTACCTGAAAATTTCAGAGTGGACAGCACAAATGAATGAAATAAACCTTTTGGGTCTCTCCATTAACTAGTGATGTTCCATCAAAGGGAACCACTTTACAGACAGTACTACCAGCCCTGAAGGCCTCGCCGAATGTTCCTTCACCAAGCTTCACAATGCTGCCTGGTGTACTATTTCCATGAACATCTTCGTTAAATGACGAATAAAGACTGCATAGTAGTTAATAAACATGTAAGGTTGAACCACCTACCAGTAAGTGGAAAACGCTTCAGCTAGGGTTATAGGTGCAGATTGATTGCAAACCAAAAGGAGTTGAGCAAAGGCAGTCATAGCTTCAGCACTCAATGATGGAATGCTGCTATCATCAGGTTCTTCCTTAATCTTAAGCTCACTAAAGGATGTAAAAATGCTGGTTTTGTCACTGAGCCCTGAAGGGATTGTTCTTCTCATAGGATTTGTTCTAGACCCCCTATCCTTTTCAGGGGTTCTATAACTGTCGTGAAGACTGCAATCACTACGGACTGATGGTACAACTGGGGTCTCCATGATATCAAACAAGGGCCTGGATGCTGCAAATTTTGCAAGCTTGGAGATTTTCCATCTCTCCAGTATTGCAGATAGATCATGCACAATGTAATTCTGCTCCATTCCTCTCGCCCAAGTGCCAAAGTTCTTAGGTGAAGGGCTCTCCTCCATCAGTTCAAAAGCATCAACTTCTTCAAAATAAGCCTTTTCTTTCTTCAAGTCAGGAGGCCCCCCAAAAGTTCTTTTCTGCAATAGAATAGCAAATTTAAAGGCAAACCACTTCAATGCTGTTAGCAAAAATGAAGGCAAAATATATCAGCCCTACCACTCGGTTACCCGGCTTTGGTGGCCTTTTCTGTGCTCTGCAAGGATTCTGCTGAGGTTGAATTTTTGTTCCAGGAGCAAAAAGGATACTTTCCCGTCCTCTGTCAAGTTTCACCAGAACATTTTTTTTAAGAAAACAATGTTGGAGGCTAAAAATTTTACTTGAGAAGTTGAGAACTGAGACTCTTCTACATCTACTAAGACCCAACAATTGTTAGATCAGATCTTCATAAGCAAACGAATAGGACAAAGGGCAATGGACCTGAAATATAATTCAAATCTTGCAAGTCACATTATTCATTGTGAACAAAAATATTATTATATTATATTTATCAAGTGCTAAGGAGTACCATTCTGTAACAGAAGGTATATACTGAGATTTGCACCAGAAGTTATTTATCTTAATACTCTCTATCGCCTAGGTTGTTGAATTTGCATGTGGCAAAATAGTCTATGAACCTACTTATTCTGTCATGTAGTAAGTTTATTCAACGATTTTTACATGGGAGGTAATGACATCACAGGGACCTAAGAGTTGTCCAGTCTCCACTAGCTTGAGAATGGCAAATCTCAAAACTTCACGGAAATTTCAATGCCCAAATCAAGAAACAAAAGTGTAAATATTTCACAACTCTAACATTTAATGCTGTAAAAAATTGCATTTAGGTCTAAAATTTATTTAATACCTCTGAAATCCGTACAATGGCAGCATAAAAGATCAACTTAAAAGTATGTAGCTTCTGGCAAATATAATCTTGGGGGTACAAATGACAGTTCCAAACAAATACTAACACGCACTAGCATGAGCATGGTAATGACTACTAAGCAAAGCTAGCATTGCAATATTTCTTACTTGCTGACGAGATTGACATGTTCCGGAGTCCATTTATCTTAAGTACACAATGAAAAATAAAAGAAAGGAATACAAACTTTAATGCGAAAACTACAAAGAGAGATGTGAGGCATTCAAATGAAAGAAAGGCAAAACAAGAAACTCATTTAAATTTTAAAGGTAAAACACTAAAACAAGAACCTGCTATCTCTATCTTCTCTACTGGACTCCCTGTTAATGAAGCCCCGTCCACGGTAGAGAGGCTTCCACGAGAAGCTCAACCTCCTCAGTCCTCACTCATGGTTATTGCTCATATGGACATACTCCCTCTGTCCCAAAAAAAGACAAACTCTGGGTTTCCGTGTCCAACGTTTGACTGTCTGTCTTATATGAAATTTTTTTATAATTAGTATTTTCATTGTTGTTAGATGATAAAACATGATTAATATTTTATACGTGACTTGTCTTTTTAATTTTTTTCATATTTTTTTTAAATAAGACGGACGGTCAAATGTTGGACATGAAAACCCAAGGTTTGTCTTTTTTTTTTTGGACGGAGGGAGTATATAGAAAGCTTCTACAAGAAGCTAGCAGTGAGCACGAGGGAAACAGTACAAAGCTTTATTACAGCTGTACGGTCACTAGAACATGGCCCAACTACACAACAGTGCCTTTTTGGAACGCCAAAAAATTCTCCAAATTTTTGCATTCCTATGCGAATTGATACTAAAATCCTGCTCTCTAGGTTCTTATATTTTGGGACAGATGTAGTATAAAACTAGGGGATGTCATTTATTATTGGTAAGTGCACATTGCTTAATGAACAGCTCACGGTCTAATGTGTGTGGGATGTAGGGACTAAAAAAAGGTGTGTCGATCATAGAGCAACGAACTAGAGATATGAAATTAATGGCATTGCAAAATCTAATGTTTTCACAGATGGGGATGCATCTGGTTGGAATTTGATTTCCTCATTGCATTATTTTAGAGAAAAGGCTCTGCGAGCCCGGCTTTACTGAAAGCTTAACAGGGTTCCTCATTGCATTATACTACTAGTTTTCAATCCCTTTCAGCTGCTACAAAATTTAGGGGAGGTTTAATTTCCCTTCAGCAGCGTAGCATCTCGGAAATTCCACAGAAATTAAATCGAACTTACAACCGGAGTAGCATTAAACTGAAGAAGCCAGTGGAGTTGAAGCCCACCTGATGGAGAGCGACCGATTCCAGCTGGTCCTCTTGCTCGGCGCAAAGCTCGCCCTCTTCTCGCCGGCCGCAACGCCTCTCCTGAAAAAAAAAAAAAACATCGGAAAGGGGAAATCGAAAGGAAATCCAAAACCCTAGAACCAAACCCCCGGAGATCGATCGATCAGATCGCGGAGACTCACACATCGACGGCGCCCCTCGGCCTCGACGCCTCCTGCGCCGCCCGCCTCCGCCCGTACACCACGCCGATGCGGGCCGCGCCTCCGCCTCCGCCGCTGGCCATGATCTCCGACCACAGGTCGCCGCCGCCGCCGCGAGCGCCCGCGTGGTGGTGTCCCGACGGCGCGGAGGCCTTCCCCGCGGTGCGCCCTGGTGCCGCGGCTTCTCTCGCCATGTCGATCGCCGAGAGGTCTCGAGTAGTCGCCATTGAATCGGAGAGAGAGAGAGAGAGGGAGAGAGGGGGGGGGGGGGGGGTGCCGCCGCGGGAGTTTGAATTTTTTCGCGTTGGAGGTCGGGTACCCCGACCGTTGGAATATGGGTTTGGGCTGGGCCGAAATGGGATTCAAGGCAACGGTGCTGGGCTTAGAGTTGGGCCGGAAAAGGATTCTGGCCGAAGGAAAGAGTGTACTGGGCCTACTGGCGCCGAATAACTTTTTTTTTCGCGAACGCAATTTGTGCTATATTTTTTTTCGAGAACGCAACTTGCGAAAATGTTGGAGATCGGGTGTCCGATCAGCGCCATAAAAATCGGTGCCCGCCCCTTCCCACACCTCCTCCTGGTTCTCTGTGCCGTTCCCACCACGTGCCCCACCACATGCGTTGTTGCAACAAATTATCCACATATTATGAAAACGTTTTATTAAGGGAATTCGTTTTAATTTTTGTTTCACCAACAATATTTCAGCAATTGTACTTGTAATGTTTTACTATGTATAGATCAAATGTTGCAGTAAATTGAAACATCCTTTTGCTATTTGTTGAAACATTGTTTTATATATGGTGAAATAGCACCTGATTTTTTAGAAACCGTTTGTTTCATACGTTGTAGTAAAATATTTCATGAGGTGATTTGTTTGTGTTTTAGCTTTTTAAACGATTGAAACATTTTCGATCTACTTGGTGAAACAGCGCCTGATGCCCGATTTGTAGACGCCTCGCGCAACTTGTGCTATATTTTTTTTATGAACGCAATTTGTGCTATATTTCTCGTAAAATCCCAGCAAATTCAGGCCATTTTAGATTGCCAAAAAAAATTGTGTCCTATAAGTTGATTGGCAACTTCATTACTGTTTTGGTTACAGTTTGGATCTAAACTATTCTTCTTACCAAATAAAACAATGTGATACCTACTAAATGTTGCTACCAACTCTTCTCTCATCGTTTTTTCTTCTCCAACTTCTTTTTGTTCCTACCCATGCATGGCTATTCGTTTTCTATATGTTAACATGTCCATGTTTGATGTTGCACTTTCAGCAGCTTACTCTACCATACGATGTACTAGTATTTATCAATTATATATCTTTTCTCCTAACATGATTTTAATATTCTTGATGCATCAAAGCACATATGAACACATGCAATAACCATTGTTAAAATCAGTCAAAGAAGCCCCTTGCGCTTCGGAAATACTATTTCGTGCATATGCACCCACGAGTCCACGACGCACGTTCTCGGTCCATAAGGCTAGGAGGAGAGAGACCTGGTGAGAAAGACCATCGGTTTCCTCTTCTCTCTCTCTCTCGTTCCCATTCGGTTGACGAATTCCCATCAGCATTGATCCGCTGCAGCAATGCCCAGGAATCCGCTTCCCACCTCCGGTTGCCCTCCCTCCCCATCTCACCAGTGACCGGAAATCCCGGCCCTCTCCGGCTACCCTCTCTAGGCTAGTTTGGGGGAGCTTAAGTTCTGAGAAGTAGCTGGTTGGTAACCAGTTTTTGAGAATCTGGAAAAGCTGGGTTCCAAAAGTTTTTGAGGGAGCTTTTGGATTCTACAACTATATCTTCTCAGAGTCTGGACTAAAAGTTGGTCTGTTTGGGGAGCTTCTGATTCTGAGAGAAGTTGCAGCAGTTAGAAGCTCCCCAAACAAACCATCACTATATCCTTTCTCCAGCCATGCGGCGACGCCCTAGCTCTTCAAACTCTAGTGATGTTGGCCGTCAGCCACTGCTTTAGCAGTGGGTACTCAGCCTCTCCGCCAACACGCCGCTAGGGGTGGTGATATCGGGCGTTAGCCATTGCTCCAGCCATAGATACTTGCTAGCTACTCCCTCCGTTTCTGATTACAAGACGTTTTGAGTTTGGTCAAAGTCAAACTACTATAAGTTTGACTAACTCTATAGAAAAAGTAGTAATATTTATAGCACCAGCATAGTTTCATTAAATCTATAATTGAATAAATTTTCATAATATATTAGTCTTGGGTTAAAAATATTACTACTTTTATAAAATTCCTTTAATTATTTTTGTTGTCTTAAACTTATTTAAGATCCTCTGAAAATTCAAGTAAAAATTGGTTACACATTTTGAAGCATGGGGAAATTTATTAAAAATACTCACAAGCCAATTTGACTAAATCTTAGTGAGTTTTAATTGTTGAAGGCTCTTTTAGACTATAAAAATTTCTAGAAATGTATTAAAGCACGATTTAAACTTAGGATGATTTTCAGGGCATTACAATATAAGTGGCTTAACTTCCGCGGGGAGATTAGAGGGGCAGCGCCAATGTCTTTGGCGTCATCATGTTGGATCATTGTGCTAACGATATTGACGTTGCGAAAAAAAAATCTATTCCCGAAATAAGTTCTTTTAGAGATTTATTTTGTAAAATAAGTTTTTAAAAAGTTCTAAAATGTAATAAAAACATAAGTGGTGGTTGCGCCGATCGAGTAGGGTTCTGCATTGGTGGAGGATGATCAACAATCTTCGGCTTCTGGTGCAGGGAAAGTCACTCATACGGGGAAGGACGCGGCGTTGGTCTCCACTCTATCTCCACCGCAGCTGCAGCAATAAAGCCAGCAAACACTAGCTAGCTAATCAGCAGTAGCCAGCTTCTCTGGCTAGTTAACCCTACCGTACATAATCCACAGTACATTTACCAGCTTCAGAATCAAGCAAATTAAAGCAACAGGCCAGAGTAACAGTAGTATCTTTGCGTAGGTCTCACTTGATTCCTCTTTCTGTCCTAACAACTCCGAATTGAGAATAAACAATTTGCTCGTCTTACTTCCTCTTTCTATCCTAACAACTAGCTCAGATTAATCTACCACTCAGAACAGTGGCGGGCCCAGGATTTTCCTAAGCTCGGGGCCAAATCTTATTGTCATTGCACACAATGATACAATAAATGCGACATTTGTATTTATATTAATGCATGATCAAAATGCAAGGTACAAATCTAGTTGTGGTCTAAAATAGAAGTACAAATACCTTTGCTACGTGTTATTTTCCTCCAAGTCTATATCATCTTCATCGAGTTCTTCAATTGTAGCTCCAGATCTTGATATCCTATAGGGAAAAGTAATAAAAAAATCACATATATTACAGCCACAGATTGAGAATCAAATTTAACCGTACACAAATTTCAGAACAAGAACAAGACATACCACTAGGGATAGGTAGCTTCATCTTTCTGGTTCTCAATTCTTGAAAATGAGTTAATATCTTATCGTTATCAATGCTTGCAAATATATCTCTCTCAATATAGCAGATCATGCGATGATTGAGCCATTCATCAGCCATCTTATTTCGCAACTCAGTTTTGATGATATTCATAGCTGAAAAAGCCCTTTCAACTGTTGTTGTTGCCACCGGTAAAACCAAAGCCAATTCAATGAGCCGATAAACCAAAGGAAAAACAGTGTGCCTATCACTCTGAACCATCTTCACTGCAAGATTACCAAGGTCACTGCAACTTAGGAAATGTGGGTCTTCTCTCACATCAGCTATACAATTAACTTATCTTCATCAAAATTGGCAAAAGAATTCCTAGGATCAAGACAAGCAATACATCTCAATAACTGGGTAGATCTCTCACCAAACCGATTGTTTAACTCCACAATAAGTTGGTCATGTAACACATTAAAGATTTCAATATTGAAATGATGTTGGTAAGTTATCAATGGACCTCCACGACCCCTTGAACGACCCCTAGCAGTAGTTGTATCTGACATATCTGGCACAATAATGTTATACTCAGAGGTTGGTTTAGTTTAGGAAATATTCCCTTTTCCGCCATCTCCTATAAATTAATAAGCATGCACAACTCGAGCTCCACATCTCCTATAAATTAGTAAGCACGCGCAACTCGAGCTCCACATCACAGCTAATATAAGCTGCAGCTAAGACGTACTGTTTTGCATGCGCGCGCTTAGCTTAATTCTCACGAGCTGATCGATCACAGGTTATTCAATTAATTAAGTTCAGCTACTTAATTAGCTAGCTCCATTACACTGCAAGCTAGGCCCAGATCGATGGCAGCTTGGTCCATGGCGTCTCTGATCATCGTCGCCGCCATCTTCCTGCTCAGCCTCACCTCGGCGAGCGTCGTCCATGGCCGGAGGAGGTTCATCTCCAGCTACGACGAGCCGTGCATGGAGATGAGGCTCTACCTCCACGACATCCTCTACGACTACAGCAACAGCACGGCCAACTCCACGTCGGCGGCGGCCACCAAGCCGACGCCGCTGAGCACCGCCGTTTCGAGCCCCGGCTACTTCTTCGGCAGGGTGGTGGTGTTCAACGACCCAATGACGGAGGGGAGGGCGCTGCCGCCGTCGCTGGAGGAGACGGCGGTGAGGGCGCAGGGGCTCTACTTCTACGACAAGAAGGGAGGAGCCCAACGCGTGGCTCGCCTTCTCCGTCGTGTTCAACTCCGCGGCGCACCGCGGCACGCTCAACCTCATGGGCGCCGACCCCAACGCCGCCACGAGGGACATCTCCGTGGTGGGCGGCACCGGCGACTTCTTCATGTCGCGCGGCGTCGCCACCCTTCGCACCGACGCCATCGAGGGATTCAAATACTTCCGGGTGCAGATGGACATCAAGCTCTACGAATGCTACGTCTGATTCACACACACACACATATATATATTCACACACACACATATATATATATATGGGTTGAAAATATGAACCGCGGTTCATATGCACCTCAATCCCCTGGTCGACACGTGTACACATGGCTCTAGAGCAATCGTGTTCCATCATGTTCACTAATCACCATCAGATGTACCTTCTAAGTGCAGTTACTATATAGGCACAACATATAGTAGGTACCATCAAATATTGAGTAGTACTGCTGCATTCAACACTCCAATTGCTAGTGTGGCTATTGATGTCAGTGGGGGAAACTGTTTTAAACACTCGGGGTAGACGTCCACCCATTTCTTACATGCCATTTAAATGATTATTAAAAATTTTCAAAAAAATTGACATGATAGGCTAATATGTAATATAACACTTGACAAATATGCAAGTTCAAATTCGACTTCTACAAGTTGTGACAAAAATAACAAATTTGACTGTGAATATACGTATGCTAGTTAGAGTTTGATTTGTTATTTTTGCTACAACTTATAGAAGTCAAATTTGAACTTGCATGTTTGTGAAGTGATATATTACATACTAACCTATCTTGTGAATTTTTTTGGAATTTTTTCATAATCATTTAGGTGGTATGCAAAAAAGGGTGGATATCCAACTAAGAGATTAGAATCCATCCTCATGTCAGTGGATATATTCAAGACGTTGGAGGACAAAGCTTTGGCCTTTGAGTTTTTTTTTTTTGACAAGAAGTAAATTCCGGCTTTGACCTTTCAGTTGTTCACTATTGTGCTGATTTTCTTCAGCAAACTAACCTGCCACTACAGTCGATACTCTAATTTGTGCTGATTTTCTATTTTTTTACACTAACTTTGCACTTATTTAATCATGTGTATTTTTTATTTTTACATATATGGACGTATCCACATATCATTGTTTCTTCAAAACTAATATATCCATGTATAGCGTATCTGTATTCGTATCCCCGTGTCTAGCTAATCTATGGAGAGAGTGGTTAACTGACTCTTTTTAATTAGATTCATTGGCAGCATTCAAATTACTCCACGTGATTAGATATTAAGCATGTTGATTTTAATGAGTTAATCTAAACAACTTGTTTTGTATTTCCAAAATTTAATCTAATAAGTTTGGTTTTTTTGGGATATAATATATCAAGATGATTCTCCACTCACCATGCGAAAACAATATTGACAAAAAAAATAGAATTTCAAAATGTCATTTCACAAAACTGATGTCCAAAAATACTACACGATATGGTCAACTTCCTCTCACCTACCAACTCTCTCATTATTCATGAAGTACATATGCTCCATGTCAGAGAGTTACACATGCATCGTACCACCCTAATCTTTTTAACTCTCCATTTATGAAAGTATGGTACATTTTGGAAGCACATATCTTGGAACGGTTGAACGGCTGTGATTTTGGGTGCAGGTGAACCGTGGTTCTATTTTGATTATCCATACACACACACATATATGCATGTATGGATTGCACACGTGATGCACGTTTTATATATATTTACGTGATGTTTAGTTTTTTTTTTTTTGGAATTTCTATCTCGATACCTGTTTGTTTTATGACGAGTACTGATAGTGATATGCAAGAATGAATGTGCAAATAAATGTAACTCAGACCAATTTGTCTTTTCTGACAGTCTGTTGACAATGTATCACACTTTCGTTTTCATACAATAAATATGCATTTATATAACAATTAGTTTTGTGAGTTCTTTCGTTACACTCTTATACTTAGAGGCGGACCCAGAATTGGGCCACAACCTGTGGCCTATTATAGTTTGGACTTTGAGAGTCCAATCCATGGTAAATAAATAGGGCTATAAAGGGCAAGAGATCCCATTTCTCGGGCCATGACCCGGGATGCCTAATGTCTGGTCCGCCTCTACTTATTGTATCGCTCTACCGTTTGCTCTTCGGCTTCTTAGCAGCAACCAAAATTTTAATTTTAGAGTTAATTTTGATTTTTTAATCAAGTTTTATTTTCAGCATTAATTTTTAATTTGCTAGGAACACATAAAATTTTACCCTCAAATTATTTTCTAACTAATAAGTGTTACGCCTTATAATTAGCTGTTGGCGAAAGTATAGGACTGATGTTTTTTGGGGTTATCTTTTGAGTCCACTTTAAACGGTAATATATACTGGTTTTATTATGTAAATCGGTTGTATATAGATTTTGTTAAAGATAGTTTTACTACTATTGGGGTTGCCCGACGCCCATGCATTGGCCATTGGCACGCGGCTAGATTTATTGCACTAATATTATGCCAAAGATACAGCTCATATTTCATGGAATGCGAATGCTCCTTATAATTTGGGTAGTACAACTATTAAAATATTAAAGACAAGAATATCTCATTGACACATTTAAAACCAACATTAATCAACACATATAGTCAGTGTATTTGCTTTTTTATATATATCCTTACCCTAAATAAACTTATAGGTTCAATATATTATGTTTTCTCGATCCCAATGTAAATTTTTTTTCACTCTAGTCACATACTCGTCGAGCCATGCATATTGTGATATACTACCTCCGTCTCAAAATAATTATAATTATAGGTTGTTTGGCATATATTAAGGTTTAAGAAAAAGACTATGATGCCCCTCATTGAATAGTGTATAGATAAAAGTGGGAGGGTGGCTGAGGGTAGAAAAGAGAGAAATTTGGATGAGAAGTGATTGATAGGATAATTAATACTCTATTATGATAACTTTTTGGGACAAATTTAAATCCTAGAAATATAGTTATTATGTGACGGAGGTAGTATATATATGATGGAAAATACACCTTGGTGGCAACCCCTTCACAGGACAATCAGTGCAACTTCCTATTCCATATAAGAAGAAACCTCACGTTGTTTTTTCCTCTCCAACTCATTTTTCCTACCAATGACGACAACTCGTTTTCAATAGTGCTATTTTGTTAACATGTCCTTGTTAGATGTTATACTTTCAGCAACTACTCTACCATACCATGTATTTATCAAATATCTTTTCTCCAACCATGATTTTAATATTCTTGCCGCATCAAAACACACAGGAAACATGTAAGCCGTTGTTAAAATCAGTCAGAGAAGCCTCTTATGCCTTTCTTTGAGGTTTGCCCACTAACCTTGGCACCTTTGTGGCTTTCCAACATCATATGCGTTAGTTCTTAACATATCGGGTGTTAGTTAGAACATAAAAAGAAATTACTACCTCTGTCTCAAAATATATATAATAATTTGGCTATGAATTTATATAAGAGTATGTTCAGATTGGTAACCAATAGTCACTACTTCCTTTGTTCCACAATGTAAGTCATTCTAACATTTTCCACATTCATATTGATATTAACATTAATATTAATGTGAGAAATACTATAATGACTTATATTGTGAAACGGAGGGAGTATATTTTAGTATGAAGGTGTATTACTTTATATAGATAATTGATACTCTCTCCGGTTCTATAATTTTTGATTTTTTCTTTATAATGACACGGTTTTCAAAACATATCTTTGATATGATTTTCTATTATAATGTATACAATAAATAAATATTTATTTCTATTAGTAGTACCTTTAGATTAATCTATGTGTTATTCTAGTTTATTTAAACTAATTTTTTTAGTTACTAGTAGTTTAACTTTAACCTTATCCAAAATATTAACAATTACTCTTCTGGCATTGGAGGGAGTACTACTAAACAGTTCTCTTTTGTTTTCTTGAGATTTACAATAATTTCTTTTTGAAAGAGACGTGCTATCTCTTCTAGCAATTTTCCCTAGCTAGTACCGTATACATCAGCAGTAGGACGTGGCTATGTGCATCCGGCTTGATGTAGAAGCCAAGTTTATATTCCATTTAATTTCTTAATTAGAAGAAACATCAGTATCAGCCATTCAGGAGTTCAGGACCAGAGAATCGGACCAGCAAGAAATATATATAATATATCCATGCATGCATGCAAAACCTTTCTCATCACTATAAATAGCACGCAAATCTCGATCGAGTTCGCCACATCGATCACAGGCTAACAGCTGCAAGAAAGCAAGCTTAATCTCAATTAAGCCAAGTAGTACATTAATTAATTACATCAAGCAAGAGTAACAATGCAAGCTACTTGGTCTAAGGCGTCTCTGATCGTCGCCGCCATCTTCCTCGTCGTAGGCCTCCTCTTCAGCTCGGCGACCGTCGTCCATGGCGGCGGCGGCGGCAGGAGGTTCGTCAGGAGCTACGACGAGCCGTGCAAGGAGATGAGGCTCTACTTCCACGACATCCTCTACGACTTCAGCAACAGCACGGCGAACTCCACGTCGGCGGTGGTCGCCTCGCCGGCGGCGCTGCTAAGGGCGGCGAAGAACACCACCATCTTCGGCACGACGGTGGTGTTCAACGACCCGATGACGGAGGGGACGAGCGCGCTGCCGCCGTCGCTGGAGGAAACGGCGGTGAGGGCGCAGGGGCTCTACCTCTACGACGGCAAGGAGGCGCTGAGCGCGTGGCTGGCCTTCTCCGTCGTGTTCAACTCGACGGCGCGCCGCGGCACGCTCAGCCTCATGGGCGCCGACCCCAGCACCGCGACGAGGGACATCTCCGTCGTCGGCGGCACCGGCGACTTCTTCATGTCCCGCGGCGTCGCCACCCTCCGCGCCGACGCCGTCGAGGGATTCACCTACTTCCGCCTGCTGATGGACATCAAGCTCTACGAGTGCTACGTCTGATTTTGCTTCTGATAAATAATTAATCGATGCATGCATGGTAAACGTTTTATATATCGATGAATGTGAAATTAAATGTAATCCAAACCCACTTATCTCTTTTCGACTCTGTGTGTGAAACAATGTATGTATGCACAGATTTATTTTCGTTCAATAAAGATGCAGTCCCGTGCACCTAAAGAGATGTCACTACTAGAAAAAGCATTTTTGCAGGTGGCCAAAAGTAATTTTTCTAGGTGAGGGGAGGACCGCTTGCAGACCAACGACTAGTCGGGGTAACGGCCCGTCTGCGAAAATCCAAAGAATTAAAAAAATCGCAGGACACGCCTCGCCGCTGCCGTCCTCCCCCGGCTGGATCTAGGAGGGGAGGGGAGGGGAGCCGCGCCGGGAGCCGCCGCCGCCGCCCCGCGCCCGCCGGCCATGCGCCTCGCCGCCGCCGCCCTCCCCGGCCTTCCTCCGGCCACATCTAGGAGGGGAGGGGAGGGGAGCCACTGCCGCCGCACCGGGAGTCATCGTCATCGCCGCCCCGCGCCCCGCTGGCCACGTTTCTCGCCGCCGCTGCCCTCCCCGACCTAACTCCGGCCGGATCTGGGAGGGGAGGGGAGGGGAGCCGCCGCCGCCACACCAGGAGCCAAGGTCGTCGCCGTCCATGGCGCCACCGCCGCCACGTCGCCGCCACTGCGGCCGCGTCCATGCCGCTGATGGAGGGAAGGAGGGGAGGGGAGGAGGACGGCCCGGCCATGGAGGAAGAGTGTTGAGGGAGAGAGAGAGAGTTGAAAGAGGGAAATGAGTGGTGGGGAGGGGGGTAGAGGATAAGATAAGGTTCGCCTGCGATTTTTTTTTTTGGGTAGGTACGATTTTTGCAGACGGACCATATAAGGTTAGCCTGCGAAAATAGATTTTCACAGACGCCGCTTAAGTGGTCCGCAGGTGGACCGTGAACTTCACCCTAATTTATATTTTTGTAGGCGATCATTTGGCTCCAAGGGTCATGTCCGCCTGCGAAAAAAAGACCCCCACATCGGGAAAAATACTTTTTCTAGTAGTGTGTATGCACCAAAATATATTCCCGTGCACCTAATTAGTACTCCCTCTAAATGTTAGATACTTATTACGTCTCAAAATAAATAGGTCTATAATAGAATGAAACATTTCATATTACAATGAATCTGAACATACCCTTTCCACAACTGGAGAAACCATCTTTAGTCGGGGACTAAAAAAAAACTGCCAACCACCGGTTCTGGCTCTATTTTTACCAACCGGGACTAAAAATTGATTTTTTTTTTCCTGGTTATTTCACCCGGGACTAAAATTCATACTCCCGGTTGCAAAACCGGGAGTATTGCAACCAGGAGTATAGGGGTTACAAACCGGGAGAAAAGACCATTTCTCCATCAGTGTTCATTGTGATTAGAAAATACATACTATCTAAGATTGGTTTATTTTGAGATGGTGGGAGTATTTCTTATTTGCAAATAGTTGGATTAGTTTTTGCAAAATTGTAGGTCAATAATTCTTGTTTTTTAATACATCGAAAGGCATAAATACGTAAAACTACAAATTAAAGAAAAAGTAATTAGATGGAGTAGTAGAGTACAAGGATTACAAAAATAAAGGAAAGAAAAAAAACGAAAAAAAAAGGCATACCTTGTCTCCGTGGGCTGCATTGGGAACGTTTACTGGCGGCCGAACCTTTGGTGCCACCAACAACTTCATGCAACGATCCATGGCCACCGGCACCACCGCCGTCCCGTCCTCCGGCGAGGAGGAGGAGGAGGAGCTCCTGCTCGACGGCCATGCCTACATCGGCAACGAACCCAACCACACCACCGCCGTCGACTTCACCAGGAACCTCGAGCGAATCGTGGCGTCCTTCTGGAGCGAGGAAACTATCGGCGGCGAAGGCGGCACCATGGGCTGGGTCGATCTCGGGCGAGGCATCCTTCTCTGCGACGTGCTTCGACCGGATCCTGACATCCGATGTGTGCCTTTGCCATTGCCAAGAAAACTACTGTTCAAACTTCCATGATGATGATGATGATATTAGATTTGATTTTGGATGTCCAAAGCAATACAGGGGAATCGCATTCATCATGCCAGTCCACGCAGTTGTTCTGGCTGCTCTGGCTGTTAGACATGGTGAAAAGAGAACTGCGTGGTGTAACGGAGTTTGGAACCGTTAGGGAACTGGCCGCAGATATCATTTGTGTCCCGGTAGTGACTCCCAAGCATAAGGTAAGTCTGGTTATTTCTCAAGGTAAGAACAAATTAAACTGAAAATAGTTATCATATATTTGCATCTACATTTGTTAATTTTGTTACAACTTATCGAAGTTGAATTTTAACTGCATATTTGTGAAGTGATATATTCATATTAATCTATCTTAGCAAATTTTTTTAAATTTTTTGATGACTATTTAGGTGGCATGCACGAAATAAGAGGATATCATCTCGAGGGATGAAATCACTTTCCCAATTTACATTGTATCATCACTTCTCCATTCAGCTGAACTATTCACTACAACAAAACACCTCCTAGGTATCGACTTATAGGTGCCGGTTTACTTAAAACCGACACTATTACCGTTTCCCACCTCTATAGATAAAAACCGACACCTATACAAATAAAAATATAGGTGAGTCTGACAATATTGTTGCTGATAAGATAGCAGCAACAGATCTTGATAAACTATTACCTCCATCTCAAAATATAATAATTTCTAACTCTATATCTAGCTAAAAGTTGCTATATTTTGGGATGAAAGTAGTAAGTTACTAAAAATGTGTGATGAAGAACATTAAATAATAGAATAGCACGCGCTAGGTGTGCAGGACAGATCAAGCAACCAAGAGCTGCGAACAACCATCTCAATGACTCACTCGTTGGAGAAAAGTTTCAATAAGCCGTTGCTACCATGTATTGTAGTACTGTACATACGACGGAAATCTGCACAACGCACAAATACACTGTATGGATGTACCTCATATACAATGTTTCTTGCAGTCATCACCATTTTGACCCTACATCTTCAGAAAAAAGTAGGCCTGTAGCGTCACAGAGGTGGTGCTGCAGACACAAGAAGTGTCTGATCTGATTCATGTTCCGCTCCAGCCTTCATTGATGACTACCACGACGCGTCCTGGAGCTTTTAGCAGCTTGCATGCGTAAATGCTCATGTCTCGCGTGGGAGAGAAGCATATCCGATTGAGCCAGCCTCCTGCTGAATTCACTGTTGGCGGAACGATGGTTGCTCCCCTGTTGAAGTGATTTTGTAAGAACAAAATGATAGTATTTGCAATAATGGAAATGGTTGCCATGGTTGAAAGTTGTTTCACCATTTGGAACGTTGTCTCAGCAATCGATTGATTTGAGCCAACTAGCAATTGGATTTCCTCGTCCATTTCCATGATCCTCTGTTGAAGGTTATCTTTCTCCATCTACAATAACAGAGAATAACAGTTTAATATGGATGTAATCAGGTATTTAATAGTCCAATAGCAGAATGCTATTTGTGTGATGGGGTGTGATTGTTGCAGATATATTGTCGATAAGTTGCAGATATTATCTCAACCTGTAAAATTCCGTTCTGGGCTTCTAGTATTTGCTCCCGTTGCTCAAGCTGTTCTATGAGCAGTTGGCTCTCCAACAAGTCCGCCTTTCTTTGGTCCATATCATCAAACAAGCTTAAAGGAAACAATATCCAACATGGTGTAAGCATGGTTTCAATAATGTAAACAGTATCAAATGACAAAGAAAGACCAAGAAATGAAATGCTCATCGTGCGGTAAACATAAATCCCTTCAGGGAACATAAGAATCACCTGTCTCTTTCTTGAATGAGATGACCAAATTGTTCTTTTAGCATGTCAAGTTCCACATCCTAGATTGATAAAGCACATGAAGATAGGAAATTATATCTTCTTAAATGATCCAGAATAGTCAGAAGTGTAAAATAAGAATTTGATAGTGGCCTACCTTTGCCTTTGACTGTTCAATTTGTTGCTGGGAAGCCATTAGCAATTTCTGCAACTCTTCCTGGTCAAGCATGTTCTGTGTATAGAAGAAGAAATCACATATCACTATATCAGTGAACTGGTTGACAATAAGACTTAATACTGTGTGTAGATACTAGTATACTACTGCAACTTACAGCATAGTTTGTCATGTCTAGTTTGACACCAAGTAGCTCCCTGATAATATCATGTGTCATGCTATCGACAGCAGCCAGTCTTGATGTTAGCAAGCAGATCTATGAACAACGAGAAAATATAAGCAGCTGATATAAGGTACTTCTTTTAACACAGGGTAATGAATTGCAATACTTTATAGGAGAAGGAATAAAAGACAGTTATTTTCCATTGTTTCCTAGACATTTTTTTTTAAAAAAAAGATCCCCAGATAATCTTTACCGTTATGGCTATTTCTGAGAATTTTATCAAAATGTTATTTGCTTATTCTATCCAATTTCAGTCGCGAAATTCTAGTTATTCAATTGGCCTGAACTACAATAATAACATACGCAAAACAATAGTTACCTCTTTCTGTTTATTACAAACCAATCCTTCTAGTTCTTCAATTCTCTGGCGTGCCACCAAGATTTCTTGATCCTTTTCAGAGTTCATCTGTTGAACAATGCTAGATATGCATCGGAAAGGTGAACCAGATCCTCTAGTCCGTCCTGAAGGCTTTTCGAATTTGGTATGGCCAGTATCAGAATTAGATTCATGTAGACCAAACTTCTGGTTAGAAATCATGTGCTCCATTTCCTGATACTGTAAAGCCCAAATTATAAGCATCTCTGAAGAAATACAGAAATAATGAAATTGACAATACTAACAGCTCAAGGTTTCATACCTTCTCCTGAAACAGCAAAGACTGTGCTTCTGAATGCAGGACCAACTCAGCTATGTGCTCTTTGTATTGCCTTATCTATATACACAAAAGAGAAGGTATTGGAATACCTTTTATAGACAACTAAAGTAATGGTGTGCCACACTTAAAGCATATACCTCCTCATCTTTACAACTAGCTTCCATTGTGAGACATTCAATCTTTCTTCTAGCATCCTGATGTGCAATAATCTCCGCTTTCAACCTCCTACCATAAGAGTAAAAATAGAGAAACAATTGAAAATAGGATCTGATGGCAGTCTCATAAAAAAATCAGATGAAGAGAATTCTCACTTTTCTAATTGGCATCTCCCTGGACACAATTGCTCCGTAGCATCACATTTTGATGTGCTATCTACAATGAACATCTCTTGAGCTTGTTCAGCTTCAGATTTTTTATATATTTGATAGCTCCTCACTTCCTCTTTAAGGTTGCATACCTTCAGTTAAACAGAGAATATGTGATGTGCTATGTATAATTTCCATCAAAATCTGGCCAACTATGTGTTCACATGAATTAGCCTTTACATAGTTACAATGGAGATGTTGAATTCCAGGCTATCTAGCATAACTTTCTTTTCTTTGATGTGCTATCTGCTATTACTGTTATCCATGTCCTTTTCTGGTACCCATTTATTAGAAACTCTTTTTTTACTCAAAATACAAAGGACAATTTTACTTAGCAAACAATAGAAGGCCTAACTAACTATTCGTCAAAAGAGTGAGCCTAGTGAAGCAGAGAAAACACTAACGGAAGCAGAGTATTGAACAGCTTACTTCTTCCTCCAGAACTGTTATAGTAGATTCAAGTTCTTCCACAGAACGTTCAAGAATCCTAACCTCTTCCTCTTTCTCCTCAGCATATACCTTACTTATCTCTGCAGCCTACAAAAGCAAGACAAATGAATTTTATCTAAATTGGGATCAAGAACAAAGGGCATTAGTAATACTTACTTGACGAGCTTCAATAGAAGCAGCTTCATTCTCCTCAGCTAAAGCCACAGCCATTTCAAGCTTGTCAGTTAACTTGAGTATTTCTTCTTCGAGATTTCCTTTGTCAATACTTATACCTTTAAGATTATCATTTAACTCTTTGATTTGTGACATCAAGCGTCCCTCTTCAGAAGAATTAAGCAATAGTATTTGGTGCTCCAATCCCTCTATGACCTTAGATTTGTCTTCCAGCATTGCTTTTGTTTCACTAATCATCATAGCTTCCTCTTCCAGCATCGCTTTGAGATCGTTGTTTTCATTGAACAACTCTGATGACAAACTTTCAGAATGTTCTAACTCAGACCTTAAGATTAGGAGTGCAGCTCCATTTTCAGCCAGCTCTTCCTCTAGCGCCTTTTGCTGTTTCAGTATGCTTTCCATTGCAGAATTTTTCTTTTCAAGTTCTCTTTGAACACTGACAAGGGCATCTGATATTTCATCAGCTTTGTCTTTCATGTCCTTCGCTTGTGACGTAGACTCTTGCAGTAGTTTAAGATCAAAAGACAATCCTTCTGCAACATCACTTTTCCTGTCAAACTCTCTTCTTAGGGATGCATAATCCATATCAAATGTCCTTTCGACATTGGTATCTTCCAGTTCTGCATTACTGCCAATGGGAACTACATGCACAGATGGCTTTTCCTTTCCATCTACAGCCATATATGTTCCTGGAAAAAATTCACCATTCATACCACCCAACTGACGTGAACATGACTCAACTTGTTGAGATACTCCCGCATAAGTACTTGAATTAGTGCACCGGATCTGCTCAGCATAAGAATTGCCTTGTTCTTCTAGAAGTGCTCCCATGTTAACAAGATAAGACCTTGATTCATATATCCATTTCCTCAAGTCCTGGCCAAAACTGATAACCTCCGAGCAGAATGCAAATAGTTCTACTGTAGTAACTCTTTGTACTTGATGAAAAGATTCTTTAATTATAGTAGCAAGGTTTGTCATCTCTGCTACACATCCATTTACCCGTTCATGCAATTTGTCATACCTCTGTGCTGTAAATGAATTTGACGCTTCAAGCTCCTGCAAATCATTGATCAAAGAAGTTTTCTCAGCAAACAACAATTCCACTGCTTGTCTGCAACTGTCCTTTTCAAGTTTTAGCTCCTCATTGGCCTTCAACAAAGATGAGAGCATAGTTTCAGCTTCTTCCATGGTTTCTTGAGCTTCCTCAAAATTTGAAAATAAGGCCAGAACCTTATTTGACTTGTCTTCAACAAGATGCAACACATCTTCAAGCTTTGCCTGTACGGTATTTGAACAATTAGATTGTACATTATTAATAAGATTGTTTTTAATTCATAAGGAAGAACATCGAGTGGAACGTAAAAAGAAAGTCATTATGTTTGCATGAACATAGCATTTCACAAAAAGAGGCCACTCTCATGTTTCATGCAATATTATGCTAATATCTTGATAGAAAGATAGATGGTATCCAAGATAGAACATATTTTACAGCTTGAGAAATCTGAGAAAATTGTACCAATTTTTATGTGAGAAGTTTGACAAATAACTTAACATATTATGAATGTGTCTGGTAAGAATTATTGCAACCACTATAAAGCACATGTCAGTTAAGCATAAATGCATAATCCTTGCTGTACATGGCTCTAGATAATTCAATTACCTTGGTTCATCTATTATAATATATTTAAGGAACAAAGTTTATGAAAATAATAAAGACAAGCATTGCTACCATTACAGAAGGTGACTGTTAATCGTAATTTCAGTTTTTCCTTATCTTTTCCAATATAATGTAAAATGGAATGTCCAAATAACATCTACTTGAGAAGTACTCCCTCCATCCACAAAAGTTGGACATATTTCACATTTGAGTTTTTCCAAATAAGTTGTTCCTATTTGTAGTCTTTATGCATCCAAGACTTAAATGAAGAGATAAATTAAATGTTTGATTAGAACCCAAGGAGTCATCTAAATACTAATTGGTTTCATGCTTGTATTCACTCCTTGATTTTGTAACATGCAAGATGATTTAATTTCTCCTTGGTCTTGGTGACAAAAGTAATAGGTGTAACTTTTGTGGATGGAGGGAGTAGTTAGCAGTTAAAGGTACCATGAGAGCAAACAGGAAGTCAGATAATGGGCCTAGTATGTTCAAGAACGGTTATATCCATCGGAAGATCAAGGAAATCCTACTGTTAACCTTTTCTTTCTCCTAGAATACATGAATTTGTGTAAACAAACACTATCTCCTACTTTACTCATGTAAGAAACTCGGTGCATACCTGGTAGTGTGTGTTAGCTTGATTCACTTCAGATCCATCTCGGTTGTGACTTCTTTCAGCTACAGTACCCACATTATCTGGTAAGTGACACTTATGACGAGAATACCCTTCTGTTGCTTCTGCAAATAAGCAACTCTTCTGTTTCACGTTGTCATTCAGTTCTTGTACTGTGCAATCCTTTTGACGCATTAAATCTAATAGTTTTAGTGCTTCCTGGGATTCATCATTATCCAACAGTTGAGCTTCAGTTATAGCAAGAGTAGCACCTCTTAGAATGTGCAACTTTTCTTTCACCTCCCTGCCCATTCTCTGTGCAGCTTGTAGCTCAATTTGAAGCCTAGAAATTATTCTTTCCTTCTCGATACTAACTTTCATAGCCTTCTCCAAATGTTCACTGACGGAATGATTGTTGTAAGGAAATGAGCTAATCATATTATCAATATTCTGATATGCATCATCTAAAGAACTGCAACCATCTGTCAAGAAGCTCGTCAGATCAACAATTGCAGACTCCCATTCTTCTGACAAAGTTGCGATTTCTACATCTTTAGCAACAATAATCTCTGAAAGCTTGGTACTTTCTTCAGCCATAATAATTAGCTTCTCTTTGAGACCTTCATTTATGCTTTTAATATGTGTCATTTCGTCACTTGAATGCACTATTTCATTTTGACGATACACTGAGATCTCGTCATGACCATACATCTTCTCAGCATTTTCATTTACTAGACTTATTTCATCCTTTTGTACAAAATTTAATCCACATCCATTCTCCAATTGTCCACTCAAAATAATGCCTTTGTCAAGTAGATTGTGTGAAGAATTGTACTCTAGCACTTTTGTAGAGTTCTTGAAATCACATATCTCCAGATCAGAGAAATGCAAACGAGAAGGAGAGTCCTGGTTTTCACTATAAATTTCTGAAGGTGGAGTGAGTTCAAGTGATTCAGTAATATCAGTTGTGATCCCAACATCCACAAATTGCCTTTCAACATCAATTGAAGCCAAATATGAACCACACCATCCTGCTTGATCCTGATATGAAGTAAAAAATATGTAAATTATGTGTGTAACTGGAATCATAGTTTTTTGCCCTAAAAAACAAGTGTGAATCATAGTTGTAGGATATGATTATAAATAACATCTCACATGTTGCTTCTGATTGATCCCTGGTATCACAGAGCTCTCCACGACCTCAGGAGCAACCTGAATGATAATGAGCATCCAAGCTGAATGTAATTCTGACCAGAACAAACAGCACAATGAATTAAGGCTGGGAAAATACCGTACGTACTTGACCTGTACCACACTTCTGGTACTGCTTCAGTTCACAGCGCAGTTTATTTACTTCACTGCGAAAACAGCATGCATAACCAATTACCAAGCTTTAAAAAATAGCAGCCATATCGTGTGTAACAGTTAACCTAAAAGGCAGTTCATGGTATTTAAGAAATTTAGATAGATCAAGAGAAAATAATCAGAGCACAATGTGAAAGTTTCTTTTACAATAAGAATTGGAATGAATATTATTTTTCATACGTGCAGTGCAAAGTTTCTTAATATTATCAGTGAAATACTTAGGTCTTATCTGGTTTCAAGAAGATAAGTGTTCACACTGGGCGCTTGCAACCTAGATCAGTGGGATTGAGTTGCAGCTTCCAGAGGAGATGGGAATGTAGACTTCATAGATTAAGAATTTCATGGAATTTAGACTTGACAAGTTTATTAGAAAAAATGTAAGTGTCATGGAATATTTCTGCTTCATTTTCTTTGTCACAGTGGAAGTATTGAATCATTCCCATCTTCTGGAGCACTTCCTTTTCTTTAATGAAATTGTTGAATTTGTAAATGTAAATGTTCGTTCAGATTATAGTATTAGAGTGAATAAATGCTTACCGTGCTAGCAGAACATTATTTTCTAAGCATGCATCCAATTCTTTCCTGCAGGTCTCCAGCTCCTTGATAGTCACATCACCCTAAATGCATAATGTCCCAGATCAATCACTAAAGATAATTCAGGTTGTTCCTCATTACACTTTGATGAAGCGCAAAGAAAATCATCTCCATCAGATAACTGTTTTCATAAATAAAATGATATCCAGATAAGAACACACCTGAGCTTCCATATTTTTATGGGGTCTTGCATACTTCTGCTCAAGAATATGAAGGAACTGCACATACATGATTAGAGGAGAGTAGCAAATGAGACCCAAAAAGTAATAAAGAGGTTATGTACTATGGATTTACTTTAATAAAAAAATCAGAAAGGATGGATATACATGATTACGCAAAAGGGATATCTCTGTTAATAACATTTCTCGCTCCCCTTGCTTGCTGAACTTCTCAAGCCTGTATATGAGTTTAGTACAAGAAGCTATAAGTAGTTCATTCAAGTTCACAAAGTTTATGACTTGCTGTGTGAAGTGTTCTATCTACAAACTAAAATCATTAGTGCTATGAAACAGCATGACTGGGATATTACATTCTAACTTGCTCAATTAATCTCTTGTTTTCCAAAGCAAACTGAGTTAATTGAGAATTATCATTGATTTGTTCTTGCAGTAGCTGAATCTCTTGGAACATTGCAGCATTTTCATCCATCAGATAGCCATCAGATGATATCTGGTTATCAGCTAATAATTCCAATCTTCTTATTTTTTCATCACGAAGTTTAACCGTCGTTCTCAAGTGTCGTGTATCAGATTCCATTAGGTTGACCTGAAAAAGAAGAACATATAACTTGCATCTCCCAATTTTGAAAAGGCATACACTGCTACAGCATATATATATGTATAGGGAATATAAGAGTAATCAATAGCTCTTTTCAAGGGTTATCTATAACAGAATATAGTATTACCAAACGGTTCAAACGCTTTATTTCACATTCCAGCTTCCTTATTTCTGTTTCTGCTGATTTCTCTCTCCTAAGGCTCCCAACCAAAACATCCTCCAGATGGTTAACCTGATATTAGATATATGAGTAATTGGTTACTAGTAATACATCGTACATCATGGTTAAAAACCAGTAAAGTAAAAACATGTCATGTGACCTTTTGCTTTAGTAGTTCCAAATCACAGGCTGACTGATCATCTACCCCGTGCAAACTATTGAATTCATTACCATAGCCTGATTTTAGAAGTTTAAAGCTAGGTGATCCAGGCATTTTTTGTTGCTTCTTCAAGCATGTTAACTGATCCTGTAAGAAGTGAACAATTAATTTAATTAAAAATGCCTTAAAAATCCAACAGAGAGATTTTGCTATAAAAGCATTACCTTCAAATCTTCTATCTGCCTTTGTAGAGACATAACATCTCCTGAAGCATCTTCATTTACTTTGGCCTAGCATAAATAGATGAAGCCCCAAATGTCAACAAGAGAATTCCACCTATCTTAGCAAACTCTGGCATTCTTAAAATACTAAATAGTATTACATTATTTTGGATAAGTTTAGCACGTTGAGCAAACTTCAAGGTACTCAATGTCTCACTGGAGGAACTGCAAGAATAATTCATAAACGAGTTAAGGGTACTATCAAGAATATACCAAACAAACTGAATGCTACAAATGAATATATAGAACATGGGTACCAAATAGATGGGCTGACATTGGCAACAATTGTTGTTTTAGAGTTCCCTCCTAGGGAATCCTAGTTAAAAAGGCACAAGTCAGTGAGCGAAAAGAACAATTGAAGACAAGTGATGGAAAAAAATATTTCAGCAGTCTAATATTTTCTTTCTATTTTAACCTGAAGTAGAAATGTAAGCCTTGAATCTCTGTAGGGAACATGTCGGTTTTTCCCATTTGCAACATCCACCAGTGTCATTATAACAAGCCTGAAATGGTACAGCAACTCATACTTCTTACACTACAATATTTTCATTATACAAAAGCATTCATTCCTAGCACTCAAATATATGTACATCCTGATATAGTAAAGAACATTACAGTACAGGCTAGTAGACATAATAAACTTCCATGCAGCCAATTGCACTTCACTTTGAATAAGGAAACCAATAGAACACATATTCATGTTTTTTTTCACTTAGCCATAAATGTAGCAGGCTTCATAAAATGGAAAACATAACAAAAGTTATCTACTTTAACATGGACAAAGTGAGCTATTTGGTGGTCTCATTTTAAACACCATCTCCATGGTTGTTCTAGTATGAGAATCTAGTCAGACTTGCAAAATGATAGTGTTTTGAAAACTGACATGGGTGTTCTAGTATGAGAATCTAGTTAGACTTGAAAATCTAGTTTTGAAAACTGATTGGTATGCAAACACGGTTAATTTCCTTCAAACACGGAGAATTAAAAACGCCTTAAAAATCTAGCCTGACATGAGAATCTAGTTTTGAAAACTGATTGGTATGCAAACACGGTTAATTTCCTTCAATATGTATAAAAAAGGATTGCTCCAAAACGTCCTGCAAATGGAATGTTGTGTCTTGCGTTTTCGAGAAAAAAAATGGAGTGCTGTGTGAGAGGCTGAGAAGAAATTACCCAAGAGTTGACAATGATCTATTAATGTTTGCAGCTTCTTTCAAACGTTCTCCTTCAGCGCCTGAGCTTTTCTGCCTAGTTTCAATTCAGTCAGTATTTGTGAAGACAAGAAAAAGCTTTTTAGCTAGACTCTGTAATTCACCTCTCAGAACCAGCAAGATCAACCAAATTTAACCTCCCAAAGCGGAGGTGTGTCATTGAATCTCTTTCCAAGCGGCTCTCAATGACACAAGTGAAGACACTGTGTGAACGGCTGCTCTCACTATTCATATTTGTTGCTGCCATTTTCCTATTTGCCACCCCCTAAAAGAACAATTTAGGAGCTTCACTAAAGTATTTCATCATATAACAATTATAGTACCTCAGATATTCAGACAATGGAACGTAAAAAGAAGATAAGATTATATCACCTGTAACAATAACATCATAACATCTTTAACAGATGACACATAACATTCCATTAGGTTCTCAACATATACACCTTTCTTTATATCTTCGCGGATCTACAGAGGCAATATCTATGTTAGTTTCCACATTAAGTTAGTACATTATGAAGCAATCCTCAAATGGAAACTAGTAGGCAAACTACCTGAAGATTGGTTGATGATGGTTCAAGTAGATCGGTTATCTGTTCATTATATATCTCCAGAAAGGAGCATTTGCAGATATATTTCAGTTTGTCCTCTCTCCGTCTCTCCTCTTCCTTCAAGAAACATAGCATTTGGTTGTTTTGTTAATAATTAATATCTAGTATTAAGTATAAACAACAATCATAAGTATTAAGCTTACCTCTTTTATCCGAGCAAAAAGATACTCAAAAATGCGAGGTGTCAAACCAGAGTCTTTGCTGAGTTCATTGTCCAGCTTACTAAGCTCTCCCATCATCGTGTATGTTTTCCCACTTCCTGTCTATAAAAAACAATAGGCGAACCATGCATATACATCAGACAAATCCCTGTTTCTGACACCGAAAAAAAAACATAGCACAGCTTAATATTAATATTACCTGTCCATAGGCAAACAAACAGCCATTGTATCCAGACATACAGTTCTCCACCATTGGAAGACCAACAACCCTGAATAACTTCTCCTAGAACAATTATACAGAACATTGATTAGGCTAAGACCGTCCTTGCAAAGTAATCAATAGCAGTGGCAGTAGTACTCTGCAAACCTGTGATATTGTTTCACATGCAACATGGTCAAACGTGAACATTGTATCCGGATGCCCTGTCCAGCTCAATGTCTTTGAGCTATCCTGTACCAGGCATCTTCTCTGACCGTGCGCGGTGCTCTCGGCTGCATTGATGGGCCTTATCCGTATCAACACCTGAAGAAATTACGCCACATCTAGCATTCTTAGCTTCAGAAATCTTTGCTATCGTGCGTGCAAAATTGATAATCTACCAGCACTGGATTTCGTTATTCCGATGGTTGCTAATTCAATAGCGCATAGAATGGTTGTGATTTTCCGCAATATTACTGCAACAGTTGACCAACCTGCACATTGCGATCCTTCCAGAACGCGGGGTCCTCATCGAGCTCGAAGTGCGGCACCTCCGCGGGCACCTCGGCGGTGGCGAGGTCCCTGAGATCAAACACCCTCCTCGACGACGTCCCAATCGAGGAAGTCCGATCCCTAACCCCAGACCCCGCGGCGCAGGCGGCGCCCCGGGGCGTGCCGGCCAGCGACTTGGGCGTCACCGGCGCGGACCGGGGGTTCCTGCCCGGGTCCGCGATGGCCGCGAGCGGCGACCTCGGCGGCAGCATGAACAGCAGCGCGGCGGGGCCACCGACCACCGAGCTAAAGGATGAAGAGGAGGAGGCCGCGGCGGCGGCCAGGTCGTCGTTCTCGTTGGTCTCCGCCTCCGAGCGGCGGGCCGCGGCCCTCGAGGTGGAGGCTCGCCGGCCGCCGCCGTGGCTGGCCATGGCTGCGCGGAGACGGAGTGAGGTGGCGAGGTGGGGGGGAGGGGGAGCGGGGGGTGGTAGAGTAGAGGAGACTAGTAATGGGCGATCTCTTCTTCTCCGCTAGAATTCAAATTTGAAAGCCGTGAGAGGAAGTGGATCTGGGAGTCTCTGACTGTGTGAAAGCTTTTCGGGCTTTCGGCCACCCCGCTCCTGTGATTAACAACGGTAATTAGGGAAGTCGTTTTCTTTTTGGTGTAGATTAATGATAATGGCGATGTGCCGATGTCCACTTGTACTAGTATTTGGGTTGCTTAAAGATTCATTAAGGCTGAGTTATATAGCTGAATTTCTCAATTCAACGAGCCCGTTTTCCACGGACATGCTTTTCAAACTACTAAATAATATATAATCTTTTTAAAAAAAATTCTAAAGTTACCTTAAAATATCATATTAATTTGTTTTAACTCAACCTAACAGATTAACTGATTTATATGGGGTCAAATTGGTACTCCCTCCGTCTAGTTAGTTAAAAACATATTGATGAGATTAAAAAGAAATATTAGGATCCCTTTGAATCATAGCAATGGAAAAACAAATAAATAAGAAAAATATTTGATTGGATCATAGGAAAAAAAAAGTAGAAATCAGATAAGAGAAACAAACTCTAAGAAAAATTTTCAAAACGTTTGAGCTCTTGCTATGTTTCCTCCAAACTCTATATAGGATTATCCACTTTATGGGAAATTTTTCTATATGATTGAAATCTTCCAAAGTTACTACTCTCTCCGTATTTTAATGTATGACGCCGTTGACTTTGTTACCAACGTTTGACTATTCGTTTTATTCAAAATTTTTGTGAAAATATGAAAATGTTTATGTCATGCTTAAAGAATATTTGATGATGAATCAAATCACAATAAAATAAATGATAATTACATATTTTTTTAATAAGATAAATGGTCAAACGTTGGACAAAAAGTCAACGGCATCATGCATTAAAATATGGAGGTAGTATGTTTTTCCTACGAAACAGGGACCCTACTCTTTCAGCCGAGAGAAAGCAAAGAGCAAAAAATATTATTATTGGTTAAATGGCTAAAATGTGAAGGAAAACATAAAATGGTACTAAAAAGATCTAATGGGCCATAAAAACTATAATCTTAGAAAAATATGCTACAACTTCACTCTTTCAGGAATTATGGAGTATATACTTGAATTAGGGCATTTTTGGCAGTAATTTAACTTTCCCTTTGCAAATTCGTATAAAAATGCAGGAATTTTTATAGGATTTTCACACAAATTAGTTTATTTATTGCAAAAAAAAACTTTTCAAAAGGGATGCCTTTGCTTGAAACCCCCCATTTTTATCTCAAGATATATTCATGCTTTAAACTTGAAGATCACAAAATTTCAGTCAAATGTACCTCAAGTTGAAATCTGAGGAGTTTTTGACATGTATCTCAACCCATCACTGAAGTTCCAACCAAACACAATGTGGACAAAACTATTAGATCGACCACGAGTAGGGAGATTGAGAAGGCTATTAGGTTTAGGGATTGAAAGGAGAAAGGGTGAGGTGTGGGCAGCGGCGGAGGAGGCCGGCATAGCGCGACGAGGTGCGGCCGGCGGTGACGGAGGCGGGCACAGTGTGAGGAGAAGCTGCCGGTGGATGCGGTGCAGTCTACGGCACACGAAGACTGGCCGTCGGGGGTCGCCGGTGCAGTAGTCCCACATGTTGGCAAAGGTTAGATTGGTGGTGGAGCATCGGGGCGCCAGCTGTGGACTCGCAGGTGGTAAACGGCGGGTGAAAACCCAGGCCGGCCTTGGCTAGGCCGGCAGCGATGACGCTCGAAGCGTCATTCCCCTTCTGAGAGCGTTGTCGTGCGGTCTCATCCCTCATGTGTGGATGCCGTACGAAAGCCCAGTCTCGGTTCTCTTTGAGACCTTGACAGACGGCGGCGGCGGCGTGTTCTGTCGCTTCTCTCCTTAGAGACGTCGTTTAGACATCCCCTAGCTGAAACCCCCCAATCAATCGGTACAACTCACTCTAGATTCCATCCTCTTGTGGCGGTATCCTAGGCTATACAAGTTGGCCACGTTGGAGGGTCTAGGGGGAGAGGAGTTCCATTCTTCCCTCTCACCCTCTCTCCCTAACTCCTGAAAACTTGGATAGAGCGGGGTTTTGTGTTGATTGTAAGGGTTGGGTTTTGGGCGATCTCGGTGGTTTTCTTTGTTGGCCTAGCGGTGGTTGGTCACGCTTAGCTACGGCCGGTCTGGTGCTAGGCTTTTCCTGGTTCTGTGTGTTGGAGCTGTCGACGTGTGGGTGGTGGTATACTTTTTTCTTTTTCCTGGTTACGGTCTTCTAGGGTTATAATCTTGTATTTTTCTTTTGCTCTTTTAATATAACTTCGCCCCGTTTTGTGCGAGTCGTTAGAAAAAAAAAGAGGAGAAAGAGTGAACTGAAAAAAAATAAAATCATTTCCGAATTGGGCCGTGGCCTACGTGGCTAGGAGGGCTACGGCCACAGTTGTCTGGTGAACTTCAATTACTCACTGAGCCGCTAGCCCGCAACATCTTGATTCGGACTATCTAAGTCCCTATTGGGCCCAACAGGTACCAACTGCATTTTCATGCGTATTAATGTGGCAAGCGAAAGTCAGTAAGTTTGCTGCAATCTCTTTTTGCTTACACGAATATAGACAGAGAAATGGAAACAACCGAGCAATTCCTTCACTAATCAACCCAGCATGGATTGTGTGGGCTTGTCCTTGCTCTGACCAAAATCAGCATCTTCCGACCAGCCCAGCTGTGTTCACACCTAATCAACCCTGTAATACAAATATATAATGCCACTCACAGAACAGCAAGCGAAATCACTTACTCCCTCCGTACTTATAAAAAAAATCATTTAGAACAATATTTAAGTCAAACCTTAGAAATATAAATAATAAATAACTCTTAAGTTGTTGAGTTTAAAAATATAAAAATTATAAAAATAGATTTGTCTTTGAAAAATACTTTAATAAAAGTATACATATATCACTTTTCAATAAATATTTTTTATAGAAATAAGAAATTACCGTGTCGTTGTTCTAAACAATTTTTTTTTAATGAGTACGGAGGGAGTAAGTAATTAAGCAGGAGTTCATCGTCATTATATAATGTTTTTCAAGGCAAAAACATGGGGCAGCAGAGCAGAGCAGCTAAGTAAAACAAACAGCGCACGTTCGTTAAAAGTTTCTTGGTAAACAAGCTCAGAAAGAAAATGCAGGGACTCGACTCTGTGCATTGACCCCAAATTCGATCGAATCTGCCAGCTCACTCATGAGCTTAAGAGCGTTCACACGCAGTCGAGCACGAACATTCCCACATTTCCGCGCCAGGTGCACTCCATCCATGAGCTGCATGCATACAATATTATGCAAATTAAGCGTGGTACTCCTAGATTGTTGAGTAGTAGAACATCATTTACACACATAAAAGACACCCTCTTTGTAGAAGGAGATTTGGATCAACCGTGACTTTCATTGATCAATGGAGTTTACATTTATACATGTACAATAAGGCTTGGGAGCTGTCTGGGCCTAACTAATCCCCTGGTCTAACGGACGTGCAGTGGTGCGAGTGGAGCGAGGAGCGCTGCGCGTCGTGCGCGGGGAGCGCGTCGTGCGCGTGGAGCGCGCCACGAGAGTCTGACGAAGCCGTTTGCCAACACCCCTGCAGTCGCAGCCGTCGTATCACCGACGCAGAGACTGGCTCGGAACTCGTTGAACATGCTTGAAGGAAGCCCTTTCGTGAACACATCCGCGAACTGATGGGCACTCGGTATCGGTAGGACGCGAAGTTCACCGAGCGCGACCTTCTCCCTGACGAAGTGGATGCCGAGCTCGATGTGTTTGGTCCGCTTGTGGTGCACCGGATTCTTGGACATGTAGACGCCGGAGATGTTGTCACAGTAAGCGATCGTCGCTTGTGGAACACGGCAGTGGAGTTCACCGAGCAGCTGGCGCAACCAAGTGCACTCCGCCACCGCATTCGCCACACCTCTGTACTCGGCTTCCGCACTTGACCTCGAGACGGTCGTCTGCTGAGGGAGTCGCCGAGGAAGATGCAAAAGCCAGACGTGGAACGCCGGGTGTCATGGCAGCCGGCCCAATCTGCGTCGCTGAAGGCGGTGAGCGTCGGCGACGTCGAGGCGCGAAGGTGTAAGCCAAACGCGGCCGTTCCCTTGATGTAGCGCAGGATCCACTTCAGCAGGGTGGCGTGAGCTTCGCGCGGAGCATGCATGTGCAAGCACACCTGCTGGACGGCGTAGGTGATGTCGGGCCGCGTCAAGGTCAGGTACTGGAGAGCGCCTGCAATGCTGCGGTACCAGGAGGAGTCCTGGAAGAGAGGCCCCTCGTCGCTTGACAGCTTGGGTTTAGCGTCCGCCGGAGTGGCCACGGCCTTGCAGTTCACCATGCCTGCACGTTCAAGGACATCGGTGGCGTACTTGGACTGGCTGAGGACGAACCCGTCGGCAGTGCGCTGAACTTCGATGCCGAGGAAGTACTTCAGGGGCCCCATGTCCTTGACCTTGAACTTCGCTTGAAGGCGATCGATGATGCGCTGCAGCAGGCTCGACGAAGACGCGGAGAGGATCATGTCGTCGACGTAGAGGAGGAGGTAGGCCGTGTCGGAGCCGCGGCGTAGCACGAACAGTGAGGAGTCGGCGTGGGACTGGACGAAGCCGAGGCTGGTCACATGATCGGCGAAGCGCTTGAACCAAGCGCGCAGGGCTTGACGAAGACCGTACAGCGAGCGGGAGAGGAGGCACATGTCCGCCGGGCAAGCAGCATCCTCAAAGCCTGTGGGCTGCTGGCACAGGACACGTTCCTAAAGATGGCCGTGTAGGAACGCGTTTGAAACGTCCAGTTGATGCGCCGGCCATTGCATAGGAGGAGATCAGCGTCAGCACGGTGCGAATGGTCGCTGGTTTGACGACGGGCGAGAATGTCTCGCCAAAGTCGACGCCCGGGCACTGGTTAAACCCGCGAACCACCCAACGTGCCTTGTACTTGTCGAGGGAGCCGTCAGCATGAAGCTTGGTCTTGAAGACCCACTTGCCGGTGATGATCCGAGCACCGGGAGGCCGGGGAACCAGAGTCCACGTCCTGTTCGCGAGCAGGGCGTCGAACTCAGCCTGCATCGCCGCGCGCTAGTTGGGATCTCGGAGCGCCGCGCGAATAGACGAAGGTGTTGGCGACAGGGTCGGCGTGGCAGTCATGGCGTACCGTGGGTTGGGTTTGCTGATCCCAGCCCGCGCGCGCGTCGTCATGGCGTGTCAAGGTGGAGAGGCGGATGCTGGCGACGACGTCTCGGGTGATGGAGGCGGCGCGACGTCGTGGGCCGGAGCAGCACTGCTGGGCGTGGACGACGCGGGCGACGGAGGCGGTGCGGCGTCGTGAGCTGGGGTGGTGCCGACAGGTGCGACGACGCGCTGTGCTGGAGCGGGCAGCAGCACAATAGTGTCATCACCGTGGTCCGGTGGCGGAGGAGCTGACGGGCGAGGCAATGGCGCGTCGCGGAAGGGGAACACGTCCTCCACGAACGTGACGTGGCGCGACGTGAACACCCGGGGGGAGACCATGTCGTAGCAGCGGTAGCCACGATGGTCAGCCGGGTAGCCGATGAAGATGCACGCCAGGGATCGCGGGCTAAGCTTGTGCGGCGCTGTCGCGATGGTGTTGGGGTAGCAGAGGCAGCCGAACACGCGAAGATGATCGTATGTCGGGGGAGCGCCGAGCAACAACTGGTACGGCGTGAGGGAGCCCGTGGCGTGGCATGGCCGTCGGTTGATCAGATGCGTCGCCGTCTGCAAGGCTTCAGCCCAAAAAGACAAAGGAGCAACGATGTGAACAAGCATTGTGCGCACGCAGTCATTGATCGTCCGGAGGATACGTTCCGCCTTGCCATTCTGTTGAGAGGAATAGGGGCAGGAGAGGTGAAGAACAGCTCCGTGGAGAGACAGGAGTGAGCGAAGTGCATAAGAATCGTATTCCTTGCCATTGTCAGTTTGCAGAGCTAAAACGGGGAGCCCGAACTGTGTGTGTGCATAAGCAAAGAAGGAACGAACAGTATGAAACACCTCAGATTTATTGCGAACAGGAAAGGTCCAAATATAGTGTGTAAAATCATCAAGAAATACCACATAATACTTGTAACCGGAATTGCTATAAATGGGAGAGGTCCAAACATCAGTATGCACTAACTGAAAGGGAAATAGAGTCTGCCTAGAGGAGGAGTGGAAAGGAAGCCGCACATTCTTGCCTACATTACAAGCAGGACAGTGATGGGGGGCTGATTTATTACATTGGAAATCAAAGGAACCAAGGACCTTAGACAGGGAAGCAGAGCCAGGGTGCCCGAGCCGCATATGCCAACGCTCCACCGACGGCGAGGAAGTCGCAGAGAGGGCGTGTGGCGATGGCAAACGCAGGGGGTACAGGTCACCCGGGCTGTCACAGCGGAGCTTCACCACCTGAGTTTGAAGATCCTTGATGGAGAAACTAGTTGGATCAAATTCAATGGAGACATTATTATCACGAGTTAGCTTTTTCACAGAGATCAAATTCTTAATCAAGGGAGGAGAAACAAGCACATTATGAAGGTGTAGATCAGTGGAGGATGTGGGAATGTGGGTGGAAGCTGTATACGTGACAGGCAGCTTGGCACCATTTCCGACCGTGATACAAGAGGAGAAAGGAAGAGGACGGGGATGAGCAAGAATACCAGGGGTGGAGGACATATGTGCTGACGCACCGGTGTCGAGGAACCAATCCGCAGCGCTCGGAGGAGTGGTGGTGGCGACGCCGGCGGACTGCAAGGCGCTGTAGAGCGCACTGTTGTCCCAGGCGCCGGTGGATTGAACTCCTGGAGATGCCGGAGGAAGAGCCGGAAGAGCCGGAACGGCGGGCGAGGGCCCAACACACCCACGCTGGGAGCCCGGAACGGGGAAGGCCAGGCCTGGACAAAGCCCGTCCAGGGGTTGTAGCCCCAAGGCGCAGGAGGGCGAGGCTGGCCGTCGTGCCCGGCACCAGCGCCGCCGCCAGGAATCGAAGGAGCGCCGCCAGGTGGGGCGCCGCCGCCCCGGCCACGACGCTTGCCCCGTCCCTTGGGACAAGGCTGGCCGATGGTGTCGGAGGTGCCGGAGGAAGACCCGGTGCTGGTGTAGAGGGCCTCCCCGGCTTCAGCCTTGGCGTCGTGCTGCATCTGGAGCTCCGCCAGCAGCAGGTAGGAGCATGCGGTCATCAAAGTGTGCGGCAGATTCCGGTCGGCGATGCCGGCACGGAGGGAGCGGAACTTGGTGTTGAGGCCGCGCAGGAGGTTGAGCACCTGGCTGGGCTCAGACACGGGCATGTTGATGTCACGGAGGCCGTCGGCGAGTTGCTTCAGCTTGGCGGTGTACTGCTTGATGGTCATGTCACCTTGATTGATCGAGCGGAACTCGGTCTCAAGGTAGACAGACCGTTGGACGGCGTTGTCGCGGAAGACGCCTTCGATGTCGCTCTACACGGTGAAGGCAGAGGCGCGGGGCTTGTAGACGACGTCGAAGACGTTCTTGGCGATGGAGTTGTGCAGCCAATTGACCACGCAGTGATCCGCGCAGCGCCACTTGGCAATGCGGAGGTCGAGAGCGGGCGGCTCCTGAACATGGGCCTTAAGGCCGAACTTGCCGAGGACCGATTCGAAGCTGCAGCGCCACTGGCTGTAGTTGGAGACGTCGAGATCGAGGACGATCGGGACGTGGGAGCGGATGTTGACGGTTTGAAGAACAGAGGCAGAGGGCGCCGGCACAGGCTCTTCGTCAGAGGTGGACGAGGCGTCGGAAGCGCTGGAGCTATGCGACATGGCTAGCAAGGGAGAGGTAGCGGAAGACTAGGATCAGAGAGTCACTGATACCATGTAGAAGGAGATTTGGATCAACCGTGACTTTCATTGATCAATGGAGCTTACATTTATACATGTACAACAAGGCTTGGGAGCTGCCTGGGTCTAACTAATCCCCTGGTCTAACGGATGTGCAGTGGTGCGAGCGGAGCGAGGAGCGCTGCGTGTCGTGCGCGGGGAGCGCGCCACGAGAGTCTGACGAATCCGTTTGCCAACACTCTTTAATCCCAGTCAGTGACAGTTAGGCAGGCTAGTCACTTTTTGCCGTGCAAAGCAAGCACTATTGTTAATTAACCCATGGATTAGGATAACGACAACGAACTTTTCTTTCCAAGATCATCCAGATGGCTTCCTGACAGATATTGCACAGGACACTGTGCCCAAACGTGATCGATCCGTGTACGCCTACGTGCACCACAGATTCCGTTCGTCACGCGCCCGTTCGCACCGATGGCGTCGAGTGTAGTGAGGTGGAGTGACCCGGCAACCACTCCAAAAGTCCAGTACCATCCGAGGAATTTTTATTAATTTTAAAAGAACTTTTAAAACTATTTTTGAAATCCTTATTCCTTTTTATCACCTTGTTTTGCTTGACGCGGCAAAACAATATTATCAATTCAACGTAGGCTTGTGGCATGCAGGTGCGGCTAGAAAATCTGACGATGCCCCCTCGTTCGGCTTATTCAATATATTTATAAACGAAAAGTAATTTATAAACAGAACTTTTATATACTTGTTTTTAGTAATCTAAAAAGTACATGCTAAAAAATAAACTTCGATTAAAAAAATCTTAAAATTAAATTAAAATTTAAGATTGAAAATTTAAATTTTGTCTGATAAGCATAATGAGGCCGTGAATTTAAAACAATAATTTGGGATGATATATTTTTAAATTGAAAAAAAAAGTTGTTACAAGAATTCCGAGTAGATAAAGCTCAGGACTGGGCCCCACCTGACAGCGACCGGTCCAACCGCTAGCCTACAAATACCCGCCTCGCTTCGGACAAACACCTCACACTCACAGGCTCACACACAGGCAGCTTCGCACACAGCACTCGCACACTTCACGATGGAGCCCACCGGCACGATCGTTTTCGCCACCGTCGGCGTCACCAACTTCGGCTTCGACGTCTTCTCCGCCGCCGTGCCACCGCCGTCGACGGAGGCGGCGGGGGAGGACGCCGAGCGCCGCCACACGGACGGCGTGTCCGTGAACTTCAACGCGCAGTTCGTCGACGATGGCGGGGAGGAGGTGGCCTTCGTGTCGGAGCGAGGCGGCGCGGCGGGGCTGTTCCGGTGCCGGGCGCGCGCCGAGCGGGCCGAGCCGCTGCCGACGGTGGAGGGGAGCCTGTTCCACGATCGCCCGACGGTGAGGGGCGGGAGGTTGTACTTCGTCTCCGCCCACGAGCAGCCGCCGGCGCCGTTCAGGAGCTGGGCGGCGGTGTACGCGACGGAGATTGGGAGCAAGGAGACGGTGCGGGTGAGTCCTCCGGGCGTCGTGGACATGAGCCCCGCCGTGTCGGTCTCCGGGGAGCTCGTCGCCGTCGCGTCGTACGGGGATCGGCCGTGGGCGTTCGACTTCCGCGTGCTGGAGACGGAGGTCGCCGTCTTCCGCGCCGCCGACCCGGCCAGGCGCGTCGTCGTCGCGGAGCGCGGTGGGTGGCCGACGTGGCACGGCGAGGGGACGCTCTTCTTCCACCGCGTCGCCGAGGACGGGTGGTGGAGCGTGTTCCGGGTGGACGTCTCGCCCGAGACCCTCGAGCCCACCGGCGGCGAGCGGCGAGTGACGCCTCCCGGGCTGCACTGCTTCACTCCCGCCGCGGTCGGCCGCGGCGGCGGTGGGCGGTGGATCGCCGTGGCGACGCGGCGGAAGGGGCGCGCGCAGCGGCACGTCGAGCTGTTCGACCTCGAGACGGAGAGCTTCTCCCCGCTCACCGAGCGCCTCAACCCGGAGCTCCACCACTACAACCCCTTCTTCTCCCCGTCCGGCGACCGCGTCGGCTACCACCGCTTCCGCGGCGCCGGCGCGCCGGGGGACTCGGTGGTGCCCTACCTGCAGCCGGTGCGGAGCCCGGTGAGCTCGCTCCGGATGCTGCGGGTGTACGGCACGTTCCCGTCGTTCTCGCCGGACGCGGCGCACCTCGCCATGAACGGCGACTTCTTCAAGACGCCGGGCGTCACCATCCTCCGATCCGACGGCGCCAAGCGGTGGGTGCTCACGCGGGAGCCCAACCTGTTCTACACGTCGTGGAGCCCCGCCGAGAGCGGGGTCATCTTCACCTCCATGGGCCCCATCTTCGAGACCACCAAAGCGACGGTGAGGATCGCGCGGCTGGAGTTCGACGCCGGCGAGCTCACCACCGACCGCGGCGAGGTCGCGGCCACGCTCAAGGTGCTCACCCGGCCGGAGGCCGGCAACGACGCGTTCCCGGCGGTGTCGCCGTGCGGGAAGTGGGTGGTGTTCCGGTCAGGCCGCTCCGGCCACAAGAACCTCTACATCGTCGACGCGGCGCACGGCGAGGACGTCGCCGCCGGCGAGGGGACGATACGGCGGCTGACCGACGGCGAGTGGATCGACACGATGCCGAGCTGGTCGCCGGACGGGAGCCTGATCGCGTTCTCCTCCAACCGCCACGACCCGACGAACGCCGCCGTGTTCAGCATCTACCTGGTCCGACCAGACGGCTCCGGGCTCCGCCGCGTCCACGTCGCCGGGCCGGCGGGGAGCGCGGCGGCGGACATGGAGCGGATCAACCACGTGTGCTTCAGCCCGGACTCGCGGTGGCTGCTGTTCACGGCCAACTTCGGCGGCGTGATGGCGGAGCCCATCTCGGCGCCGAACCAGTTCCAGCCGTACGGCGACCTGTACGTGTGCCGGCTCGACGGGTCGGGGCTGGTCAGGCTCACCTGCAACGCCTACGAGAACGGCACGCCGGCGTGGGGCCCGGCGAGCTCGGCGGCGGCGGGGCTGGAGTCGCTGTCGCTGGACCCGGCCGCCGGGGACGAGTCGCTCGGCGAGTTTGATGAGCCGCTCTGGCTCACTTGCGACGTGTGAGCTGGGGGCGACCGATGATGATTGATTATGAGCTGCTTTTCGAGCTGCACTTTTAATTAAAATCTGGGTGAATTTGATCGGTTGATAATAACGGGACGAGCCTGATTGTGCGGGCTACGAACCTTGTTAGGTTTTTATGCATGAAAAGGGAATAAATGAATAATGATTCTGGGTACGTTTTTGTTCCGTTGCTTGATAAAGCTGATTGTTATCATGTGGACTTCATTATCCATCTTCAGTTGTACTACTGTCGACTGTCGTCTGAAGTCACTTTTGCATTATCAAAAGTCCAAAAACAAAACTGGAGTTCTCGGCTTCTTCACTAATACAGAGTACAGTACAATTGGCGGTACAAAGCTTCACTAATTGCCGGTACAAAGCTTCCCAACCCATCCTATCGAACGCCGGCTGTATTCGGCACAGCCAGTTCCCATCATCCTGCCTCGTGTTCTTGGCGTACGCTTTTCAAACCACTAAACAGTGTATTTTTACAAAAAAAATTTCTATACAAAAGTTGCTTAAAAAAAATCATATTGACCCTTTTTTAAAAAAATAGCTAATACTTAGTTAATCACGTGCTAATAGATTGCGTTGTTTTCCGTGCGTAGGAGATTGGTTTCCATCTAGTCTAAGCGAACTCAGCCTAAGTTCACCTAACATCCCTCAATCGTACGTCGAGTCTGTTTGAGATCCTCTAACCGCAATATTAGAAATGCGTATCCTTAACTTTGTAAAACCGTCTAAAAAGTTCCCGACATAGCATAGATGTCTGGTTTCACTGACGTGACATCGTAGTCGAAAATAAAAATAAAATATGGGGCCAACATGTAAATAAGAAGGAAATAAGTACGGGGTCTTCTAGTCAGCAGTCTTCTTATATTTTCATTTTTCTTTTCTTCTCTTTCTTTTTATCTTTGCCCGGGAGGGGGAGCGGCAGCAGCACGCAGCCGGAGGCAGGCGGCGGCAAGCAGCGGGCCAGCGCAGCGGCGACTGGCAAGCGGCGCGATAGCAGAGAAGAGCAAATCCTGTCGTTGCCACTCCGCAGCCGCGCTCGCCCGCGGCGCCCTCCGCGTCCCCCGCCCGGAGCCGCAGCCGCCGCTCCACTTTTTTTTTCTTACTTACATATGGACCCTATATATTTATTTTTTTTATTTTTTGCTAACTTGAATGCTAAGTGAGTGAAACCAGACATCTATACTACCTCGGAATCTTTTTTGGATGGTTTTACATAATTAAGAGATACACATTTTTAGTATTCCGGTTAGAGACCTTGGACAGACTCACAGACTCCACGTACAATTGATGTTAGAGTTCAGACAGACTCAATGTACAATTGAGGGACGTCAGGTGAACTTATTCCTTAATGTGCTAAACCGAGTCCGAATTCAAAAAAAGCTCTCCCGACATGGGCCGCCACTCGATCAGTGTCAGGTGGCTGTGAGAAGATTCCAGAATGGGCGGTCAAGGACAAGGTCAACACGACAGACGAAGCCGAAGGCAGGTGGCGCGGCTGCCACGAGACGAAGTACGTGGCCCCCATGCAGCAGGCCATAGCGACACCTCTGCACACTGATCAGCTCCACTCACCTCAGCCCTCACCTATAAAAATGCTTCGATCTCACTCCAGTCTCCGGTGCCTTCGTATCGACACGTTTGCATTGCAGCAGCTCATCGGTTTCTTCTTCGTTTCTGCTCCAGTGCTGAGGCAGCACAGTCGTTCGTCGCCATGCCAGGGCTCACCATCGGCGACACCGTCCCCAACCTGGAGCTGGACTCCACCCACGGCAAGATCCGCATCCACGACTTCGTCGGCGACGCCTACGTCATCCTCTTCTCCCACCCCGGTACACTCGATCGATTCTCACATTCTCACTCGGTAGTAGTTTGAGTGGATCGATATGTGCATCCGACTGATTGAATGATCCGTCGATCGATCAGGCGATTTCACCCCGGTCTGCACCACGGAGCTGGCAGCCATGGCCGGCTACGCCAAGGAGTTCGACAAGAGGGGCGTCAAGCTGCTCGGCATCTCCTGCGACGACGTGCAGTCTCACAAGGACTGGATCAAGGACATCGAGGCCTACAAGGTCAATTCTAATTACCTTCCTAGTCTGATTAAATTTGTGTGAAAACGTAGTAACTAATTACTAAATCGATCGTAATATTTATATTTTGGTTATAGCCTGGGAACCGCGTGACGTACCCGATCATGGCGGACCCGAGCCGCGAGGCCATCAAGCAGCTGAACATGGTCGACCCGGACGAGAAGGACTCCAACGGCGGCCACCTCCCGTCCCGCGCGCTGCACATCGTCGGCCCCGACAAGAAGGTGAAGCTGAGCTTCCTGTACCCGGCGTGCGTGGGGCGGAACATGGATGAGGTGGTGCGTGCGGTCGACGCGCTGCAGACGGCGGCGATGCACGCGGTGGCGACGCCGGTGAACTGGAAGCCCGGCGAGCGCGTCGTCATCCCTCCCGGCGTCTCCTCCGACGAGGCGAAGGAGAAGTTCCCGCAGGGGTTCGACACCGCCGACCTGCCGTCCGGCAAGGGATACCTCCGCTTCACCAAGGTCGGCTAGAATAGATCGACGCGAGTTCGTGTCATCTGGTGTGTTCTGCTCGTGCGTGACAGCGTGTGCTGCTTGCTGATGATGTATCCATCAGTCGTCACTGGGCTGCTCGTTTTGTGTGTGTGTGTGTGGATAATGGCGCCACTGACGTTTGGGACAGCAGTACATCTACTGTGTAGCTGTCTGAACTTTGGCACACTGTTGTAGTACTTGCGTATGTTTAATTACCCGTATGTATATGTTCGTCCCCGTACTAATACAGTGTGCTAGCTGGTTGGCAAGTAGGAGTACCAAGTATGTTCAGTAAGTATATACTCCCTCCGTCTCTAAATCCGACTTTTTTTAAACATGACCGTTCATCATATTAAAAAAACGGTCATATTAAAATTTTTTTTGTGAAATATGTATGTCATATTAAAAACTTTTGTGAAATACATAAAATTATAAAATTATATGTACACATAAAAATACATTTAATAATAAATTAAAATATAGGAAAAGTATATTTAATAATAAATCAAATCATAGGAAAAAAAATTAATAATTAGTTAAATTTTTTAATAAGATGAACGGTTAAATATATTTAAAAAAGTTAACGCGGTTAAATATATTTAAAAAAGTTAACGGTGTCAAATATTTAGGGTCACATATGTCGATGGTATTAAATATTTAATATTTACAATGGTATTAAATATTTAATATTTAGGGACGGATGATGGAGTACCAGAACCAACGAATGAGAAGAAATGACATGCATATTTAAACCGCAAAAATAAAGAAACAGCACACCAACAAAAATGCCGTGAACTGATTTTAGTCGAATCCCGTAAACTGTTCCTGAAAAAAGATTCAAAAAGACGTAATCGCCCAAGTGGTTGAGGTTCACGAGTTGATTTCTAATCAGAGGCGCTCCTTCGGATTGCAACGTCATCGATGATGAAATCAAACGCCGCCTTTTTATACTTTATATTAGGAATCAGCCTTCTGCATTGTGATACTAGTAGCAATGTCAGCGTCGTTAGCGAGGTTAGTTGTCAGGTCACAGCACTTCACTAAGCTGTGCATTTGATCCATGATTAACACTGTTAACAGGATCAGTGAAATTTTATCACCCTGGAGTTGATTACAGCTTATAATCTCAAAACATTTGCAAATAACAATGTGAGGGAAACACCTTATCAGATACTATCAAGAATTCAGGATCTGGATCGAACCCATGCCGTGTACTACTGGAAGTTGAGAGTTTCAGGCCCCTTACCGAACTGCACTGTATAGGTGTGAACGCAGGTTATCAACGAACAGAGTAGACAGATTCGAATTCTTTGTCCCGTAAAAATTTCCTTCCCTTATCCTACACCCAGGCCTAGATGCTTGATTTTTATAATCCTCAATTGGCTTCGCAGCATCGCCTATAAATGCAGAGACTGATCAGTGCCGTTCATTCCATCGCAGACAGACAGTTTATAATCCTCAAATTCGTCGTCATGCCTGGCCTCACCCTCGGCGACGTCGTCCCGGACCTGGAGCTCGACACCACCCACGGCAAGATCCGCCTCCACGACTTCGTCGGCGACGCCTACGCCATCATCTTCTCCCACCCCGGTATATATATATAGTGTCACACTGCGTGTGTCCGTGCAGCAGACAAGCTTGAGATGTTGATCGAATCCGTGCGTGCATTTCAGCTGACTTCACGCCGGTCTGCACGACGGAGCTGTCGGAGATGGCGAGCTATGCCGGCGAGTTCGACAAGAGGGGCGTCAAGCTCCTCGGCTTCTCCTGCGACGACGTCGAGTCGCACAAGGACTGGATCAAGGACATCGAGGCCTACAAGGTATGTACTAGTTCATCGCATTCATCAATCCTTGACTGATTGATACATTTGCAGTTGCAGAGTATCTGATTATAATTTCTTGGTTCAATTTGTGATCGATGGTTGCTTTAGCCTGGCCGCCGCGTCGGCTTCCCGATCGTCGCCGACCCGGACAGGGAGGCGATCAGGCAGCTCAACATGATCGACGCCGACGAGAAGGACACCGCCGGCGGCGAGCTCCCCAACCGGGCGCTCCACATCGTCGGGCCGGACAAGAAGGTGAAGCTGAGCTTCCTGTTCCCGGCGTGCACGGGGCGGAACATGGCGGAGGTGCTCCGCGCGACGGACGCGCTGCTGACGGCGGCGAGGCACCGGGTGGCGACGCCGGTGAACTGGACGCCCGGCGAGCGCGTCGTCATCCCCCCCGGCGTCTCCGACGAGGAGGCCAAGGAGAGGTTCCCGGCGGGGTTCGAGACCGCCCAGCTGCCCTCCAACAAGTGCTACCTCCGCTTCACCCAGGTGGACTGAGGGAGGGAGAGATCTGGGCCGTCGGTTTCGTGTGCAATAAATCAACGCACGACGTAGATGCTTCCACGTGTGTGTTTCCCGTGCTGCCTCGATTGATCGATCGATCAATCGGCTAAGTTTAGTTATGTGTAATCTGCTGTTTGGGTGTAGTGTGGTGCATTTGCTGTTCTGTTGCCTGAAAGTGACGAACAGATTATGTTTTGTGTCACTGTATGTAATGTAATGCAACCGTATGTTTTTTTTTTTACTTATCCCTTCCGAAATTACTGTGGAATATAGTGAAGTAATGCTCTTAATAAACAGCCCGTTTAGATATGTTTTGTCCGTGATGGGTTGGGCGGTTGAGAGGAAGCCCATCAAGAGAGGGCCTAATACAGAGCATTTAACTAATGGGCCAAATTTCTCGGCCTTACAAAGTCCGTGATGTACCCAAGGAATAAGTTCACTTTTGGTTTCTTAATTTGTCACCGAATCTGAAATTTATCTTATGGCATGTCCCTTAGCTACCAAACTAATGCAAATAAGGTTTCAATGTGGTTTGGATGACGGTTTCAGCTGACGTGGCGCCTACGTGGCTGGCTTGACTTGGATGCGTCATATCTTGGTTCTTATTTGCACTGTTTTTGGAAGTTTTTCTTTTAATAACACCGGGGGAGGGGGGGGGGGGAGATTCCCCACCTGAATTATATTGAGAAAAAGGGGGGGTACATCACAAAGAGATTACAAAATTAGGGAGAACGAATAGAGGAAGAGAGAAGATTTTTCCAATCGGTAACTACTGATCTGTCTTCCCTGCGAAGACGCTCAGTCCACAGAGTAGCATCTTCAATACATTTGACAACTAACCTAGTCCGGGAATTGGGAAGACCCCGGAACACAACATCATGTCTATGATTCCCCCAAAAACAAAGCAGGAAGAAGATTCTGAAATGCTTGGCAGGCAGATGACAAGGAACGACAAGGTCAGCGAGATCATGTACACCCGAAACGACAGATATGCGTAAGGCTCGTCAGAAGTCTTGGGCAAATTGACAATGAAGGAAGAGATGACTCGCCGTCTCAATACCTCGGTTGCAGACAATACACCCAGCTGTTTGAACAATGTTCTTCTTAAGTAAGTTAGCTTTGGTAGGAAGACGATCCTTAGCAAGAAGCCAAGCGAAGAATTGAATTGGGGGGGGGGGGGGGGGGGGGAGCTCGGTTGTCCCAAACGAAGTGCCAATTCTTGCAGAGGGCTAGGGTCCTTTGAGATGACGAGTAGATGCTCTTAGTGCGAAGGATTCCGGGAGCATCACGTGGCGTTCGCAAATCAGTAGAGGCACTGAGGCAGACGTCTTGAAGCACCTCTCGCAACTGCAACAACTGAGATTTAGCCATGGAGGATAACCTGGTAACAAAATTGTCTTCTATTGGCCTCGAGAGGAACATTGCAACCGTAGCATCTCCATCCAAGGCATGAGAGAACAAGGGGGCAAATCGATCTTTGAAAGAACTCGGACCACACCAGCAATCTTTCCAAAAGGAAGTGCGCGTGCCATCCTCTACCTGGACGCGCGTCAAACGCTGAAGAATCGGGAGGAGAGTGGCCAAGGATTCCCAGTGAGGACCGAGCTGATTATCACAAAAGAGGGAGGAGCCGGAGTGTTTTTGGAAGTTGAGGGACGCGTCATATTTGTATTTCGGTTCATCGACGAATTTCAGACTCGGCGACAACTTAATGGACCTAAAGTGAACTTATTTCTGTGTACTGAATGCTAATCACTCAGACTCAGAGGACCAAATTTGACCCATAACGCATGTCACTGAAATCGGGCTTGGAGCTCAGTTACAGGGCTCGCAGTTCATCGGCAACCAGATTAGCAATCTTCAGGATTTCATTAATACTGACAGAGAACATCAATACTAACTTCTTTTATTCTATTATGTATGGGCTAGTATGCATTGAAATTTGATAGTGAGGCAACCAATGGAATGTTTCCTTTCAAGAAAAGAAAAGGGACTGCAACCTACAGGGGAATCTCAGCTATTTGAGCGAGAGTGCTAGGGGTTATTCAGATTAATGCCATTTTTAACTATCTATTTTTTTGTAAAATTATAAAAAATATCTATATTTAGTTTGTTGCCAAACTTTAGTGCATACATAAGAAATCCTACTAAAATTTTGGTAAGATTTATTTTAGATACAATATGAACCGCCTCTTAATGCATGCGTCATGCCAAAATAAAGCGGATTTTTGCCGACCATTATATTCAGCTAAAGATAAATGGAAATTAATCCTATTAATCCTACTATATCATAACAACCGCTCCCTCCGTCCCAAAATATAATTCATTGCTGATCTTACCCATGCCCTCCGAGGAATTTGGCGTGTGCTTTGGGTTAATTTGGCGAGGTAATACGGTAGTATAGCACGGCTATAGCCAAACTGACATGGCGTCCTTCCAGTCGCCGGCTGGCATCACCGGCTTGTGCCGAATCGTTAGCATTGCTGGCTTGCTGCTGTGTGCTTCGTTCATGTGGGTTGAATCATCTTATGCCATGCCAATGGCAGTGATCACACTGTTCTCTACATATGGGCTTACGGAATGGGCCATCAGCGTCAGAATCAAGCAAAGGAAATTGGAGTATCTCTTTGCGTACGTCTCAATTCCTCTTTCTATCCTAACAACTCGATCGGAATGTTGCCAGTAAATTAACAATTTGCAAGCTAGTAGTGGTCAGTAGGACACATGTGTATATTCCCTTGCTCATCTCTATAAATAGCCATGCACAACTACTCGAGCTCCACATCTCAGCTGCAGCAACACGTACTGTCTAGCTTCTTACTTCTTAGCTTCGATCGATAGAGCTCAGATCACAGGTTGATTAATCAAGCTTAGCTAATCACACTGCAATTAGATAGGTCTGATGGCAACTTGGTCCAATGCGTCCTCTACTCTGATGGTCGCCGCCGTAGTTCTGCTCGGCCTCAGCTCGGCAAGCGTCGCGCATGGCCGCCGCGGCAGGAGAAGCTTCGTCTCCAGCTACGACGAGCCGTGCATGGAGATGAGGCTCTACCTCCACGACATCATCTACGACTACAGCAACAGCACGGCCAACTCCACGTCGGCGGCGGCCACCAAGGCGACGCCGCTGAGCACCGCCGTGTCGAACCCCGGCTACTTCTTCGGCGAGATGGTGGTGTTCAACGACCCCATGACGGAGGGGAGGGCGCTGCCGCCGTCGCCGGGGATGGAGGAGACGGCGGTGCGGGCGCAAGGGCTCTACCTCTACGACAAGAAGGAGGCGCCCAACGCGTGGTTCGCCTTCTCCGTGGTGTTCAACTCGACGGGGCGCCGCGGCACGCTCAACCTCATGGGCGCCGACCTCATGTCGGAGAAGACGAGGGACCTCTCCGTCGTGGGTGGCACCGGCGACTTCTTCATGTCCCGCGGCGTCGCCACGCTCAGCACCGACGAGGCCTCGGCGGACCTGTCATACTTCCGGGTGAAGGTGGACATAAAGCTCTACGAATGCTATGTCTGATCCCATGCATACACACATGGTAATATCGATCACTGCACGTACGCTTGCTCTTTCATTGCCGTGGATCGGATCATCGGTGTCCTGAATATACGCTTGTATTTGTGTGATTGTGTGTGTGTGTTTGTTTGAATTTCTTTCTTCACATTCTTCATCTTTGCGTGAGGAGTCATATGCACTGAGAAATGTGCAAAATGTGTGTCTTTCGTGTGTTGGATTTGCATCTCATGTTCTGCTGCCTGAAAGTGACGAAAGGATTATGTTTGTGTCCTTTACTCCTGTGCGTATGTAACCGTATGTTTTTATCCCTTCCCGAAATTACTGTGGAATATATAGTGAAGTAACGCTCTTAATAAACAGCCCATTTAAAACTGTTTTGTCCGTGATGGGTTGGGCGGTTGAGGAAGCCCATCAAGAGTAGGCCTAGTACAGTGCATTTAACGAATGGGCCAAATTTCTCGGCCTAACAAAAATTGGGCCTCACGTAAGCTGTATTCCCGTCCCGGACCAATAAAAGTGGGCCGTACGGAGCTCGCATTCCCGTTGGGGCCCAATTAATCTAGGCCGCGCGCCATCGGCTTGACACGATATTTATTTTGGTCTATTTTCGAAATATGTTTTTGAACGGTTAATTTGTCAAAGTTTCGGACCAATTTAAACAAAGTTTATCCATCTCCGTAAAGATCTTGATTCCAGAAAGTAGTACAAACAAGAATTGTCAATTACAACTGCAATGCAACCACCAAAATAAACAAAAATGTGAAATCCAAAGTTGCATACAAATTAAACACGAAGTTATTCTGATCAGCCTCACAAGTCATGAGTCAAACGATGCGTACGTACGTGCATTTCTGCATCACCTTATCGATTGATTAGCTAGTTGACGAACCTGCACTGGTTTCTGATCTCGCCGTCGGCGGCGGTCTTCACGCCGACGCCGCCCATCTTCACCATCGCCGCCGCGAACTTCTCCTCCCACTGCTTCTGCGACTCCGCGTAGGAGCTCACCAGCGGCCTCGTCTCCGGCGACGCCAGCAGCGCGGCGTCGGACTCGAACAGCACGCGGTGGCTCACCACGTTCCTGTAGTACTTGCTGTCCAGCTTGTCGGGGGTCTCGACGTCCTGCGCCACCGTGTTGTCGCCGCCGGCGCCGCCATTGCTGGAGGAGGAGCTGCACTGCTGCTGCAGAGACGCGGCGAGCTCGGGGTCCATGTCGGAGGTGTTGGGCGGAAGGCGGTCGGAGAAGGAGGAGCAGTGGGCGACGCCGATGGAGTGCGCGCCGGAGAGCGTGACCATGTCGTCGGTGTCGAGCCCCTTGGCGGCGAACATCTGCTTGAGCCGGTCGACGCCGGCGAACGGCGGCGGAAGGTTGGGGAGCGTCTCGGTGGCGAGGGAGACGCGCCCGTCGTAGCGCCCCGCCGGCATGTCGAAGTAGACCTTGTTGCCGGAGAGGAGGTACGCGGCGTCGCGGCCGGCGAAGGCGACGACGTCGGCGCAGGAGACGACGCCGGGGCACTCCCCCTCGAGCGCCGCCTTGGCCGCGTCGATCACCTCGAAGCCGCGCAGGCTCAGGTTCGGGATGCCGGCCTTCTCCGGCGCCACGGCGTTCGCCGGCGTCGGGTCGAGGAGGACCGAGGCGTCGCAGCCCTGGACGAAGCAGTCGTGGAAGAAGAGGCGGATGAGCCCGGCGCCGACGCCGCGGTCGCCGCCGCGGATGGCGTTCTTGACGGCGTCCCTCACGATCTCCTCCGCGCGGTCGCACGTGCCCTTGTAGTGCCCGACCGTGAGACCTCCGGCGATCGAGCCCGGACTGGTATAGCCATCGCCATTGCTGCTGCCGAGCAACGCGAGCAAGACGAAGACGACGAGCTTATTAGCAGCCATGGATGCCATAGCTAGCTTAATTACAAGCTTTATCACAACTACTCCGTGTTACTTCAAGTGTTAGTGTGATGGAAGCTGCTGTTCTGTGAGTCTATTTATAGCATGGAGATCGATGGATCGATCAGAATATGTGCATGCATGCATTGGAGGGAATGTTTGTGTGTATAATTAATTAAGTAAGAAATTCTAGTCATTTTTAGCAGCTTGATTACCAACCGGCAGAACATGGGAGCACGATTTGCAGTTATAGATCATCGATCGAACTGGATCGAGCTATACAGAAGTTGACATTGCCGGGGTCAACGGCTAATATAGCTCCGACAATGGATATGTTCGAACGGGCGTCTAGATTAGGGGTATTTAGTTGGGTTGTTCTGACGGCGTTTTGCGAGGAAAAATAACTCGTTTCTGAAGATCTCCGGTCGATATTGTCTGCTTCTTGCACGTTTGGTTTGACATCACGAAGGTACGTATAATCGTGGCTTTCAGCTGTTGGGAAGCTGGAGACAAAAATGATACTGCGTCCCTTCGTATTTTGGCGGCTGCATGCTATGTAATCATGCGGTACTATACTAGTACTCCCTATTTATCTAAAAATATTTTCCTGACTATTTTGTTTCCTCTCTAGAATATTTGCCCGACAAGAAGATGATACCAGTGCTGCATCGATCGATCGGCGCGTTTAGTAATGGCGTGTAATGTACAAATCTGGTGTTTTTTTAAAAAAAATTACACACCATAAACACATACACACTTACAACGCACAACACACACTCACCCCTGTAAACGCACGCACGCAAATTCTACCCCTATAAGCATTTTAGAAGACTATTCTCTCTGTGATGGGTTGGGCCAGGCCTTTAATGAAAGCCCGTCAAGAGCAGATCTTAGCCCACATAACTAATTATATGCCACAAATTTCTAACCCAATAAAAATGAGCTGCACGGAGGTCTGATTCCCGCTCCGACCCAGCCAAGCCGCACGTTCCGGTTTACGCCGTTCTCCGGTCAAAGGGATGTGAATTTGATTTGACATTCAGAATTTCACAGTTTAATTTGGGATTCTGGTAGATCCTCCCTTCTCTGATCGAGTCACCTACAACGTCATCGATCGAGCAGCTCGTGTTAACGCTATAGCTATGACTTGTGCAGAATGCAAGCACACACTAGCTAGCTAACACTAATTAAGCTAGCTTTGGGTATTCGATCGATCATTCGATCTGCTCGCCACGTTCACCGGACGGTTGACCCTGCACACACCACACCACCACCACCACAACGTGCGCGCCAAAAACATTCCCAAGCAGCAGTACGTACTGTGTACGGCGTGTCGGCGTGCGTCCCCGGCCGCCGTCCGGTGACTATAAATAGCCATGCAACCCAGCATCTCCTCTTCATCCCTCTCTTGCCACTCTTGAGCTCACTGCTCAGTATAGCTAGCTACCACGGGGAGTGGATTTTCACCCCTCAAGAAGATATCCTCTTGTTGTTTGCATGTCACCCATATAGTGATGAAATTTTTTGAAAAAAATTGAGAAGATATATTAACATGTGATATATCACTCCACAAATATGCAAGTTTAAATTCAACTTCTACATCTCGTAACGAAAAAACAAATTAAACTACAACTAAGTTATCATATATTCACAGTCAAATTTGTTTTTTTTCATTGTGAGGTGTAGAAGTTGAATTTGAATTTGCATGTTTGTAGAGTAATATATCATATGTTAATACATCTTCTTAATTTTTTTTAATTTTTTTCATAATCATTTGGCTGACATGCAAACAACGAGGGGATATCCCCTCGAGAGATGAAAATAGTTTTCCGCTACCATAGCTAAGGTCGCCGTCGTCCTCACCTTGCTCGTGCTGCTCACCTCCGTCCCATGCCAAACCGGCGGCTATCCCCTCGAGAGATAAAAATAGTTTCCCGCTACCATGGCTAAGCTCGCCGTCGTCCTCACCTTGCTCGCGCTGCTCGCCTCCGTCGCGTGCCAAACCGGCGGCTATGGCTACGGTGGTGGCAGCCCGACTCCACCGTCGACATGGTCGCGCTCTCCGGCACGCACTCCATCGGCCGCTCCCAGTGCTCCTCCTTCGCCGACCGCGTCCCGCCGCCCAGCGGCACCACCACCTCCGGCTCCGACATGGACGCCGACCTCGTCGCGTCCCTGCGGCGGCAGTGCACGACGCCGAGCGACACGGTGGCGCAGGACGCCGTGACGCCCAACGCGCTGGACAACCAGTACTACAAGAACGTGATGAGCCGGCATGTGCTGTTCAGATCGGACGCGGCGCTGATGACGGCGGCGGACACCATGGGGCTCGTCCGCGCCAGCGCCTACTTCCCCGGGTGGTGGAACGCCAAGTTCGCGGAGGCGATGGTCAAGATGGGCGCCCTCGCCGTCAAGACAGCCGGCAACGGCGAGATCAGGAAACAGTGCCGATTCACCAACTACTAATTGACAAATCGGCAAGACGGCAACATTGTCACAATACATGCAAGCAACAAAGCTGAACCAGTGATCTGCGGTTTTTTTTTTTTTTTTTAACTTTGCCTGATGTTGCTTACATTTATTTTTTGCTGTATACATATTGTAATTTTTGTTTACTGGCATTTGTATTTCAAGAAAACTCATTGATGAAATTTATTGTTAACCGGTGAATCTTTTTTCCCTTCAAATGGAGTCTTAGTAGCAAAAAGAAGTTGCCATGGAAGGTTTATTCCGGATGAGCGTAAATTCATTAGAAAGTTCAGAAATTAAATAATTGCATACAATCTTTCCAAAATTTAAGGTTAACTAACTTACATTTGGCAATTAATTTCTCAATACCTGTGAACTACAGACATGAACTACGTACTAACGGCGTTTTGCAAGGGGTTGATAACTCGTTTCTGAAGATCTCCGGTCAGTATTGTCTGCTTCTAGCATGTTTGACACTAAGAAATTAATGGCTTCAGGAAGCTCGAGAAACAAATGATTTTTTTAACGTGCATCTATAGTGTCAATTTCTTTTCGATATAGCAGGATCAAAAAGATTGGACAAGTAAGAGAAAAACTGTACAAAGGAAAAAATAGTTAAGATATATGAGCTCAGAATCATTTTGCTCCTGATAGAGCCTAATTTTTGGGCATTTTCCTTATTTTTGACACAAGGACTATCTTTGAGAGCTCTATGCTTTTGGCGGCTTCTATTTCAGCTGTTGCGACCGGTGTCATCGGGTACGTCGTCTACCATCGAAAAAATAATTAGCAGTAAATGCAAATACCCATGTCAAATTTAGAATTTGAATCTAGGTGGGTTGGTTTCACCATAAGTAATATAATCAGTTCAGCTACACTCATTTCATGTTAAATTTTGCAAACACACAACCAACAATAATCTCATTAAAAAGGGAAGTACTTATCAATAATAATCTCATTAAAACTTGCTGAAATTCCAATATTAGATACATGCAGAATTACAACAAAAGAATGGCAAAATTAAACTAACTAGTTAAACCTTAATATATCGGTGGAAAATATATGACAAACAAAAATCACGAGCTTATTCTGAGATGTGAACTGTGATCATTAGGCGATGATCAATGCCTAGTTAATTGACGAGGCGGCAGTTCTTCCTGATCTCGCCATTGGCGCTGGTCTTGATTCCAATGCCGCCCATCTTCACCATCGCCGCCGCGAACTTGCTCTCCCACCGGCCGGGGATGACCACGTTCAGGAACACGCTGAACCCCGTCTCCGACGACCGGAGCGCGGCGTCCGACGTGAAGAGCACGTCGCGGCTGAGCACGTTCCGGTAGTACTGGTTGTCCAGCTTGTCGGGGGTCTTCAAGTCCTGCACCACCGTGGGGTCGCCGGTGCGGTTGCACGCCCGGGACAGGTTGGCCCTGAGCGCGGCGTCCATGTCGGAGGTGGTGGAGGTGAGGCGGTCGGAGAAGGAGGAGCAGTGGGAGACGCCGATGGAGTGCGCGCCGGAGAGGGTGACCATGTCGTCGGCGTCGAGCCCCTTGTCGGCGAAGTTCTTCTTGAGCTGGTCGAGCCCGGCGAACGGCGACGGCAGGTTGGTGAGGGTCTCGTCGGCGAGGGAGACGCGCCCGTCGTAGCGGCCAGCCGGCATGGCGAAGTCGATGTTGGCGTTGCTGAGGAAGTAGGCGGCGTCGCGCCCGGCGAAGGCGACGACGTCGGCGCAGGAGACGACGCCGGGGCACGCGCTCTCGAGCGCCGCCTTCGCCGCGTCGATCACCTCGAAGCCGCGGAGGCTGGGGAAGTTGGGCACGCCGAGCTTCTCCGGCCGCGAGTTCGCCGACGTCGGGTCGAGCAGAACGGAGGCGTCGCAACCCTGATCAATCCAAAGGAGACAACACACAAGCACATTAATCATGTAGATTACTAACTCAATTACAGTACAATCAAAGTGTAATTACACTGTAACTTATATATAATTATAATGTGACTTGCATATAACTTTCACATAATTTTAAATCGTTAGATTTGTTTCAAGATTTGTGCAAATGAAGAATGAAAAAAGTCACTGTGCGCAAACATGTGAGAGGATTCGCTCCCACGACCTCCGTTTCACCGAAAAAGTATGTTACGGAAATATTTTCTAAAGTTACATATAAGTTACATGCGAGTTACAGTGTAATTACATCACGATTATACTATGATTAGATGTGTCAAATTTTTAGAAGAAAATTTGTCTGACAAATGTATAGGTGATTCCTCACTAACTAATTAATCACGTGTTTTAATTAATAAAAAAGGATTTTACCTCGACGAAGCAGTCATGGAAGAAGAGGCGGACGAGCCCTGCGCCGATGCCGCGGTTGGCGTACACAGCGTTCTTGACAGTGTCCTTCACAATTTGCTCAGCTTTTGGGCAAGAGGAACTGTAATAACCAACTCTGAGTCCCGGGGCTGGCGGGCTTGGGCCGGTCGGAGCCGGGTTTGGAGGAGTTGGGCTTGGTGGAGGATAGGTTGTCGGTGGGCTCGGGCTCACCGGTGCTGGACTCGGAGGAGTAGGCGGTGTGGTCGGGCTTGGGCTTGGGTATGTAATGGGTGTGGGTGGGCTAGCATTGCCGGTATAGCCCTGGCATGTCACGGAGCCGACCAGAGCCAGCAATGTGAGCAGCACAGCAAGCTTAGCCATCTCTGATTTTCTGCACTGAACTCTGAAGTAGCTACAGTGTTCTGAAACTCTGAAAACTCTGAACTTTGTGATGAAATGCAGCTTCTTCTGCATCTCCATTTATACAGTCCCCAGCCGAAGCAGAGAGGAAACAATTTGGCGGGCACGTCGCGGTGACAAATGCGTTCGAAGTCAAGCAGGGAACATGGGAATCGAACAGCTAGCTAGGCTAGTTGACATGGAGGTTTCTTTGATTAATTTTTGTCGGTAAGCTGCAGCTGCACTGAACAAGTCGACGGCCTGATACTGATTGGTTTAATTTCAGAGGTTTTTCATCTTGCAGCGTGTGTTCCATGGAGGGGTTGTTTATTGTCTCTGAATCAAGGTTGTGTTTAGTTCACGCTAAAATTAGAAGTTTGGTCCAAATTGAAACGATGTGACGAAAAAGTTTGAAGTTCATGTTTGTAGAAAAGTTTTGATGTGATGGAAAAGTTGAAAGTTTAAAGAAAAAATTTGGATCTAACCACATCAAAACTTTCCTACACACACAAACTTCCAACTTTTCCGTCACACCGTTCTAGTTTCAACCAAACTTTCAATTTTAGTGTGAACTAAACACACCCTAAACACGGTGCAAATTTATCACCGGGATTTATGCTCTTGCAGCCGTTGGATTGGCAATTTGGCATTGTTTAGGTTTTGATGGGATGCAACCTCTGTAGGATGCAACTACCGGATTGCACTAATTACGCTTCGCGGCCTGTGTTTCTAATTCAGTTTTGACTGTCGGTTTGTGTTGTTAATCAGATGGTATAGAAACTCATAGAAGGTCATGGGACACCGACAATTATTGATTAGTGCACTAGTAATAGTGATTAGTGTCGGTGTGCTAATGCTCACCACGCAGTCACATAGTGCAACGTGTTGACTCTTAGTATTATTTTTATGTCAATTGTCTCTATGTTAGAAAAAGAAGAAGAGAAAGATGATAATATAGACTTGCCAGACTAACTAGCTAGTAGGGTATGTCTGTTTGCTGGATAAGATTGTACTCCCTCCGTTTTTTAATAGATGACGCCGTTGACTTTTTCTCACATGTTTGAACATTCGTCTTATTTAAAAATTTTATGCAAATGTATAAGATATAAATCACACTTAAAGTACTATGAGTGATAAAACAACTCATAATAAAATAAATTATAATTACGTAAATTTTTTGAATAAGACGAATGGTCAAACATGTGAGAAAAAATCAATGGCGTCATCTATTAAAAAACTGAGTTAGTACATTATAAAAAGTGTGGTTTAATTATGAAAAGGGAACTGTGAATACAATACCTCTTTGGATTGTTGTACACGGTTTCTTAATTTACCCGATTAATAACTGAAATGGGTTGCACATAAACTTAGGGTTTTCTAAAATCATTATACCTAGTTTCAGTTATAGATGCCCTAAAAAACTAGTTATTCTCATAACATGAATCTAGACAAAAAAAATCTAGCGGAGTTGTATGGAGGAGGAACCTGGTGGGGGTGCTGTCCCACAACTTCTTTTTCGGGGGTAGATGTGATGGCGCGGGGGCGGCACCAATGAAGTATCGTGCGCAGAGTCACGCGGAGGTGGCGCCAACGAGATATCGCGCGCCTCCACACGCGGTACCGAGGAGAAATCTGGTATTGGGCGGAGTCGCGCATAAGAGCCTAGTCTCGATGGTGGAAGTCATGGGGTACGTCGAAACACCTTTTAGTTCATCCCGTTTCGACGGGATACCGTTTTTTAGCAGCCCTCTAGTAAAAATGTAGGATTAGAGCACACTAACATTTCAAATCTTATAGATTGAAAAACATGCAAGAAAACTATAGGAACAACCATTTGGATGTAGCATAGGAAAAATGCTGGAATCAGAGAGATAGATACGAAGTTTATTTTTTTCTAAGAGGTTGGACACCATGTAAAAATTCCTCCAAAATTCTAAGTTTTAAACCAGGTTTGTGCCTTCTCTTTGATTTTGGCGATAATCATGGTTAGCATGGTGGCTATATGTCGGAAGATACGCATTTCGCTCGCACCAGAGCTCCCAGGCCACTAGCAGGATCGCCAATTTGTGCCTTTCTTGGGACATTGGGGATGTGTGATAATTCTTACCACTAGTTTTCCACATTTGCGCAATTATCCCACTCGCTTAGGCGCAGGTCTATATTTATCGGGAAATTATTTTGATCCCTCAAGAGGACGTCCACCCGTTTATTGCATGCCAATTAGATGGTTACGAAAAATTTTCAAAAAAATTGACAAGATGGATAAATATGTAATATATCACTCCACAAACATACAAGTTCAAATTCAATTTCTACAAGTTGTAACAAAAATAACAAATTTAATTATAAATATACATATAGTAATTTGAGTTTTGTTTGTTATTTTTATTATAACTTGTAAAAGTTGAATTTTAACTTGTATGTTTGTGGATTGATATATTACATATTGATATATCTTGTTCATATTTTTTCGATTTTTTTATAACCATTTAGATGACATATAATAGACGGTGGACGTCCACTCGAGCTGTTAAAACAGTTTCCTCCTTTTCGACACCCTGCTGTTTGCTAACAGGTGTAGGGCTGATTCCGCCGATATTTGGCACAGCGGGCAGTGGTGCTGGTTCATCCAAAACCTGTCTGTCGTACAGACTCCGTTTTGTATAATTAGCCCATCTGCCTCCGCGAGCTTGGCGTTCCACCACCCCGGGGGTAGGCGTTGGCGCGGGCGAGTCCCATCAAAACCTAAACAATGCCAAACCGCTAAATCCAACCGCTGAAAGAACATAATCCGGGTGATAAATTTGATTGAAAAACAAATAAACAACCATCTATGGAACGCACGCTGCAAGACGGAAACCTCTGAAACCAATCAGACTATCTACTTGTTCAGTTCAGCCCAGCTTTTCCGGCAAATATTAATCGAAGCAACCTCCATGTCAACTGGTTGAGCTAGCTGTTCGTGCTTGTATAGTTGTATTTGTATCCCATTTTCCCTTGCTTGACTTCGAACGCATTTGTCACCGCGACGTGCGCGCCAAAATGTTTTTTCTCTGTCCCGGCGCGGCTGGGGATTATAAATGGAGATGCAGAAGCAGCTGCATTTCATCACAAAGTTCACAGTCTTCAGAGTTTCAGAACACCTGCTTCAGAGTTCAGTGCAGAGATGGCTAAGCTTGATGTGCTGCTCATATTGCTGGCTCTGGTCGGCTCCGTGACATGCCAGGGCTATACCGGCAATGCTAGCCCACCCACACCCATTACATACCCAAGCCCGCCAAGCCTGAGCCTGAGCACGCCGCCTACTTATCCTCCACCTAGTTCAACTCCTCCGAGCCCAGCCCCGGTGAGCCCGAGCCCGCCGACAACCTATCCTCCACCAAGCCCAACTCCTCCGAGCCCGGCTCCGGCAAGCCCAAGCCCACCGGCCCTGGGGCTCAGAGTTGGTTATTACAGTTCCTCTTGCCCAAAAGCTGAGCAGATTGTGAAGGACACCGTCAAGAACGCTGTGTACGCCAACCGCGGCATCGGCGCAGGGCTCGTCCGCCTCTTCTTCCATGACTGCTTCGTCGAGGTAAAAAAAAAGTTTTCTTAATAATTAAAAGACGTGATTAATTAGTTAGTAATCCACGTGATTAATGTGCTTGTGTGTTGTCTCCTTTCGATTGATCAGGGCTGCGACGCCTCCGTTCTGCTCGACCCGACGACGGCGAACTCGCGGCCGGAGAAGCTCGGCGTGCCCAACTTCCCCAGCCTCCGCGGCTTCGAGGTGATCGACGCGGCGAAGGCGGCGCTCGAGAGCGCGTGCCCCGGCGTCGTCTCCTGCGCCGACGTCGTCGCCTTCGCCGGGCGCGACGCCGCCTACTTCCTCAGCAACGCCAACATCGACTTCGCCATGCCGGCTGGCCGCTATGACGGGCGCGTCTCCCTCGCCGACGAGACCCTCACCAACCTGCCGTCGCCGTTCGCCGGGCTCGACCAGCTCAAGAAGAACTTCGCCGACAAGGGGCTCGACGCCGACGACATGGTCACCCTCTCCGGCGCGCACTCCATCGGCGTCTCCCACTGCTCCTCCTTGTCCGACCGCCTCGCCTCCAACACCTCCGACATGGACGCCGCGCTCAAGGCCAACCTGACGCAGGCGTGCAACCGCACCGGCGACCCCACGGTGGTGCAGGACTTCAAAACCCCCGACAAGCTGGACAACCAGTACTACCGGAACGTGCTCAGCCGCGACGTGCTCTTCACGTCGGACGCCGCGCTCCGGTCGTCGGAGACGGGGTTCAGCGTGTTCCTGAACGTGGTCATCCCCGGCCGGTGGGAGAGCAAGTTCGCGGCGGCGATGGTGAAGATGGGCGGCATTGGAATCAAGACCAGCGCCAATGGCGACATCAGGAAGAACTGCCGCCTCGTCAACTAGCCGCCATTGATCATCGGCTAATGATCACAGTTAATCCACATCTCCGACGACGGGGACGTTGGTCAGAATAAGCTCGTGATTTTTGTTTGTCATATATTTTCCACCGATATATTAAGGTTTAATTAGTTAGTTTAATTTTGCCATTCTTTTGTTGTAGTTCTGCATGTATCTAATATTGGAATTTTTAATGAGATTATTATTGATAAGTACTTAACGTTTTAATGAGATTATTGTTGCTTGTGTGTTCGCAAATTTTAACATGAAGGTCTGACACCTTTGCGCTGATGTTGTCTTGTGCAGCAGAATTTAACTATCCGAACACGCCTCTTTCATGGTCGCTAAAATACAATAGCTAGTTATATCCCACGTTTTACTGCAAGACACGTGAATAAATATTATATATTATAAAAATAGTATATGTATATATTTAAATAATGTGGAAATAATATGTAGATAATGATTTAAAATTGCTTGGATATTAGGTTCTAAAAATATAACAAAATTATAAATAATATATCATATTTGCATGATATTTAAAATACTATAGATAATAATTGCTAGTGAATAATGATATAGTGATTAAAATACTCTAGATAATAATTGCTAGTGGATGATGATGTGACACACTTGGTATGTTTAGTTTTAGAAGTTAGAAGATCGCATGATTAGTTCATGGCAGCCAAAATACCAGGGATGCAATAAATAAATCGTAGCTGCTGAAGTAGAAGCCTCCAAAAGAAGAGAGCTCTCAAAGATAGTCCTTGTGTCTAAAATAAGGAAAGAGGCCAAAAATTAGGCTCTAATAGGAGCAAAATGATTTTGAGCTTATTTATCTTAACTTGTTCAGTTCTTTTCTTACTTGTCCAATCCTTTTACTCCTGCTATATCCAATGAAATTGACACATAAACCTTCCATGGCATTTTTTCCCTACTCAGACTCCATTTGAAGGGAAAAAGATTCACAGGTTAACAATAAATTTCATTAATGAGTTTTCTTGAAATACAAATTCCAGTAAACAAAAATTACAATATGTATACAGCAAAAATAAATGTAAGCAACATGCAACATTAGGCAAAGTAAAAAAAAAAACAAAAACAACAACAACAACCGCAGATCAATGGTTCAGCTTGTTGCATGCATGTACTGTGATTTGTGAGAATGTGATCATGTGATCAACCCGACACTTTTTCAGACGATTTGTCAGTTTTTTTTTTGAACGAATCAACGGGCTCCAATTTTATTGTATAGAGAAGGAGAACTTTACAGAGCGAAAGAAAAAAAGAAAGGAGAAGCCAGCTATTAAGACTTCTCGCTCCTGCTAAGGCCCAAGTTTTGGCCTCTTCCTTGATCTTGGCTAAAAGGGAGGTAGCTGAAAGCTCCTTCTGTTGGAAGGTTCTGCGATTCCTTTCGTTCCATATCTCCCAGGCGACCAACAACATCAAAGTGCGGAATGACTTCTTAGGTGTCTCTTGTATATTTGCGGTAGCCTCCCACCAATCTAGCACCGTTAAAGTTTGCCTCCATTCGCTAGGATTTAGATGCTTACACGTCGCCCACTCCGCTAGTGCCGCCCAGACTCTCCTTGTGTATCTACATGCTGCGAGGAGGTGCAGGACTGTTTCCTGGGTCCGACGACATAAGGGGCAGATGGAACCGTTTGGCCAACCTCTTGTCGCCAGCCTGTCAGAGGTCCAGACTCTATTTTGGATGATTAGCCAGGCGAAGGTCTTGCACTTACGCGGCGCCCAGGCTTTCCAGATTAGCCTGTTGAAGTTGGTAGCGGTGGTTCCAAGAAGTTGTGCGTTATATGCCGATGCTGCCGTGTACTCGCCATGGTTACGATTTGTCAGCTAGTAGTTGGTGAACCGGCACTGCTTCCTGATTTCGCCGTTGGCGGCGGTCTTTACGGCGACGGCGCCCATCTTGACCATGGCCTCCGCGAACTTGGCGTTCCACCACCCGGGGAAGTAGGCGCTGGCGCGGACGAGCCCCATGGTGTCCGCCGCCGTCATCAGCGCCGCGTCCGACCTGAACAGCACCTGCCTGCTCATCACGTTCTTGTAGTACTGGTTGTCCAGCGCGTCCGGTGTCACGGCGTCCTGCGCCACCGTGTCGCTCGGCGTCGTGCACTGCCGCTGCAGGGACGCGGCGAGGTTGGCGTCCATGTCGGAGGTGGTGGTGCCGCTGGGCGGGACGCGGTCGGCGAAGGACGAGCACTGGGAGCGGCCGATGGAGTGCGCGCCGGAGAGCGCGACCATGTCGACGGCGTCGAGCCCCTTGGCGGCGAACATCTGCTTGAGCCGGTCCACGTCGGCGAACGGCGGCGGCAGGTTGGGGATGGTCTCGTTCTTGAGCGAGACGCGGCCGTCGTAGCGCCCCGCCGGCACGTCGAAGTCGATGGCGCGGCCGCTGAGGAAGTAGCTGGCGTCGCGGCCGGCGAAGGCGACGATGTCGGCGCAGGAGACGACGCCTGGGCACCTCGCCTCCAGCGCCGCCTTGGCCTTGTCGATCACCTCAAAGCCACGCAGGCTCAGGTTCGGGATCCCGACCTTCTCCGGCTCGGCGTTGGCCGGCGTCGGGTCGAGGAGGACGGAGGCGTCGCAGCCCTGGACGAAGCAGTCGTGGAAGAAGAGGCGGACGAGGCCGGCCTTGACGCCGGCGTCCTTGTAACCGACGACCTTCCTCACCACGTCCTCCGCTCCAGGACACTTGTAGTCGTAGTACCCGACCTTGAGCCCGCCGGCAGCTGGAGGGCCATAGCTGGGCTGAGGATATGTGATCGGTGGAGTCGGGCTGCCACCGCCATAACCATAGCCGCCGGTTTGGCACGCGACGGAGCCGAGCAGCGCAAGCAAGGTGAGGACGGCGAGCTTAGCCATGGTAGCTTGGTATACTGAGCAGTGAGCTCAAGAGTGGCAAGAGAGATGTGTCGGGAGGGATGAAGAGGAGATGCTGGGTTGCATGGCTATTTATAGCCACCGGACGGCGGCCGGGGACGCACACGCCGACACGCCGTACAGTCGTACTAGTACTGTAATTGGAATGTTTTGGAGGTCACGTCGTCGTTGTGGCGTGCAGCCGAGCAGAGTCAACCGGGCGGAAACGTGGCGAGCACAACATATATATCTACCTTAGCTAAAGGGGAAAAAATCTGGTGCAGACCGGGTGCTAATCCCAGCCCATGCAGCCCCGACGCGGATGCATGACGCGCGGATGAGGCTACCATCCGACGGCTAGCCCACACAAGCGTGTAAGCGACCTGCATAGCCGCGCCTGCAACATGGCTCGTGCTTGATCGGCTCCCTTAGCCGCGCCTGCAATACGGATCGCGCTCGATCGGCTCGATCTAATCCGCTTCGTCCCTCCACCTGTTTTCAGTCTCGCCGGTCGCCGCCGTCTCTTCTCGTCTGGTGTTGGGTGCGTCCTGGATGACCTCCCACCTTTCTCCACACGAGGAAGCCCTTTCGCCGCCGCTGCGCTGCGCTGGAGGGCATCACCTAGCCGTCCAAGGGAGTCGCCGCCGCTTTCTGTTTCCACCAGCAGTATCCGCCGCTGCCAACTTCCTCATCACGCAATGGGCCAGTGCTGCCTTCCGCCGTGAATGTTTCTGCTTGCCATCGTTTACAGTAATTTACAGTCAATTGTTTAAGGAATAAGAACTAGTTTCAGATATATGCTTCATTCAGCCTGAATGATAGCTAGGCTAATAGGTGTATGTTAATGGACATTGGCAGTCAATAATTTCAAGAATAAGATCTAGCTTGATATGTATGATTCTTCCAACCTAATATATAGGTGTATGCCATTCACTGTATGTTCATATACATTAATCATCAGTCGATTGCAAACATGTCCTCAGATTGATAGGTCCATCCTAATTTTTAGAGGATGCCTACAGTAAAAAAATGACTGTGCGAGTTGATTGCCAAATACTAAATTGCCCCTTACATTTCTACATACACCATCTTTGCAGGTGAGATATATGGGGCGCATCATGGCTGAAAATTTAACATTACAAGAGAAATGAACAAGAGGCTGCTGAAGAAATGACACAGAACAATCAACGACAAGAAAATGGAGTGAGGACATGTTACTTTCCGAAGAAAGTTAGAGCTAATGTGTGACCTAGTTTTGCCGGATGTCAAGTTATCCTTTTAACTATTGTAACCTTGTGCAAAATACAAAAGAGGGAAATTGATTGCCTAAAAGGATTGTAAATGCAGCAGACAAAAGAGGAGATGGTGCTGAAAGGATTGTAGTTTGATGAATGTAGCTATTCCTGTTAATCCGTACTATGTAGCCTGTACACTTTTAGCAGTTCACAAGGATTGTAGTCCAGATGCTGTAAGTTTGAACCCCATTTTTGGTCAAATTGCAAGGAAACTCAGATCGCTATGTAATCTGTACAATGTATTTCTTTTATTTTGAAATACACATGGCATGTTGGATGTTCTGAAATCTGCAATGTAGGAGATTAGAGGCGGTGAGTAGGGCGTGATTAGACTAAATTCTTTTATTTTGTAGCACTATTATTTTCATTTGCATCATGTTACACTAAATTCTCATTGATGCTGTCAATTATGTCCATGAATTTTAGATATATGCTTCATTTGCATCATGTTACACTAAATTCTAGATTAGAACTTCAGGATTTCAGATCACACAATATTCCATATCTTATTTTCAATAGAAATCAGAGAAATAATCATAATTTTTTTTGAACACCTCAATCACATTGCAGATTTGAGAACATCCAACTCGCCATATGTATTTCAAATAAAAAAAATACATTGTACAGATTACATAGGGATTTGAGTTTCCTTGCAATTTGAACAAAAACATGTTCAAACTTATATCATCTGGACTACCATCTTTGCAAACTCTTAACAGTGTACAAACTACATAATACAGATTACAAAGAAAGGCTACATTCATTTCCTTGTCGTTGATTGTTCTGTGTCATTTCTTCAGCAACTCGTTCTCCATTGCTCTTCTAGTCTTGAATTGCCAACCATGTTGCACCCCATATATCTTACCTGCAAAGATGGTGCGTGTACAAATGTAATGAGCAATTTAGTATTTGGCAATCAACTCGCACAAGCAATTTAGTATTTTGCAATTGACTGATAATTACTGTATATGAATGTACAGTCAGGCTGAACATCTCAAACTATCAGGCTGGAAGAAACATATATCTGAAGCTATTCCTGAAACTATTGACTGTACACGAACATACAGTAGATGGCAATTGACATACACCTATCAGGCTGAATGAAGCATACATCTAAAGTTAGCTGTTATTCCTGAAATAATGGACTCTAAATGATGGCATCGATGCCAAGCAGATACCTTCACGGCGAGCGGCAACGCTGGCCTCCTGCGTGATGAGAAGTTGGAACCGGCCGTGGACAGCGGTTACTGCAGGTGGAGGCGGAAAGCGGTGGCGGGCCGGCGACTCCCTCGGACGGCGAGGCGGTGCCATCTCGTTCAGGACGCGGCCAATGCCGGACGAGAAAGGTGATGGCGGTGGAAGGGCCAGGCGCCTGGATAGGAAACGAGCGGAGGGGAACGACAGAGTTCAGGAACTGCATTTAGGAGCCTAGCACTGAGAGCCAGAGACAAAGCAGACTAGATCGAGCCGATCGGAGCGAGCGTGCGAGCCGTGTTCCATGTGTCGAGATGGCTCATACGAGCCGAGCTGAGGTTGAGGAGCGGCTGTGCAGGACGCGGACTCGCTTTTGTGCGGGCGCTGTCGGATGGGCACCTTGTCCACGCATCGTGCATCAGCGTCGGGGCTGCACGGGAGGCTGTTTGCAGCCAGTACGCACCAAATTTTTTTCCTAGGTAAAGTGTAGTCTACACAAGTCAGAGGGTTGACATGAGCTGCTCGATGATGCTGGCCGGAGATGAACTGGGTGGAAGTTCGTGGTACATGAAGTTCTTTTTTTTTTTGTCACATAGAAAATGGTTATCTTTTATGCGCACGCACGCGTGTACTACTCTCTCCGTCAAAAAAAATCTAAGTGATGATTTGAGATCATCAAGAATATAATAAATATATATGGATAATCTAAATGGTGTATCACCTAGGTTATCCTTTTTTCTGGAGGGGTGGAGGGGGGTGGGAGGGATGGATGCAGTATGATGGAGGAAATTCAAATTAGGGTTTGTTTGGCACAGCTTCAGCTCTATCTCTCTTGAAGCTGAAGCCCAGCTCAACCAAATAGTTTCAGCTCCATCTAAAATAGAAGCAAAGTTGGATGAAGCGCTCTCACAAAAAAAAACTAGAAAGGTGGAGCTAGGTTTAGAATGCTTCACAACTACACTCTAAACGTAGCTACTGGAGCTAAATATAAGAGTTGGATGTCAAGCAAACAACCCTTTTTTGGTCTAAGTTATTTTGTTTTTGTTACCATGTAATGGGTGGAGTTTCAATGCTCATGTATGAACTTGGTTGGCTATGTACATCCCGTTGGATGTAGAGGCCAGGTTTTTAATCCATTATCTTAAAAAAAAAGCAAACAATCTTTTTTTGAGAGCGAGGGACAGTGGATCTCTACGAGAATCTCAAACTTATTCTAGACTTCAACATTCCATAGTTGACTGACTGTAACACCAATATCCTTCCACTCTAAAAGGAAAAAGTACACCAAAGGTCCCTCAACTTGTCATCGAGTTACAAAATCATTCCCAACCGCAAAATCAGATACATCCCTCAATTTACAAAACCGAGTCCCTTTAGGTCCTATGCGGTTTTGGCCACGGTTTTATCCGACGTGACAGCTGAGTCAGCGTGGGACCCACCCATGTGGACCCCACATGTCAGGGTGACAACGTCATCACTCTCTCTCCCCCCGTCTCTCCTTTCCTCCTCTCTCACTTTTCTCCTCATCAGTGGTAGGCCAGCCGGTAGATGGGCAGGAGGCCAGCGAGCCGAGGCGGGAGAGGAGGTCCGACAGCGGCGACCGACGACAGGCGATTCGGCGGCGGCGGCGACGGCGGCGGCGACGCAGGAGCAAGAGGACCTCCCCCCATGGTGACAGGTGACGCGGCGACGGCGGCGTCCTCGCTCTCCCGTCGCACTCCCTGTCCTCGCTGCTCGTCGCCGTGGTGGGCCCAGGCCACCTCGCCGTCGGCATCCCCATCCCGAGGCTTGTCTCCACCGGCGACCAGGGGGATTAGGTGGGGGAATAGAGGAGAGGGCCTCCCCCCATGGCGATGGGCGACACGACGACGGCAGCGTCCTCGCTGTTCCCGTCCCCTACCCGCGGGACCCGGATGCGGAGGGCGGCGGCGGCGACTGCTCGGCCTCGAGCGGGCTCTGCTCGAGCTCCCAGACGTAGTGCCGGTGCCGTGCCCGCAGCTCCTCCGCGGTGGCCTCCATCTCCGGCGAGGGAGGGTCATTGGGGATGATAGGGTTTCGGGGCGACGCTGCCTCCCCTTCCGCCGCCGCGGCCGCCACGGCGAAGGGATCGATAGGGTTGGGTGGGACGGAGGAGATGGCGGCCCGCGGGAGGAGGACATGGTGGCGCGGCGGTGGGATTCATACCGGTGGGCGCCGTTGCCGCTGCCCTCTCCTCCTGTGTCGTCGCCACCGTCGCATAGCCGGCCGTCGCATCTCCTCTCTGGCCTCGCCCCAGCGACCTACTCCCCACCATCCAGTCGTCCTGCCATAGAGGATAAAAGTGAGAGAGAGAGAGAGAGAGGTGTAATGGAGAGGAGGGGAAAGATCGAGAGACGTGACATCCTGGCATGTGGGGCTCACGTGGGTCCCACGCTGACTCAGCGACCACGTAGGATAAAATTGGGGTCAATGTCATCGAAGGACCTAAATTGAACGGTTTTTGTAAATTGAGGGCTGTCAAAAATCTGGTTCTTTGATTAGGGGACGATTTCGTAACTCGATGACAAGTTGAAGGACCTTCGGTGTACTATTTCCACTCTAAAATTATCTGGGCAGTTTTTGGGCCTAGCATTCTACCTGGGCTTGGCTAGCCCTTTTCTTCTCCAAGATTCCATTCAAAATCTTGACGGCCCAAAAGTATCAGGCCTACATACACACGTAGGCCCGTGGTCCGAAACGTGATACGTCTCCGAGTGATCCAAGAATTTTTTTCATTTTTAATTTTTTTTAATATTTACAGATATAATCTGTCGGCGAAAAAAATTACAAGAATAGACCCTGCCGCCCCAACAAAGGGCGGCAAGCTGACGTGGCAGACGGGGGAGGGACGGGCGGTGACGGAGGGAGGGTTTTTTTGCAGGAAAACCCTTTGTTGGGGCGGCAAGGGGTCCCAATGCAAAAAAGCCAGCCGGGGCTGGCCATTTTGCAGGCGGCCCCTTGCCGCCCTCTGTTGGGGCGGCAGGCCTCGCTGCCTATAAAAGGCCTGCCAGGCCTGCCGCCCCTGCCCCCAGCCCTCATTCCTCCCCTCACAACTCCAGTTAAAAAAAAACAGAAGGGGAAGGAGAAGAAAAGAAGGGGCAAAGCCCTGCCGGATTCAGACACCGATTTCAGGTAATATTTATAGATCCTATATGTGACTATTAAGTTTACTACTGTGTATTTTTTAAAACTTTGTTTGAAGAAATGCATTATATTTTTAGGGTTTTAGTTGTACTAATCTAGAACTGCGTATTGTAGATATCGGAAAATACGTAGATCTGCTAGTTTGAAATCAATACTTTACCATTACATTGGCGTACACGAGAAGATATTACGTTGTAGGTGTTTATTGCATGAAAAAATAATATGATCTAGTTATTTCATTGACAGATATGTCGAACAAACAAATATTTCAAGTTTACCATGGCCCAGGAAACGTCCGTTACGGGCCAACTGGGGTAGATCTGTCAGAATTTATTGTATCAGAAAGGTGAATTGATAGACCGGCAGAGAGGAGTGTACCTTCTATAAAAGGATGGTTGATGAGGGGATTGAGAGTTGATCCACAGACTAGTGACATAACAATCAATGTTATAATAAGTCGGGCAACTAAGGGTTTTTATTGGGAACTAATGCCAGTTCAAAACTCTCGAATGTGGAGATGGTATGTGGAAAATGCATTGCAACGCGGGTGGCCTCTAGCTATGGTTCCGTTTGTTCACCCGAAGGATCCAGGTGTGCAGATGAACATGGATGATGGCGAGGGACCAAGTGCTGAAGTAAATGAGAGTTATGTGGAAGATGTCAACGCACGAGAGGAAGGGGGCGTAGTAGCTCCAATGGGCATTCAACCCGGTGATGGAGTGGCCGATGAGGGGGAGACTGTCGGTGCCATTGTGGATGAAATGGAGAGAGAGGATTCTGACAACGAGCGTGTGGAGGAAGGTGATTCGTCAGATGATGAGACGGATATTAATCCAGCCGAATGGGCTAGTCAGGATTTTTTTGGTCTGGTCGTATCTGAAGAGGATAGTGTGAGATGGGAGTACAACGAAAATGAGGTTATTCAGGGAGCGATTTATAATAGAGCAAAAGATATGAAGGAGGCGGTAAAGCATTTTGCAGTGTCACTTCATAGAGAGTTTTGGGTTGCCAAGTCGAACCGATCGCAATATGAAGTTCGGTGTGTTAAGAAAAAAGATGGTTGTCTCTGGAGAGTGCACGCTTATAAGGGAAAATGGAAGGATTACTGGACAGTGTCAGTTGTTACCAAGCATACATGTTTTCTACCTGATGTTCAGAAATACCACAGGAACATTACATGTGCATTTGTTGCATCTGAGATGTATGCGCATGTCATCGATAATCTGACATATGAACCAAGGTCAATAATCCGACACATCGAAGAGACATACAAGTATACTATTAGCTATGCCAAGGCGTGGAGGGCCAAACAGAAAATAATAGAGATGAGATTTGGAACTTACGAAGCCTCGTATGACAATTTGCCACGCCTGCTTGGTGTTATCGAAGAAAGAAACCCTGGGAGCTCTTACGCAGTGAAGAAATTCCCCTCAATTGAACATCCTGGCAAGAGTGTGCTGCAAAGGGCGTTCTTAGCTCTACATGCATGCAAGATGGCATTTGTGCACTGTCGTCCTGTTCTCTGCATTGATGGCACATTCTTGACTGGAGAGTATCGGGGCCAGATACTAACAGCAATAGGGGTAGATGGGAACAATCAGGTATTGCCCTTGGCATTTGCTTTTGTTGAGAGTGAGAATACCGACAGCTGGTACTGGTTCCTGAAACTGGTTAAAACAAAAGTTGTTGGTATGAGGCCCAATGTGTGCCTGATACATGACAGGCACGCCGGCATTCTGCGAGCGATAGAAGAGTTGCAGTTTGGGAGTATGGAACAAGGATACCCTGGTGAGTGGGAAGATGTACAGAGTAGGTGGTGCATGCGTCATATGGGAGCTAATTTCTTCAGGCAATTCAAGAACAAGGAGCTCATGAACATGTTCAAGAGGCTATGCAATCAGAACCAAGAGAAAAAATTCAATGAGCTTTGGAAGAGATTAGATGAGCTGACAGCCAAATGCAGTGATCAGCGTGCAGCGGGTCCGTCGACCGCCGTTGATGACCCTCCTCAAGCTCTTGGACCTCTCCCAACGGATAGTCCAACATTGGTTAGAAGAACTAGAGTGGACATTCGGAATTTTTCTCAGTGAATTCTCCATGAACCAAAAGAGAAATGGGCCAAGGCTTATGACACAGGTGGCGCTAGATATGGGGGATAATGACAACAAATTTGGCAGAAGTTTATAACTGAGTGATGCGCGGTGTCCGTGGACTCCCACTAGTTGGCATAGTGGAGTTCATTTTACATGAGACATGCAGGTATTTTAGGGATCGGTTGCAGGCAGTTCTTCCCTCTATGCCGAACAACAGCATTTTATTCGGAACTTTCATGGAGAAAAAGCTAGAGGAGTGGCGTAAAAAGGCCATGAAACATCGAGCTCTAGTGCAAGGTACCCAACAGCACAGGTTTGAGATACTATGTCAAGATAAGGCAGGCAGGGGTATCTATCGCAAGAGAGTGAAGCAGGAATGTGTTCTCAAAGCCGACGGCACATGTTATTGCTCTTGTGCAAAGCCGAAGCTGCTCCACAGGTCATGCACCCATGTCATTGCTGCCGCATCGGAGTGTGGCATACCAGATGCAGTATATGTATCACAGTACTTCAGTAAGCTAGCAATATATCATACATGGAGCAGCGAGATTTATGGGTTCGGCATAGCTGGGGAGTTCACAGAGACTAACGATGAAGTACTCAATATTCCTGACCCATCGAAGCTCCGAGGCAAGGCTGGAAGGAGGAAGACTCGTCGCATCCGCAACGATATGGACGAGTCGGAGGCGGGCAGGGTGAAGCGTTGCAGCAAATGCGATGAACGTGGGCACACCTACAGGCATTGTCCTAAAGACAAGGAGAAACCAAGTGCGGCGGAGGCAGGACTATCAGGATCAGCAGCAGATGGAGCTCGCCCTACGGGTGAAGGCACTACCTCAACTCGACCCCGTCCTAGACGTCGTCGTGCCACGTCTAATTGCGTGGTGTAGTTCTTGTGTTCTATGTTGGCATGTGGCTTTGCTTGTAATTTGGTTCGCACTTATCGATGTATTTATGTTTCGTCATGTAATGTCAGACTTCGGCATGTAATGTCTATAGGTCTCGTGATGTCACGTCAGACTTCAGCACCTAATGTCTTTAGGTTTCGTGATGTAATATCAGACTTCGGCATGTGATGTTATGTTATGTTATATTATCGAACTCTACATATATGTTAAATCGCACGTCATCGTTATGTACGCTTAGTAACGTTTGCTATGTTCTAAATAACCTGTACTTTTGTTCTATATAATAATTTGTATGATTTTATTACTTTTCAAAATTTTACAAGTTATCTTTTGTTCTACATTACTACATTTTGAATTGTTCTAACATGAAACACGATATTTTTCAAAGATGGCACGTCAGGACACACCTGAGTTGTTGGACCCGGCGATAGATCACCGACACCGGTCTCACCTTACTGCAGTGCAGGGGGCTCAGCTTGGCACGTTCCGGGCATGGACGTGCGGTGAGCTACTTACGGTTCACGACTCCTTCGTCGAGTGGTACGAACAGTGTATTACTATAAGTTAGTTGCGCCGTAATAATATTTGTAATGACATATTAATTTGTTCTTGCAGGTTGCGTGAGCTCGGCCTCCTACCTTTGTGTCGGCTGGTGGAGGCAGCCGCCGGCCACGCGGACCCGGTCAGACGCTGGGATGCGGACCGGTCCCTCCTAGCAGCTTTAGTCGACCGATGGAGGCCAGAGACGCACACTTTTCACTTGTCGTGCAGTGAGGTAGCCCCTACCCTACAGGACGTATCGTACTTGTTGGGGCTACTGCTCGCGGGAGACGCTGTCGGGCCAGTTCACACGGCTGTGGACTGGAAGGACGATCTGACGGCACGGTTCGCACCAGTACAGCGCGCACCACATCTCCCGCTCCAGCCGTTGGCACACCACCGCAACACCGGACCTACGAAGAGGTGGCTGCTTCAGTTCACTATGAGTTTTTTTGTACCGAAATGACAAGCGTACTACATATCTTAGTCCTAACGTAACGTGCCTAATATTTTATCGAACGCTTGCAGGTCGAGCAGCTACAGGATGAGGCCGACGAGTACTCCTACAGCCGCTGTTTGGAGGCGTACTTGCTCTGGCTTTTTGGCTGGGTGATGTTCTGTGACGGTCACGAGCACGCGGTCGACAAGGGTCTCGTGCACTACGCCAGGAGCATCGCCGACGCCGCGCTAGGCGAGGTGCCTCAGTAGAGCTAGGGTTCCACGTTGTTGGCGGCTCAGTACCGTGGCCTTTGTGAGGCTTGCACGAAGACGGATCCCAGCGCGACCTTCGGTGGGTGCCCTCTCTTTCTTTCTATCTGGGTAGCTAAGAGTATTGCGATCGGCCACCCTGAGGTGGACCACCACGCGTACGAGGAGTCACTGTACGAGGAGCGACCGGAGGTCGACTACCCTACGATGGGTACTCTGTGGTGCCGTCGTCAGGTACGTTGCATCGATCTTCTCTTACTGTTAAGTTCGTTGCTAAGTTCATTGTACGTCATATCGATCGTCTCGTATTGCAGCGCCGATGGGCTCACGTTCAGGTTAGGCGGTCGTATCCTGAGTTTGTTATGGAGTTCGACCGCCTTTTGCCGACTGACGTAGTGTGGGAGCCCTATAGTGCTGTGGCTACCCAGAGTCGTGCGCCGTTGGGCCTGTCCACACTCTGCACAAGGGACCAGGCATACTGGATGACTACGGTTCCGATGGTCTTCGACATTTGCGTTTAGCCTCGCGCCCCTTTCCGCGTGATGCGGCAGTTTGGCTTCCGTCAGCCCTTTCCAGTACCGTTTCCGACGACCGTCCCAGCTGCTGTTCACCGGTAAGATCTTTCACTACTCTTTGATTTTTGCATTAAAATCTACCTCTCCACAATAATTTGCAACATCTGTCCATTCACACTAATATGATACATGTCATTCGCAGGTACTCGCGCAAGGGTCAGCAGTCAGCTGGCGACTGGCCCGCCAAGTTAGGGACTTTTGTTGAGGACTGGTTGCTCGCAACCGAGGAGGTCGTGGAGCACGAGGGAGAGCCACAGGTTAACCATGCAGGTCGTCGACATCAACAGGGTCGTCGTTGACGGTTCAACGACGATCCAACGCTTAGGCGCGGGGATTCCGGTACCCGTAGAGGAGCACCTGACGACGTACACGCGCATGGTGGAGTCGATGTGATCGATTCTCCGACTTCTCACCTGTCGTGCAGATGATGTTGCTCGGGCAGACGCAGCACCACAGCGGCCACCCCTACCGACCGGTCCCCGTCCATCTGCGAACGTTCCTAGGCCGACTCCCCCTCCACACGGAGGTTAGTATTTTTAACGATTTTTTCTACATGCCTCGCACATCTATGTGAGCCGATTGATCCGATTGCTTCAGGGTTTCGTGCACCATTCAGCACCCCGCCTTCCTCGGCTAGGCCTTCTGTTGTGCCGCCCACATGTAATTAAAAAAACAACAGTACTTCGACAATCAATTTACATGCAATTTATGTCTTAGCTTACAAGGGTCCCGTTGTCGATGTCTAGGTTTCGCCCAGTTCTCTACGACGCAGGCCGCCCACTTCTCCCAGGCTGCAGGGTCAGCGTCTCAGGCATCTGCGTCGACCTCGCACTCAGCGCAGTTCTGGCAGTACACCGGGACTTCGTCACAGGCAGCCGGCACGTCGAGTCAGGGTCCACCACTGCACCATGCTGGGACCTCGTCGGACTACGGGGTGGCTTCTGCCTTGCTCTTCGACATCACCGACTTCGACTTCGCTTCAGGCTCGACACAGGACGTCATCGGCCCCTCACAGCTGGGAGGCACACCGCCGGTGCAGACGCAGGACCAGTCGCTGTCCACCCCGCCGCCAGACACTCGTGCTACCCGTGCTGTGCCACCGGATCGTTTCACGTACCCCCAGGACCACGTGCGAGCACAGGGACAGAGGACCAAGCGTGGTCGCGGCGCGGGGCAGGGCCAGTAGCAGACTTCTCTTTGTTTATTTACTTCACATGCTAGTACTGTATGCTTCTGTAATGAATACGTTGTTGTTATTCGGGTTCTCATCCCTGAACTTCACTGTTACTTTTTACGACTGCACGATACCTTTCGGCGCATGCACGACTACTTTCTGCCGCACCGATGCAGCCTCCTTTATTCGCGTGCGGTACGACTAATTGCCCGCCATTGCCCGCATACGATCAATGTAACTTTCGGCGCCAATCAGGCGTACCCACCATGCCCCTCAACGTTGACATGTTAGGGATATCACTGCGATTTTTAGTGCCTATATAAGTCGCCTTAACGAGCGAGGCCTCACAATCTTTCATAACTCAGTCACATTCAGTACCCTCTTCCCCACTTGCTTTATTACAAATCCTACCATCTTTCATCAATGGCTAGACGCCTGGGCGTTGAGGATCCGAACTGGCGTAGCGATCCTTGTGTATACCTACTACCACCTTGGTGCCAGCGTCCTCTCTGCCTATGCGGTGACCGATGCCAACTAATGGCTTCGAGGAATCCTGATATTCGAGGAAGGCGCTTTTTTAGGTGCCCTAACTATGACCGTGAGGTATTTTATTATCTGCATATGATTATTCATTCCGTATGGGCAATTGTTTTATTCCTCGTATTACTACTCTATTCGTCAGACCCGCACTACGGCTTGCGCATACATCGAGTGGGTCGATACAGAAAATCCTGTTCTCGACCTAACCACTTGTTTACAAGAAGGACGATGGTATTTCGCATCCGAAAGTACTGAGCAATACTTGCAGAGAAAAGCGGCTTACGAACCACAATGTCGTGAACAACAGTGTGACTGGCGGGTGCTAACTATGGCACTCCCTCCATGGGAAGCCCGTCCAAGATGCAGGTGCGGTGATCGTTGTCAGGTTCTTCGTTCCATAAAGCCTACGACATTGGGTCGAAGGTTCTTTGTTTGTCCAAATATTCTTGACGACGATTTCATGGTAAGAATATTTTGATTATCATGAATCCTTATTTTCTCACAACATTTACTAACGTCGCTCGCTTCACATCTATTCTTTCCCCCCAGGAACCACCAAGGAGATGTCAATACAGAGAATGGATAGACACCAGAAGGGTTCTAACTCCACCTAGCCGTGTTGTGCAGCTTGAACTACCAGAGCAGTACAGGGTTACTAAAGCGTGGTTTGAGAGAGGAGAGGGATCCTCACGTAGGGGTTAGGTATTATCGGACAACTTGGCATATTGAAATTTCTACTGTCATACCTCCTTATCCCATTACTACATCGTCGTTGTGTTCAACTCTTGCACTACCTCCCTCCTAGTTCGAATCTAATATCATCTATGTAACTGCAATGGAAATAGATGTATCATGTTCAAATTCGACTACTATTTCTTCATGTTACATAATTCTCCTTGTTTAACTGCATATAATGTTTCTACAACCGAGACTGCGATAGGCCTATATCAATTTCGCACACTAATACGTCGAATAAGTTACAAAATAATATTTCACTTAACATATGAAATTGCGAAACAACCAACTTCAATACATTTTTATAACATTATTAACAAGTTTTACCAATAAATACTTCTTTAATTATTATTAACGTAATATAGAAAAATCATTTGGCTGGTAAATTTTGCATCTGGGTCCCTGCCGCTCTAGCAAAGGGCGGCAAGGGACCTCAATGCAAAAAAGCCAGCCCCCCTCCACACCCCTCGCATCCAATTTTGTATCTCTCCGCGGAGTTGCAACCTTTTTATTTTTATTTTATTTTTTGATTTTTTTCACGATTAGGAGCACACAAGAACCAACCATAGAAAAACTAAACTCAAATGGACGAAATATATGACATGTGGAATTTTCTAACCCCTCTCCCCTCTAGTGTAGAGGAGAGAGATGTGCAACTTTTTTATTTTTATTTTTTTTATATTTTTTTCACACTTAGGAGAACACAAGAACCAACCATAGAAAAAATAAACTCAAACGGACAAAATATGTGGCATGTAGAATTTTCCAAAGCTCTACCGAAAAACTTCTCTCCTCAAAAACACAATCTTGCAAGCGGAATTTGGAGGTTTTAATATCGTCGAACCCAGCAAAGCAGGGAAGAATCGGATGTAACTTTTTCTGTAGATGTCCGTGGATATATTATTTGCCTGATTCTGAGTCCGTAAGATAAAGTTACGCCTGTTTTAATAAATGACACCCGAATAACGTCTATTTTCGGTAGAGATTTAGAAAATTTTACAAGTCACATATTTCGTTTATTTGAGTTTATTTTTTCCACGGTTGATTTAGATTTAAATAAATAATTCTTTAATTATTATCGACATATCTGGAAACAAGCATGTGGCTGTTTTGCATCTGGGACCGAGAGCGGCAAGGGACCCAGATGCAAAATGCACCAGCCAAATGCTCTAGAGGGCTGGGAAAATTGCATTTAGCCCCTTGCCGCCCCTATATAGGGAGGTTGTAGGGGCGGCAAGGGGCTAAATGTAATTTTCCCAGACGGCGGCAGACGGCGCGGTCGAGCCGCCGTCTGCCACGTCAGCTTGACGCCCTCAATTGGGACGGCAAGGTCTATTTCTGTAAATTTTTCCGGCGATAGATTATTTCTGTAAATATTAAAAGAAATAAATTTAAAAATGAAAAAAATTTAGTGATCCAAATCCTACTAGGCTACTCCTCACTGGACGAGTATGCATGCGCTTGCAAGTGGCAACTCACATGCGTGCAGCAACCTGCCTATACCTCACTCATCATCTATCACGGACCATTACTCCCCAATTCCCCATACACACCTTGCAAATTTTCTTTGATTTTGGAGTTTGATTTAGTTTACAGTACACTGTGTCAGTTTTGGCTGTCACCATCTGACAATTAACGGTTGTTACATCCAAGCATGCAACTTAAATTTTCTGGTCTACTGATGCCGTAGCGAGCGATAAACTACTACTATAACAAATTCGAGGATAATGGAGGCTAGCTTCTGCACTCTAAACATGCATGTCGTAGAATATCCTTGATGTGCGGATATCCTTGGTACACGGCCGAGAATTTTTTTTTTTAAAAAAAAAATCTGTATCTAACAAGGGCGGTCGATCGGTCTGTGCTCGATCAACTACAGAAATACCAACATGTAATTGTTATCTGGAATTAAGCTTCAGATTTAACAACTTGGAGTTCTTGACGTGCAACACAGTTGCTCTTTTCATCTCCATCTGCCCCCCCCCCCCCCCCCCCCCCCCCCTTTTTTTTGAGAACTCCATCTCCCCATGTTACCTAGCACCTACGTTGGGCCGGGCAAATTTTATGAGAAGTTTCATCAGTGCTGAGATCGACTTCAGAGCTCCCCAAAATTAATCTGCTGAGACACTGAGACCCATTTGACTCTCATGGCGACAGCTAGTTATCCTAATTAATCAATCCTGGAATTATTGTCCGGAATGTGCTTAACCTAGCTCCGCCCCAGCAGAGTAAACAAATCAATGGCGGCTAAAACAAAAGCTTATCCTTCCAATCTACTCGCAGGGTGTTCGAGCTTGAAATCAAGCCCATACTAACTCATGCAGAGTCATGCAGTGACACAAATACAATACACACGCTCACATGCGACGCCCGGATTAATAATTTTTCGTTAATTATTTTCTCCTTAATTCCTAGCTCCAAAAGTCAGCGAGCCTCTCATGCTAGCTGAGCTGTTCTTGCATGTGTTCTTCCCGCGCTGTCCGCGCAGACAAAACCCTGCAAATTTCTTCCGGATTCCGAACCACTAGTCTGTCACTACCTAGCTCTCTGTCCATCTGATCGATTCGGATTTGTGCTATAAATGGACGTGCAATGAAGAGCTTAGCCATTCAGACAACGCCGGTTTCCTATAGACGAACAGTAGTGTAGTTTGTGAGACTGTGAGTAGCTGATCGAGGAGGTCGACCATGGCGGCGGCTAGGGTTGCGATGTGGGTGGCGTGCGTGCTGGCAATGGCGGCGGCGTGCCAGGGGAGGCTTAGGGTTGGGTACTACAAGCGGAAGTGCGCGCCGGCGGAGTACGTCGTCAGGGCCGTCGTCGGCAACGCCGTCCGCAAGAACCCCGGCGTCGGCGCCGGCATCGTCCGCATGTTCTTCCACGACTGCTTCGTCCAGGTACAGATCGATCGATCCGTACGTCCATGGCGATCCATGGATGTGCAACATTGGTTGCCGCAATTGATGACACTGAGTGACAAGTCATTCGTGGTTGCAGGGGTGTGACGCGTCGGTGCTGCTCGACCCGACGCCGGCGAACCCGCAGCCGGAGAAGCTCGGCCCGCCCAACTTCCCCAGCCTGCGGGGGTTCGAGGTGATCGACGCGGCGAAGGCGGCGGTGGAGAAGGCCTGCCCGGGAGTCGTCTCCTGCGCCGACATCATCGCGTTCGCCGCGCGCGACGCCTCCTTCTTCCTCAGCGGCGGCGGCATCAGCTACCGGATCCCGGCGGGGAGGCTCGACGGCCGCGTCTCCCTCGCCAACGAGACGCTCGCGTTCCTCCCGCCGCCCGTGTTCAACCTCACCCAGCTCGTCGCCAGCTTCCAGGCGAAGGGCCTCGACGCCGACGACATGGTCACCCTCTCCGGCGCGCACACCATCGGCCGCTCCCACTGCTCCTCCTTCACCGACCGCCTCTCGCCGCCGTCGGACATGGACCCCGGCCTCGCCGCCGCGCTCCGGAGCAAGTGCCCGGCGAGCCCCAACTTCACTGACGACCCGACGGTGGCGCAGGACGTGGTGACGCCGGACAGGATGGACAGGCAGTACTACCGGAACGTGCTCGACCGGAAGGTGCTGTTCGACTCCGACGCCGCGCTGCTGGCGTCGCGGCCGACGGCGGCGATGGTGGCGCGGAACGCCGCGGCGCGCGGGAGGTGGGAGAGGAGGTTCGCGAGGGCGATGGTGAAGATGGGCGGGATCGAGGTCAAGACCGCCGCCAATGGCGAGATCAGGAGGATGTGCAGGGTTGTCAACTAGTAACTGTTAATTTCAGAGGAGAATGCATCTAGCTACGTACGTGCCATTTTGATTTGTTTTCTTCAGAATTCAGAAGCATGAATTGTCACATTTCAATATTATTTCGTTGCTTGATTCCAGGTGATCTGAGGCAAAAATGTTGTATTTGCACCTGACGGAATTAATTGTACGCTCCATTAGAGATATGATCGAATAAAGTTTTTCAGTTTTTGGCCAGCCTCTTCATTCTTTCTCCAGTAGTGTACAGATGAACAGATCTATCTGGCGAAGTAGCAAGGGAAAAAAATAAATCTGACAAGCACAAGCTGTGAATTTGACTAGTCGAGAAACGAGGGTTTTTGAACCCGAAATGGGCCCAAGACACCAGGCTAGTGGAGAAGACCAGCCCATAACTTGGCCCATTGCGCTACGGTTGATGCGGCCCATTTCGCTCCGCGAGGGCCTAGGAATGGAATAAGTTCACCGGATATCTCTCAACTTAACAGCGAGATTTTCTGAGGTCCCTTAACTACAAAATCAGAAATGTATACCCCTAAGAGCATCACCAATAGTCCACCAATAATCTATTTCCAAAAATTGATTTTTGAGTTTCCTAAACTGAAAATAGGTGGTGACAAAACCCCTCCCTCCAAGAGATAGCCTAAATTCAATTCCCAAAAAACTAAAAGTGAACCCTTCTGTTAAACTACCAACGAAAACTCTGTTTTTTCTTTCCCGTATGCAGAAGGAGCGCAGGGAAGGAGAGGAGAAACGTGCGGAAAAGAGGATTGGGAGTCGGTCTCTCGCCCTCAAATACACGTACCGAGAAAACTGGAGATGGGAACTCTAAAACATCCGGAGCTCTTTTGGAAATCTGTTGGACCAGTTATTTTAACCAAAATCCTAAAAAATCAGGATTGGGGATGGAATAGATAGACTGTTGGTGATGCTCTAAACTCTCACAAACCGTGCACTCGAGGTCCTATGATAGTATATATGGGTGGTTTCACTGACGTGGCATCCTAGTCAGAGAAAAAAAAGTTACGTGGGGCCTAGCTGCACATTTTTGTTTTCTTCTCCTTTTCTTTTCTTTTCTCTCTTCTAATGGGTCACCGAGGTTGACGGCGGGCGGAGCGGCGATGGCGAGCGGCGCTGAGGGTGGCGGGCGGAGAGCTGGCGGGCCTAGGAGGCTAGCAGCAGGCGAGCGCGGCAGCCGCCGCACCCGACGACGACGACGACGCACATGCGAGCGGCAGGTGAGCGCGGTAGCCGCCGGCCGACCAACCGCGTGGTGAAGTTGGCAAAGTGGAGCATGCACAAGGGCGGTAGATTATACAGAAGCAGCCAAGCAGCAAGCAGCGATGGCGAGCACAGCAGCAGCAGCAATGGCGTCTGGCTGCGTCGCAGGTGAGGTGAGCAAGGGAGTGAAGCGCGAGCGAGAGAGCGGTTCATGTCGTTGCATCTTGTCCAGAACAAATTATCGGAACGCATGATTTCCACATGAAGCAATAGAATCTAGCAAGCAAACATATTTAACTGAATAAATATACACACAGGCATAGTACATATATAGGTGTACGATAATCACAAAAAAAAAAAAAACACCTGCGCGGAAGCAAAAGGAAGAGTAGCGTGGAAAAATGGATACATTTACGGGGGCATCGCCCTTGCAGACCACACGCGTCCGCTGGACCTCAAGGTGCTCCGGAAGCTTTGTTCTTATCCTCCTGCTTGGGCTTATCGTCCCTGCCCTTCCTCGATTTCGTCTCCTTCTTGGGCATCTTCCCCCTCGCCCCTCCTGTTCTCCTGTCCTCAAGAGAGCCTGAGGTGAGGCGCCGGAGGAGAGGAAGTCAGGCGGCGCGCGCCGCCAGCCATAGCAAGTAGTCGGCGCCGGCGGGGTCGGTCGGGGCGGCGCTAGCTAGCTAATCGGCTGGAAATGACGCTCCCTCTCCTCCTCCACCGCCGCTCCCCCCTCTCCCACCGGCGCGACGCATGGAGAGGATGGGAGAGGGAGAGGTGGCGACGGGAGATGGCCAGATGAGGGAGGGGAAAGGCGGCCGGCTGCTGCCGTGCTCGCCCTCCGCCGCTCCGCCCGCCACACGCCAACCGCTGCCACGCTCGCTTGCCACCAGCCTCCCGCATCCGCGCTCGCCATTGTCACTCCGCCCGCCGCCGGAGAGAAGAGAGAAAAGAGAAGAGGAGAAAAAAAAGTGAAGAAAACAAAAATGTGCAGCTGACATGTGGGCCCCATGTACTTTTTTTTTAACTAGGATGCCACGTCAATGAAACCACTCATATATACTGTCATAGGACCTTGAGTGAACGGTTTGTGAGATTTTAGGGATACATTTCTGGTTTCTTAGTTAAGAGATCTCAAAAAATCTCGCTGTTAAGTTGAGGGACCTCCGGTGAACTTATTCCCCTAGGAATTAATCTGCTTCCTTCTCCTAATTTTGGCCCAAGCCCGTACATTTTCTCTCTTTTTCGCACGCGCGTCTAATTTTGGCGTAAATGGGAGATAATCCCTTATATACCACTGATAATTGGTCTGATCTCTTATATGCCACTAAAAACTGCTCTTCCCCTATATAACATTGGTCCAAATTTGTGTACCCTCTCATGCCACTCTCCCGTCTGTTGACTGTGTGTTGACTGTTAACTCTAAAGTAAACAAAACATATTTGCCCTTCTAAGTTGTTAGGCATGTCCTATACTCAGAAGGGCAAATACATCTTTTTCTTGAAAGTTAACGGTCAATACACCGTCAATAGACGGGAGTGGCATGAAAGGATGCGCAAATTTAGACCAATGACATATATAGGAAGAGCCACTTTTTAATGGCATACAATGGATCAGACCAATTTTCAGTGGCATATAAGGGATTCTTATATATGGTCACACGAATTAACAAAACTGCTGCAGAGTCTGCCGATAAGTAGATGTTGTTTATTCATATACATTATTCCTTTTGCACACGAGTAGTACAATACAGATGACTAGATGAGTATATAAATTAGCAAAACGTCATTACTTTGCTACGGCTAAAGGAAAATATATCACAATATTTCCAGAATAAATAAAACATCTCCTTCCTGAAATATATTTCTCACCTTTTCTTAATAGAGAATACTCACTTTAGTTTAATTTTATATGTAGCTAACCATTTAGATTTAGCTGTTATGCGATGTTAAGAAGTTTAAAGGGTAATATATAAAAAGTATAATGAGAATAGTGGGGTGGCAGATCTGGAGATTTTTAAAAGAGTATAGATATGAGTATGACTGCACGTCCAGATAAAGATAATTGAACCTTTGGAAATTCATGGTGTTTATTCGTGTGATCATGGGTTACATCCTGCTTCGATGCAGAATAGACCCCTGTAGTAAGTTTTTCAGCTGGCGCCTGAGGATTTTGCCTGAGGGAGACCTTGGAATGGAGTCAACGAACACCACTTTCCTGATCTTCTTGTATGGCGCCACCTATATACATCATGAATTCATCCATATATGCTCGATTTATCAGAACTATTCAACGGTTAATTAAGGCAGCAGCAAGGCAATCTAATCTGCATTTTAGCTCTGTCACTAATTGAATAATGATCTCGCTACACGTTTATTTGTACCTTGCTCTGTACAAAGGAAATGACTTCATCTTCCTGAAGATGGCAGCTGCCTTGTTTCTTGACCACATATGCCATCGGGATCTCGCCGGCCTCCTTGTCGGGATACCTGCAATGCTACACTTAATTAGCCATACATATATATGCAGAGTTGCAGAGTGTGAGCTGTAAATTATTTGTTTCACGTTTTAACTATTTATACACATTTTGTCGAAAACTTTCTTCTTCTGTATTAGTACTAGACCACATGTTTTAAGCTATATTTAATAAGACTATTTTCTTAAAGTATTTAATTTATCTCTAAATCCGCTCAATATATAGTCTAGATCAAACGGAGCAGTGTACTGACGGCGTGACGGCAGCGTCGTGGACGTTAGGGTGGGTGGCCAAGACGTCCTCCAGCTCGGCCGGAGCCACCTGGTAGGCGTTGCATTTGATCAGCTCCTTCACCCTGTCCACCACGTACACCAGCCCACGCGAGTCCACGTAGCACAGGTCACCGGTCCGTAGCCACCGCCCACCGCCGCCGCCGCCACCGGAGACGGAGCCGGCGGCGGCGACCATGGCCATGGTGGTCGCCTCCTCGTTGTTCAGGTAGCCTCGCATGACGGAGGGGCCTCGGACCCAGAGCTCGCCGGTGCGGCGGGGCGGGAGGGGCTCGCCGTAGTTCGGGTCCACGACCTTGGCCTCCACATCCGGCATCAGCCGCCCAATCGAGACACCTCGGCCGCCGCCGCCGCCGCCGGCGCTTCTCTCCTTCACCTCCGTCGTCATCGCTGCAACAGCGACGAACGTCGCCTCCGTCGATGACGGTGGCATTTCCACCTTGTCGATGCCGTTGTTGTTGTGCTGCAGATCGCACATGGTGACAATGCCCGTCGTCTCCGTTAGCCCGTAGCACTGCACGTATACATGTAAAATATATTAATACTAAATATATTATTATGTAATCTCTTTGGATAAAAAATATACAATAGTCAAACTCTGTATAATTTCTATGTTTTTAAAAGTAAGTATCTTAGAATTATTATTAGTCAAACTTTTAAATAGTGTACAAACATTATAAAACATTATAAGAGGGAGTATTTATAACCGGATGGAATGCATGTGTCGTCATTGTTGATTTAACGTACACCAGAGATATATCAAGGACATGAAAAACTGTGAAGACAATGCGCTAATTACTCTATTTTCCCCTGAAGAGCACATGGGATGTGTACACCAGTGCCACGGTGACACCCAATTAATAATTTATTAATTTTGAGTGGTATTTAGTTAACATGATGTCACGTTCGTCATCTGAAAATACGTCTAACATTGGGTAAGGAATGAACAGTACGGTGACATTGGGTGAATATCAGCCATCCATTTCGAGATGGACGGCTCTAGACCTAGGTACTACAGCGATAACCTATAGTACAAAAAATGATTTTAATCACTACTTTCGCTACAGTGCTACACAGTACACCTGCTACAGTGCTCTGCCCTTTTCTCTCACTGTACATGTGGCACTGTACTTGGAGGATGTGAATTATTCCTTGCAAGTCCTTGCTACAATTTTCAGCTTGTACGAGTATTTTGCTGATTTGTACCGACCTGTTTTTTCTAAAGTACTAGCTAGCTACTCCAGTACATATGTACATGGGTACATTTATTGATTCAAAGTGCATTAGAGCAAGTACTGTAGGACTCTAATATTTTGTCTTAAGATATAGTAGAATCATGTGATCATGAGATGGAGGAGAGAAGCCACCCCCTCACACACACACATACACACATATATATATACACACACGTGTGTCTATATATATATATGTGTGTATATATATGTATGTATATGTGTATATGTATGTACATATATATGTATATGTATATATACATATATATATATACATGTATATGTATATATACATATATATATATATACACACACATACGTATACATATACATACGTGTGTGTATATATATATATATACACATAGGTATGTATGTATGTAACCTTTACACAAACTCTTAGAGAGATCGATGAGAGTAAGATTAGATAGGTGAGAGTAAAAGACCAATGAACTGAAAACAAATAAAATAAGATTATTATGGTATATTGGAGTTAAATATTTTACAGATAATTTGTTGTATATACTACTTTCAAATTAATTAATGAGTAAATAATATAGATAAAATTAGAGTTAACCTTAGAACTTGCTCTTACTGTACATTTTATTAATTGTGTCGCGCGAGCGTACATGTGCACGGTTGATTTAGAACAGGTATTAATTGCACATACAAGTGATTTTGCCCCCCATAATTATATTTTCGGACTGATGTAGTAGTACGACGTAGTAGTACCGTATTAGTCATGTACTGCATCTCACTAATTAGTGCATCGCTGAAATTAGATAACCAGACGAAGTGACATAGTGTCACCAAAAGGAAAGGGTAATTTAATTAGACAGCCATCACAGCCCTGAGATGACGGGGAAATTAGCTAGCTTTAATGCAATCACATAATCCTTTGGTCATAAATATTTATCTTTTAATAAAAAATCGATCAAATAAAAATTTCGATCGGCCATCATTTTTTTTCAGAATAAATTTACAAAATATCATAATTGAGCTTATAACAGTATGCTATAAGATTTACTTATATTTGCTAGTAGTAAATCTTATACCAATAAGTAGTTGCAGAATTAGACCAAGTCATGTTGCAGTACGTATAACCGATAATACAAAAACTAGTGCTTTCATATATCTTCTCACAACCGAGAGACAATAATTAATTAAGGGCGATTCCTTTCAAACTCAAAAAGTAACTAGCATAATGTCAGGTATCAGAAGAATCCATCGATAACCAGTGTTTTACTCCAACTAGTGACGATTTATCGTTTCCATCAATTAATGTATGAATATTACGTCAAAGATATAGATCAAATAATTGATTAGAGAGGTATCTGGTCCATTAAAAAGATAATCTAATTGGAACTAGTAGTGTCGTATATATGTTGGTCAATTTAGTGTTATTGTAATGATAAAGTTTTTAATGGTAAATAATTATCTAAACATATGCAGATTATCTTCATGTCTTATTACTGGCTCCACTTTTGATCTATGATGCTACCATAGGAGGGCATGACACAACGCGCAATAGTGCTAAACTCTTGGAATCGATAGATAAGGGTTTTTATTTCACTATGAGTGACGTAGTTTTATTAGAATTGCTAGCTAAAAAAATTATGTGGTTTAACGCTAGTCAATAATAATGTGAGTTGGGGATTTGTCCCATCACTTTATTTCCCATTTTGATTTAATTTTATCTTTACCTCTTTTTTTAACAAATTATGGTTGTGTGTCTTATAACAGAAGCCGGAGATGTACTAAATTTCCATTATTAAAAATAAATCAAATAATATAATTTAGTGAGCATACAAAAGAGAACCACACTTTTCTCTCTCACAAAATAAGATAATACGTAAACATATATGACGAATACAACCATACCTCGTATATGACGCATCACAGATGAGACGCTAATTAATTATTTATTTATTCAAAGACCGAGACAGTACTGATATTAATTAGTTCCCACGCATCAAAGTGGAATCTCTGTTGAGTCTTCCATGCATTTGTCACAAAAGGGATCAATGAAGGTTTTGATTCGATCGACACAAAAAATTTGTTTAAAAAAAAGTTCAGGAATTAATGACTAGATTTTATGCAATTTGCATATAATAAAACATCAAAGGTCAACCGTATTGATGAATTTATGCAGTGACGAACATAAACTAATAAGTATAATTAAGTAAAATAAATCACACAAATTAAGTTAACTTTATTTTTGCAGAGAATTAAGTGTAATCATTAGCCGTTGATTAATTAGGGAAGCAAATGTAGCAAATAGCCAGGTAGGATACGAACCTGGCCGAGGTTGACCGCCGGGAAGCAGCTGCGGAAGCGCGCCATGTGCTCGCGCTGCAACGGCGCGCCGGACGACACCACCTGCCGCAGCCGGAGACGACGCCGCGACGGCTCGCCGTCGCCGGCCGCCGCCTTGACCATCTTCACGACCATCGGCGGCACGACCAGAAGCCTCGTCACCCCGTACTCCTCCACCGCCGCCATCGTCTTCTCCACCGAGAACCTGCCGGGGACCACCACCGCCGTGGCGCCCAGCGCCGCCGTCCCCATCACGAACGACGAGAAGCCGAACAAGTGGAACATGGGCAGCACGCACCCGTACACCTCGTCGTCGTCGTCGTACTGCTGCGGCTTCTCGCCGCCGCCGCCGCCACCCCACGCGCGCTCCAGCGACGCGGCCATGGCGATCGTGTTGCCGTGCGTGCTCACCACGCCCTTGCTCCTCCCCGTCGTCCCCGACGAGTAGAACAGCAGCGCCGCGTCGTCGCGGCCAATGTTCGCCGTCGGCAGATCCAATGTGTCGTCGTCGTCGACCTCTGCGGCGACGTCGGCGAGGAGCTTCTCGATGAGGACAATGTTGACGTCGGGCACGATGGAGCGGAGCTTGGGGGCGAGGTCGCCGGTGACGAGCACGAGGAAAGGCTTCGCGTCGTCGGCTTGCCGAGCGAGCTCGTCGGGCGTGAGGAGCGGGTTGGCGGCGGAGAGCACGGCGCCGAGGGAGAGCACGGCGAGCGAGAGCGCGGGGAAGTGGAGCGAGTTCGGCGACAGGAGGAGCGCGACGTGGCCGCGGCGGAGGCCGGCGGCGGCGAGCGCGCGCGTGACGCGGAGCGAGAGCGCGCGGAGGCCGGCGAAGGAGAGCGCGGCGCCGGTGGATGCGTCGACGAAGGCCGGGCGGTCTCGGCGGCCGGGGAGGTTCATGCGCGGGAGGATGTACTCCGGGAAGGAGAGCGCGGAGGCGGCGGCGAACCGCGGAGGGTGGCCGCTCCGGTAGACGCCCGTGGCGGCGCAGTAGCCGGCGGCGAGGTGCAACTCCGTCTCCATGGGTGTGGAATAGTCAATGGGTTCAGAGCGAAAGCTCGGATATTTAAAATGAGCGAATAAATGAGATGGAAACATGGTTAACGATTGAAACAGATCGATGACCAAATTTTGACCATCGAAATTCGCAAAGTCGATTTTTAATACTTAGGCCGTGTTTAGTTCCAAAGTTTTTCTTCAAACTTTTAACTTTTCCATCATATCAAAACTTTTCTACACATAAACTTCTAACTTTTCCGTCACATCGTTTCAATTTCAACCAAACTTTCAATTTTGGCGTGAATCTAAACACAGCCTTAAACAATTTGATTTGGCCCATTTCAGAAAAAAAAATGTTTGACTTTAGATATTTATGGGCTTATTTGTTCTTTCTTGGGCAACAGGCCCAAATGTATTGGGCTTGCTGATGGGTTTATGGCCCATTCCTCTAGGCTGGAGTATTTTTTTATATTTTTACATTTTTATTAAAAGAATGAAAAAATAATTTTTGATTTCAAAAATTTACAAAGCTAGACATTCCACATCCTCCTTTTTTAAAAAAAAAATACCCTCCAAAAGGTGTTAAGGGGCCTAAATATAAAATTTCCAATATAGCTTGTTAACTCTATGATTTTGCAATTTAAAAATATACCATATAAAGTCGGATGAAATCAAACTTTATATCAAAATCGTAGAGCTCAAGGAGATCTATAACTTTGTAGTTAACAATATCGTTTAGATGTCCAAATATTCATTACAAAATTCAAAACAAATTTTAACAAAATTTCAAATCTACATTTCAAACGACATCGGATGGAGATCAACTTGGCAATCTGTATCATTATCATCGTATTACTGAGAGCAAGAACAGTAATGTCAGAGAACTCTGTTCCGGTAAGCTAAGAACTAAACATGACTTGCACAGTTGCACTTGGCAAAAATGTGGTTTAGGAGATGTCAAACATGTGTTTTTTTTGGTAATATACATGGACTAATTAAAATGAACTTCCACTCATTAGTTTGTTTGCAAGCAACAAGACTGTCTGGTAGGGAGTTTTCTGCACGACAACACAACCCTTGGAAACGTTGGTTAAAGCTGTGGATAGTATACAGTTTCTTGGCCTCTTGGGCATTGGAAAGTAAATTTTATTGTACCAAATCTCTGTATAAATAATGAGAACTCTGAATATTAAACATTTCATTCATGTGGTTACTGAATCGACACCGCCACACCGGCTTCATCAAGCGGTTGAGATTATTAGCTGTTGCCAAGGGGATGATCAGTTTCAGTTTCAGTTAAGTCGGTGCGGTACAAACAGCTAAGCACGTATAATGATTGGAATGTATCTTAGCCCAATTCATCTGGAGTAGATACTTTCGAGGATGCATGTTCTTGACTTCTTGGTGAGGAAACCTCATTTCGGCTGAAGAAAACCTAGTTGGCACTTGGCATTGTCAGAGCTGACTTTTGTTCTTCTCTTCTGCATTTTGCTGGAGTTCATGGCTAATCAGCAATGACACGGTTTGTAATCACAAGTTAATGTCTTCCCCGGTCGCTGTTGTTCACAAGGTGAGAGACCTTTCCTGAAACCAGCAGAGGGAGCTTTGCCGCTGTCTGAAGCAAAAATGCTAAGCAACGAATTTTGATACTGTTCAATTTGATTAAACTCACCGCTCTGCATAAATCACGGAGTACATGCATTAAATTAGGCAATCACCATTTTGTAAACAAAACATGCATCCTGTCGGTGGCCATGTTGGATGACGCGTTGCTCTCTCTACTCTACGGATGTGATTATTGCCAGCGAATCTCCAACTCTGAAACTCTCAAGTTCAGTTTATCAGAGGGTTCGCCCACTGAAACTCTGAATTTTCGGAGACACACATGCAGACTTATCTAAGCAACATTCGCTACAAACACCTTAAATTGAACTCCCATATATATATATAATTATATATATATATATATATATATATATATATATATATATATATAATTTCATCAGTCCAATAATATGTTAACGCGTTGTTAATTAAACCCCGGACAGATTGCATAATCACTGCGAAAGCAAAAGTCGCAAGTCAACCTCTGAATTATTGGCTCCCATGTTACCGTTCATGCTGGCTTAGCTTAAGCTAATCCTACATTACCACGCATCCAACCAACGAACTAACCATACAAAATCTTCTAACCACCGTACGTTCTCCTCGCGCTATAAATACACAAGCTTCCCAAGCAACTGAAGCAAAAAGCACACACAACTTCGGTTCAGTACTCGTAGCTGCTTCTGCATTAATTTGCTCGATCGATTCATCAGCCATGGCGACTAAGCTGCTTGCTGCTGTGATCACTGTGCTAGCTTTGCTCGGCCATGCCATGGGCCAAGGAGGGTACGGTCCAAGCCCAAGCCCAAGCCCAAGCCCGAGCCCGAGTGCGAGCGGCGGCGGGCTCGCCGTCGGCTACTACGACAGCGTCTGCCCCAACGCCGAGGAGATCGTGAGGGGCGTCGTCAAGAACGCGGTGGCGCAGGACGCCGGCGTCGTAGCGGGGCTCATCCGCTTGCTCTTCCACGACTGCTTCGTCCAGGGGTGTGATGGCTCCGTCCTCCTCGACGCGACGGCGGCGAACACGCAGCCGCCGGAGAAGCTGGCGCCGCCGAACCTGACGCTGCGGGGATTCGAGGTGATCGACGAGGCCAAGGCGGCGCTGGAGGCGGCGTGCCCGGGCGACGTCTCCTGCGCCGACGTCGTCGCCTTCGCCGCGCGCGACGCCACCGTGCTGCTCAGCAGCAGCGGGGTCGACTTCGCCATGCCGGCGGGGCGGCTCGACGGGCGCGTGTCGCTCGCCAGCGAGGCGCTCGGCTTCCTCCCGCCGCCGACCTCCAACCTCAGTGCCCTCGCCGCCAGCTTCGCCGCCAAGGGGCTCGGCGTCGGCGACCTCGTCGTGCTCTCCGGCGCGCACTCCGTCGGCAGGTCACACTGCTCCTCCTTCTCCGACCGCCTCAACTCGTCGTCGTCGTCGTCGGGCTCCGACATCAACCCGGCCCTCGCCGCCTCCCTGACGCAGCAGTGCAGCGCGAACGCGAGCAGCGGCGGCGGTGGCGACCCCACGGTGATGCAGGACGCCGTGACGCCCGACGTGCTCGACAGGCAGTACTACACCAACGTGCTCAACGGCAGCGCGCTGTTCACGTCGGACGCGGCGCTGCTGACGTCGCTGGAGACGAAGGTGGCGGTGCTGGCGAACGCGATCATCCCGGGGCTGTGGGAGGGGAAGTTCAGGGCGGCGATGGTGAGGATGGCCGCCGTCGAGGTCAAGTCCGGCGCCGGCGGCGAGATCAGGAAGAACTGCAGGGTCGTCAACTAATACAAATTGCATACAGGACTGAAAAAAAAAAATAGAGAGAGAGTAAAAAACCATTCAATTACGAACTTAAGATGAACTGAATTTATACATGGGCGCATGATTTGATTTATTGATTTATATCAGATTGTATTGTTACTTCTTTTTTTACTGCAAAAATGTTACAGAAGTTGACATGTAATATTGTGGTGATATATTCTGTTGATTTTTTTTCCAATTTTTTTTATGATTATTTCAGTGACATGCAAGAGATGAGGGTACGTGGCACTCTGGTTTGTAAATTGACTTTCCAAATGTGGCGTGCAAATGGATTAGTAGCACAGAATTTGCTACATTTTCTTCAGAAATGTCCGTCAGCGCCAGCAAATTAAACGAAATTTGACAAAATTAATCAATAAATAAACACATCTCTCATGCAAGAACCCAAGAACCAAACACACCACCAGTAAATCACTACTCTCTAATTTTACACATGCAAGAAAAGCTCTTCAGATCGAAGCAATCGGAAAATTGGGATCGAAACAAGATCAAACAATTACAAATCATCCATGGCGGCAACCAGCTCGATCAGCAGTAGCCCTAGGCTCTAGCTAGTTGACGACCCTGCAGTTCTGCCTGATCTCGCCGCGGTGAGCCGCCTTGAGCTCGATGCTCGCCATCCTCACCATCGCCCTCGCGAACTTCTTCTCCCACGACGCCGGGAGCCGCGCGTTGGCGCGCACCATCCTCGCCGTCGCCGGGGACGACAGCAGCGCGGCGTCCGACGCGAACAGCACGCGGCGCGCGAGCACGTTCTTGTAGAACTGGTTGTCGAGCGCGCGCGGGGTGACCACGTCCAGCGCCACGGCCATGCCGGACGGCGGCGAGGCCGAGGCTAGGCGGTCCGGCGCGAAGGAGGAGCAGTGGGAGCGGCGCCGGAGAGCACGACCACGTCGTCGGCGGCGAGGCCCTTGGCGGCGGGCCGAGCTTCTCGGGCCGCGGGTTCGCCGGCGTCGGGTCGAGCAGCACGGACGCGTCGCACCCCTGCACGCCACGGGGCGCACGCTAATCAATTAGCCGGCTAGCACGCACCTCGCCGTGCGTCGCCATTGGTGGATCGATGTGTGCTTACCTCGACGAAGCAGTCGTGGAAGAGCATGCGGATGAGGCCGGCGCCGGCGCCGGCGTTCTTGACGACGGCCTTCTTCACCTCGGCCCAGACGAGGGCCTCCGCTTGGGGCACGAACGCCGGTAGTGGCCGACCTCGAGGCCATGGCACGCCGCGGCGGCAAGGAGGAGCAAGACGCATCACGCATGCCACTGTACTGGCAAGCTTAGCTCCGGCCATGGCGATCTATCCCTAGCTAGCTAGCTAGCTTGAGTGACACTAAGGTGATCGTATGGATGACTATTTATAGATGAGGCTCTCCAACACATGTAAAACTCTTCATTTCTGACATGCATGCCATTTGTGATTTTTTTTTCATCTTTGTAAGTATATTTAAAGTTGTGATTTATTATCTCTGTAAATATATTTAAAGTGTTGCTTTAATTTGGAAGAGAGATACTCCCTCTGTTTCACAATGTAAGTCATTCTATTATTTCCCATATTCATATTGATGTTTGTCTAACATCAATATGAATATGGGAAATGCTAAAATAATTTACATTGTGAAACGGAGGGAGTAGTAGATTATTGTTGCTGTCAGCTTTAGTGAGGCGGCTAATAGCAAGGCTAATAATACAGCTAGCAGCTTATTGTATAGATCTTTATAGCTTATCTCTCAGCTCACTTATATACTGGTTAGCTCTTCACTATAAATATATGGTCCACCTGTCTGTCTCATAATTTTTTTTTGGTTCCTATGTGTAAGCCAGCTGTAGGTTTACAGCTTGCTTCTCATCTATCTCCTCTCCTCCCTCATCCACCTCAGCATTCAGCTTTCTTATAGTAGTCTATTATACTTGCTCTAATGAGAAACATGACACACATCTAGCTACTAGAATAAGCATGTAGATATGTATCCGCACATGTTGGCTTCTTTTTCATTTTAGAATCTACTAATTGGATTCCTATTTTATGCCATTAGAGTTTAGACTAATCATTCTGTTTTGCTGTTTTCAGCTTGCCTTGTACTTTATCAAGAAGAGGAATAAAGTGTCCTAGCTACACTATCTTTTTTCTTGAGTAGTACTGTTTATGCATAGTGGATCTGATTATAGTATAACTTAATTTGATTATGGCCGAGTTTAGTTTCAAACTTCTTCTTCAAACTTCTAAATTTTTTATCACATTAAAACTTTTCTACACACATAAACTTTTAACTTTTTCGTCATATTATTTTAATTTTAACTAAACTTTTAATTTTGGCGTCAACTAAACAAACCCTAGATTGAAGATATATAGGACAGTGTAATCCAGCCACGCCAGAGAGTTAAGTACTGAAGTGCTGCTTATCTGGCACCTTGAAAACATCCAACGGCATGAATTATTTCATGACTGCTAGCAGGTTTACCTTTCCGATCGATGTGAAAGCCGCTCTCCACTGATTTATTGAAAACCAACTGAAAACCAGTAACTAACGACTTTTGATCAACATCATATCAAAAATCAGTTTGGCTTTCACAAACCGACAACCAGTGGTTTGGATGAAAACCAACCGGTTTTGTAAGCCAGGCTGCTAGCGTTAAGTTTGATGGCCAGTTTTGAAAGCTTAAAAAAAACAAAAATTCACGTAAGAATTCCATTTTGTGAGAATATTTTCATACTGTATTTTCCCCAACTTACATATCTCATTTTCCTCACACACGTTTCCCAAACTGTTATGTTTTTTAAAAAACAAATTCTATAGAAAAAAATTGCTTTAAAAATTATATTAATTTATTTTTAAAAAAATTAAAACTTAATTAATTATACGCTAACGAGACGCTCCCTTCCCTTCTACTAGGGACTAGCTCCTAACAACATCTAACAAAAACAACAAAAAGTTTACAACGGAAGAGAACATACAAAACAGCCATGTAATAAGGCCCCAGGAACATCTGGGCCCGCGACTGAAACTGCCTCATATGTCCCAAAATCACAAAGCTACCGACGGCGTACCTCGATCCTCGATTCTGATTGCAATCACCATTCACTTTCAGTAGATTTGCAGCACCGCAGTTTTCGGCATGCAGCTTTGCCAAGTTGCAGGCAGGAGCGTCAAACGCTGTAAAATGTTCTGGAGATTCTGAATTTCTGATATCTGATGAACTCTGAAGTCTGAACTCGACTCAAGGAGGCACAGGCCTCGCTTCTTTCTCTGACCAAAGGCAAGTTGATTTGATTTCTTTTAGAAATTCAGTTAACATCACACGACTCAAACAAAACGGGTGAAAGCTGGAGCGAAAATGCAAAATGGAGTTCCTGTTTCTATCAAAGCAAAAGGGAAGAAAGGATGACAGATATATCTGAACTCTGAAGAGGACGGGTGTATTGTTTTGTTTACTGACAAATCACCGATGCATTGGCATCAGAAATGCAAAAGCAACATCAACAACCGTACTGGAGGCAATGCATCCATTTCGACGATAGGTCGATTTTTATTGAAAACCAAGTTTGTTTTCAGGCAGGTTTAGAACATGTGATGTAGTGGAATACAAGTGGCATCTGACCAAGAACACACTCTAAGCAGCCATTTCCCCATAAATACACCCATTTGGAGCCAGACCAATATCATCGATGACAATACAGTTTTATTCAGCCTGCTTCCAATCTTGAGTTGTTTTTTTTTTTCCCTAGTTCAAGACAGCAAGAGCTTCAAGAAGGGAAGCAACAAAATGCATCTGGACCTCCTCATCAATCGTCAAGAACAGGGGCACATGTACAAACAGAGATTTGATGCCGTGTTGCTCTGCGAACCGAAGAGAATGATAATACACATAGTTGCATACAAACCGACCAGCATCGTCTGATGGCATTACATCGTAGCCTGTCTTCCGGAGTGACTTGGTCAACTCATTTACTGGAAGCGTAGTCTGGTTGTTCATGAAAAATTCAGATAAATGTGATTAGTCTCAAGATCAACAGTACTCTCAATCCAAAACTGGAAATATGATGATTGACATTTTATTCATTCAATAATGCGCATATGAACTATCTTTGTTTGTTATCATACAGGCAACATATTCAAACCACATAAGAACTTCCATTATGATAAGTTTTAAACACAAAATATGGGTATTCTGAACATCTGGGGAAAAGAATAGAAGGCATTTGTGATTTTATTTTGTAGAGAAGATCGTACTTTGGTGTGATCAGGCAATCACAGATTACCATTGTCCTTTTGAATCTATTCCTAAATGATTTGTTTGTATTGAAAGAAATAGGAAGAAAAGAGATATTCAATAGTACTTCTGAAAATCAAGCTCGTGTTGCTCTAAGGTAACGTAACAGTGAAGAAAGTGATCGCAGCAGACCTATGGTGTTCTATTTGGCAGATTGGAGTTCTTGCGGGGTCATGGCCATAGAATTATGTGGTGGGAAAAGGACTAGTGAACTGTGATAAGATAATATGAAAGTAACTCTGCTGTTTGTAGCTATACTTCAACAAACATCCATTAATTTCCTGACAAACTTTTTTTTAACTTGTACCTCTCTTGTCCGTGAGATGGCTCCATCCGATGGCACAATAGGAACCCTCTGCATGGAACAATCAAACCAGTAAACACAATGACAAGATATGTAGACAAAGATAAGTAATTGGACAAAACCACAACCTGGGGTTTCCACCCTAGCTCATCTGGACAACGGAAGGTGGCTTCGTTAACAGCCTGATTCTCAAGAGCAAACCTTGTTGCACCACTATTAACTCCAAAGTGGATCTGAACAAGTTTCAAATGATTATTAACTCGACTATTAGAGTGGCATTGAGGGCAAATAGAAACTTCCCTATTCTTTTTCAGATAGGACAGCATTGCAATACGCAAGGTGCTTACTGCATTACATCATTATGTAATATGGAATCAAGGAAGGTGGATACTAACCCAAATTACTTGCCCCTGAGCCGATGACCCATTCTCTCTTTCTGCAATGGCAGATTCCAAAACCTTATATAATGTGCCAAGTGCCCCCTGCCCTGCAGTTTCAAGCACTGTGCAGCTTCCAAGTACAAGGTTTTTTGGCAATCCTTTCTTTTCTACGAATGATTTAAGATTGCCCACAATTTTCTCAGTTGGGTTCTCAGCAACCCCATGGAACTTCTTAAATCCGGTAACATGGACAGTAACAACTGAAGGTCCTTCTGAACCCATTTACCCTTATGAGTTATGAGAGAGAACAGAAAACCTTTTTCCAAAAATCTGAACAGAACAAAGATCAATAAATGGATAAGTATTAGCAAGGCATAAACTACACCAGACAAAAAGCAGGATGTCACGACCATCACTGCATCATTATGAACCTGCTAAAATCCTAAGCATCAGGCAAGCAGAAATTATAGCGGGCAGTTTCATATGCATCAATGAGGCTCCTGAGCATACAACATGCAGGTTGCAGGGAGGTTAACAGCAGGGCACACAAAAGGCTGTAACACTGTAAAAGTAAAAAATGTATGACCCCTAAGCAAATGTGAACAAGAACCAGATGATTTTTTTTTATCTGCACAAGGACGACATTAAGAACCACAATCTCCAGAACTGATGAAGCAATCATTGTTCTTCCTTTCAACCAAAAAAAAAAAGCAATCATTGTCCTAAAGATTTTATTAAGAAGTGAACTCAAGAAATAATATAATCTCACAGAAGGCGAGAACAAGTAGGACAGGTAACCTAATGCTTTGGTTCAACCGAAGACAACCTTATCCAAATTCAACACTAAACAGTACAAGGTTGAAGGCTACATCACATATGTGATTTTTGTCTCTGCAAAACCAAGCCTGACCAGTGACCACAAGAACAAGAGCACATAAATTCTTCTAAACAGCGAAGCTCCTACCCAGAAGAAACTAACAAGAAGGTACTTGTAGACTTGTGGTAGGTACTTGCCAGTTCTTTGCCACAACCAACTGAAACTGAAACTCACAAAGAACATAAATTCACTAAATAACCATCACCTATCCTATATGAATAGACTGAAACTTCCTGAAATCGATCTGCGCCTATAGAAAATGCACGCGAATAAATCCTTTCTTGAAGGATGTTATTCTCTTAATAGTCAACTCCACGTCTCTACCGAAAACTAACAGCGCAGAGGACCGCACAAATCCTCACACCCCAATTCTCCAATCAAACACCAGGCAAGGCATGAACACAGACCAATTGCAGCAAAATCAACGAGGAAATTCACTCAACCCAAGAACCAATCCAGCCAAAGCGACCACCTTTGAGGCCGATCACCTCAGAATCGCACCCCCAAACCCCACCAAAAATCCACTGTAAGTCAGCAAGCAAAGAAACCACAGCCTACACGAGCATCCAACAAAAAAAAGAAAGAAAAGAAAAAAAGATGGGGGCGAATTGCGCACGGGTAAACACCACCACCCCAACCATCAGCGCCCCCACCAAACCACACCGTCCAAAGGCTCAAAGCACAAAAAGCTCTCACCTTGGGGATAACGCAGCAGCGGCGGCGGCGACGAAGGAAGGAATCTCGTAGCAATTTTTCTTCTCTTTCTTTTTTTTTTCTTCTTCTCAGTCACCGCAAGAAGAGAAGAAGAAGATTCGGGGGGATGGAAACGGGGGAGTGGACGATGGGATTGCAGCGAGGGGAAGGCGGAGGGAGGCAAAGGCGACGCCTTTCAAAGCGCATCGCGCACCACCACCAGTCGATGAGGAGAACAGTCGAACTGCAAAAAAGCAATCGAGAGAGGGGAGAGCGAGACGGAGAAGGAGAGAGGTCTCGTCTCGTCGGGCTGTGTCTGACAGGTGGGCCCCACCGCGATGCCGACGCCCACTTCGTGGACTCGGTGCAGCCGCAAGATAGCTGCACACAACATACTACTGCATTGATTGACCGTTGTGTATCTGGTTGCATGCAAAAAAAAAAATCAAGAAATTACGGATACTTTAGCTAAATTATAAAAAAATATATATATTTAAGATGATGTTTTATAAAACTATAGATTTAGCACTATATTTATCCTAGAACTATATATTTGAGGTAAAGTATCGTAAAACTACATATTCAGTAATAAAATTTATTACAAACTAGTACACGTTTTGGAGTTTAAATCCTTAGCACTAGTGTTATGTTTGTGGGTCATAAACATCAAAGTTTGTGATTAGATTGACAATAATACAATAGTTACCTGCTCAATTTTCTTTCAGATGGAGAACGAACACTGTTAGTTATTTTTTTCTTTCAAATAACTGATGGGGCAGTTTGTTTTTGGATATTATTCATCGTACTGAAAAAAAGTAATTATTGGCTTTTTTCTACTTGGTTTATTATTAAATGCACTTTAACATTTGTATATATTTGTAAAAAAAAGAAATAAGATGGATGGTGGAACATGTATCAAATTTCAACGACGCCGCCGTGTATTAAAAACTGGACCAAGTAATTGGCAATCAACTCTTTTTTCTGAAGATGCATTCCCTAAATTTTATAGGGATTTAGACTGTACAATGGACATCATATACTACTCATGTACATGTACATGTACAATGGATATACTCATGTACAGTAGCAGGCTAAATTCTTTCCAGAAAAATCTGCATGCATATTGTATCATATCATATTCCGTTTTGCAGGTTGCAGATATAATAATTTAGCAAAATGCTGACGCCAAAGTTTGGCAAGTAGGAGCAGAGATAAGGCCACCAGATTCAGGCTGCAGCATTTGGAATTCATCCAAAAGTTTTGGTTCAGAAAACAGAACAGAACAGAATTGCTTCAGAAAAGAAAAAGGAAGAAGAAATCATGATAAAACCAGCGTACGGGCTTGACAGACTCAGCCCACGGCTCTCTGTTCTTGCAATCTCTAATGATTGCAGCAGCTGCGTGTGTACTCTGTTTATGATCTTATGGTTGATGCAGAGGCCACAGATCGATCTCATATGTTTCTTCTTAGTTCTCGTGAGCAAGGTCGTTAAAATCACGATTCTAAATCGAAAATTCTAAGTAGGATGACAATTATATAATTATATACATAGAAATCGTAAATTCTACGTACAAAGAATTATAGAATCACACACTTCAAATACGCGAATATTAGGAAGAACATAATATCAAATAATTAGACGGGGTGATGCTTCAAATCCAGATCGTCTAGCCCATCACTTTGTAAAGCTAGCCGGAAGACCTCTGTACGTTTCTCAGAATCACACACTTCAATTAAGATCGTACAGTTGTACGATAATTTTGAAATTTTGACAGATCCATTGCCAATTTCTGATGATAACTACTCGGAGGCAAGCTTGATCTGAATCTTGTGTTCTTCAATCAGGCATTGCCAACCACCACCAAACATGTCCTGCTTCTTTTACTCTTTTGAACCAGAAGTAGTGAGCTACTACGAAGAACCAACCAACCTACAATAGAAAAGTGGATTAAAATAGAGTGTTAGTACAAAGAAATATCATTAACAAATAACAACCATATAATGGTACACGCATCTTTGCTGTTGTTCAGTTGGATTTTCCTGAATGATTAAATCGTCTGTGCAGATAAGAATAGCCTTGTAGCCATCCAAGTTGGTCTCTTCTGACGTAGATGTGAGCAAAGAAAAACAAAAAAAAAAGCTGTGGAAAAAAAGGCAAAGCCCCCGGGATCATCAAGTTCTCAATAGATTCGCCCACTGTAAAGTGTAAAGGCCTTAAAAGGAGAGATATACAGCACAGATAGAAATGCTCTTTTGCATCATGCGAAATCACTTGGTTGTAAGAGCAAGTTTAATAGCGAAATTATCTATAGCCAATGTAATAGCCAATTCATACAATAGTTGCTTCCTATACTATTAATATCTAGTTCCACCTGTCATACATACATTATGTTCTGGAATTCGTGTTGTAGCTGGCTATATATCTATGACCCGCTGCTCTTCTCTCTCTTCCTTTATCTTTTTAAAATATTCTTATAGCTAGCTTATGCTCTAACTTGAAGTTCAAAATAGGGAATTTGCTAAAAATATAACTGACTTCAAAATGAGCAACATAACTCTAGGTGCTAAAAACAATTATTAGCACCTGAAGAACTGAAGAGAAGCAGAGAAACGTTCGTACACTGAGAGCAAAGTCGAACAAATTACAAATGCATCAAGAAACAATATGCTACACAACTTGTTCTCCTGCTTATAATCTCCCTTTACCCTTTATTCTCTCTCTCTTTTTTTTTTTTTTGGGGGGGGTACTCCTAACTTTCTTGTGCTCATACAGACAAGTACCTGCTAATAATACTGTACTATATATAAGGACCATAATGTTTTCTAAGCAGCTTAAGAATAGTAATGATTATTTCTTACAGTTAGGCCGTAGTTGCTTTTGCAAAGATTGTGATGGCATAGTACTAACTTCCAGTGAAATAATGCATATGGCCTTGTACTCTTGTTAGAGACTGATGGAAGAAGAAAGCTCAAGAACTGACGATTTTTTTGTAGCACAACAATCACTTCTGTAAGATTCTGTATTTTGATTAAAAATAAAGCTGCTCCATGAAATGTAGCACTAGTGATCACAAAATAGTATATTCTTTTTGTGCTTAGTTCAATACATGCGATACGTTTTTACTACTAATTTCAAAACTAACCAGAGATGCTTTTGCTGAAGCCTCTTTATTTTGTAAGAACATTAGTAGGCACTGTAATAAAAGGCTAAGGTGTCATATTCTCCCATTAGATCACCAGCTTTATTCCCTCCTGGAATTGTTTATCAGGCTATTCACCGTCACTTGGTTGAACAATTTACCTAACTCTATGAGCAGAAACGGAAATAATTACAGTTCATTAAACACTAGTACTTCTTGGAATGCAGACTCAGGTATAATTAAATGCTTATGGTTTTTGACTGGTCAATGTTTAATCCCTACCAGTTGGGTGTCATGAATTGATTGAACACTTCAAGAAATTCACTGCAGGAGTGCACAAAATCATTTTGGTTGTACCTTATAATACCAAGTAGTTACCAACCATTCATCTTGCTTCATATGTTCAACCACTGGTGGTTTATGTCCTTCCAATATTATGAATGGGTTGGCAATAAATCACATAGCAGGCAAAGTATCGGCAGCTAACAGCCTATAGAATAATTCACCGGATGGAATAAATTAATAAGTAAACACCGTGCAACCCGCTAAATAATCCATAAACGTCCTTTGAAGGTTAGAGAAATGCTCAGATGTCTTCCGGCTAACTTCACGAGATGGTGGGCTAGCCAGCCTAGTTTCGAAATCTCACCCTTTCTACTTATTTGATATTAATTCCTTCCTTAATATTTTCCTTTTATTTAAGATCACACCACTGATATTAGTGACTAATCATATATATTATATGTGCAAAAGGCTGGAAAAGAGGTAGGTAAAAGTGCCAAATCGTATACCGGATTGCAATTGATAATTGATAGGGATGCAGGCATCTGTTTTATTCTTTGCATATGAAGCAGGCAAGAAGAATATCATATGCATAAATTGGATTTCCATATTCTAGAATCTAGAATGAAAACTATGCACACTAGTAATGTTTAAAAGAGCTATCATATAATTAATGGGATCATATCATCGCTTTCACCTGGAATATAGCTGCGCTGGAGCCACATCCTTCTTGGAAACCCAGGAGGAATTTAAACAGGAGGCAGAGACCAATTGCAGCCTCTTTTTTTTTATATTTTTTTATATCAGATGCCTTTGTTTTGGTGTTCTTATCTTATCCTGGCAATGGCAAACGACATGATGCACATTTCATCCATCCAACCGTGATAGCGAAATCTGGGAACAATGCCTGTCTTTTTTTTACTCTGCAAATAATCCGAAAGGACTAATTCAGCTCATGCTTCTCAGTTCTGATCAGTTGATCTTTCTAACAGAGATAGCTTCTCGTGTTTGTCGAAAGTTCAGTTTCAGGTTCAGAGATTCATCCTCAATTACTGAAAACCACACATATATTTTTCCCAAGAAAGTGTGCAAAATTCAGAAGATTAGTTTGATGAATGATTCCGTAGACTAACAACTTGCAAGATTAACCGAGACAGACAAGTTACAGAGTCAATCCATTTTTAAGATAATGAAAATGGATTACATTTTCGGCTTCTGTTATAAGACATACAACCATAAGTTTGTTAAAAAAAAAGAATGTCAGTCCATAATATGATTATGACACCACAAAATTGGAATTAACATTATCAGGGACCAACTAGTGATCAAGACCAACGTGATCAAGCTACTGAATGAATAATAATCGGAATGCAAAACCACACAGAAATTTCCGACAAACTAATCCACAAGAATCACTACTCCTTTTTGCTTAGACTAATTTTAGTTTTTAGATGAACCTAATCTAGCTGGTCCCTTTCATATCCGAAAAGAAAAAAAAAAGAAGGAAATCTGCGCACCTTGTGATGATGCCCAACCGCCCATTTCTCCCTACACACTCATTCCGTCCTCCATCTGTTTCACCAAATCATGGCATTAAAAATACTCCTAATCTCGAATCCTCCGCTAGGTTGGAGGACCCACGAACAGATCGATCGGTGTTTTCTTTCTCCTTCGAGCTTAAATTCTCACGGAATCAAGCACTTAGAAGACGCTGCAAGCGAGAAAATCTCTACTGCTGTAGCGGGTGATTTTGTTTTATTATGATCCAAAATTACACAAAACCAAAATAAATTTAGGCACGTACAATACATAACATCAGGTACTATGATCCTAAAGTTTCACAAAAGTTAACCATTTTGACATATGCCATAGTATATGATAATGTATTACATCAAAAATTCTTGTGGTTTTGTGTAACTTGGATGATAGTATGTGTGGTTTTATGAAATTTACTTTTTTTTCCTCCTCGTCAACTGGACTCCTCTCCTCTCGTCGACGGAAGCTTCTGGAATCTTCGACATACCTGCGATCTTCCAAGACCAGGAGTGCATCGCGTGGTGGCCAAATGGGCCGCACGGCACGGCCTGGCCGAGGCCCGGGCCCGCGATGGATCCGGGCCGCAGAAGTGCGATCCAATGGTCCAATTCGGCCCAGTAACGGGGGACCATTTCAAGTGGGCCCCACGTGTCATCCGGCCCACGAGCCCACCCGCGAGGCCGCGTCCGTCTCCGCCCAAGCGGTGGCGGCTCATATACCGCCGCGAGAGACCACCATTCCCACCCCTCGTCTCGGCCTCGGAAGTCGCGCGCCCCCTCGAAACCCTAGCGCCGCGGCGGCCGTCGCCTCCACCTCCCGATTCGCCGCCGGTTCGTTCCCAGGTAATTGGCAGCGGCGTGGAACAGAATAGTCGATGCGTCTATGCTACCCGATTACTCAGTAATCTCTCTCTCTTTTTTTTTTTGGGTGGGGGGTAAATCATCTTCGGTGTTTGATCTGCAGGTGTGTGTTGATTAGTAGGCGAGAAGCGGCGGCGGCGTCGAGGCGGAATCGACCATGGCGACCCGTAAGTTTCAGTATGTTTGAGGTTTTGCGGCGCGTGGTTTTTGTGATTAGGTGGCTCTGTATTCATTTCGGTTAGTTGCTTCGATGAGATATTTTGTAGCGTTGGGGATTGGCAACGACGGATTGGGTGATTAGTCTTGTGGCCAGATGCCTAGATGAGTAGTTTTGTGACTGAAGCAGCATGATAGAATGGATTTCGGGGCTAGTCAAGTGGGTTTAATGTTTGTTGAGATTTTTCTGAACAATCAGTGTTTAGAATGTAATGTTTTTGAGAACAAAATTGGTAGCTTGTTACGGTAGCTTTTAGTAAAAGATCTTTTTCTTAGCATCTCATTTGTTGTTCTATGCTGAAATTTCTACACTTAATCATGTGATGTAGCGCACCTCTAATTTGGTTGGTTAGGTTTCATTGCTCATACTGGGTTCTGAACTGGTGGGTGATGTTTGATTCAAATGCCCTTTACACATCTTCCGTATCTAATCTGCTTTTTCTTGAATACACGATCTGTAGGTATTCAGTTTGAGAACAATTGCGAAGTTGGTGTTTTTTCCAAGCTGACAAATGCCTATTGTCTTGTTGCAATTGGAGGATCAGAGAACTTCTACAGGTGCATATTTTTGTCGGTTTAAGATGTTGGGAATTTTTTGGTGGAAGCGTGGGAATGCCAAACTCATAATTGCTGCATCATTTGTATATTTTGCAGTGCCTTTGAGTCTGAGCTCGCAGATGTTATTCCTGTTGTCAAGACCTCCATAGGTGGTACTAGAATAATTGGTCGTCTCTGTGTCGGTTAGTATTTGAGCTTGGATGTACTACTAAGTGGATTAATGCACTTGCCTTCTTGTTTTTCATTTACCAATTTGAATCTTTGATGATCCAGGAAACAAGAATGGACTTCTCTTGCCTCACACTACCACCGATCAAGGTACTCTATATTTGTGTCTTTTTTCCTATAAATCTTTGCTGCCAGTCTACATCGTTTCTACTAGCTCTGTGCTATTGATGTCATCCACATGTTGGCTATATGTGTTAATAAATTAGTAACTAGCCATTGTTTTCACATGGATAAAGTTTTTCAGTGTATGTTCTTTAGCACATTCCGTTTTCATGGACTTAAAAGGAAAACATAAAATCTTTTCTAAGCTAAATAATATGTACATGAACCAAAAGAAAATATTATCTACCTGATGATTATAGGTACTATAATTATCATTGAAGTTACTCTATAATTATTATCAGAGTTACAGTTACTTGGGTATTGCACAGAGGGCAAAGTTGTTAAGATAATTATGGACTTACGCTGTCTGCCGCATTACTATTTTTCTTTTGTACGAGCACAGGCACATGGCTTGATAGTGTTGTAGTATATTTGGAACTTATTTTCATGTAATTTCTGAGGCCTTCTGGATTTTGTGACTATCTGCTAGACAGATACAATCAATTATGCCAGTTGGATATACATTCCATGCTTGTGTTGTCGAATTAATTTTCATTAGCAGCTTGATTAATCTGTGATGCTGTGTTATGATATTTTGTCATGGATAAAAGTTTCACCATGAATTTGTAGTAAATCTATGTTCCCTGTGTGTTTGAATTGTTCTAGAGCTTCAGCATCTGAGGAACTGCTTGCCTGATCAAGTGGTTGTTCAGCGTATTGATGAAAGGCTATCTGCGCTTGGCAATTGTGTAGCCTGCAATGACCATGTTGCGCTTACACACCCTGACCTCGACAAGGTAAGCCTATTAGCCTAGATCTCTCTAGTGATGTCTCTTGACTTAACGCTTTTCCCTATTGTCTCAAACTAAATATGCGTGTTGCTCAATTCTCCAGGCCACTGAGGAGCTTATTGCAGATGTGCTTGGGGTTGAGGTGTTCCGGCAGACAATTGCAGGAAACATCCTTGTGGGAAGCTACTGTGCGATTACAAACAGGGGTGGTCTAGTATGTTTCTTTACTTCATTTCTGTTCCATTCGATCTGTGTTTGTTACAAATGTTCTTTTTCTTATTGTACAACAATTGCGAAACAGGTCCATCCTCATACTTCCATTGAAGATCTTGATGAGCTGTCCACGCTCCTGCAAGTCCCTCTTGTTGCTGGAACCGTGAACCGAGGCAGCGAGGTCATTGCTGCGGGCATGACAGTGAATGACTGGACTGCTTTCTGCGGGTCAGACACTACGGCTACTGAGCTATCGGTCATTGAGAGCGTCTTCAAGCTGAGAGAAGGGCAGCCTGCCGCGATTGTTGATGACATGAGGAAGTCTTTGATCGACAGTTATGTGTAAAAGACCAAAGTTAGTGAATGTGTGGTTGTGGGAGTATTAACTGTGCTAAAATCGACACAAACTGTACTCGTGTAATCAGTAGCAGAAACATACCGTCCTGGTGGACGGTATTTCTGTCTTCTGAATTACAGACTTATCTTTTACCTTTTATCTCCTTGAAGCCTACAATATATTTTGCAGCTCAAGATTTATTGATTGAGCAACACAGCAAGAATTTTGGCTGATATGCGACATTTACATTCCTGCAAGGTGTTCTTCAGGTTCAAAACGACTTTACTCATTAGTTACTGCAAAACCATTTTATGACCTCAAATTTGGCAAACAGAGTATATGGCAAGCTTACAAGAACAGCAGAACCTCACATAATTCACATTACGAAAAGGCTATCAGAACATCAGCGAACAAGTTCTCGCAAAATACAGAAATCAGCAAGCTCTCCTTAAAGCATAACTCTAGCAGGCCATCGATAATGATGTGGCATTGGCACCAAGGGATGGTGCTATCGATACACTACCAGGCCAGACTGGCAAGTTGCTTGCTTTGGCATTCCAGAATGCAACTCATGGCTAGTTCCTTCAGCTGTTCTTCCACAACTTCCATGGGAAGGGAGCCATCAACAACCTACGTGAAACAACCAATGCAACAAGTTAATCAGATTTATTTATTACTAACTGGTTGACTATAGAACTAATTATTATGACCATACTTTAATGAAACAACCAAATTCTTAAGATACTTGCATTCTCCTGGTTTCTACACAATCTTACAAGTCATGGTATAGATCATGAATACAGAAAAATGGAAATGAATGATAGGCAGATCACTGCACTTGCACATCCAACTTAATTAAGTACTATGCTGGTTGAGTTACCTTCCATGTTGAATCACGAAGTGAATGGTAATGCTCACCAACTTTCTTTTGGAATTCAACCTTTTCATATCTCTCACCTCCATAGCCTCCTCTTTCAGCTGCTTTCTGAAATGGCAAATACATATTTATCATATTTACGTCGTGCAACATCACATCATAAGGGCTTGTTTGATTAATCCCCATGAGAAAGGGAGTGGAGGGGATTAATTCCACACCTCAATAGCTGTGGAATTATTACCTCCAAATCCCCCTTCAATCCCCTTGGGTGAGGGATAACAAGGCAAGTGGGGTTAGCAAAGAATCTGCGGAACAGTTTTCATGTTTTCCACAATCGACAGCATGCCTTAGAATTGAGGTTGGTTTGATTTTTTAGAGTTTCAATGCATACTAGACAGACACGAACCTTAGGGGTAAAAGTAAAACCCGATGGCCCATGGGTTTTCTATTTATATGCTTATGTGATTAGATTAGGGACCTAATGGGGCTATCATCACTACAAGATGCAAATGAGTCAAATGCATGAAACTGAGGAAATCCTGCCTTTCAATACTAGCAAAAGGAATCTATATTCTAGAACATAGCCATAGGAAGAATGAGAACAAATAGCATACCTCTGGTTGTACATCCAAATATACTACAAGATCTGGGGCTATAAGTCCATTTTCAGGAGCCTACAAAAGGAAAAAGGAGGGATTACTGCTATAAACAATTTATGGCTAGAAAAGAAAATTCATAATATGGCCACATGGTACCCTACTCACCTTGCACCACTCAATGTCAAGTCCCTTTGCAGCTGAAAATGCCACTCCAGAATAAGAATAACGATCAACGATGAGAGTAGTTCCACCAAGTAGCTTTCTTTCCATCAAAGCCCTGAAAATGGCAAACCAAACCAACAGCTCCACAGTTACAACTTAGAACCACACAGACCTTGCATCACTGCACATAGTGTATCACTGAAGAAAATTTTCCACCTATAACATAAGCTGTTCGACATATCGTTTATCTTACAAGTTGAAAAGAACAAACCTTTTCTCCCAGCGATTTGCACTGAAGAGCAAATGGATTGCCCTATCATCAAGTTCCGACTCATTCGCAAGGTACGCGGATATCATCTGCCCAACACTAGTACCTCTATCAGGAAACCGCCACCCTTCGGCCTGGCAACCTTTACCTTGCAGAAAGGACAGCAGCCGAGCACACTGCGAAGATTTCCCACTCCTATCCAGCCCTTCCAGGACTATGAGGGCACCACGGCCACCCTGAGAGCTCCCACTCTCCATTCTCACGCTCCGGAACACGCTGCGCCGCTGCGGAAGCAAGCCGAAACCACACCCAGCCGCTGCTTTGACACCACTGCAAAGCAGAAGATTACACGCACAGTAAGCCCAAACAGAGACCAACCACACTTGCATCATCTAGCCTACCAAAAACTTCGGGGGAATCGTCTCACCTGCTCCAAGAAATTGCTTTCCCGGCGAGGCAAGCTAATGCAGTCATGCACAACCTGGTTATCCTACTTACTCTCCTCCCCCCCAAACCTAATACCCTGGAAAAGCAAGAGATAGCTGCAGTGGAAGCGCAATGGCAGCACACCCAACCAAACCATTCAGTGTGAATCAGGGGGTGGTCACTACTCGCTATAACTTTCGGAAGATTACCTTGCCGGAGACGGAGACGGAGGCGGAGGCGGTAGCGGAGAGATCGCCGGCGGCGAGGTGGTCGGGGGGTCGCCGCGGCGGCGAGGGTTTTGACGATTGGAGTGGGGGGCGGCGCGAGCTCTCTCCTCCTCTTATGGGCCCGGCCCACCTGCCAGCCTCATCGGAATTCGGTCCGGCCCGGCCGGCCCACGATTTCGCCTCCTCTCCAAGGGCTTAAGCCGACCAAAGCCATCGTCGTCTAGGGTTTAACCGAGCTGCTGCTGCTGCTGCTGCTGTGCTGCGCCATGGCGACCCGAGAGCACGAGCTCCGTCCCGAGCAAGAGCGGCTCGGAGAGGATAGGGAGGAGTACGAGGATGGGGAGGATGAGGGGGAGGAGGAGGAGGAGGAGGAGGAGGGGGAGGAGGGGTGGGATGACTGGGTGTCGGACGGCGACGACGCGGCCGGCGGCGGCGGCGGCGGCGGCGGGCTCCTCTGCCTGTTCTGCAGCGCGCGGTTCGACTCCGAGAGCTCGCTCTTCTCGCACTGCGCCTCCGAGCACCGGTTTGATTTCTACAGGGTCGTGAAGGAGACGGGGATGGATTTCTACGGGTGCATCAAGCTCATCAACTTCGTTCGGTCCAAGGTGCGTCAGGATTTCATCCTTAGTTGCTTGAAATCGAGTCGTGTACTCTGTGTATGATTAATTTATTCGGTGTGCTATGTTTGCGTAGTCATGAACTGTACTTGATTTAGAGTGCAATTTCTGTGCTTGTTGCTGCATTTCATTGATTATTATGTAGGAGTACTCTTGTCTGTAATTAATTTCATTTGTGTACTAATTGTTTGTGAACCTTAGGAACTTATTATGATTGATTTGTAGGTGGCGGAGAATAAATGTTGGAGCTGTGGGCAAGTTTTCTCTAGCAACAGCGAACTATGCAGCCATTTGCATGCATTAGAGATTCCCCAACTAGAGGGAAAGGTTCCATGGGGTGATGATGTATTCTTAAAACCATTCATGGTGGATGACTCTCTTTTGCACAGTTTGTCTGTCTTTGATGACGACGACGAGGAGGACTGTGGAATGCCAGTGGAAAAGGGAGGGTGTTCAGCAGGCAATGGGAGTTTAGCTGAAACATGTGAGAGCAATCTGAAATCTATTATCAATGATGGTTCTGATGTCATTGATAGATTCGAGAAAACATGTACTATTGAGAGTACAGATGGGGAGTGCAGTGGGTCTCTTGCTCAGGAGCCAAGTGACAAGCAGTTAAAAATCGCACGTGCTAGTGCTGCTGCTAGGGGAATTAAAAGTGTGGATGAGAGCTACTTCGGGTCGTATAGTTCATTTGGCATCCATAGAGAGATGCTTGGTGACAAAGTAGGTTAAACCCTGACACTGTTTTTCTAAACATATACTATTGCTTTGTTTTCCAAAATGCTCAACGGCTAATAAATTTCTGACTGACCTTTTCAGGTAAGAACAGAAGCTTACAGGGATGCCCTTTTAGGCAATCCTAGCCTCATGAATGGTGCAACTGTGCTCGATGTTGGTTGTGGCACGGGAATTCTAAGGTATGTATGTGTAAAATTATTTTAGGTTACTTTGTTTTAGCATGAGCTTGATGCTCTCAATCTTGAATCCACTAAAAAGTCTATATGCTACTTACCGCAAGTAAGAAAATGAGCAACAGCCATAAACTTGTAGTACATAATAAAAAATTGAGAATGCTTGGTTAGATCTAATGCACTCAAGTAATAGCCTACTGGGAGGAATTCTGACTTCCTTCTGCATCAGAAGGTGAATTTGATTCCTACCATGTAGATTGTTGTTGCAATCCTGGGTTGGTTCATGAGTATATTTTATGATACAAGTTGCTTGTGTACTGATTATATTGTTGAGATGCAAAACACAACAAGTAATGAATGTTGAATGAGCTGTTAATGCATGCTTTCTGTCTGTATAGTCTTTTTGCAGCTAAGGCTGGTGCTTCTAGAGTTATTGCTGTTGACGGGAGTGCAAAGATGGTTTCTGTTGCTACTGAAGTACGTTCTTTTTTAAATAAAAAGAATATCAGACTGCCTTTCTTGTTTACTTTATGGTTTCTCTCATACACTCTACATAAATGCAGGTTGCAAAAAGTAATGGTTTTCTGTATGATGAAAATATGGAGATGGAACAAAAGCGAGATACTCAAGTGATAACTGTTGTTCATACCAAGGCTGAAGAGCTAAACCATAAAATACAAGTTCCATCGAATAAATTTGATGTTTTGGTGAGCGAATGGATGGGATATTGCCTACTCTATGAATCCATGCTCAGTTCAGTTCTATATGCACGCGATCATTTTCTAAAACCTGGTGGTGCTATTCTCCCAGATACTGCAACAATTGTAAGTAGCAACTTTTGCCTACATTCTGTCTTCCATTTTCTGCTATTTGGTCACTTGTTTGGTCTGATCTATTTTTTCTAGTTTGGTGCTGGATTCGGGAAAGGTGGAACAAGCTTGCCATTTTGGGAAAATGTCTACGGCTTTGATATGTCATGTATTGGCAAAGAAGTGACAGGGAATTCAGCCAGATTTCCTGTTGTTGATATATTGGCTTCTGAAGATATTGTGACAGAGACAGCTGTTCTCCATGTAAGTCCCATGATCTACATGCTTCAACTGGGTTATGCACTTATGCTTCCGTATTGTCTTTTTGTCGAGGTTTGAAATACAGATCAAGATATAATTGTGATTTGGTTGACTGTCTGGAGGTGTAGATAACATTCATAATGAATACTACTTCCTTTGTGCTCAAATGCCCTTCCAATGCACGGAATTGTACTTGACATCTTGTGTTTATTCTGTTTACATGCAGTCCTTTGATCTGGCAACTATGAAGGAAAATGAAATGGATTTTACTTCAAGCTTTAAGCTGAGGCTCAGTGAAAGTGGTGTATCACAATGTGGAGTAACCTGGTGCTACGGCATTATATTATGGTTTGACACTGGCTTTACGAACCGATTCTGCAAGGAGAAGCCAGTCAACCTCTCCACCTCTCCTTTCTCCACACCGACTCACTGGTCTCAAACTATCTTCACCTTTGAAGAGCCCATCGCAATGGTAAAGGAGGAATCAGCCGTTGTCTCATCTGCGTCAGTTGGCACAGATGAGTGCCCAGCTGTGATGATCAGATCCCGCATCAGCATTGTGAGGGCCTTTGAGCACCGCAGCATAGACATATCGATTGAAACTACAGGAATCAGCTCAGATGGCCGGAAGCGCAGCTGGCCTGTTCAGATCTTCAACCTGTGAGCAAGTAGCCAAGGTTATACCTTTGGTTATATATTTTGTTTCTTGTTTTTGCTCTTCACTGGTTTTGAGCAAGGATACTACCCGCGGCAGTCTTAGCTTTTGATTGGGTCCTCAAATCTCAAGTTCTGTACGCTGAAACTGAACGGCATCCCCACTGAAATTTTGTGCAATGGTGAGCCTGAAAACAGGCCAGATTGAAGTCGCGCTGTGGAATGGTCAGGGTGAAAAAGTTCATGGGATCGAGACTGAGTTGCTCCATGTTAATTTCACAGATTTTTTTTTTGGCTATTTCTGCACGTGAACTGAAAGATATATCTTGTAGTGATGTTTGAGATATGTATCAGTATTTTACAAATGAATTCAGAATTCAGATTCATTTGGATACCAGTTCACTTCAGTTTCTGTAAGATGCTCGGTTGATGTGAACCTGAAGATCGCACTATCTTCTAATCGTCGTTGTGTCGGTAGAACAAAATGTTACTCCTATTTTTGCTGCCTTGCCATAATCAACTGCAAAAAACTTGAACAAATTTCAGACTAACCCGGTTTCGCAAAAAAAAAAAAAAAAATCAGGCTAATTAGCTAATCAGGCCTTGGGCCTTAGCATCTTCGGCCTCACGGGACAGCACGCGGCCCATATGTACCCACCAAATCCCGAATCTCGAGGCAAACCGACGGCTGTTGATTGGCAACAAGGCCGCGAGAGGATTCCGATACCCTTCTCTCTCTCCGAGCTCCGAATCCACCCGTCACCACCACCACCACCAATCGGAGCCACCGGAGAGCGGCGGCGCAGCAGGCGGCGGCGGCGGGGGGCGAGAGGGCGATTCGCCGGAGGAGCGAGAGAGAGGGAGAGAGATGGCGTTCACGATGCGCGCGGTGAAGGTGCCGCCGAACTCGGCGTCGCTGGAGGAGGCGCGGCACCGCGTGTTCGACTTCTTCAGGCAGGCGTGCCGCGCCATCCCCTCCATCATGGAGATCTACAACCTCGACGACGTCGTCACCCCGTCCCAGCTCCGATCCACCATCGCCAAGGAGATCCGCAAGAACCAGGGCGTCACCAACCCCAAGGTCCCCCCCCCCTCTCTACCCCAATCGATTTCACCCGTCTCCCCGATTTCGTCGATCTGCGCCTCGTGAACGAGAATTCTCTAGTGGCTTAACCAGCTGCTCACCTGCTCTCTCCGATCTGGTCTCTTTCCAGTCCTTAGGAGTTGATGATGCATCGTTGTTAGGTGCTGGATCGGTAGGTTTTGATTAACCTAGGATTTGATAGCCTCTTGTTTGCAACAGGGGATTTAGACTAACCTTCTGCCTCAAGGACAGTAATATTCCGATTTAGACTAACCTGCAGGTTTTGATGCTATGTGGGCAGTAAATTGTTTTCACCGATTGTTGGTCAATTAGTGATATACTTTCTGTGACAGAGCACATGATTATCTGAACTTCATTGCCGCTTCCATGAAGTTAACTACAAGTGTCAATGATGGTAGTAGCTAGGGATATCTGTACAATGTGGGCTCTCACAGTTAAGACAGTCTAATGAGGTTTTTGGTCTTTGCACAATCTTCTGATAGGTATCTTTTGGCATTTTAGTTTAGACTAGAGAGAGCGGTTTGGTCGGCTGGCCTCCTTTTCGTGTAAAAATTGGGAATGGTATTTGTCAGTTTAATTGAGCAAGAGTGCTTATGAATACGATTCAATGCACATAATATTAGATCCATACCACCTCTCCATATACATGTTTCTAGACCCCCTGAAGAAACATTTTCTTTTGTTATGATATGCATCTTTGTAGGCTAACTATGTTTGCTGGCTTCAATTGGAATTACACTCATTTGATTAGGCCCTTAGGAAGACTTCACCTGAAGCATGCACTTAAACTATAAAGTGTTAATGTCAGTAAAAGGGATCTATATTTTATTTTGGATAATCCAAAGCTGCACAGCTTGAGTTGCAAGGATCGGTGATTGCATGCGTTGATTTGAGCCAATATTTGAAGTAACCTCTACTTTGTAACCAAACGCAGCAAATTCATGTTTTGTTTTTGGATACCTTTTGTCGTTTGTTAGATTGGAGTGGTTACGATCACATGAATACTATTGGGAATGCTTCTGTTCCATACCTCAGGTTTGGTCCAGTCCTTGCTTGTATTGCCCAGTTTTCCATTGTATCTGAGTGCAGTAAATTCAGATGAATGCTTCTTTTGATCAAACTCCAATTTGAATTCATTGATCATCACAATCTAAACTGCTAAATTTCTCCCCCATACCCCCTGTTTTGGTGATGTTATTGTGTTGCATTTGGGATCCCTGTATTATGTTGCCCCTCTTTATGTTAAAGTACATTTTCTACCAGTGCAGAATTATCTTGTTGTTTGTAGCTTCTCATGACGCATCACGAATGACCTGAAAATTTGGTCATTCACATTGTTTTTTTTTTTTTGTCTCACTTACCTTAATCCTTACTGTATGCATACCTCATCTAAGCTAATTTTGTTTGCAAACAGGTCATTGATATGCTCCTGTTTAAGGGGATGGAGGAGCTGGGCAACATCACCGAACACGCGAAGCAGCGCCATCACGTCATCGGGCAATATGTGGTCGGCCAAAAGGGACTGGTGCAGGACATGGAGAAAGACCAAGGGTCCTCAGACTTCCTGAAGAAATTCTACACTAGCAATTACTCCTAATCTGTGCTACAAACTCCTCCGCCTTCAGTAATACCCGAGAAGTGATCTGAATAAGACGCTGAGAACCCACAGCTTTAATTGTTTTATCACTGGAATCTTTTTGTTATTCTGCTTGATCCTTCAATCATCTGCGCAGTGTGGCGCTGTTGCTAGTGAATTGTTTGTAACTTGTAGACTGTACTCTGCAAAGTTGGTGTTCATGAGTTCATACCGTGTGTCAATGGGTTCGAACTCATGTACCCAGCACATGACCATCACTCGTTTATCGTGAAGTCATTGATTCGATTAATCTGTAGCATAAAAGGTCATGGCCATGGAAACAAATAATAAGTGTTGCCGTTCTCTAATATACTCTTGAGTAGTTGTGACTTGTGAGGTATATTAAGAATTCAGATGGCATCAGATGATCAGTATTCAGGTGTCCCTGTCTGCTTAGCAATTCAAAGTTAAAATGGCAAGGATAAGGGCATTAGAGAGTAGTTGTGAACAAGAAGTTAAAATTGCAAAGGATAAGGGCATTAGAGAGTAGTTGCGAGCAAGGTTAAAATCTCGATTCTGTCATGCGAATTTATGATCCTAATTAAGATGCTTGATTCCACAATTTTACGTAGGTAGAATTTACGATTTCACGGTTTTAATGTATACGATTATATGTTCTGTTTGGCACAGCTATAGCTCCATTCCTGAAGCTCAGCCGAACAATTCCAGCTCCATCAGAACTAGGAGTGAAGCTGGGCGAAGTTCTTTCACATAATAAACTAGAGTTGTGGAGCTGGGTTTAGGCAGCTCCACAACTTCACTTCAGATCTAACTCCTACAGCTAAATTTAGGGATTGGAGCTGTACCAAACAGGCGCTGTGAATTGCAATACTACTTATAACTTTTGAATTGGATTCAGAATCGTGATTGTGTGAAGTACTAAGAATAGATCGGCAGACGGCATCAAAATTCAGTTGTTCCATGCTGGCGTGCTTCGAATAGCAGCAGTACAATAGCTACGATGTGAAAGATGAGGAGGGGCCTAGAGCAAGATAAGATAGATGGAATCTACTCCTACCAACTAAAACGCTGGCCCCACCTGTAAGTGAGTATCGGATAGATAGATTATCTGACAGACTTCCTCAACGAACGTAGCGATGAATGATCCATGGCGATACATACCCAACAGAATGTTGCGCGGGCGCTTGCTAAATGCTAATCCATCATCATTTTATGTGCTAATCCACTGCAGATCACACCGCTAATCCTTATCCAAACGAATTAACAAACCGTTTGAAACAAGTCCACTCCACCTCCATCCAGATCACTGTATATAAACCGCCGCGCCGTTTGTTCGTGCTGATTCTCTCTCTCTCTCATATCAGTAGTACCCCAGATCAGTTTGTTGCTTTGCTGCTTCTTCCGGTTCCAATCTGAGAGGGGGGATTCGCGCGCGAGGCGAGGCGGCAGCCATGGTGGGGCGGAGCTCCCTCCCGGAGGGTTCCCTCTTCCTCGGATTCGACTGCTCCACTCAGTAAGCCCGATGGTTTCTCTCGGTTTTTCAGTTGGGGGCTTAGATCTTTTTATTTTTTTTGGCTTTTGTGTGGGTGCGGGTGGTTGTTTCTTGCGAATTGGTCGGTGTTCTAGATGCGGAATTTGATGTCTGCTAGAACGTACTAGTTAGTGTAAGTGGAGGCTGCTTTCGAATTGGGGGGAAACTGGGTAGTGCTTGGAATTGAGGTGATTGGCAAAATGACGACGGTTATTCAAGGATAAAAAAAATGTTTATTTTGTTCATCTGCATTGTGCAAATCCGGGAGATGCATATCAGCATATGTGAGCAATTGCGCAGGTATTCTATCAGGGAGGGGTTGGGGTAGATTAAGTTCGTAATAGTTGCATTCAGTGTCTATTTTTTTTTTAGAAAAAAATGACGACTTGCATGCAATTTGGAAACCAGAGAATTATAGGGAGAACAGGGGCTTATGGAGTTCCATATCTAGTGGTGGTGCTATAGTCTGAATCCTTCACAGTTCAGCCTTATGTCTGAATTCCTGTATTCATGTTATAGTCTGAATCTTCGAAGTTCAGCCTTATGTCTGAGTTCCTGTATTTAAGTGATCAAGTCTTTGTCCATGCTAGCTATTTTTTATGTTGACAGTGGAGGTAATTTCATTGAACCGAGCACGCCAGAGTCACTTCATTTTTTTTAGTCTTGCGTAAAAAAAAAACTTCATTTTTAGTCTGCCTAAATCCATAAAGCTCAATTTAAAGAAAGAAGCAAGATACACCACATTTTGGCATCAGTTCCAATTGATGTGTTCGCTTTGTTTCAGTATCCTGCATATTGATAGCCATTGCCTCATGACATCACCTTACATACTATCGATATTTGACATCACCTTACATACTATCGATATTTGCATCGATATTTCTGTGTATTCCATGCTGTTCCTTTTACCTTTTTAGGGACCATCAGAGTGGAATCTTATATTGCTAATCTCTTGTTACAGGTCCCTAAAAGCTACCGTTCTGAACAACGAATTGATAATAGTAGCTTCAGATATTGTTAACTTTGATTCTGACTTGCCGCACTACAAAACAGAAGGTGGTGTTTACAGAGATCCTGCAGATGATGGCCACATATTTTCACCAACAATAATGTGGGTTGAAGCCTTTGAATTGCTACTTGAGAAGTTAAAGCCAAAGATCAACTTTAGCAAGGTTGTGGCCATTTCAGGGAGTGGGCAACAACACGGCAGTGTTTATTGGAAGAAGGGTAGTCATGCGGTGTTGTCTTCCTTGGATCCTACTAAGAGCTTGTTATCCCAGCTGAAGGATGCCTTTTCTACCATGGACTCACCAATATGGATGGACAGTAGCACAACTAAGCAATGCAGAGAAATAGAAAGTGCAGTAGGCGGCGCATTGGAGCTATCAAAGTTGACAGGATCTCGTGCCTATGAGAGGTTCACTGGGCCTCAGATCCGGAAGATATACCAAACAGTTCCGCAAGTTTATGATGATACTGAGAGAATATCTTTGGTGAGTTCGTTCATGGCATCAATCCTGGTGGGGAACTATGCAAGTATTGATGAGACTGATGGTGCTGGGATGAACTTGATGGATATAAACCAGAGAACCTGGTCAAAGACTGTTTTAGAGGTCTGCCCCTGATAGCTCCTTTATCATGCATTCAAGATTTCTCACATAACTAAAAAACTTTGCCTTCAAGATCTTTTTAATACTAAAATATCAAAATTGTGCCCTCTCTCCTGAAGGCAACGGCTCCTGGGCTTGAAGAGAAGCTTGGAAAGTTGGCACCAGCATATGCAGTAGCTGGTCGAATTGCTCCTTATTTTGTAGAAAGGTGAGTTTCTTTTACCATTCTCCATTGTTCTTGCACTCAGTACAACTGTAAATGAAAAGAAATTCTGGAAGACTGGAATTGAATAATCGCAAGGTGTTTGAAATTCTGGAATTGAATAATCGCAAGGTGTTTCGGCATTTGGCTGTTCCCTAACTTGGCATCAAATGGGCTAATTACTCTCTTTAATCATTTCTTATAATCTACTACATTTTCGACCACAGATTCATAATGAAAATAAGGAACATCTCTATCATAGCTGACAGATTCAGATTACACTCCCTCTGTTCATATTCTTGTCAAGGGGATTTAGGTGAATTGTCCTCAACATATAGAAAAGAAATAATATGTGAATGGGAAAGCTAGCTGTGCCAAAACTTTAGCTGATATCATCTGATGACTGAACAAACAAATATTTGTTGCCCTAAATTTTGTTTGAGTGATGCATTATGAAAATGCAGGCTTCAGTTTGATAAGAATTGCTTAGTTATTCAATGGTCTGGAGACAATCCCAATAGCCTTGCAGGTGCTTCTCTTGCTTTCTTTCTCGAGATTTTGTAATTCTTTCTTCTTTTCAATGCATTTGTTAACTACGGACCATTAAATTATTCTTATTTTGATGTGTCTTCTTTAGGTTTAACTCTGAATACTCCTGGTGACCTTGCAATTAGCCTTGGTACTAGTGATACTGTAAGTTGCAAAGATGCCACTTTTGGTAGAATTGGCTTTTCTTTCTCAGGCTCCTGGGTTACTCATCTCCAAATTGCCTGTTAGGTTTTTGGGATAACTGCTGAAGCTAAACCAAGTCTTGAAGGCCATGTTTTCCCTAACCCTGTTGAACCTGATGGTTATATGGTGATGCTGTGCTACAAAAATGGTTCATTGACCCGAGAAGGTATAATACTTTCCATCCTTTTTTCTCATGTAATCCATTGTAGTACTGGGACTTTTCTGATATTAGAATATATTCAATGTGTTTGTAGATGTGCGGAACAGTTGCCCGGAGAAATCCTGGGATGTTTTCAACAGTTATCTAGAGAAAACTCCACCTCTAAATGGTACGTTCTTACTGAAATGAAATTTCTTAATATAAGTTCTTACTAACATTTTCTTGCTCGTTTCTGTTCCAGCAACCTTGTTTTCCATCAGGTTATTTATAGTGTTTCAGTACATACAAAATAAATCAGCAATTTAAATGTTCACTGCAGTCTCAACTATTATTTGTTCAAACTTGCTACGTTTTTTCATACATAGTGTTATTTTAAATTTATCTTATTTAATATTCCTTCATCAATTTTCTTGTGTGAATCGAACTGTGCTTTTGACATCTTGTCATTCTTCTTTATTTAACATATAGGCGGAAAATTAGGATTCTACTACAAAGACCATGAAATTCTGCCGCCACTTCCAGGTAATCATATTTTAGTGTTTCTTACATCTCTTCACGGTATTCTTACATTATTCTCTATCATGAAAAACAATGGTTTATTCTATGCAGTTGGCTTCCATCGATACATTGTTGAAAACCTCAATGATGTCACATCCAACAATCTGGTGGAACGTGAGGTGGAAGAATTTGATCCACCATCCGAGGTTTGCAAAGACAATCAAAATACTTGTTTCTTCGTGGCGAGCCCATTAACCTTATCACCATCATCCCTTGTTGTGTTAGGTTCGCGCCATAATCGAAGGCCAGCTGCTGTCAATGCGAGGCCATGCCGAGAGATTTGGCATGCCTAACCCTCCCAAGCGGATCATCGCAACCGGTGGCGCATCCTCCAACGAGCGCATCCTCCGCTCAATCGCGCAGATCTTTGGCTGTCCTGTCTTTACAGTTCAGAGACCTGGTACAGCACCTAAACTCCACCTTTTTTTTTTTCTGTTCTTGCGCAGCTTCCTGTTTGCTGAAACTAGTAATGTCACCCATAAATTCAAGCAAAAACTAACGCTGCTTCTTGATCAGATTCTGCCTCGCTTGGTGCGGCGCTGAGAGCTGCCCATGGCTGGCTGTGCAACGAGGAAGGGAACTTCGTCCCCATCTCCTGCATGTACCAGGGTAACCTGGAGAACACCTCCTTGGGTGCAAAGCTCGCCATCGCAACCGGAGAGGGTGTGGAGGACAAGGAACTCCTGGAGAAGTACACGGTGCTCATGAGGAAGAGGATGGAGATTGAGAGGCGGCTGGTGGAGAAGATTGGGCGCGCGTAGGTAGCAGCATTGCAAAGCTGCTGTCTTCGAGTCACAGTTTAGGGAAATGAAATCATTGGTAGAAACTTATTTATAATATATACTCCCTCCGTCCCATAATATAAGAGATTTTGACTTTATACTTGCACTGTTTGACCATTCGTCTTATTCAAAAAAATTTGGAATTATTATTTATTTTATTTGTGACTTACTTTATTATCCAAAGTACTTGAAGCACAACTTTTCGTTTTTTATATTTACATAATTTTTTTGAATAAGATGAGTGGTCAAACAATACAAGCAAAGAGTCAAAATCCCTTATATTATGGGACGGAGGGAGTAGTTAGTAGTGTATCAAGATCATGTTATTATGTTCTTGTGCACAGAATAAATAATAAATGTAAATTTGGAAACTAAACAAACTCGTCTGTTCTTTCTGTTCATCAATTAGATGAAACTATACAATACCATTCATAAAAACATTGTAGGGTGGTTTTGCAAAGTGGTTTCTATCTAATTGATGTGACATATGCATTATACATACATGTTAAAATCTCTATCTAAATCTTTCTTTTTTTTAACCTTTTTTTAGCTCTCGCAAATGAAAATCAATATAATATTAGTATGACGTCACTAGAGAGTATAAATTGATGACCAATGATTGATGATATGCAAATATATTATACTAGCTTTTCAAAACCACTTTTTTAAGTTTACGCAAAATCACCATCCAAAAACATTCAATTATTGCAAAGTTTGGAGGATTCTATACGTTTGAAGGGTTGGATATCCCGTTTCAAAGTTATGGTATTAGACGGACTTTTATTCAAAGGTGTTAGGAGTGTATGGACTTCTTTTTCCAATAAAAAGAGGCAAATATCACAAAGCTGGAAACATAGGGAGGGTATATGACTTTTTTTTTTCCAATAAACAGAGTATGCGTAAATATCACAAAGTTGGAAACATCGGGTATGCGTCAATGGGCCGAAATTTGGTCCAATCAAACAGGCCTAGTCTATGGCCCATCATTTCCCATGTTACGCGGCCGAAGTCCACGGCCTCTCCTCTCGCTCTCGCCTCCCCCCAGGCGCTCTCCCCCACCGCCAAACCTAGCGCGCGCGAAGCTCTCCTTCACCGGCGATCTCCTCCGGCTCCGAGGCTCCGATCCAACTGGTAATCGATCTTCCTCCTCCCACTCCCCCCCCCTTCCTGTATCGTCGCTTCCTTCGTGGGAGGATGCCTCCGGGATCCGGCGAGTAGTCGTTGTGGGGGAGGAGTGGTATTTGCTGTAGGTAGTCGACGAGGTGGGTTGGTCTGAGGGGTTTTGTGGGGGGCTTGGAGCGGTCAGTTGGAGGGGCGATTTGGTGTCGAGGCAATGGAAGGGAAGGGGTTGGTTGTGGCGGGGGGTGGCTTGCTGATTTCGTTGTTGTTGTATTGTTTTGGCGCAATCTAGTTGATTTTGGGGGTAATATTCTCTAGCAGTACAAAGTATGGGTCCAATTGAGTTTATGAGTTACTTCCTCTGATCCATACTATAAGTCGCTTTGACTTTTTTACTAGTCAAACTTGTTTAAATTTGATTAAGTTTATAGGAAAATACAATAGCATTTTCAACACAAAATAAACAAATTATCAAAATATATTCAATGTTAGATTTAATGAAAATAATTTGGTGTTATATTTGTTGCTCTTTTTTTTTCTATAAACTTGATCAAACTTTAAATTAAGAAAAAAAAGTCAAAGCTACTTATAATATGAAAGGAGAGAGTATTTTTTTATAAATTTTAAGCAACACGAGATGGATGTAGTGGAAACCTCTAGTTTAAATTAACGAGGTCCCTGCAAATTTAGAATGTCCACCTTTACGCCGTGCTATGCACACCAAGTTACTGATTAGTACTAATCTTCCTTGCTAGTGCTATGCACACCAAGTTACTAATTAGTACTAATCATCCTTGCTGCAAGAGAATTTCGCATGCTTCTTGTGGTCGAGTTGTGCTGTTGTAGTTTCGGTAAACGTCATTCAGATCAATCATTTGTGATTTGTATATTTATATCTATGAATAGCAGCTGTATATGTTGCTAGATTCTGACAACCATTCTCAAGAGGTGGTTTCCTATGTATTCTCACAATCTTATGATGGTTACGTTGGATGCTGATTGTGTAGTACTGTGAGAGTATGCAACTGGCATGTTCTTCTATTAGAGGTTTTGTTCGTGGAAAGGACATTTATGTAGAAGTGTAGCATTTGATACAATTTTGCATTTCCGCTGCCTTACTTTGGCTTAAAATATATCTTTAAGGTTCTATATGATTGAAATGTATACGCCATGATAGAATCTTCATCGATTTAATTGTACAACAACAAGTTCTAAATACACGAAGGCTTAACTGTATAATACATATGGTTGATTTGTTGTTTATGAGCAGTACCATTTGTAAGTGCTTTACAGGGCTTAATGGTGTTAAGCCTGAGTAAACAGAAAAAAGTTTATGTCCGCATTCATGTGACCATGTTTGTGAATTACCTAGCCAGATGTTTTAGGTTTTGTTTACTATAGTTGAAATTATCCCTTGCTCATAACTAACCAATATAGTTTTTTTTTTCCTTTCAGGATGGCGAGGTTCCTCGCAATATTATCTGCCCTAATTTGGGTGAATCAAGATGTCCAGAAACGATGATAAATCCCGAGCTGCAGTAGACCGTATAAAGACAGCCGCATTATCAGCAGCTAAAGGGTTGAACAGGTCTCAAGCTAAACATGCTGCCACATCTGCTGCCCGTAATGTACCTATGGGCAGAAGGAAGAGGGACCAAGCCGCTGGCAGGAGAGGAAGAAGGCTAAGTGACAGATGTACCTGATTAGTAAGGCTGCAATATTGGGTGTGAAACCAAAAGTTTCAGCAACTTCATCTCTTGCTGCACATACCAAATGTCAGAAGTGCTTCCAGCCTGGTCATTGGACATACTAGTGCAAGAATGACGGGGTCTACGTATCCCGGCCCTCAAGGATGCAGCAGCATAAGAGCACCAAGCTGAAGAAGCAAGCTATGCCAGTTCCCTATCATTTTGAAAATCCTGATCTGGAAAAAGAAAGGGAGGAAGGAAGCTGATGAAAGAAAATTTGAAGGAAAAATCCTGAAAAAAGAAGCAAGAGAAAGAGTAAGAGAAAACATCGTTCTCAGAGTGATTCATACAGCACGGCAACGGGCACTGAGTCTTAAGAACTAGAGAACACAATGAGGATGCCAAATATGATGGTCTACTTCTGTTCACATATCATTTCCTTTCATTATGATCGCACTTGCATTTGTCATGCATCCTCCATCAAACAAATGTACAGTTAGTTTGCTGAACGCTAGCTAGTACTGTTGTTTTTCCTGTACTAAGAAGTGACCGAAGCTATAGATCTTACTATTCAATGGTCTTTGTGAGAACCAGTAGAATCCTGTAATAATATTCATCAATTAACTTGTAAGTTTAGTATGCTTATCTTGCTGAAAGTATCATGTAATAATTTGAGATTGGCTCATCCTCTTGGCTTTGTTTCATTCTTTCCTGCAGTTCTTGCTGCTATTCTGGTCCTCCTGGAGACACATGAGGTACCATTTATTTGCTCAGAGAAATGACATCATTGGGGAGTTAATGGTAGCCTCGCATTCCCAGGACGAAAGATGGTCGGCGTGACAGTTGGTTTGTGTCCTCTGACAACCTTTCAGGTAACACAACCTCTATCAGTATGGCCAGCAATGATATAGCCTTGGAGTTCGAGAGATTATCTTTACAGCAACATTGTCTGAAACTGATTGGGACCAACTTCAAATGAACAGAAACCTAATGGACCTGGACCTGGGCCTGACTTGCTTGGAGTTTGTACAATCAGCATCAGTGTGCATGCATCCCTGATTGCTTTATCATCTCTGGAAACCTGAAATGATCAACTACTTACCTACCTTATAATCTTGTTGTTCAGTGTTCATCATTCTGCAACATGTTTGGAAACTGGAACGACACCAGATCAGAGAAGAGCAGAGAGGATCCGAGAGCTCAATGATTGGGAGCTCAAGGAGGAGCATGGGATAGGACTGGAGCAATCAACGATCAAGAGATGACTACACTTTGAGCTGCATCTACCTTGACTGGCCTGGGAGCTAAACTAGCTGGAGCCGATCGATCTTGCCGGCCGGCATCCCGGCTAGCCTGCCTGTGGGTGTGGCTGTGGCTGTACCTGCCGGCCTTGCCATCTTGTCCCTCCCAGCTCCGGCAACACGCCTGAACCTCCGTTGACGATGACGAATCGTACGTTGCTGCATGCCTGTGATGATTGGTTTCTCTCCTTCATTTCTGAAGGCTCCACTTCAGTTTGAGACCGGCCGGGCTCAAGCTAATTTCGCCGTACACCGTCAACTCTTCGTTGCAACGGCGGAGGCATCGACGATGGGATGCATGGCCAGATGTCCTGCGCGGCGCACATGACCGGTTGCAGGCGCCCTGTCCACCGGTCGGCTCGACGAGACGGTTGCAGTGCCGGCCAGGCTATCCTGTTGGTTTTTTGTTTACCACTAGCTTCACGTTCAGGCTTCAGAGCCGGTCGTCTAATCTTGCTTGCTGATGATGGTTCAGGCCAAGACGAGGAGAGGACGTCCGAGCTAGAGGAATCTACCAGTTCTGCTTGGATCTTATGTCCTTGGCTTCTTCCATCTCCCTGGATCGACGACTGACTGCACTGTGCCAGGTATGTACGTATCTGAATTCTCTACAGTACAAATCTGCATCCTCTATGCATGTATGTACAACGTAGAGTGACCAGGAGATGTCCATTGTTGTCTGGATACAGCAGAAATCTTGTTCATATCATACACGAGCATACACACTAATTAATACACGTGTAGGGAGGAAATGTGGAATGCTTAGCAGCTTGCTTTCTGAAGGTTTTCTAGTTGTTCTTCATTGTCTGTCCTATCTGTTTGACCTAAAGCGAATTTTGAGTAGGCAATCAGTAGCCGGTTGTTTCACTGTGTAGCTACAAGTAAATTCGATCCTTCTACTTAGGATTCCTGCTGTCCATGGTAAAAAAGTGTGTAGCAATACAGTACCGGCAGTACTCCTTTTCCCTATAAAGACAGCCTTCATCTTTCTCTACCATGCATGTCTTAACACAACATTCTTTTGGTAGATAAGTTACAATATGGAGCTCACACAGGCTTTTAGAAAACTCCTCATCTTTGGAGGGAGGGCTCTTTGGGCCTTGTGATTCTCCTTGATCCAAACTGGACCCACAGGGTTCTGAAAGCTGGCAACTTCTAATGATTCCCATTTAGCTTTTCTTCCTTTTCCCCCTGCCCTCTTTCACTACTACTGCCTGCTTTTATTTGTTGGAGATCTAAATCTTTGCATCAGAATCTAGCGAGATATGTGTGCCAAAGGAGCTTGCTAGGACAATCATTGCTTGCAACATTCCTCCATCACTTGGTTAATTCCCTGCATATGCAGCTATGCACTTCTCTACTGGCCTGAGCCACTTCTCTTTTTTGCTCTACAGAAGCTAGCATCCCATGTTAGTGTTCCTGCTGCCAAATATTGGCATATTTCCAGTATTGCCCTTTGGGTGCCTTTTCAGATAATAAATCAGGACTGTTTCTATTGTTCTTAATTCTTGGTAACAATTTTTATGGCTGGGAGGGAAAATGTAGACATTGAAGAATAATATCAATTAATTAAGAGTTGAAGAAATTGATAGGAAGTACGCCATGGATTACTAAAGAAGTACAAGAACTCATGTAGCTTTGTTCTTAGCAACACAAAAACACTCTTTTGGGCCTTTTTCTGGGTTATCATTTCAGTCTTGATCTCAGCCATTGACCTTGCGTATATATAGGAGTATTGGCTATCACGTGCTCCACATATGCAGATCGAGTCGATCGAGCCATATGATATATTAGTTGGCATTGCTCTTGCTATACAAATTGGTTGGAAATGCACCAGGCCTATCTATGATAACCTCCCAAATCTTAATAAACTTCGGCTGGCTTCCGCCAGCCCGGCGAAATATCTATGATAACCTCAAATCAGCACATTAGGAGTAGTATCAGGCTATCAGCAAATATGTATGGTTGCATTTGCGCATTGCTGCTCACATGGATATGATTTGGACTTTACATGCAAAATCAAAATAGGCCGTGTTTAGATCCAAACTTTGTATCCAAACTTTCAACTTTTTCCATCACATCAACCTGTCATACACACACAACTTTTCGGTCACATCGTACTAATTTCAACCCAAACTTCCAACTTTGGAAGGAACTAAACACAGCCATAGTCTAGCAAATCAAGCATTTGTCGGCACTGCATTTCTGCATGCATAAACATGCATCAAGATGACACATGAACCTGGAACTGCATGCTTAAAGAAGACAGACACATGCATTGACATTGTGAGGTACACACACATGTGCAGCTATGAGCTGACGAATCAGGCTGGAATTCAGCTTGCAGTAAATTCTGTTGCATCCTTTGGGACCAGCAGAAGATGTTGCGATTTTAAATTTCCTTAGTACTACTTGCATAAGCAGGAAAGCCTGGAACATCTGAGAGCTATTCAGGCCCTCATTTATGTCACAGAACCTCCACCACATAGTCACATATCTCACATCTCATAGCAAGTGCAGCATTTTTATTGACTTCCCTTTTGTGATGTGTAACACATGATGTCATGAACAAATTAGTAGAAGTGATTGAAATTTATTTCTGCCATCATCTGAATGACCCTGTTTCAGATCGGATATCACTTGCCATTTTGCTAGAACTGAAGCATATATGCATGAAGCTAACCTGGTATATTTATTTTTATCATGTCATTAACTATAAGCTAATAATGAAACTCAATTTATTATCAGATGATTATTTAAGTCCATGTTTGTTTGACTGGCAGTGACTGGTAGGCGTCCTTAAAGCTGAGCTTGCATAGGAGCTATCAGTAGTACTGTGTTTGATGCATGTCCTGCTTGCAACTAGAAACTAATACTACTATATATATAGTTTACTCTCTGGCTCTTGTAACTTTTTTGACCAGCAGACTGTGATTCCTCTAGGGGAAAAGGTTAGAAAGTAGCCAATGCCAAGGCAATAGCATGATTAGATTCTGTTCAAGGAGGCAGGGAAAGATCCATATATGCATATGGCTACCCCTAGCTCTCTAATGCTGTAGTACATTGCAAATTTGCAATGCATGTCGCCATAGGTGCAGTAAAAAAAAGAGACACTGTTGTGTAGTTTTTGCGATGGATGCAGACCCAGATCGGCCAAAACAGTAGACACACACATATAACACACAAGCAAACATATGAAACTGTTATCTGTCAATCAAAGAAAGAGAAGAGAAATGGAAGAATAGAGGAGGCATCGGTGCATGTGACACCATGTGAAGCAACAGAAGACCAGGCAGTGGCAACTAGCTTGTGACCCTCTCAGAAAGAAGAGGTCATAGTATGTTCAGACTTCAGAGAGAGAGAGAGAGAGAGAGAGAGAGAGAGAGAGAGAGAGAGAGAGAGAGAGAGAGAGAGGGAGGATGGCAATAGACACTGCAGTACTGCACCCCAGCCACACACAGGCCATGAAATGCTGCAGATTGGTAGCTAGGTTGCACAAGCTCAAGTTTAAATGTGTGTGTGAGAGAGAGAGAGAAAGAGAAGAGGAGAGATATATTGGAAGCTTCACGGATATGAGTCGTCCGATCCAGTCACGTGTGCAGTGCACGAGGTTGGACGGACGCGTCCATGCCGGCCAGCCAGCCGGCCGTCCGTCCTGCAATGCTGGTGGCTAGCTATAGATATTGCAACGCCCAGGCAGAGGCAAGAAAAACATTTACTAGTAGTAAGGCAGGAACATTTACTGAGGCTGCTGCTTAGCTTCGCTAGGTCGTTTAGGTTGCTTGTCGCGCAGCTATAGCTAGCACGTATGCATGCACGGGCCGGCTGCAGAGGCAGCGGCAGGGGGCGATCGATCGATGGCTGGCTAGCTAGCTTGATTGTTCTAGCGCTGCTTGCTGCGCTGATGTATCAGCAGCCATATGCACCTTGGCCCGTGCAGCCGTGCAACTGCAAGCCTGCATGCGTGCGTCGTCAAAGCCGTATGACCTGGTAGCTGACACCATCCCGAAATGATGTTTCCATGCTGCCAGCTTGCTAGCTAGCGCTCCTCCATCGCAGCTGAGCAACAGGCCAGAAGGTCAAGCTGAGAGATATACAGAAGCAAAATTTCTGGGTACTGGGTTGGCAACCATGCATGTAGAGCTTAAAATTAAATGGCATGTTTAGAGGATCAGGCAAAACTTGGTATATATGGAGGGGATTGAATGAAAACCTCATAGGCCAAAAGGACTTTTAGAGTTTGCTTGGTTTGTTGCCGAAATCAACCTTACTAAACTTTTGTGCAAACCAAATGAGCCTTGTCGTTTCGCTTAAATATAAATTTTAAAACCTAATTTTGGAGTTGACTCCATGGTTTTGTCGTCGTATTTTATTTTACAGCATTTGCTTTTGAATAGTTAAGAACATGTATATAAAAGTTTTATTTATAATAATTATTATTATTAATAAGTTGTATGAATAAGTATAAGTATAAACAAAATGATGGGGTTGTATGTTAGGGCTTATGAATGCTCTCTTGATTCTTGATTGCATTGATGATTAATTTGATGCCATATCTACATTTGTTTCTCTTTTCAAGTATATAAGCTGTCTTTCAATGTGCATGTGTTTAGATGATGCATGAAGGGTGTAGAACTAGCTAGTTGTTTCATCTAGAAGGCTCTTCTACATGATATGCATGGACACAAGATCAAGGCTTAGTTTGTCAAGGTAGAAACATCTAAATCTAGTGCTCAGAGGCACCACATACTCCTGCACCACCCATGGCAGGGACATGAGGGGGAAAGAGATGTGCATATGCACATGTGTAAGAGTCTGACAAAAGCCAGCAGGAGGCTGTAGAGGAGCTAGCTGTGGTAAATTCACATCTTTAGAGCTCCTTTATATGTGCACAGACTTTAATCAGTTTTTCCCTTAATGCTCTGAGACTTCTGACCCCTCCTCCTCCCTCTCCTCTCACTCTCTATCTGAAGGGGAAAAAAAGAAGGAAATGTTCTCTGAAAAGCTTCCTTTGTCTAGCAACTCCCCCTCTTTGGAGTGGTCTTTTTCTCCCTTTTACTTTTTCCTAACACAAAAAGCTCTTAAGCATAGAGGTGGTAAAAGAAGAATCAAGCCTCTTTTTATAATGCAACCACAGCAAAAGATCTTGTGTCTTTCTCTCCATCCATCTCCCCAGCCAAGCTCTAGTTCTAGATTTTCAGTAGTGTAGTACTAGGGTACATCCAAAGGGACAAACATGCATACATACATGCCTAATAAGAAACCTGGAAATGTGTACTAGCTGTGGACCTAGCTAGCTACATGCATTGGCTAAGATCTATGTACCATCACTGTACTGCACATATGTAGTGGCCTTCAAGTTTAATAATGTAAAGAACTAAGGTAGCTAGCCAGGACAACATAAACATCTAGATCTCTCTTTAATCAAGTGCATCTCTAATTAATTGTCTAATCCTCCACAAGGTTATTTGCAGGTATGTGAGTGGCAACCATGGTAAAGTCCAAGATGCAGCTGTTTTCTATGGAGCCTAGCTATGGAGCTGAGAGAAGTGATCAGGCATATACACGTTTTGGTAATTGGTGGTGGTCTCCTCTCTTCACATGACCTCTATGCATGCTGCATTGTCCTACCTGATCTACTACTCGTAGACAAACAAACAGCTACATCTTTTGCACAGTATGCCATCTTCTAGTGAGTATATCTTCCTTATTCTAGTCACCTCTGCATCTCCCCTAGCTAATTAGCAAACTACTCCTGAGTATCAATCAGTTCATTGCACGAAAACAGAGATGTTCTTCGACATGCAAACAACAGTGGTGTCGCATGCAGCAAATTGTATGCACATAGATACATGTATATAAGCGCCACAGTATCTAGCTCTTGCATGCAATGCATGATATGATAAAGAATTAGTAGTGATTTCAGAGGAATCTCGAAATGAGAGGCACACTGTGTGGAGCACAACATGTCTAGAGAACTGGTTTTTAACGGCATCTAGCATGCATGCATCGTGTCATCATCATCAGATAATGTGGGCCTGATCTAGAGAAGAACATGACATTCTTTTCTTGCTTCATGTCTTTCACTAGCCACACTTCCATATCACGTACATATATATTATATCATATGATATTTGATGATCTCCATCATTTTTTTTTAATTTCTCTCATTATTTTATGCATATTTTTGGCAGTCAAAGATAGATCTAGACCTGGCCACAAATGCAGTGGGCCACATGTGGAGATGGAGAAAGGTCATGTGATGTACTCATAAAATGTCTACTACAAAACATATCATACCAAAGCAACTTGTCATATGTGGAACAGAATCTTCCATAATATTCAAACTCCCCAGCCAATCCACACTGCACAATGAAGCAAAAGATTTTTGCACACATGTATATATGTATGCAAGCTTCAATTTTGTACATCTATAGGCCTCAGTCCTATAGCTGTAAGATAACTGGCTTCTTGCTAGTTTTATATGCTATGATTTCTTTTTCTTCCCTTGTCTTTTTTTCTTTTCTTGATGCATTTTGGTCCACAAGCTATGTAAACTGTAGCTGTTGCATATATGCACACACCTAGGGACAGTACCAGGATTGTGTACTGCACTAGGCCACATATATGGCTGCCCACCTGCATTGATGCATATGCAAATGTTGCTTGCAGGCTGTGGCATCTTCTTGGGTACTTGCATGCCAAAACCCTAAGCTACCTTCCTGCACATATCCATCTATCACCTGCAGGGGCAGCCCTGGGAAAAGGATGGGTCACAAAGCCTAGTTTGACTGAGCCAAATTAAGCTATTACTCCTGCTTTATTGCTAGGAGCATGGAAGGCAAAAGGAAAATGGAGAGTGGTGGTGGAGGAGCTAGCTAATTTGTGTACTCCTATGTGTAATCTTTACACAAGTTACAAGTGCATTTGAACTTGACGTACTTGATCCTAGCTACTGCATCTGCATGCTGACTAGTGACTATAGCTACTAGTATCTCACTGTGCAAGCTCATCAGTATTCAGTATAGTGTGTACATGATGCTACACACAGCTGGGACCAAAGAGGAAGGAGTGAAAAAAAAAACTTTGTTTTGTTTCTTTCAATGCTGGTTGAAAAGTTGGGGGGAATGTTTGTTTTCTTGCACATTGATATGATATTAATGGAAGCAGCAGCCTTGCATCACACCCATGCAGCAGGCCCATGGCAGAGGAAAGGGCAATAGAAAATGATGTTGCATCAAAAGTGGATCCCTAGCTACCAGTGGCTCTGCATGGCTGCACCCACCAGGCCACCACTCACCACCAAGTGAAGAATAACTGTAAGTACTCTCCCTCTCAAGATACAAGTATTTCTTTAGTATTTTTATTATCTCAAAATATAGTTATTGTTAAGTTATGATTGGTTAGAAACGAGTAAAGAATAACTGTAAGTACTCTCTCCGTCTCAAAATACAAGTATTTCTGTAGCATTTTTATTGTCTCAAAATATAGGTATTGTTAAGCTATGATTGGTTAGAAACGAGTAAATAGAGAAGTTTAATAAAATAATAATTATAATTAGGCAAGATGAAGAAGTTATTATGGGACCAATTTTGAACGGTAAAAAGAGTGATGGAGTGAGTAGAGTATTTACTCTCTGTGCTTTCGCTGCTCCATGGAAGTCACGGGCCTGCCTTGAAACTTGCAAGTCACCAGCAGGAGGCAGGGGCAAGGCAGGCAGGCACAAAAGTATCTTTGGTTGTTTACAACTAGACATGTGTACATGGATGTGTGCATGCACTGCCCCTACTACTACCAGCTAGGGATAGAGAGAACAATTTGGTCACTAAATACCATGAGGATACCGGCCGTGCAGCCTAGCACAATCACATGTGCTAGCTGCCTCTCTCTCTTTCTTCTCTTCCTTTCTCTGCAGTGAGTCCACTGCATCACCTGCACGGCCGGATCGGATAGGCCTCGATCTCTTCTTTCTTTGCATGTGTTGCGTGCTCTGCATCTGCATCTCTGCTTTTATCTCCTTTCCTTTTCCATTTCTTTTGTTTATGTTGATAGCTTTGTGATCTGCATGCAGGAGTGTATGCCCGTGCGATCGAGTTGGTCTCTTGTTCTTTCTATGATTCTATCTCTGCTCCTTCCTGTCAAATCGTCGCCGTACGTATTCGTGCATGTACACCCACGGTGACTTCAATTTTGGACCTATTCTGATGTTCAAAGCTTGAGCTATCTAGCCAGATGCAGGCTTTGTTGTATTGCAAATTTGCAATCGATATATAAAGAAATGTATCACTAGCTTAACTTACCTCCCACTTGTAATCAATAGTAATAACTTTGTAATTGATTAGTTACCTTTTGTTATGGTATATATGTAGTATATTATCATCAGTATATACACAGGATATTCCTTTCATGCTTTCTTTCATTAAAAAGAAACAGATAAAGCTACACAGCACTAGATCTGTCAACATCTTGTCCATGCTACATTCTATTTTATTGATTATTCTCCCACCATGCAAATATCTGTATTGTCTGTTTGTGTCACCAATACTATATATGCTAATTCGATCATGATTGAAGAGAACAATATTAACTATATATCTGTGGTGGAGTTTCACTGTAAAAGGGTAGCAATAACTAAGTAGTACTATATTCTCAATATTTGGAAAAAAAATAGCTAGTATGAACAAAAGCAAGTTAAACACACCAAATGAGAGGCTGTCAGTTGTCACGTACACAACACTGAGTTGGCCAATATGAGCAAGGATAAATTAATTGTATGATTATATACCGTGGCGAGATATATATTTCTAGTATAATAAATACTTCCTCTATTTCAGGTTATAAGATTTCCTCCATTTCAGATTATAAGATTGTCTAGATTCATTTACACCTATATGAATGTGGGCAATACTAGAAAGTCTTATAACCTGAAACAGAGATAGTACCTTAGTGCTTTCTACCTCTGATATGTATCCTAGCGAGGACCGTAAATCACTCATAAATAAAATATTGTCGTGTAAGAGATAACAGTATATATAGTGTGTAGGTTGGCGGAGCTAGAACATAATAAAGGGGTTCCACTTGCTTGCTTTACTCTGATTTGAATCGAATTTAGCTTGATACGGGTACCTAAGTTTAAACTGACGGGGTATATATATGGTGAAAATAGATAAACTATAGCTATTTTTTAACCGGGTTCGTGGGCACCCTTCTAGCTATACATAGCTCTGCCCCTGCGTAGGTAGAAAAATGTAATGTACATTTGCAGTGGAAATATAATTAGGATCGAAATGGTAGGGACCAAAGAGACGGTGTAACTGGAGGGGGAAGAAGATCACACCAATGGATCAAAAGGTGCAATGTATGGGCTCCTTTGGTAGGGATCAACATGCCCCATCTTCATACTTTTAACAGATACCAAATGGTTGCATTTTGAGTGTACAACATCCCTAGCCCAACATTGAACCCTAACTCCGCAATCCACTAGATTTATGAGCTCGCGGAAGTTCCCCAGAGATGGATCGAGCAGGAATGTCATTGGAACTCGAATCATGAATCAGATCCGACAGTCAAGAAGTTGCAGGAATTGGCCACAAATTATTGTTTTATCAAATATCATTTAGCAAATCCGTATACTTCACATTTCATATGACATACGGTATATGGTTTGTTTTTTTAAAAAAAAAAGGAAAAAAAAAACTGCCCAAAGATTACCTCCATCGAACTATTTTTTTTTTCATGAACTGACACCAGACATGCTAATTTCATTGAATACAGTAGAAAAAAAGTTTATTTAATTACAAGTGTAAAAGTAAATATAATGTTAGGTTATGGCGCTTAAGGTAGAAACTCCGTTAACCGCTTTGCTCCTGCTAATTAAGGCCCAAATTCTGCTCTCCTTCACCTTTGAACTAATGAAAGAACACTACAAATTGATCCATGATGTTCATTAGTTAGAAATCACATGGTTTAATCGAGGTCTCTTTTCTCCAAACAACACTCAATCTCTCAGATAGAGAGATGCGCTTGATAGTGCAGTGACAAGTAATGTATGGTTTTAACATCGAGATCATGTGTTCAATCTCTAACAAGTTTACAATTTCTTAAAAAAAATATTTGGAGGAAAATCTATCCCTTCAAATATTGTTTTTCTTTTAACACTCAATCTCTCTCTCCCCCTCTTAACTCAACACGTACTAACTCTAAACGGCTAATTAAACATGGGATTACCACAATGCTAAGTGCCAAAAGAAGCTCCTCGCTCCTACTCCAGCTGCGTCCTTCTCCCCCAACACCTAGCTACACCACCATAGCACTTTGAACAGCCCTCACACACCCCTGCACCCACTGCTCCTCTTGCACAGATTTCCATGCACATGCATCTATAATCATGAGAGAGAGAGAGAGAGATGCAACAGACAGACCACCACCACCACTCTCTTCTCTACTATACACTCCCCCTAGAGCTCATGAGAGAGAGGTCCTGCAGGCAGCTGAGCTGAGAGAGAGTACGTGAGCCCACACGAGAATATTTGAAGCGCGGGGTTCGTGGTGTGTGCGTGTGCGTGTGCGTCTCTCTCTCAGTCTCACTCTCTGTGTGAGTGCGAGACAGTGAGACACTGCAGCCTTTCTCCTCTCCTCCTCTCCTCTTCTTCTTCTTCCTCCTCTTCTAGCAATCTAGCTATGGCTTTCTTGGTGGAGAGGTGCGGGGAGATGGTGGTGTCGATGGAGATGGGGCCGCACGGCGGCGGCGCGGCGGCGGGGAAGCCGGTGCCGGCGCCGTTCCTGACGAAGACGTACCAGCTAGTGGACGACCCCTGCACCGACCACATCGTGTCGTGGGGCGAGGACGACACCACCTTCGTCGTGTGGCGGCCGCCGGAGTTCGCCCGCGACCTCCTCCCCAACTACTTCAAGCACAACAACTTCTCCAGCTTCGTCAGACAGCTCAACACCTATGTAAGCTAGCTATAGCTGCTGCTTCCATTGCACATTTTTGCCACATAAATATTGTTGCTCTATAAGAATCCATAATTTTCATGGTGGTCAAAAACATATATATGCTTGGCAGCTAGTTAGAACCGCCAAGAATATATATAAACTTGGCGGCTGCGCCAAGAAAATTGCGGATTCTTGTAGTGTCTTGATTTCTTTTCTTGTTCTTGAATCGATCTAGCTAGCTATACATACATATATCAGTTGGTTTTCTAGCTGCTATTAGTTTCTTGCTTTGGTTTTAATTTGATGTAGAGGTTTGGTCAGTCACTGCATGGGATGCTGCTGGCATGCATGGTTATGGTTTAATTTTCATGTTGTTTTGATGGGTGATTTGGTGTGTATGTGGTGGTTAGCTAGCTTGTTTCCTAGAATGTGACAGGGTTTTGGAAAAAGTTTTTGTTCATCGATCTTTTGTTTTGTACCAGATTTTTGTTGCACGCTGGAAAGGCATTTGCTGTTTGAGTGCGACCTTCCAACGAGCTGATTAATCTCTTTTGCTTGTTATTTTCAAAAATATATTTCTTGCTTCCGATGAAAAGATAGAGTAGAGCTGGGGGTATATTAATTCGTGCTGATGATTAATCTCATCTACTGTTTTTCTTGTCTGTTTAGCCTGGTTAACATGAGGGAGATTTAAATTTTTTTGTGCCTCTTTTACTGAACATTATCTGATGCACATTAATTAGTTTCTCTCAATGGTGAAGCGAGGAGCAGCATGAGAGTACGTGCTGACTGTTTGCTGATCTTCTCTTTCTTCTTCTGAACCACCATAAGTTGATGACTGTGTTGTATATTCACTTCTTACCCTACTTGCTCCAGCACCACACTGTTCTACCTTCCCTAATTAATGTACTTAGCTAGTACTTCCTCTAATCTTCCCTTTGCCTCTTGAGTCTTGACCAAAATCAAGTGCACAAATTAAATGTGCAGGCGTAAGCAGTGGATTAGTATTTATTAGTACGTAGTCGCCGTAGTAGTAGTTAATTCTAGCTCCATGAATAATCCATTTACATGTGTATTTATAGTTTGTTCTATACTCATCATCTTTAGAGAATTAGCAGTGCACTATCCACTCCCAATCATTGGGAAAAGTTTGACACAATAAACAGAGATGCATATATGTACCTTGGTATTCTGTGCCAAGTATATACTCCACCATTCATTAGCACCACTTGACATGACTAGCAACAATATTGAACATCAGTTACCATATACATATTACATAGTACTACATTTTACAAAGGTTTCATCTCTGCCTATAAACTTGGACAAGTTCTTTTTTATGGAGGTAGTAGTATATTTTGCCATTTGCCATTTCATTTTTTTTTTGTGATTGCTAGCTCCATTGGTTGTTTGATTGCTTAGTTTTTTTAGTTATTTTAGCTACTAATCTAATCACATATTAATCATCTTCTTGATTCTTTTCTTTAAAAAAAAATTGTAACCATTTGAATGACATGCAAATAACTATGGTGTATGCAGTGGCGGATCCATGCATATCCTGTAGTGTCGTTTGATCCCACAGGTTTTTTGAAAAACCCCTTTAAAAACCTCGATTTTTATGTATAAATCTAGAAAAATGACCCAATTCAAATATAAACTGGTATTAATCGATCCTATAGGATTAAATTCCTGGCTCCGCCACTGAATGTAAGTATATTTTGATCAATAATTAATTGGTGTTTGTGATGTTCTTGATTGCAGGGTTTCAGGAAGATAGTAGCTGACAGGTGGGAGTTCGCCAACGAGTTCTTCAGGAAGGGAGCCAAGCACCTCCTCGGCGAGATTCACCGGCGGAAGTCGTCGCAGCCGCCGCCGCCGCCGATGCCGCACCAACCCTACCACCACCACCACCACCACCTCAACCCCTTCTCGCTGCCGCCGCCGCCGCCGGCGTACCACCACCACCATCTAATCCAAGAAGAGCCCGCCACGACGACGACGGCGCACTGTACTGTCGCCGGCGGCGACGGTGGCGGCGAAGGCGGCGGCGCCGGGGACTTCCTGGCGGCGCTGTCGGAGGACAACCGGCAGCTGCGGCGGCGCAACTCGCTGCTGCTGTCGGAGCTGGCGCACATGAAGAAGCTCTACAACGACATCATCTACTTCCTCCAGAACCACGTCGCGCCGGTCACCACAACCACCCCCTCGTCGACGGCCATGGCGGCGGCGCAAGCGCAACACCACCTTCCCGCCGCCGCCTCCTGCAGGCTGATGGAGCTCGACTCCCCCGATCACTCGCCGCCGCCGCCGCCGCCCAAGACTCCAACCGACGGCGGCGACACGGTGAAGCTGTTCGGCGTGTCGCTGCACGGCAGGAAGAAGCGGGCGCACCGGGACGACGACGACGGCGTCCATGACCAGGGAAGCGAGGTGTGAGCGAGCTTTGCAGCCGCCATGCTTGCTCGATCTCGTGTACATATAGAGAGGAGAGGATGATGATGAGCTAGCTCGATCGATCAGCTCAGCTCAGCTCATGCTGCTGCTTGATTTCTTGAGGAGGATGACGACGACGACGATTGATTTGCGCAAGGGTGCAGGTGTTAATTAGTCTTTGAGATGAGATGAGATGACAAGAGTTGATTAGCGTTAAGGTAGGAGTAGTAGCTAGCTAGGAGTTAATTAGGATCAATCAAATCAATTAGTAGCTAGCTGATCTACTGCTAGTGCTTAATTGCACTTAGGTAGCTCTTGTTTTGTTCTTGCTTATTTTGATCTTGCCATGCATGCATCATGTGAGAGAGTACTGATCACCTTTCATGCTGGTGAAGAGTGATGATCAGATGAGGAACTAGCTTAATTAGCTAGCTAAGTGGATGTTAAATGGTACTAATGAAGTCCAAGGCATCTAAGTTTTTGCACCTTAATCATGCACCTGTTTAATTATCACATGTATGTGCATTGCATTTGCCCCCCCCCAAAAAAAACTTTTGCATGCAAATATACACCTACGGTTGCACATTTCTGCTGTACCTTGCATATTTCTGCTGTACTGACATGCAGTACATCTGCAACAAGTGTGCACTGTAGATGGTATGTAAATATGCCTTTTTCATCTGCAAGAGGTTAAACATAATCCAACTTCCAGATTTTCTACAAAAAGAATCAATTTCCAGATTGACAAATTAATTACAGATGTATTCACCATTAGCTGATAGGTAATTGGCTATTACATATACACTACAATTTGGTTTAAATCAAAACCACCATGAAGTTACATCACACACCAGCATATATAGTCTCTTCCCAGGTGTATCAAAAAAAAAAGAGAGAGAGAGAGGAACAAATTGAACATCTCTTGTCTGAAGAAAGGAAACATGCATGCTTCCCCTTGTTCTGTCGGTTGACTTGAGTGTCCTAGCTTGAGTGTAACTTCAGATCAGAAGTAAAACTTTTTAATCATATGTTCATATGACAGTATTATACTATTATCTATGCAAAACCATTAGTGATAGTTTGCGAGCTGTACTTCATATGCAATGGAAGATCAAATACGGTGAAATACGAACCATCAGCCATCTGTATAAACTGGTTCTTCCCAGACTTTGGTGTTCTTTTTAGGGTCATCGCAAAGAGAAAGGTCATTATCGAATTCTTTCATGGTCTTCACAAACTTCCTTGCTCCTTGCATGATTAACCTTTCGACCATGAACAGCTGATAGTTGTTATCGATTACTGGCTCCAATATGCTGCTGAAGTTTGATGGGTATGCTAACTTGTATCTGTATCCACGCCAAAGAAACGAATAGCAATCTTAGCCAGCTTGTGTCATGAAATTATAAGCATTCAATGGTATGACATTGCACTGCTGGTCATGTACATATTATTTGTTTTTTTCTATTGGTAAGCCATGGTGTTATAAATAAAAAAAAAATGAATATACCAAACAAAATAAATATTCCAGAATGACAAAGTGTATTAGTACTGCAGCAACTAGTCGAGTTTCTTAAGAATGGGATGTTTTTGAAGTAATTGATAACAGAAGAAGACAAACCATGTGCCGTGGTAAATCCATGAGAACACGAATTGCTAAAGTCACATCTAAATTGATTGCAGAAACCAAATGCAAATGTAAATCGTGCCTGAGATCCTAATGCTGGTGAGTCAAGAAGAGCAGCTGACACAATGTGTTGATTACCTGTCTGATAGAGGTGAAAAGAAGCCTGGTATCCTTTCATTTGAAGCAATGAAAAGAGTACGGCCTCGCGGAATCCACTTTGCAATTCTTCTTTTGATGTTCTCAGGACGGGTATCTCTGTCCAGATGAGGATGAAGGCTTCGCTCAACACCAAATCGATCTTTCCTATTCTTCAGTAGATCACCCCGTCTTACATGAATAGCATCGTAGTCACCAAGTATCACTTTAATCTAAAGAAAGCACACTGATTTAGATGGGAGAAAGCAGAGTAACATACTATGCTGTACTAATACGTGGATGTCACTTAACATAAACAAACAGTAGCACAGTACAAATGATTTATATACAGGATATATTATGATGTTCTGCCTGACCAAACCTAGAAAGACAAAAGCTTTGCAATTTTGTCCTACCAAAAGATCTTTTCGGAAAGTAATCCAATAACCTCAATAGGTCCCAAAGCTCTTTTTTAGATGCAAAGCTAGCATATGAACAATTACATAGGCACATGGGGTAAATAGAGTGGTAGCATGGCCCACGGTATTCCAGAACAACCATGACAAACATGAAATTCTCAATGAAGGAGTGGAGTAATAAAACATAATCCCATGGCAGCATGAGGCAATAATTCACCATTTGCCGGTGAATTTTAACTTTCAACAAGCAGATGCCCGCTGCTACAGTGCTACACATCTCATGTCGCACGTAATGCTGACAAAAATGACAGCTAAGAGATTTATTTACAGTGGGACATCAATGCTAGTCCTTTTAAGTGGGGAACTAACATTAGGCACACTAAAGCCACATTCTTAGGATTTTGAATTTTATGTTATATAGTTCTACTGGGCAAATTTCCATGAGCAATTCGATACAAACAGAAATGAACAATATTATTAACTTGGTGCTAAGCAATCTGATGCAAAACAAGATATCATTTTCAGCCAATTGGAGCAACCAATTTCAATTAAATTGAGCAAGGAGGCAAACTTATGGAAATATACCTTATTTGCTGCATCCCTCAGTTTTCTTGCTGGCATAGATGGCAGAAAATTGTATGGTAACATCACAGAGCTATGCTTGGTCCGATCCTTGCACTCCATAAACCTGAACTGTAATGATGATTAAGGTCTATACCAGAATTCTAGTCATGGTGTATAGGTTCAATTCGATGTGATCTTGAAGGCTTAAGGCTATTCTTTAAGAGCTAGCATTCTTACCAAGCAAGAGGACTTGCGGTGCGGTTTATGAGGAATGCCTTTGAGTAAAGTGTGTTTTCTTTGAGTTCTTGTCTGCTAACTCCTTGTGCATGTGCTACATCTCCTTCCTCTCCTAGCTTCGTACTTCTTGATACTATAGCATACCATGATTGTGGATTGTCCAAAACAACAGGAACAGTTCTTGATATGAGGTCTATGTCATACAAAGATTCCATCGCACATGAACTTGTTTCCCACCTGCCACTGCCAAAACATTGAGTTGGTGAGTTTCAATTCTAGCACGATTTCAGGAAAACAGAATGATACAGGAAGATATATAATCACATAGAAGTAGGTGGTTAACAAGAGGCCAAACCTTTTATTGGAAGTCACATTGCTTTGATTAATAATCCCCCTTGTATTGTGCACTGAATTAAGGCACAACCTTGAAGGCATCACAAATATTCTGCCACAACAACAAAAAACTAATTCATACATATCCACATTATTATATCACATCATCCCACATTACATTCTTTGTCTCTTTGCAACAATTTCCATCCTCCTAAGTGGGAATATTAGGGATTAACAGCCCAGACAGATCAATGCAGGTACGAATCAAAATCTATACACGTGCCAACCCATGGGGTTACCTGTCAAGAAACAGGGCCTCCTCGAGGGCGCAGCGGAGGCTGGACTCCTGGTGGCCGAGGCCGGCGCAGGAGGCGCAGTGCTTGCCGGGGCAGTCGACGGCGGCGCCCCAGTAGAGGTAGCTGCGGCTGCTCTCCCTCTTGTCGACGCCCCTGACCTGGAACCCGAGGTAGGACAGCGAGTCGGTGAAGGACAGCACGCACAGGATGGAGAGCACCGACGCCGTCGTCACGACGGCCAGCAGGGCGCCCTTCGGCGGCAGCGGCAGCGCCATCCGCTGCCTGACGCCGCCGCCGCCGGCGGTGATCCGGTAGGGGATCGCCATGGGAGAGGAGGAGGCGAAGGTGGTGGGGGAAATGTTTATTCTGAATTTTCTTGAGATTAGAGGACAAGGTTAAGTAAGGGATCTGATTATATGGGCCTTATTGGGCCAATTAATTGTTTGCGAGGCCTTGTTTTATTGGGCCTTAATCTTAGCCCATCCACGTGTATAGGCTGGATAATTGAGTGAAATCTAGACCATGGATAGGCTGGATTTAGGCCCATCCGAGTGAGTTGTGCCCAATAGGACTGTAATCTCGTTTCCTTCTTTTACTGGCTAACGGGCCTTAAATTTTGCTTGGGGTAGGCTGAGTTTGGAAGAGCATTTGGGCTTAGCAGCTTAGCAGCATGTAAAACGAGATAAACCATTAGCACATGATTATTTGAGTATTAATTATTTTAAATTTAAATAATAAATTAATTTTTTTAAGAAACTTGTATATAAAATTTTTTTTATACGAAATTTACTGTTTAACAGTTTTGAAAGTGTGAACATGGTAAATTAAAGAAACTTTCAGCCCAAATGCTCCTTCAAACTCAGCCTAAGGCCACGTTAAGATCTGCAGATCTTTTTATTACTATTATTTGGCGAAGCTGGAGCTTCATCTCATCAAGGAGGAACGGAGGATTAGTCTTGAACTAGACAATAACAGCCTAACAGGGGAAATTTAGGTGTCTACTGTCTGTGTTACCGGTAGAACTGAACATGATATACATCACCTTCATCGAGGAGGATTTCCTAAGTTGAATGATTTCTACAGAAATTTCTGCTCCAATAAGATCGCAGTATACGCTCAGGATGTCAAATTCATATGGAACGATGCAAAATAAATGTATGATCACTAAATTTCATATTTTGGAATCAAGTAAAATATATGATAGAAAAATTTCAAATTGGGGATGTAGCTCAGATGGTAGAGCGCTCGCTTAGCATGCGAGAGGTACGGGGATCGATACCCCGCATCTCCACTTTAATTGTAATTTTTTTAGTGCATGTTACTCCAGTTTTTACAGTAACAAATGTAGTTTGTTCTCATTCAACGATTCAGACATTATTATGTCCAGCATGTTTGGTTTGAATGGACTTCGATTTGAACTTCCAATGAACGTATTTTCTTTTTCTTTCTGAAGTAGACTGAACAATGTGTGCATGCCATCATGCAGCTTTTGAGTCCACTCACAAAAATCATGCATCTTTTGAGGTGTTAATAACATCTCTGATCTTGCTTCGAAACTCTAACTGTTGTCTGTCTTTTACGACCCCCCAGTGTTCAAATTTTAACATTAAACATCACAAAAGATTTCTTCAGACTTTAAACAAAGCTCACATCATTTGCCATGATTCGAGCTTTTGGTGCAACTCTCAAGTCTTTTAAGAAACTTTCAGTGCTGTACTTAACTGCATACAAAGTGCAGGAGACTTCAGAGTTCAGAAGCTTGAGCCATTTCTTCTGCTTCTTTGCGACCTTTGAGAAGAGGCCTCCTTTTTCTTTCCCATTTTTTTAATAACCTTCTTTGTTCATATCACAGCAGAAGCAAGTACAGTAAGTAGTAAATTTTTACCATTACTTTACTGTGTGTTGCTCGAGGAACCTTGTGACAGTAAAAACAAGCACATAAAGTCACTCTACTAAACTGAATCTGTGCTCATGCTTTTACACTATCCATCCAAATGCAGCCAAACAGGTCCAAACTGAGGACCATACAGCCTGAAAAACCTGAACTTTGGCATGTCACGTGGCACACCATGCCAAAAATCTTCACACATTTTGCATTCCTTTCACGATCATCAAACATCTTTCGACATATAAAATTGCTCACAAATATATTATCCATCTAAGAACATGCAATGCCATAATATGACTACTCCCTCTGTCCCTAGATAATTGTCACCGGATATTGTTTGTATCCAAAGTTTTACCTCTTAGGAGTACATTTTAGCGATAAGCTTATAAATGCTTAAAAGCATACTATGTTATGAAAGTACATTGCATGTTAAGCCTTGTTTAGTTCCAAACTTTTTCTTCAAACTTTCAACTTTTTCATCACATCAAAACTTTCTTACACACACAAACTTCCAACTTTCCGTCACGTCGTTCTAATTTCAACCAAATTTCCAATTTTAGCGTGAACGAAACACACCCTAAATATGAGCATGCAGTTTTTATTCGTTAAAACATGATAATTTAAAATTTATCGGTGGTCGAATTTAGAACTTCAATGGCATTTCAATTATTTCAACCATGTTGGGTCCCTTCCTGACTGTCAGTGGGTCCCATCTTGCCGGACTCCTCCATCAGAATTTGACCGGATTTGCTTTGCCGTACGGGCACCCCAGATCCAGTGCTTTTGCATTCTTGCACAGACAGCGACAACGCAGCATTAACAGCATTGCATTGCACACACCAATATCAGCAATGTCACTGTGTGATGCTTTTTCTTTTGCTATGAACACTTGAACAGACAGTGATACTACTGATTGCTGAACAAGGGTGAGACCCTGAAAAAAGGAAGTGGTTTTGTCTTGATCCTGAATAGCCCTCTTCCAGGGCATCTTATTACATTTGGAGAGATCACTTCTTCAGAATTCTGGTGATACTCTGAATTTTAGAGAATGGAAATGGTTTACATCCCCGGCTTCTGCGGATCGGCCAAGGTCATTGGTGATATATGCATATCGCCATGAATATATGCATATGCTTGGGTAGATGCAGCCTTGCAGTAAAAATGCAGATTCTCCCATCATCAATGGACAGTGAGGAGCAGAGATTGTTGCATTGGTACCAGAAGGCTGCAGTAGAAGCAATTGCAACAACAAGTACAGAGAAATGAACAGCACACAGTTGAATCTGTAACCTCAGGGCTGTGGCATTACTGGCATAATAACACAATGAGAGACCAAGGGGGTGAGACGTTAAATGTCTTATTTGAGACAAAAGATGCACTACTACAATGCAAGACTTTGACAAACACCAGTCTCAAATCTTTTCAACCCTTCCATATTCTTTTTCCTATCCTCATCATCTGTACATCGTCTACACAGCTTCAGTACAACATCAATCCGACGTGGCGAAGGCCGAAGGGGAGGGGTAGAAGTAGTAGCAGCAAGAACATTTTCACCTCTTACACAAACTGTCACTTTCTTTTTTTGTCTGATTTTCAAGACATCCTCTCCAACCACCTCAAACCGCGCAACACAACGAACACCATCCAGAGAATTTGGCTTAGCCATCAATTTGACCTCATTGGTTGATGCAAGAATGATTTTATGTTAGGCTTTCGGGATCGATCGTGAAGAAACTCCGTGCAAAAGTTTAATGAATCCAAGGAAACTGAGCTTCCCATCGGCGTGTCTGATCCAATCTTGGAGTACAACATGAAGAGGGACTGATGGACCAAGTCCGAGTTCCTAAGAGATGAAAAATATAACAGTTAGAAATGTTCAATAATCCCCCGCAAAAAAAAAAGTTCAATAATCATGCAAAAAAGTTACTTCAGCTCAAATCATACCGATGCAAGCTCCTCAATTACAATAGGTCGGTTGCCCTCCTTATCGAATAGCTCGTATGCACGCCGTGCATGCTGCTCCCATGTTTCCAAAGCTTCCATCTGATAAACACTGACGGCAGAAGCAGCGAACTCTTCAAAATCCAATTTTCTGTACTGAAGAGTGCACACCTAGTACCATGGCTTGAGCAGGTCAGTGTTTATCTCAGTCCGATATGCTAGCACAGGAGAATGTTCTATGAAAGTCTTACCGTGTTAACAAAGTCGGTAACCCTAGAATCCTTCATTGCATCTGTAGAATTCTTCACCAAGGCCTGTAGGAACATTTACTTATTCAGCAATTACATGCTATAAATTAGATCAAGTAACAAAGGTGAGAATACCTACCGTTTTCAAATTTTGCAAGGAGATATAACCATTCTTGTTTGGACCCAACAATTCAAATTGCTCTCTTAGATAGAACAGTTGATTTGCCGTCAATGTCTTAGCTAGGGCCTGCAAAATGTATGGACATTGCTTAAAATGGCTAGTTGGTAATGTCATCAGAGTCAAGACATATCGGTATAAGCCTACTTAAACTGCACAACCAAATGCAATACATTGCTCGTACATGGATAACTTAACACACTTAAAAATTGAAAAAAAATATAAGCAGCAAGAATAGTCATTTACAGACCAGATAAGAACAACACAAAGGTTTGTGCATACCCTCAAAGCGGACTTCCGCAAGGAAGACGAACTGATATAAGCTCGCATAAGCTTGTAGATTATCATATCTAAAGGTATTTTCACTTGTTGAGAATTTCGGATCCACGGATGACCTGCAGATATCATGATGCAAGTGAACAATTAACCATCATTCGACAAAAAGCGAGTGCCACCATATGACACTGACAAACAAATCTGATGCTTACTGAGAGCTTGTGCAGCAGTCATCCTCTTGCGGTAATCCTTATTAAGCAGTCGTTTTACAAAGTCTTTTGCTTCGGCAGTGAGAGTAGGCCATGGAGCCTCATCAAAACTTGGTTCTGCCTTCAGCACAGCTCGAAATATTCCTGATTCGGTGCGTGCCCAGAAAGGACGGCTCCCACAAAGCAAAATGTAGGCAATCACTCCAATGCTCCACATATCTGCCTCAGTGCCATAAGATCGATGAAGCACCTCAGGAGCAACATAATATGCACTTCCGACAATGTCATTAAGTCTTTCATCTGCAGAATATAGCAATGATATGATATCTCAACACATTTAAATTTGGTTTGGCAAGGATAAATACTAAAGAAGAATCAAAACTGGACTCTGTAAGTCTAACCTGGCTTCACAAAGTCAGACAAGCCAAAGTCTATGACCTTCAAGGCAGAGTTTTCATCCTTTGAGGTGAAAAGAAAATTCTGGAAAGGGGAACAACAAATATGGTTATTTACAAAATAATGCATTTGGTCTGCTGACTGCCAGACTCAATAGTAGACTTTGGGTAAAAAAAATTCAGAAAAGTTACAGAAATAACAATAGAAGAGAAAATGTCTTATGTCAGTTAGAGCCCATATTCAACATTAACAATTTTTAGGTTGTAACATGAACTTCTTAACATTGGCTATTAATTGTTTGGCAGCAAGCCTACCTCTGGTTTCAGATCACGATGGACAACACCTTGGAGATGGCAAAATGACACAACACTCAAAATTTGCACCATAACAACCTTTGCATCTTCCTCAGAGTATTTTCCACCTCTGCGAAGCAAGAAAGTAAGTTATAACTCAAATCTAGCAGAATTAGTTACAAGCATTGTTTACAAAATAAATATCATGACTCTACCTTGCCAAAATCCTATCCAGTAGTTCACCTCCTTTACATAGCCTGAAACAGAAAAGGCAATCACATTAAGTTAAATGTAATCAAGTGATGCAAGTTGCAGGAAAGCACCATTTTTTATGAGTATCTTGGATTTTTAATTTGACTGGGATATGTTATCTTGAATTATAAACAACTGATCATAGAGGAGCTCTGATCAACATCATGCACGAAATTTTATATTTTTTATAGTAACCACGGCATGATGGGAATATGTTATTGAGATTGAAAGTACAAATCCTTGCTGACAGAAAATGATCTATTTATATATCAATGCTTGGATTCTCATGTATCAGGGTAGTTTCACAAACATTAATGACAGGATGACAGGAACAAAGCCAAACATTCCACCAAGATGAAATAACATTTTTTTTTCATCTCTGAACCTTCTAATGTATACAAGACAAGAATCGCATGCATGACAGCAACAAATGAAGACAGAAGTTAAAGGAGAGCACTGTATGGAATAAGTGCACACTTACTCCATAACTATATACACATTATCTTCATCCTCGAAAGCATCATAGAACTGCACTAGGTTACTGTGTCCTGTCAGCGAACTCAATATTCTGACTTCTCTTCTGACATCTTCAATGGCAATAGCAGTCGTCATCTGCCCAGAGACTTAATTTGGTAAGAGTAGAAAGCAGCATGAACTGGCATTGCAGTAAACAGCTACCAAGTGTAAACGAGTAATGAAATTTGCAAATGAGTAAACAACCCACAAACAAAATATGATAATTCTTTTACATAATGAACTATATCTATAAGATCAATCAATTATATTACTTACTAGTAATAAGTAAATAAAAGCATGCAACTACAACAATGCCAGCTCAACTTCCATTTATCATGGTAATGGGCAACATATGTAGATCTCCAAGCGCGAATTATGACACCTATGCGAGCAAGCCAACAACCAACTACTGTTCGGTTCAATGTTGTACAACAGTGCACTAGACAGACAATAAGTGATCAATTATGGGTGAAAAGAAATGAAATGCCTATTGCTGGAATTAATGCCCTCAGGACACCAATAGCACTAGAAGAATCAACCAAAGCTACACCACCATTCTATAATGAAATGAACGTATACTCCAGTATCAAAGTGACAAGTGGAGTGCTCCATTAGAAATCCAATAAGAACCACACTCTTGCAACTGTCTTTGAGCTCAATCTTTTTTTTTTCTGGAAAGAATAAAACCAAGAAACGCAGCATTGCTGTCATTCTAACAATTGACTGCAATTGACCGAGGAAGAACACGAGCACATGGAATGTGAGAAGCCAAGAGGAGGGTGGGGGCATTACCCCCTTGCATTGGCAACAGAAGGATTGCCAGCTTTGCTCATAAAAGCACTGGACTGGCCGCATCTACAGGGCCTTAAATTGAATGACCCTTTCATACAATTGCAGGGTAGGCGCATTATGAGCAAACTCTTTCCACAGAATTGAAGCATCAAGCTGTGCAGCTTCAGCAGCAAACTCTGCTCCCCTTTTTGACCTGCAGATCTATCCAAAGAGGGTCATCTGCTCCATTTACCCTCCCCGACCCCGATGATGGAAGCGTGAGGACAAAAGATGGTGGTGGCACCAAGAACTCGACAAGCGTTGAAACCATGAGCATGGCATGAAGCCAATCAATGCTGCAGGAGGCAGTCCACGTCCAGATGGATGGACATGGCATTGGCATGAGCATGACATATCTTGGCACGAATTGTCTCAAAGCGGCGAGGTTACCTCCCAACAATAATCACGAGCACCCCGGGAGCTAAAACGAAAACGAAGTGCCTGCTAAAGGTGGCTCCTTTTTTCCAATATCCTCGTGCTTGAATCAACCAACGTTCTACCAAATACCACCAAATGGAGCTAAGATGCAAAATCAGAGTTGTATCAAAGTGAACTTGATTAAAGAACCCCGCAACAAAAAAAAAAAGAAGAAAGCTCGATTAAAAAGAAAATAATGGAGAATCCGAATGCCATAAGTTCAGACTCTGGTCAAACTCCTAAAGAACTCGAGATGAACCTAATGTCAGAAACGACTGGATCTTAACGACAAAACTGAGCAGAAGCAGTTGATTCATTCACGCAGGGAAAATTATTTTGGTCAAATGCAGATAATGCAGGATATCGAACAGGCAGAGGCATTTGTTCCATCTCTTGGAGGAGGAAACGAACGCGAGCAAGCAATTCAAGAAGCAATTGAAGCGTGGCAATGGCGAGGAAAGGAATGAGGAATCCGACCTTGGCTTTGGGGATGACCTTGACGGCGACGTCGTGGCCCTTGTGGTCGCCCTTCTTGGCCTTGGCGGAGCAGGTGTAGCCGAAGTGGCCGCGGCCGACCTCGTCGCCGAGCTCGTACTTGGCGAAGAAGTGCTTGGAGAAGCCGAAGCCCTTGTCGAGGCCGACCTCGGCCTCGCCGCCCTCCGGGATGGGCGCCTCGTTGGGCTTCACCGACCCGTGCCGCCGAGCCAGGAGCGCGCGGATGTGCTTCGCCGGCGACGGCGGCGGGAACGGCCGCTTGAACCCGCCGCGCGCTGGCGTCGACGCCACGCTCGAGTTCGCCGGCGAGCTCTTGTAGCTCGACGCCGGCAGCGGGCTCGGCAGGTAGAACGGGAACTTCGGCTGCTTCGGCGTCCCAGGCTTCGCCGCCGCCGCCGCCGCCGCTGCCGCAGCCGGACCCGGCGAGGCGGCGCCGGCGACGGCTACACCGGCCGCCGCCGCCGCCGCCTCCTCCTCCGCCTCGGGCTCCGGGATTTGGCTCGGCTTGCCATGACAGAGACCCATGGACCGGATCAAGAACACCACGGCTCGAGCTCAACGACCAAACTTGCGAAATTGCAGAATTCTCCCAGAAAAAAAAACCGAAGCAATGGTGGGTCAAAGAATCATCACGCGTTCCAAAGACCCCGAGAAATCATCCCGAATTGCTCGCATGGCTTTGCCGAATTCTTCAAGCGAATGAATGAAACAAAGAAACCTCCACACGAACAGCTCGCCTCTGCAATTCGGATCCCAGGAACAGAAGAACAATAAAACCAGCCCAAAATCCTTTTCTTGGAGTGACCAATGCAACAAGCCACAGAACGAGAGAGAAGCCTGGAAGCTGGAAGGTGGACGGATCAGAGGAACCCCAAGAACAAGAACATATTCCTTGATTCTTGAAGTGGCCAAGCAATTGGAAAAGCTGGAAGCTTTGAGTGAAAGGCTTGGATCAGAGGGGAATGGGAGGGCACAGCTGGTGAGTGAATCTTGTGTGAATTGGGAGAAGAGAAGAGAAGAGAGAAAAAAAAAGGAGGGCTACTGCCTCTGCTTCTGCCTGCCTGGTTGCTTTCTCTCTTCCTTTCTTTTGAGCTTTTTTTTTTCAAGTTTTTTCTTTCTTTCTTTTCTTTTGGTCCTCTTTGCCTTTCTCTTTTCTAGGCCTTCCTTGGTGTGTGCTGCTGTGCTTTGGTGAATGGAATGGTGAGGGAAGTGGGGTTGGGGTGTGCCACACTGCCTTGGCCACCATTTCTTTTGTTCCTGTTTTTGTTGCCATCTTACTTGTTATTTTCTCCGTTTTATAATGTAAGTCATTCTATCATTTTCCACATTCATATTGATGTTAATGAATCTAGACATATATATTTATCTAAATTCATTAACATCAATATAGATGTGGAAAATGCTAGAATGACTTACATTGTGAAACGGAGGAAGTACTTGCTAGTCATCACTCACTCATCAAGGGGAAAAAGAGCAACTGTACTAACTAAACTGCCACACAATATACAGTTTCTCTCATAATAAAACTTTTACCCCTTATCTAAGGGAAGTTCTCTACTAGAATTAGCACGCTTCATTTGATCTATTGAGATACATACACCAACCAGTTTAACCCAAAGCTTAAGACGACCAATTCACTTATACTCCAACACGATCGATATTCAATGTGATAAAATCGAGAGAAACTACTTCCGGTTTCATTGGAATGTATCTGAACGCGTCGCGAAGTTTTCATCCTTAGTACAATTCCACACCCCAAAAAAGCACATATGCTGTGAGAAATTCGAAATTCTCCTGGTGTTTACTGAAATGTACTACAGTAGTGGGAATTTTATTTGTGGTGATATCTCAGAGTCTTCTCTGAAGAAATGACACAGCAGCACAGGCACAGGCTGTCCTGTGATCTCCTCCAACCTCCCAAGAAGATGAGTATTAAACAGGGGAGTAATGGAGGCATCAATGCTGCTTGCTTAGTACTCCTTTCCTCCTCCCTCTGCTGCTGTGATTCATCTCATCTCCTTAGCTAAAGCATGTTGACTTGAGCCTGTGGGGTTCAGAATTATTTCTGATTGGTTTGCATTTGCCCCTCTGATCTGGACTGTTTCCTGGTCGTCGGTATCATATTCAAAAGGTTTCTCCTCCTGCCTGAGATTTGTACATGGGATTGAGGTAATAAAATGTAAGGTTTAATACTAAATTTTACACAAATTTGCTGCTCTAAATTGAATGAGCATAAAAATAATTACAATGTGCTCGGTGCTTTTGTACCACCTTGCTCACCTTGCTGTAATTGGTTGAGTTCTGAAAGCTTCCATTATCTAAAAGAATTAATTGAAAATAACCGTGGCTTAATATCAATTTCAATGTGTTAGTTTACCTTTTACAGGATGATGATTTACAATGGCACACCTTGCATTCAGTCACAAGGTAAACAGGTGCAGCACTCATGTCTGCACAAAATGGTGCCAAAATCTGTTGCAATGGTAAGTGGAATTGTATTCCTATAGTGATGTGCACATCTTTTGTGTGTTCAGGAAAAAAAAAGGTGGAATTGTATTCCCCCGACCCATGCTAGGTAGCCTTTTTCAGCACTATGAATGTGTCAAACTTACAAAAATTTCGGATACATGGAAAGAGCGCACCGAATATGAATATAACATTTATAGGAACTGTTAGTCAAGGATTTAGACTCCTTTTCATGGAGTCAAAAATTCAAGTTCTAAGGATTAGAGAGGTCTTCTTAAGAACTTTATTTTCTGGAAATTCTGTCACTTAAAGATTATGATGGGTAAGAAAATCTAAGCATCTGATGAGACACTAGAGGAAGCAAACTGCCCTGTTGATTTTTATGTGTGAAGGGAGTATATTCCACTTATTGGATGTCTTTGGATTAGCCACCCGTACTCCCTCATCTTTTTATAGGGCATATATTATTTTGTGAGGACAAGGTTTTGACTAATAATTACTCCATTAATACACAACTTTTGTGACATATTATATTTATATTAAAAAATGAAATATCAATAGAGTAATTGTCACTCAGAATCTTATCCTGACAAAACAAAATATGCCCTATAAAAAGAGGAGGGAATTTTCTCCCCCAATGAAATCAACCATTTATCTCCGAAGAGGAGGCAGGTCTACATTTCACAAGCTGAAAACTACAGTGGCCAGAAATTTCCCCACACACATGTTCCAGAATAATTCTTTTTGTTTGTACAGATTTGCACATACAAACCCTGCTACCAATGTGCTTGAACTGCTGATATACCACATTCTTTGAACAACACTTGGTTGGAGCGGTGACTCTACATTGGGATGATTGAGGCTGCTTCACCTCCAAACAAAAAGAAGAAACAAGCAGCTAGCTTCAATGGAACTGTCCAATTCTGCTGTCCTCTCCTCTGCACAACTCACATAAAGAAAAAAGGTTGGAATTAGTATTATATGCATGTTGGGACTAGGGTTGCCACCTGCTTAATTTCAGGTTTGGGTCCCTCACCAGCATCATCAGTCCCCTAATTATTCAGCACTCATACTACTTGACAGTTTCCTTAATCATTCTTCTGCTTGACAACTAGTACCATATGTTATTTATTAATTTACCATGAGGTTTCACGGGTAACTGAAACAAATGAAAAGCTAGTGATTGTTGCCACCCAATAGCATGGGACACTGTGGCAATATTCACATTCACCAAATCCCAAACAGGCCAAGCAAATAGTGCCATCACCTTGTTTTGAACAAGAAATGGGTGAAGAATAAAGGGTAGCAATGCATTGCTTTCATCACCCCACTATCTTTCTTGATCAAATTGGAGCTCAATTTGCCTGCCCTTTCTGGAGGTCCACTTAGGAATTGCCCATAGAAAGAAAAGACCAGATCATAGGGACAATTCAGTTGAGGAATAAAGAGATGCAAGTATTAAAATGGCAGGAGTGATTACAGCAAAAAATGTGGCAGCAATATCCGCAAGAAAAATTCCATGAGAAACTGTTCTGTCTCTACCAGAGTAGTCTACATTGAGTCTTGGTCCAACTAAGCCTAAGATGTGAGCTTGGCACTGTCCAAGATTTAGCCCCTACTAAAATAATATCACTGTTGAGTTTTCCAGGTGTGAGCTCTGATTCCAAGCTCTATGCAGATAGAGAACTCATGACTTGTGAACTCTAATGCAGTTATGCATCAATGATCTAGCCTCCAAAAGGGTGAGCATTTGTACTCATACCTTCATATGTTTTTGTAACTGAAGTTTGTTGATACCTCTGACTAAGGACATATATATATATTGTTCTTCAATGCCTTTTGGGAACCTTATAATGATGATCTTATTCTCTTTTCGCTTTCGTATCGTTTTTACTAGCATATCTCTGTGATCCTCTAGATTGCCCACAACTGATGCATCAAATTGCTTGCAACTACAATATGTTTCTACTTAAAGAACTTGCAAGAGAAGCAAGCACTTGGATGAGGGAAAACAAAAGGTAGTTGAGGTAAGGATATAATAAGATAAGAGGAACATGGGGTAACATGGACCATCAGGGGTACTTTCATGACATTGCAAGAAATCCACTTTGCAGTTGAACCATGCAATCCTTCTGGATTACATGAGCTCCTCCTACTTTGATTTGCAACCACTTCAGTATGTGTCATCACCTGTGTGGAAAGCTCCATTTGCTGGTTTTGTTTTGACAGTATAAAATTAGTGACTAATTAAGTAGACAGTCCATGCCAGGAAGCAAACTTGATGCCATTCGCACATCTCACTATCTCAGTCTCTTACTTACTGCAAGTGGTTCTTTGCTCAAAGCATCATAGAAGCATAAAAAATAGTTACACATCTATGTCACTATGCCCTTTTTTATGGCAAATGAAATTACTCTCATGCACCTTCCTAGAACTCATCCACACATTCTTCCTACCCCACATCCCCTAAATACATCGCCGTGCGTATCCATAGTTGATGTAGAGACTGGAAGTTATCTCTATTATCTAAAAAAATCCATGTTTATAACAAAGCAAATCTAGAAAAGTTCAATCCTCTATTTACATTTAGATGTTTTGACTAATTAAACGTAGGCAAAAGAAGACAATTGGCAACTAAAGTGGACAAGATGGTCAAAAACATAGTCTTAGAAAGCTGAAATGACAAGTATCTGAAACTAAAAAAAAAGGGCTAAAATTGGTGTTTTCTTTAGTCCAAAAAATGACATCTGTTTTTGACCCCAAAAATGTAACATAAAACTAAAATTCAAGTATTAGATATTCGACAGATCACTTTCTTAAACCTACATTTCAAATCATGTCATGGATATGCACGATCAGTTATGCGTAACCTCATCAGCTGAATCCAGTGGCAACGTAGTAGTTGACTTATTAAAGTCGGAGTAGATGATACATATATTGGACATAATCAGAGTCATTGTACTACTATACCAAAATGAATTAAGCAGCTATTAATCAATAAATCATAAGACTACAGCCTCAAGTACACTATCAATCAATGTTTTGACAGAAGATTATAGACTGATGATAGCACAATTTGATATTTGAGAAATCTCAGTACAAACCTAACAAGCTAGTTTTAACAACTTAACATTAATCTAAGAAATTCTTGCAGTTAGGAGGTTGTGGAGATACCTCATCAGTCATCTCACAGAGAGGCACACGTTCGTTCTTGGTTGTCTACTGAAGATGATCACGTAATAATATGGATATCTTACTTGCAGCGTTGAAGGGGATACAGTACACAGCTCGTATGAACTTGCGCTGGGGACACATCAATAAGTTGTTTTTCAGTTCCTCTCCAAGACTTCAACTAATCATATCCTACTAATCACCAGTCACCGCCATGAACTTATTGCCATTGACCTGCTTACAAGCTGCCTTGGTTGGAGTGTTGAACTGGGGAACATATCCTGCACACACAAACTTCGTGTTCACTAACTAACGAATATGACCAAAAAATCTAAAAGAGTTTGTACATATACTTCTAATAGTGCTACACCTATATATAAAGTCTTAACATCAGATTCTATTATACGTAGAGAGCAACAAAAAAAAGATGATCTCCTGACAAATTTACACTCTAAAACTGCTAGATCTTTCATCATTTTGTTACGGCTAAAATATAATGAATCTGAAGTTGAGATTATGTATATAGGTGTAACACTATTAGAAGTACATATACATTTTTTTTAGATTCTTTTTATGATATTTGTTAGTTGGTGTGCACGGAGTGTGTACCCGAACTTATGTGTATAGGATACGTTCCCGTTAAACTGAACACAACCAACATAAAACAGAATTCAGAAGGAAAAAGAAAGAACAAGAAACCATATGATGGTATTGTGAGTAATAAGCTCCTGACATGTGTGGTTTCTATCACTCGGATGTCTTTAGATGTACTTAAAAAAGGCTCTTAAGCAAAGCACAGCACAAGATCAATTTGTACCAACAAGATGTCTGGTGAAGAGCAAAATCACTTTTCAAGTAGGAGTACTTGGCACCAATGAGCCCCACTGATTGTCAGTGTGTGTGAGGTCACAGTTTTATCATCACTGTCAGGCAGCATCCATGCCAATGAAGTGTGCCACCAACAACTCCAGCAGCTTATGCATGAAGACGTGAACAAGCATCTGAACTTTCCTGTTCCTCCAAACAAATATATGCCAACCTCTCCAAATTTCTATGCCTGTCTTGCCAACTTTCTGATCAATGACACGGCATGCAGCACGAGCAAATTAACAAAAGAAAACACCACCTTCTGAAACTTTTCTTTGACCAAACACCTCACCTTCTTGGCCGGCCGCCGGCCACCGGCCACCGGCGGCGGCCTGTTCCGGCGGCCGGTAGCCCGGCTGTCACTGTACCCGGACCAGAAGGGATTTTCTTGATACCTGCACAACTGTATATGTATTCTGGTAGCTCAGGACCATTCTGACAGTAAGCAGCAAGGGATGTTGCCACCAGCATCTGTTATTAATACTTCTCACAAATTGACAACCAAACAGAAAAAAAATCTTGAATTTATCAGTTGCCCATCAGAGTTAGGTACTCACTACTCACTCAATACTCATACATGTATATTTTGCAGATGTGCATTGCCACCCTTTCAGGATTCTCTGTGGATTGTGGCCATTGGATGATACACATTCTGCCTCAACATTGCAGGGTTTATGATATGCAGATGATCCAGCTAGCTAGCCAGCAGGAAACTGTGCACTTCTGGCAGAGTAATCAGCCAGTCAGGTGTGTGTATGGCTGTTCAGAATTATGCAAACATGTTGCAAATGGGGAGAGAGATTAGCTAAGCATGTGCAGCTGCATAATGTTAATTGGATAGAAAATTCTTAAATTCTCCCTCTCATGTGGATTATATGCCATACTTATACACCCAATCATTGGGCAGCAATGCCAATCTCCTCTCTTTATGTGTCTATGTGTGCCCCTTGGGAATCTCTGCAGCAACAGCACAGATCACAGCCAGTGAGGCCTGTAAAGTCAGTAAAGAAAGAAAGAAAAAAAAGAGAGAGAGAAACCCTATGCAATCAGCGATGCAATGCTGCTAGCTGCAGCTGCAGCTGCTGGGCTTGGCTTTGCATGCCATGGCTGCCAAGAGAGAGTTGTCATGGTTACATCCTTTTCACTTTCACTTTTATCATCATCAGTAGTAGTACTCATCCGTAAATTGCTCTTCTTTTTGTACATCCTTTCAGGTGTTTTGGATGGTTGCCACCCCTTCTTTTATTTTTTTCCTTGCCCTTCCTTCTCCCTCCCTTTGACCTTTGTTATTGCAAAACAGCATCGGATGCGCCGTAGAAAAGCTAAAAAGGAAGCCAATCAATCGTAATCCCTTTCTCATCTGGAGCAAAGATACGTGTAATTCTTTATAAATTCAGTGGAGGTGGTAGGTTCTAGACTTCTATAGATCACATGATAAGAACAATGCCCACAGCAAAAAACGCGTCGATGGGTCACTGACAGGTGAGGTCCTTATTTGATGCTCGTCAAGCTCTGAGGGAAAGTTTTTCTTTTTAGTAATAACTCCAATGCTTGCGGTGAAACCGTGTCGAAGGATCACTGATAGGTGGGGTCCTTTTTCAACAATGGTCAAGCTTTGAGGGGAAGGTTTTTGGTAGTAATAACTCCGATGCCGATTTTATATCATTTTAGATTATGAAACAAGATGAACACCAAGATTTGGTCTTTAAATGTGTTGGTTGCAACATCATGGCTGGAGGGAGGATCCTTGAGCTTCAAAGCACCTGGTTGGAAACATTTGCTACCAAGGGACCCAGCTTCAACCTCCAAATGGCCAATCAGTTGCCATGAGTTTATCATTGAAAACAATGTGCAGAGCCTTTGTTCATGTTGGTTGCAGACAAGCATACTGCCTACACTTTGAACAGGTTCAGACTTGTTCAGATTTGCAGCTGAAGCAGTGCAATGAATCAGTGCAAATGTGCAATGCATCAGTGCTAACAGGCACTGTGCTGCAACAGGGGAACACAACAAGATCCAGTACAGTTCATGTCATTTGGCTGGATGGAGATCCAGACTTGGGCTGCCTCCAAGAAAAGCCGGTAAGAGTGTGGCATTTGCCTCCATGACAAAGTTGGATCAGGCAGAGGCCTTGACAAGTTGTCGCGGCAAAACATAAAAGACGGCGAAACCAATAACAGGCTAAAGAACAACCCAGGATTGGATCCATATATCCCATGCATTGCAGGATAAGTGAATGGTGCTGAAGCTTCAGTTGGAATTGACGTTTTACAGGCTACACCAAACACGAGCTCATGGTAATTCAGGAACCTTTCAGAGCTCAGAACCAGCAACCTCAAGCTTACATTATGCCACTGCTTTCAGCAACTTCTTCCTCACAAGAACTTCAGGGTTTTGGTCATCTCCTCGACAAGATAGTATTCAGAGAGAGCTGTGACAAAACTACTACCCATGATAATCAAAGCATTCAAAAACCACATCGAATCCCTCTCCAAAAAACCTACATCAAATCAGCATGACAGTGTTTGAATTGAAGCACTTCATCAATAATGCTGTTTACTGTGGCAGTGTGGTATTCTTTCCTCCTCCGAAAGGATGTAGTCATTCAGAGGAAGTTGCATGTACTTTTCATGACTACTGATCACCTAAACACTTCATCAACATGCGCGAAGAGCAGCATTATTTGAGGGTAATTTCATATATGACTCCTTCAAGATTTGAGATGGTTGTTCTTGTCCCATCCACCTCTTTGACATGCATTCCATGTTTTTCAGCTTCCTTGAGCACTAGAACATCCATGCTGGTAATCAATGAGAGCAGCCGTGTCTTAGTTAAGCAAACACACAAGTTATTTTTAAATGATCTATCGACACTTGAAGTAGTACAAAATCAATTAAAGTTAGATGGAGAGTAAAATAACCAAAAAAAACATGGGATGACTTCTTGAGAGTTGGGATTGCTCCAGATTTTACTGGAATTTGTTACGAGAAGCTCCAAAAGATTCCAACTAAGTGAGAGGGACAACACTAAATAGCTTAATTATTTTTTACCACCTTTCTGTATTGCAGTTTTTTAAACAGTACAATCTGGACATACCAAGTATTATGCTGGCAGTATGTGCAAGATGTCAGTACAGTAATCACATTCTGGCAATACCAAGTAAAATATCCACAGTATGCTGCTACCTGTTCTAGCCCAGTTAATTGTAATCAAACTACTGCAAGCCAACCTGTATATTCTATTTGCTCATGAATGCAACTGGAGTACTGGACAATCATTTTGCAGAGGACAATGAACTGTCAGGTGCAGAGTATCTCTAACAAGCGACAAGCTGACGAGAGAATGGGTGACATAACACCTTGTTGCCATGAAAATCTGCAGAACTTCTGTAGATCTACATGTCACTAGGAAAAAGATTTGCCTGTGACCATCCTCTCTAAGTATTCATTAACGCTAGATCATATTTCAGATGTTTAATCTGCTTTACATTTGAATCCATCAGATCAATATATTTTGGATGCAGCATTTTGATTATTTGGTGCTATTGATGCACTCCTGATTTCACTTGTATAAATCTTTGATCAGTTCTATCATGACTACTCAGCTACTTTTCATACTAAGATATTCATTATTCCATGTGTAGCAAACCCAGACCTATAGTACAAGCAAGTTAATCGGTATATTAAAAAGAATCAATAGCTAAGTCAGTCCTTGTTCTTGGTAGACACAATAAGGATACCACCAATAAAAATGTACCTATTCCATAGTTTTATCAATAAAAGGTACAATCATTTATATTTTGATCAGAAATGACACACGCATTAAATTGGCTTTCCTAACTTGGAACAGCATTCGGGTACACGATTTCACAAAATATTAGAAACTCTGGTAAAATATGCTCAGACTAAAAGATAATGAGTTATTGAGTTGAGAAAACACATACACTTTAGTTCGTGATACATAAGCCAATATGAATCTACATTTACTGGCCTGAATACAAAGAAGCCTCTCTACAGTATCAAAGAGACAGGAAATGCTAGATTGCTGAAAGCTTTCTGCGAGTCAAGGTTCACAAAATTCACAAGATGCAACAATCGATATACGATTATATGTCAGAAGGAATAGAAAGAGAAAGGATCAGAACTGAAATTAAATCACGGGAAAGTAAGAAAGAAGAAATCACAGCAAAGTAAGAAAGAAGGATATAAATATCAGCTCCAAGGATGAGATCAAATCCAGAAGGATGTTTCTCAATGATATTGCTTATATGAACATAGTTTCCCCACTCTAGCTTCTCTGCTGTCAACACTGCAACAAAAGTATCAGTTCTATTTGATATCTGGAAGATTTATATTTCAGTGATTCACATAATGATGAAACATAATTAACCAGAAGTTAAGAAGTGGTAACCTGCATTGGCATTCCCAGAACATGACTGCATCTCTATATTCTTCTTTATAATCTGCCAAACAATCTTTGGAATAAATAGATGCAACATTTATATAGAATAAGTAGATATGCAAGTGGCACAATTGAATCATCCTTGAATATTTTATAATGTATGACTATGACACCACTTTCTAGAATTTGAAGATAAAGCAGCTGCACCGAATAATATGTGAACACAATGTGAAAGTCTCAATATCTTCTGTATTATGTCAAACTAAGTGATATCACTGGAAGATATTCTTAAGGTTTGAAGCTTGCCTCTAGAACTTCATCATTGTGATCAGTCAAGACAACTTCTTTGCAGAAACGGCTGCACAATATGCCAGTAATGCCTGAAGCAAGTCACAAGCTCACAATACTGTCAGATTTTCCAAGATCACAATACTGTCAGATTTTCCAAGATCACAAAGTGAAGTAAAACATGAGAGGAGAATGCCCTCACCAACCCCAGATCCTAGCTCAATTATTGAATGATCCTTCACAGTCTCAGGATGTTCAGACAAGTAGGTGTTCATCAGAACTGCACCTGGCCAAACTAACTGTCCAGTAAGATCATAATCAGCTGCCACAAATCATTAGAATGTTTGTAAGTGTTGGCCCCGTGATAAGGAAACAGCAAAATCTGGCGTTATGAAGTGCAATGCGGCATTGTGCCCAGAGCAAAAATACACCCAGACAAGTTAATGTACTGATGAGAGGTTCTAGTTTGTAAATAAGATTGTTCATATTTGTCCACTGCACAAATAGAAATAAACTTGAGTATATCATGCTCAGATCTAACTTTTGTGTTTCACGGAAGAGGTATCTCCAGATAAATAATAGATTGATAGTTACTATGTTACACAAAGCAGCATAGCCTCCTGGTTATAGAAGCAGACATGAAGGACAGAATGAAATGGGGTATAAGAGTTACATGGCGACACATATGCACAAAATGAAAACCCCGCCATTTTGTTTGATCATGTGAAACATGGACCATTCATTGTACTGACGTACTAGAATGACAATGTCTGAGTTGGAAGGGTTCCCAAAAGGGACAAGGTAAAAGTGGTCCTAAAACTACATGATTGGTGTAATGAAAACCCAGTTTGCTACTGCCCAAGCAACAAGAATATATGAACAGAACACATCACAACCATATCTTCCAGTTGAACTCATATGTAACACCAAATTCAGAGATGATGGAGTTCTTATCTATAGATGGTAGATGCTGTGCTATGATCTTAATTTATGATCATCAAGCTAAAAAGGGGTGGAGATACTAATTTAGTATCCAGTAACAGCTGATTCTGTAAATGAAGCAACAAACTCTGCAACTACTGCCACAACCCGGTTGAATAGAACAGCTCTGTTCTACATAGACTTCTTCACCAAAATGACAACCATACTGAGGGAGTTTACATAATACACACTAAGGAATTCCTCCGCGTCGCTCTCGCGCGGCCGGCTCGGGGGGCAAAAAACCCTAGCCGCCCGCGCCTCCATCCTTTTCCCCCCACCTCGCCGCCGGAGCTCGCCGGCGGCAAAGCCGGCAGCGAGCAGGGAAGGCAGCGGCGAGGCCTTCTTCGTGGCGTTCTCCCTCCTCGGCGCGACGTGGACGAGACGATGACGAAGCTCCCCACCGGCGTGGTCAAAGGTGGCGACGGCGGGGATGTGTGGGGAGACGGCGGATCCGGCGCCCCCAAGGCCGGATCCGGCCATCCCCCGCCTGGAGCTGGCGCGGCGGCGGCGCGAGGCGGCTGGGCGGCGTGCGACCGTGGTGGCGGCGCACGGCTGCCAAGCGACGCGGCGGTGGCGCGAGGCGGCTGGGCGGCTGTGGTGGCGGCGCGCTGCTGCCGAGCGAGCGGCACGGCGGCGGCGTTCCGGGCGCGGAGTGGCAGCTGGGCGCGGTGGCCGTGGCTCACCAGTGCGGGCGCGAGCAGCCAGGCCTCGGCGGCTGGGCAACCGATGCCACCGTGGTGGCCAGGTGGGGAGCGGCGGCCGGGCAATGGGAGCGCCGGCGGGTGGCGCCGGAGCCAGAGCGGCAATGTTTCCAGCGTCGGCGCATGCCCAGATGGTTGTGCTAAGGGAGCTGGCAGCGGTGGGTCGTCTTCCTCGTTGCCGGTCAGCACCCTCACCCTTCCTGGAGCTCCTCCCCTTCTCTGTGGGGAGTTTCTAAGCTGGATTGAGGCGGCAACTTGTCAGCGGGGGAAGCTCAGGCTGCTGAAGCAATGCCATCCAATCCCGGGTTCTCCTTCGACCAGATCTGGCGAGGAGGCCGGCGGGTGGTGGAACGGAGAGGTCCTGGGCCAGCTCTCAGGGATGGTGGTTCGATGAAGCCGGCCGACGGAGGGGCGTCGGTCGGGTGTGGCGGAAGCCATGAGCCGCCGATGTTCAGATGGTGGATTCGGATTGGGTGACGTACCACGGTGGTAGGGGGTTCCGAGCGAAAGCTTAGCCCAATTCTTTGGGCCAACAGTGACTTCGCCTTCGGGCGTAGTAACCCTCTTGAGGGCACTGTTGAGTTATCCCTCCTTCCTCGGCAAGGAGCTCTGGGTGAAAACCTTGTCCAGTCTTTGGATGGATGACGACGACGTCTTTTGGCGTTGCGACCCCCGTGAGGGCGTCGTTTTAGAGTCTTCGTGTCGTAGTGGTGTCGTTAGCTCGGTGGCGATCGGTCTCGCATAGCGATGGTTGGTTCGGTGCTTGGCTTTCCTCTCTGTAGTGTGTGTTTGGACGGTTGGCACATGGTTCAGGGCGTGTACTCTGGTGCACATCCTTCCTCGACAGCCAGCTGTCGATGTAAAACTTTTCTTGTAACTTTTCTTCCTATCTTAATTACATTGAATGACCTCCTTCGGTCATTCCGGCAAAAAAGACAACCATACTGAGCAGTAATGCTCAACCAACCATGCTTTTTTTTTTTGGCTCTAAACTAGGCTATCTTAGCAGTGGTTTCAGGCTTCCAGCCAACTAAATTTCACCCAGAACAGACTAGCTAAGTAGTAGAAATTAACCATATTTTGCATCACAATTGGGCATGATAGAGCAGCTTCCCGGAATCATTTCCTCATCAAAGATAACTATACCTCTACACTTAGCAAGAAAGAACGAGTAGGAGCAGGAGGTACTAACTGGAAGCAGCGCGGAGGCAGAGGAGGTGGAGCACTTGCGAGCCGAAGGTGAACGTAGTCATCTCGTAGCTTCCCTCCCAGATCGACGAACCCGGAAACGAATCGGGACAAAGATTCAGCACACCAGCAAGCCGATGCAGCTCGACCAAACAAAAATCCGCAGAGAGCGAGCTACCGAAGCACACCTGCGGTCGACGAAGAACGACGGGTCCAAACAGACGACGTCGTCTTCCTCCTCCTCCTCCTCCTCCCGCTTCTTCCCTTCCTCCCGCCGCTCGCTCGCGCTGCCGAATTCCGCCATCGCCGCCGGTGACTGCAACTGAAGTGGAGGTGGCGGCGGCGGCGAGGCGGCGACCCAAACCCTTTATTCGCTCGTGGGCTATACAAAGGCCAGAGTCATGGGCTCATAATCAAGTTCGGCCCAAACTCGATTACACAAGGCCCAACTAAGTAATAGGCATTAAATGACGATTTTGCTAGTAGTGGAGTATATAGTAATCCCCTGTATTCGTGGCCAATTTTTTTCTAAAAAATTTCACATATGTAAATATATTATAATCATAGTTTAATTATATTATAATTGTATGCAACTTTCGCATGATTAGATTCATACAAGTAAAGAAGGAAAAAAATCACGTGTGTATAGGTGAGGAGATTCCGTCACAAGGCATTCGCTTCATGGAAATAGTATCTTTGAAAATTTACATACAATTTTTATTATAATTACGTTACATATAATTTACAAATAATTACATTATATTATATTTACATATATTAATTATTTTCTTAAAAAAACTATGACAAATGTATTAGCTGGTCCCTTAAATGAAATGGGCCGTGGAGGTGGGCCGGCCCAGTAGGAGTGGAACGTTCTAGAGGGCCCTGGAGAGGGGCAAGCCCGTAAATTCGCCGCCGCGTCGCCTCCGCCTTAAAACCCTAAACCCCACGAGCGCGGCGGAGGCGATCGAAGAGTGTAGAACTTCTGTTCCGTTTTTTTGCTTGCTTCGCAAGAAGAAGAAGAAGAAGAGGCGGCGGCGGCGGCGGCGATGGCGAGGCGGCTGATCCCGTCGCTGAACCGCGTGCTGGTGGAGAAGCTGGTGCAGCCCAAGAAGAGCGCCGGCGGCATCCTCCTCCCCGAGACGTCCAAGCAGGTAGCCGCCTCGTCTCCCTCCCGCACGCTGTTCTCCCCCCCCCCCCCCCCCTCCATCTCTCGTGGTGCTACTGCTGCTTGTGCTTGCTGCTTCGAGTTGGCTGCGAGTGTGGTGGGATCCGGTGAGGGGAGTGTTTAGATCTTGGTGCGCGCGCGCGCGTGCGTGGGGGTTAAGTTGGATGTTTGATTTCGATTGCCTCGTGTAGGATGCAGATGGCTAGGAACAGTTAGTTGAAATTACTTGTTCGAATGACGCATGATTGTGCTTAGCGGGGTCAGATTGCGTTTTTGTAGGCCGCAAACTGTTAATACATTGCAATTGTCGTAATTGAGATTTGGTTATGCATGCCGATGTCATTAGTCTCTCGTAAAGAATTGTTTTTTCTATTATTTGCGCTTTGGGATTATTATCATGCTGGATTTGCTAGTTATACTGTTAATGTTTTACACTAGGTTGCATCACCTTGTTAATGTATATAACTCTAAATGTTCCGCTGAATCCAGCTCAACTCTGGTAAAGTGGTGGCTGTTGGCCCTGGCGAACGTGACAAGGATGGCAAGCTGATCCCTGTTGCTCTCAAGGAAGGAGACACTGTTCTCCTGCCTGAATATGGTGGACTTGAGGTCAAGCTTGCTGCTGAAAAAGAGTATGTGAACTATATCTCCATTGCTTTACTTGTTAGCGAGAATGTACATTTCGGCATATTGCTAGGGCAATATAATTACCACTCGTTGCTTACTATCATAGATGATAGATCTTGTAGTGCTTTCATAGTACAATAATGTGTATGAGCCCCATTGGTTGGCCTAATAAGCCAAAGCAAAAGCATATATTTGAATTTTCAAACTTGAATTTGAAGTTGATTTTAAGATATTTTTAACGTAATTCTTTTTAGCATTGGCTTTTAAGTCATTACGAACAAATATATAAAAGTTTTACCTATAAATTAACTTTTATTCCCTAATAAGGGAATATGCGCAACCGATGAGGCTCTCATGGCCTCTATCGGCAACATGCTATTCTGTAGCACCGTCGTTTATGGCTATCATGTAGTAATTACTTGTGAATGCTACAGTTAGGAATTGATCGAATACTTGGTGGTGGTGTTGCTGAAGAACCAGGAACCGCCCTTGCTTCCTCATTTAGGCTGCTTTCTTCTGGTAGTCCAATATTTAGAATGCTTGCTGTTGCTAGCTATTGGTTGAACGTTGAGTGGGAAAATGATCTATTATGATGATTTTTGTTCATCCAATTTCTGTATGTTCCTTTGTCTGATAGTTATGCTGATACTGTTGCTGTCAGTATATGATATAAATTATGTTTTACCATTGCTCTAATAATCTTTGCATCTGGAATTTCAGGTACCTTCTCTTCAGAGAGCATGACATCTTGGGCACCCTTGTGGACTGATTTGGATCGTCATGAACGCCATCAGTAATCAGTTGCGCTAATGCAAGGCATGTTTTTTTAGTATTGGATCGACGGGACGCAATCCTCCAGACACAACTGTCTTTTATGATGTCGTAGAATTTTGGCTAAGAACATCATGAACTTGCAAAAGACTGTTGCTTCCTTTATCTGTTGCGATGAAATTCAGTAAACGTTAACGCATCTGAAGAGCCGCTTCCTTTTTAATCTGCTCCTTGTCTTCTATGCATGTTTGTGTTCTTTGTATGCTGGTTGGATATGTGTCGCTGTGACCCGAGCTTAATGCGGAGAGATCGATAAGCGGATGTGACTATGATTCCCTCGTTAAATAGTTGATTGATTGAATTATATAACCGTTTTCATCCCATTTGATTGGGGAAATAAATCGCGCTCATCGCTCATCTATCTTGGATGAAATAGTTGATTGAACCCTCTTCACCTCTTATGCTTCAGGCTGTTGAAATCGTGAATTATCGCATGCAACTTTGCTGTAACAAATGTCATTTCAAACCAGGATTTAACTTAGTCGTCATTTCAAACCAGGATTTAACTTAAATCACAATATAGTATAAATCATGGATGTAGTAAACTAGGATATGTCGCACTGTATTCCGAGACGGAGGGATAATGTGGTTTTGTCATCTTTTGAAACTATTTTTTTCACCATTATCATTGTAATAAAGTTTGGCAGAACAGACAAATATACTTCTAGAACAGTTTCAGGCATTTTCATTGTCTCATGAAAGCTGACATAAATCCAATCACAAACAACCAATCAGTTGATTGGAACTGTCGTCTGTTCGGGAGGATGTAATAATCTGAAATAATGCGGCTAGCCCATGTCTATTGATATTATCGTCTATCACAATTAGCAGAATGATACAAGAACCAGCAATCAGAATTATCAACAGCGCCAGCACGCCGCGCCTCAATAAAATCCCTCAGTTTGGCGTCTGCAGATCTTTGAACAATATCTGGCTATAATTCATGATCGTTTCTCATAGGCATTCAGAAATCTTTGAGCAGCATCTAGGTTCAGCTCTTTGTAAACCTGGCACAGAGAACAATATCGTGAGATCTCAAGGCAGTTTTGCGTGGTGGTGGTAATTGAAGTGATGGGTGGGAGTCAAGTCCATACGAGTTTCTTATGGGCTTCTTCAAATGTCTTGCAGAACAACTCTGCTTTTGTTGCTCCAACCTGAGACAGTAACCAATAACATATTAGTGCGCAATCAGATAGGCCTGTTTCAAGGAGAGATGCCACTGAGCACTCAACAGCGCCATTCCCTCTTAACCAACAAAATATGTACCATACAGCCTCAAAAAACAGTGCATGTAGGATGTAGCTTACAGATGTACTATTTATATTTACCAGCTTTAATTGATGGACACCTCAATTTTTTCAAAAAAAAAAAAAAAAAAATCCAGGACAGCCATGCTCACGATCATTTTGCCAAATATCTAAAATCTCTTACCAAAGTTCTTAACCGCATAACAGCAGACTTTTATGACAAATAAAATCGCATCCAAGGAGATCTTTGATTTATTCCTTACTGATCTACTTATTCATATAACCGACACATGATATTAAACAATCTTTTTAAAACTTTCATATTATACTGAGCAGGTAGTTTTGTGAAACAAAGTGAAATATATATAGAGGAAATCCCACCTTTTTCTCAGCAACCATCTTCAATTTTTTCATGAATTGATCTGAGAAACACGCAAGAAAATTCATCAATATCAGTATATGTAAGCTGGTATTCTTTATTGAAGGGCAGCATATGAGAAATACATCTACAACTGCAACCAAAGTCTTCATCCCCTTATTCACTGTTCATGCAAGTCCCACAGGAAGTAACTGACCTCAACTCAAGTCATATTACAAATATCACCAAGCTACTGCACTAGAGAATATATTTGTCTATTCTAAAAAAATCAATACTACCTCCATCCCCAAATGTAGCTATTGTCCAGGTGCATAGCTAGAAATAGATACAATTTGTGACAGAGGTAGTATTATCTTCCAATCTTCATCTCCACAACTATTTTGAAGATCTATTCCTTATGATATTCAAAACTGCACATTGCTCAGAACACAGCCTTTCCTTATCATTTCAGTGAGATACATCTATAGACTTCTCCCATGAGAGGGACTTGTGCTGCAAGTATCTCATCAATTTCTACAACCTTGTGCCAAAGTGTACTTAAGTTTGAAGGCCACAAAAAAGATCAGTTTGTGCGAGTGTCTATTTCAACTCTTTTGAGTGTTCTGGTTCTCAACTGAATACTGGTAACTCAGACTGTTGTTACAGCTCAGTTTAGCCATCCAGGAAATCAAGCTTCCATATCTACTCCCTATTAATCTAGTTTGGTTAAACACAGCTTCAGTTGTTCAAGTCAAGGACAAGAAAATCCTAAATGGGGAATTCAATACCTACCTGACCCAATTCGTAAAGAGTGATCAAATGATTTCTGGACCTCAAATTGAAGAGAAATTGATATGTGCTGTGAATATGAGTCCAGCAACATGCCAAGTTGATCATTAATATGGAATTAAGTCCCATGGAAGTCATGAGTATGTCATGTCTAACCATGGAGAATGAGGATTGTGGTGTGAAATGACAAACCTAATGCAGCAGGGCCTCAGAATAAAGGCCCAAGGCTAGTTAGCAATTGGAAGAAGTGAATAAGTTCCCCCATGGGATTCACATGAACAGGGATGAAGCAGGAAGAGCAAACTTTATGGTAGTGACACAGGACGTCATTCCAGCATAAGAATATAAAGTTAAATGGGTATTGCAGGTTTAGTTTTCTGCTATAATAATTGGTAAGATAAGATTAAAAGCAGAGCAATCAAATATTTATCGATAAGCCTTCAGTACCAGATGACTCATTTTTGTTGCCCCTTGTTGCCTCCTGCAAACAATAGCTTTGTTAGAAATAATTACAAAATACAACTAGGTAGCATTTAGATAGTTAAATTAGTTCATACACACCTGAGCCCATGATTGCTGTGTGCTGCCTTTGCTTGATGCCCCTGATTCAGCCTACATCCGGTGAAAAAAATTTCATCAGTTCATGACCATATCACGAGATCTTCAAACAGGAAAACAAGCACTGACCATATTTACTTCAGATCATTCTTCATTGAAGCATTGCCCATTGATGTTTCCATTTCAATTTATTTCCATTTCAATTTACTTATTATTGCAGCAAACATTGTTACCGTTCAACCCAGTTTTCTATTTATGAAAATGAGCTCTACCATCTAGTTCTCTCTCAACCATAGCCTCCAACTCAATGTTATGCAGAGAAAAACACAAACATGCTTGCAAATAGCCTGTTAAAAGTTATTCCTAATATTAACCTACACACTTCAAGGGGCTAAAATTAGTGTCACTAAAAATAGCCTGGCCACATAAATGGCATGGGAAACACAATTGCATGGCTCTGTAATTGAAGTAGCACGGTTATATTGAGATATGACCAATTTAGTGTATCTCTAGCTTTTAAAACCATCTGAAGTACAGAAATAAAAATCCTACAGCTCTACATCTTCAAAAGAAAATTCCAGATGTACTGCATTCTAGCATCCTTATATTGTTAAATAAAAAAAAAAAGAGTTTTCATCTCTCTATCTCATTTTAACTATCATCACTCAGGCAATTACCAGTGCACTATCATCTCTACAACTTCTACTGTGCAAACAACTCAGGCTAGAAGACAGGTTCATGACGCAATTCGACGGATCAGTATAACCAAAGTGAGATTATCTCAACATAATACGTAATCCAGTCTCCACGCACATCAGCCCAAGGCCACAAATCAACAGCCACCCAAATCAACCAACCCATGCCCTAAAATCGAGACCCCTCTTGCTGCCCCCCAACTCAAGCACCTGAACTGCTAGATCGCCGCCGAAACAACGACTCCCCCGCCCTACACGTGCTGGAAACGAGAGAGTAGGGTATGAGAAAGGGGCGGGGAGGGGAGGGGGTGGAAATTACGCAGTAGTCGCGAGATCGGACGACGGGGAAGAGCTCGAGCATCCGCCGGAACTCCCTCTCGTCCATGGCGACGCGCCGCCGCCGCTACTCCGGCGGTGAGCTCCGCCTCCGCCCGCGCTCGTAGGGTTCGATCCGATTCGAGCGAGCTCCTCCTCTCCCGATTCGTTGCTCTCTCGCTCTCGAAGCCTCGAACTCGCTGGAGACGAGACGAGACGACGACGGCGAGTCCAACCCAGACGGAGCCGACGTCTACGTGGCGCAGTCGCTCGCTGGATTATCGAGTCCAACTCCAACCTGGTTCAGATTCCGGCCCAAAAAAACCTCTCGAGGTTTTGGGCCTCTTCTAGGCCAGGCCCATTGTAAGAGCCCAGAAAAGACAATTAAATGGGCACGAAACCAACACTGCATCTGCAACGTGTACGTTTAGGCTGAGTTTGGGAAAATACACAAAACAATGTGAGATATTAATGCATGATTAATTGAGTACTAATTATTTTAAATTTTAAAAATAGATTAATATGATTTTTTAAAGCAACTTTTCTATAGAAATTTTTTATGTAAAAAACTCACCGTTCAGGAGTTCGGGAAGTGTGCGCGCGGAATACGAGAGAAATCTTCTCTATCACCCCTGCCGAACGCAGCCTTATAAGAGCAAAGCAAAAGTATTTTCAGGCTGTGTTCACCTCAACATTTCTCTTTTTCGCGTACATGCTTTTTAAACGGAAGTTGTTTAAAAAATCATATTAATCTATTTTTTTAAAAAAATACTTAATTAATCATATGCTAATAAATCGCTCCGTGAAGAGTGAATGAGTTCCCAACACTGAAACAAGCGTACCCATAGTTCAGACAGATGCATTTTCAGAGTTGAGAACAGTGTATTCAGGCTCTATTTTTACCTTCAACTTCAAATTTCAATTTTTTTTGTTAGCACGTTTTCAAACTGTTGGACAGTGTGTTTTTTAGAAAAAAAAACTATATAGAAGTTGTTTAAAAATCAAATAAACCGAAATTTTAAATTTATAATACTCTATCCGTACTCGTAAAGGAAGTCGTTTTGGACAACGACACGGTCTCCAAAACATAAATTTGACTTCTTGTTTCTATAAAAAAATATTTATTAAAAATTAATATATGTATAATTTTAAGACAAATCTATTCATATAATTTTTACATTTTTAAACTTAACAACTTGAGAATTACTCACGATTTATATTCCCAAAGTTTGATTAAATATTGTTTTAAACGACTTACTTTATGAGTACGGGGGGAGTAGTTAATACTTAATAAATAATATGCTAGATTGCCAGTGAGTTCTCTTGTTTCGCGCACGCTATCTTCTCCAGTAAGATGAAACGAACGGGCCAATCCACCTTTTATTTTTTTTTTCCAAATTACAACAGCAAAAGGATCAGCACTTACAAAACATAGTCGAACAACACACAAGCGACAAATCAAATTTTCGAAAAAAAAAATTGTCCGTGCAAATTAACAAATGAGCAAATCTCAAACTGGCTTAAGCTAGCTACTAGTAGCTGTGGCATCTGGACATGATGGGCGGGTCGGCGAACGGGCCATCGAGCACGCCGCGCGCCATGATCCGGTACACCGCCTCCGTCATGTGCAGGCCGTCCCACGAGATGCGCCGCGACGGGTCCGCGCACTGCGTCGCGCCGGGGTCGGAGCAGTGCACGGTGAAGTTGCCGTTGTACGGCCCGCCGCCGGCGCAGCACGCGGTCAGGGCGGCGCCGGCGTCGAACCCGCTCGCCGCGGGGGCGGACACGAGCTCCATCACCTCGCCGTAGTAGTCGGCGTAGGCGATGGTGACGCCCGGGTGCGCGGCGCGGAGCTCGGCGACGCGGCGGCGGAGGAGCGCGTTGTGGAGGGCGGCGAGGCCGTCGTTGAGCCCCCGGAGGCAGCCCGTGGCGGGGTCGCGGTCGCCGGCGCCGCCGTCCCGGAAGAGGAAGAGGAGGCGCGGGACGCAGCCGAGCGGGAAGAGGCCCGGGACGTAGACGGTGGTGGCGCCGAGCCTGACGAGCTCCTCGACGGCGCCGGCGATGTAGCGGACGACGCGCGGCACCAGCGGGCGCACCCACTCCAGCGTCTTGTTCTGGAACAGCGGGTGGAGGTAGTCGTTGCCGCCGAACTCGCCCACCATGAACACTGACCTCGCCATCACCTCCTTCCGCTCTGCAAATTCATACCACCGTCGTCATTGATCGCAGCTTCGTATCTTTATTTTTATCTATTATAAAAGTTAAGATATTTTTATCAGGATTTTGGTACGTCATCCGTATTTGAGTCGGTTTTAATCTCTGCTGCTTAAAATCCGTAATTTTAGAAATGGCGAAAAAAAATCATGTGGGAATAGAAAACGCGTCGTAATAAAACGCTAAAGAAAAACAGCGAAAAAAATCCGATCCGGACTGGAACGGAAAAAAAAAGTGGCGAAAAAAAGCTGGAAAAAAAGAAAAAACCACCGTACAAAAATAAAAAAAGTCGCCGTCCATAAAAAAATAAAGAAAGTCACGCGAAAAAAGAAACCGCCGCCTAAAAAAGGGGAAATTAGAACCATACTATTATAATTTTGCAAAATTTGAGATATGCCATCCTGACCCACATGTCATTGACTCATGTGGGTACTACATGTCATTGAGATACCAATTTTTTATGCGGAAGGGTCTGCGCACATTGTGAGGATTCTTTTTTTTATCTGATCGGTTTTTTTTGTCGTCGGGCCGAATCCTAGCACCACCGTCACATCGATCGGCTTTCTCATGCTTTCCCTCCGCCGATTGCAAAAATCAATTCTCCACTACTCCATCATCATTTTTCCCATAATTTTTCCTTTTAGTTCCGCTTTAATTCTCCTGATTCAATCTCTATTTTTAGAAATCACCATTTATATCCTTGAGTTTTGTTTCGTGGATTCGCTCTGATTTTGATAAAAACGGAAAGAAAAGATCGAGTGAATAAAAGCCCTCAACCAATTTTGAGAGATTGAGAAGAAACATTCGACCAGATTTAATGGGGAGTATCGGTTCTGGCATCGTACTACATAGGACTATCTTCGAGGTTGAAGATGGCAATCTACTATACGAGCTAGCCTTATAGCTCTACTTGTGGCCTAGGTCAAAGAGAAGTAGGTCAAGCAGAGGGAGATAGCTGGCTGGGGCGAGACTGAAAAGGATGGAAGAAAATAAGTTTTTATCCAAATCAAAGAGTACAATGTATAGCAATCAAAAATGTTTTTACCCGTTGCAACGCACGGGCATTTTTTCTAGTTTTTTTTAAAAATAAAAAAAATATTGAATTTTTGAGGATTTTGAATGAAAAAAAATGAATTAGAACACATTTGTTGGCAGACTAAACAAATTACCAAATTTTGCTACAGGACATCGCAACTTCATGGTTTTATAAGTCACTTTTTGGTGAAAACACTCTCAAAACATGGTTATTTGCCAACGGACACCGTGTCCATTAAAATAATAATTTCCGGTTGAAGAGGAGAGAGAAATCGCGTGAAATGCCAGAAATACTTTTGGACCCACATGTCAGCTCTCTTATCTCTCTTCTTTTCTTTTCTCTGTCTACGAGGCGAGGCGCGGCGCGGCGCGGCGCCACCGATGGCCGGAGCAGCGTCTGCGAGGCGGCGCGGGCATGGAAGCCTGGCGTGGGGCGCAGCGAGGCGAGGCGGTGAGTGGAGGCCCAGTGCGGGTGCAGCAGCCATGCGAGCGGCGCGGCGTGGCAGTGACTCGCGGCGACACCGTGTGGGGTGCGTTCGGCTGGGGCTCGCGGTGGCCGTGCGGGCGGCGCAGCAAGGCGCAGAGGCTGTGAGGGCGCGGCGGTGGCGGTTTATGGTGACGCCGTGCAGCGGCTTGCGCCAGCTCGGCTTCGGTGCCTATTGGCCGCCGCAGGAGCTCACGCACCAGCGGCGCCGCGCTTCTGTGCCGCCGTCGAACCTCAAGGTGACCGCATTGGTGTCGCCAGGGTCCAGCCACCCATTCGGGCTCCACCTCACGCGCTTCGCTGCCGAGCTCGGCATCCCGTTCAAGTTCACCGCCCTCATGTTCGACCCCCTCAGCAACGCGTCCCCGCCCTTGGGACTCTCGGCTGCGCCCGACGAAGCGGTGGCCGTCCATCTCACGGCCGGCTCCGAGACCTTCTCACCGGCACCCACGCACCTCCGTGTCGTCAAGGAGCTCCGCCCCGCCGTTGTGTAAGGAGGAAAAGAGATAGAGAGATAGAGAGATCGAGAAGAGAAAGAGAGATAGGAGAGCTGACATGTGGGTCCAAGGGTATTTTTGACATTTCACACGATTTCTCTCTCCTCTTTAACCGAAAATTATTAGCAAATAACTATGTTTTGAGAGTGTTTTCCTCCAAAAACGACTTCGTGCGGTGTTCTGGAGCTAAAACTATGAAATCGCGATGTCCTAAGCAAAATTTGCCAAACAGTTTTGATTTTTTGGCCTGGAGTTTCAGAAATTACATTGCGTTCCAAAGTTGGTATTTGTTTTGATTAAGATGGAGATGAAGTAGAAAAACATTAGTGTATGATTAATAAAATTTTGATCATTTTGATCATTACAAAGTTAAAAAATAAATTTATACGATATTTTAAAGCAAACTTGTATATATATAAAGTTTTCTCATGAAATATTCCGTTTAACCATTTAAAAAAGTAATCAGAAGAACGAGATCTAACTACAGTTTATGACTATTCTCCGTACGTTCTTGATTAACAGTGCCGACAGTAATGCAGTTCCTCGCGTACAAACAAGCTACACTGACCTACAGTCTCAACGAAATGCTGCTGAATCAATGATTCATCGGACCAACACTCCAACAAAATGATCGATATAATTCGCTCATCGTCGAATATACATTAACAGTGAACAAAATTGAATCGTACACGAAGCATGTGTACGAATTAATTAAACAGCAGCATCAGCATAAATTCCAGTTAATTATTAATCATATCGCCGAGATTAATTATCTTATCTACTTGATTAATTAGTATAAAATTAGTGATGATATTAACCTTGTTCCGTGGAGGCGAGCATGGCGAGAACCTTCTTGAACCAGCCGACCTGGATGGCGAGGGAGTATGGCGTGATGCCGGCGACGCTGAGGTGCTTCTTCTTGAACAGCAGCTGGTTCAGCGCCGTCCCGCTCGCCACCGCGAAGTTGGCGCCGTACCGGAAGTCCTCCCTGCTCTTCCCGGCCAAGTACGGCGTCCAGTACGGGAACCCCAGCCTCTCCACTGCATCCATCCATCACGTCGTCGTCATCGTCATCGTCTCCGGAGGCGGCGGCGCTAGGTAGAGATAGCTAAGCTAAGCTCATGGGTGGTGCGTTACCGATGAAGTCGACGATGAGGCGGCCGTCGGACCAGCGGCCGGTGGGGCGGCGGAAGAAGGTCTCGCCGTAGGGGGAGCGGGCGACGGGGCCCGGCGAGGTGGAGTAGTGGATGAAGTTGCCGGTGTCAATCAGCGAGTTGCCGAAGGTGAACAGGTGGCTGTAGCACCCGCTCGGCGGCGCCGCCGTCGTGCCGTTCGCCGCCGACGCCGTGGCTGCGCACAAGGCTAAGGCGGCGACAAGTAAAGCCGCCACTGCGGGAGCAGACAACCGCGCCGGCCTCGCCGCCATGGTTGGAGCTTGGATATGCAAAATGGCTTCTCCAGTGGCGCCTCTCCTTTCTCGATTTGAGGCTATATATATAGAGATTATAATGACTCGGCTCGCTGCAAAAAAAATGCTTAATTACGACAAATTAATTACCAAAAATGTTTCGGTTAGAATGTGGCTTTCATCGGGAAGAAGACGATTTTTTTTTAAAAAAGAAAGATTACAAAATTTCCAAATTAGCTTTTTGATCGAGCTGGATTCATTGGTTATGATAATTTTTAAGATTGCGGTTGACTTTCGTACTGCGTTTAAAATTTTCCATTTGTTTTGCACTGTATTTCGTCAACTCATGCACAGTGATCACCTGATAAAGTAATGCTAAGAAGGATTTGGCAGTTGGGGGGTCAGCATAAACAAGAATCTCAGACGGATTAAAAATATAAAATTTGTACTATAATTTGTAATTGATGTGGCGATTTGGTGATCGAAGAACTGAAGAGGAACAGGAATCATCATCCGCTGCCTTGCGAGTATAGCATGAGTGATAGAGACTTGATCACGCAGTCAATTAATTTCGTACAGAAATGTGGTTCACGTGGCGTATATATTAATCATTTGTGCAGTAGACTGCTTGCTTTATTTTAATTAAGAAATGACGTGCAAGTGCAATCCTTCTGAAAGAAAATATGTTAATGAGTGTTATGAATCTTACAGCCTCATCTTTTCGCTTATGCTTATGTCTATCAGCCAAAATTTAAATTTTCAACTTGAAATTTAGAGTTGATTTTAGAGTTTTTTTCATTATAGTTTATTTTTCAGCCTTTGTTTTTAGGACGCTAAGAACACCTAATAGAAATTTTATTAACAAATTATTTTTTGTTTGTGAATATGCCGTTAAGCCAACTGATGGAGCCGTTACTTTCTCCGTCCCACAAAAAATGAACAAGTGAATAGAACACTACCTATACAATTCAGATTCGTTGTAATAGTGTTCCGTTCCATTTTTATGGGACAGTAGTAGTATGGTTGAAGAGACGTCACCTGCAAAACATTGTTCCTGAATAGTACGAACGATTGATTTTGCCTGTATCTACCTCAGGTTCGCCCATGCCTTCGGGCGCAACAATAATGGGCCTCACGTGGCCCGCGTTACCGTTTCGGCCCAACAAGTACGGCCCCACACGTAGGCCGTAATACATTCCGGCCCAGCTAATATGGGCCGCATGTGAGCCCGCGATTACGTTTCGGCCCAACTAGCGGTCTACGAGGCCCATAGGCGGGTGAGCCCCCGGTGTATAGGACCTGTTTGGTTTGGTATTGCCCTACCAAATTATTGGTAACTTTAATAGTAGAAAATACATGTTTGGTTTGCTACCAAATTTTTGCACAATAGTTCAAATTCAGGGCCTGTTCACTTTGATGCCATTTTTAATCTTACCAAATTTTGATAAAGTTAAAAAAAGTGACTATTGTTACCAAATTTTAGTAACTATATAAAAATTTTACCAAAATTTTGGTAAGTTGCTAAAATTTGGTAAGGTTTTTTTCATCAAAGGGCTAGATTCGTTTGAAGCCAATTTTTAACCTACCAACATCTTGGTAGTGTCAAAATATTGGCAAATTTTGACACCACCAAATTGGGTTAGTATTCAATTTGAACTATCGTGAGTAAAATTTGGTAGCAAACTAAACATACACTTGCTACTATTAAAGTTACTAAAAATATTTTGGTAGGGTAATAAATTGTTGCCAAACCAAACAAACCCAAAATGAACAGGCCTCAATACTACAAGATTTTGGTAAGGCGAAAATTGGCTTCCACCCAAAAAAGCCTATAGACTTGCCGTTATCGCGACGTGGCCTCTCCCCCGATCTCTCTCTCTCTCACCCGCATCACCACCGCCGCCGCCGACGAGCTCCGGTCGCCGCCGGCGAGAGGCGCCGCGCGATCCGGGAGATGCCGCCGCTCACGGGGCCCAAGTCCGGGGACGCCCTCTTCGGCAGCGTCGAGCGCGTCGTAAGATCCCGCCCCGCCCCTCCCCCGTGTTTGCTCCGCAGGGAGTCAGAAACCCCCACTGGATCTGGGCCCTGATCTGCTTCGTCTTGTTCGCAGAACGCGGAGCTGTTCACGCTCACATACGGGGCCATCGTGAGGCAGCTGCTCACGGATCTGGAGGAGGTCGAGGAGGTCAACAAGCAGCTTGATCAGATGTATGTGTGGTTTTCCTCTCTCTCCTCGGTGTTCAATTTTCTGGTTCAATTTTAGGGAGTTTTGGTGGGTACTTTGGATAGGGTTAGGAATTGAGATGGTGATCGTGTTATGGGAGTAGGAATTCGGAAATATTCACTTGCAACCCACAAATTACAGTGAAGCGGCTACAATGGCCTCAGTAAGAGGATCTATCTAGACTTTGCAATGGAATTTTGAGCAAACTAACTAACGTTCAAGTAGTCTGAATGATCGAAGTATTTGTAAAGGTAACTTTTAGTTAACTTCTTCGTGAAGGTGTATTACAGCGATTTGGGATTTAGAGGTTTAACCTTATACCTGGATAATCTGACTCTCCAATTTAGTGCAGATTTTACACCGCAACAAAATGGTGATTGATCATTTTGATATGACATTTCACGGCACCTTATATTCACTACACCTTCATGGTGCCATGGTCCAATGGGGGGAAATAATATGTACAAATTTATTACTCCTATATTCCAGTTTTAGAACTTCTTTACTTAGTTTAGCACTAATGGGGTTAGAGTGACATGACAATTAGTATGTGTCCATGTATAAGGATGATATTAACTGAATCTTGACTTTGAAGTAGTAGGATAATAAATCAAGTGGTTATCAAGTAGTATAGCTAATCAGTATCTATGGCTTGCTGGCTGCATTTTTTTTCATAATTTACTACTACTATCTGCCTTTGCCTTTTCGCTGTTTCCTAAATAAGTCACAGCTATATTTATTTTCACTTCGCAGGGGCTACAACATTGGAACTCGGTTGGTTGATGAGTTCCTGGCCAAATCAAATGTATCAAGGTGTGTTGACTTCAAGGAGACTGCCGATGTCATTGCAAAGGTATTTTTGTTAAACTTGTTATTATATGGTTCAGATTGAATAGGAACATTATCGGTCAACAACATTATTACATGTTTCCAGAGCTCATTGTCCTTTTTCAGATATCCCAGACTTGATGGTGCATTAAGATATGGGTGTATGGCCTAAAGTTTTTTTTTCTCTCCTTAAAACAGCTTGGCTTCAAAATGTTCTTGGGTGTGACTGCAACTGTCACCAATTGGGATGCTGAGGGTACAAGCTGCAGCTTTGTATTGGAGGACAATCCTCTTGTAGATTTTGTTGAACTTCCTGATACTTGCCAAGGTCTTCAGTACTGCAATGTGCTAAGTGGAGTTATTAGGGGTGCACTGGAAATGGTTAGTTTTTCAGCTACCTCTACCTTCTCCTTCCCTCTTCATGTTGAACGATCTATAGATGCATGACAGGATGTTGTCGTTTTCGTATCAGAATTCTCATGGTCTTGTTATACATATTTAAGTTAGTTCATAATGACTAGATGACTGTTAAGGTGCCATCAGCGATCAACCTGCTCTATTATGTGGGGTTATGCCATAGTGTTTCTCACCATAATAGCATAACAAAATTTCCTTTATCAGCACATGATATTTTTATACTTGTTTATTAGTCGAGAGAAATCTTTTACAAGTGCTACTCTAATTGAATTGCAATTGTCATATAGGTGTCTATGAAGACAGAGGTCACATGGGTCCGTGATATGCTTCGTGGGGATGATGCCTACGAGATGCGAGTGAAGCTTACCAAACAAGTCCCAGAGGAATACCCCTACAAGGATGATGACTGACTTGACGATTTCGTGGATAGTTTCTCAGTTCTCACATGATGCTTGTTTGCTCGTCTGGATTTCCCTTCTTTCTTCTTTTCTTTCCTCCGTGACTGTGATTCTGGTTCGACTTGGCTGGATGCTACATGAGATAGCTGGGCATTATATTTTATACTTGCACTTTGCACGGCAGCATGTATTGTAGAAATCTATCATGACTTCTGAATTTGTTTGCTAAGTTTGACAAGAGCTTTTACGATGCTTATGAGATTTCTTCTAGCTGTGTTGCCCGGAAATCTATATAAAGAGGCTTTTTAGCCTGATTTCATGGCACACATTGATCAGCGGTTGTGCTTCTCCCTGATAAACAGATTGTTAGGGAATGATCTTATGTTCAGTGACAAAGGCATAGTGTATTTAGTATTTAACTGCATATGATCTCAATCCTGACGATAATGGGGTTACCCCTTCTCTGCGGTTACCGAGCAAAACCAAGAAAAACTAGATAATTTTTTTATCAACAAAATATAAAAAATGCTTAAATTATTTTTAAACTTGGTCAATATGCATGATGTTTCTTTTTTCGGCTACATGGCAGACGCGCAAACATTACTACACATACAATAACACACTTACACACGAGAGAATGTCCCCCCAATACACACTTAAGCCTGCGTCATATCTTTGGTCTCTTCAACTCACTTACGTATACATAATATTTGTGTCACTAAATTTAAATTTATGTTGAAAACTCACTTACGTATACATAATATTTGTGTCACTAAATTTAAATTTATGTTGAAAACTCACTTATGTATACATAATATTTGTGGAAATTAGGATTTTACCCCTACTAGGTGACTTCATGCATCAGTACATAGGTGGCTCCCCTTCAGTATAAGCAACGATAAAAGAAGCTCTCCTCGAGGTTTCCAAAATAGAATCAGCTCTACTCATCGTTGTTCTACATAAAATCTACCGATTCGAATATTCAAATTTTAAAATTTAATTTTGAAGTTAATTTTAAAATGTTTTAATATATATTTTTTTAGCGTGAACTTTTAAGTCGCTAAGAATATATATAGAAGATTTACTCGTAAAATATTTTTTGGTGGCTAATAATCGGCTTATAAGTTATAACGTTCTAATCGCGACCCTTCCGTTCAAAGGAACGGTTGAATGGTGGTGTTTGGATCCAAAGACTAAATTTTAATCTCTGTTACACCGGATGTTTGGACACTAATTAAAAGTATTAAACGTAGACTAATAATAAAACTAATTGCATAAATAAGAGCTAATTCGCGAGATAATTTTCTAAATTTAATTAATTTATAATTAGCACATGTTTATTGTAGCATCACATAGGCTAATCATGGATTAATTTCACTCAATAGATTCATCTCGCGAATTAGTGCAGGGTTATGAAATGGGTTTTGTCATTAGTCTACGTTTAATACTTCTAATTAGTATCAAAACATCCGATGTGACAGTGACTAAAATTTAGGCCCCGTTTAGTTCTCCCACAAAAATTTTACACCCTATCACATCGAACGTTTGAACACCTGCATAAAGTATTAAATATAGGCTAAAAAAATAACTAATTGCACATATTGCGACTAATTTGCGAGACGAATCTTTTAAGCCTAATTACTCTATAATTTGACAATGTGGTGCTACAATAAACATTGCTAATGACGGATTAATTAGGCTTAATAAATTTGTCTCGCTGTTTACTGACGGATTATGTAATTAGTTTTTTTATTAATGCCCGAACAACACATGTGACACCACATATAATACCCGATGTGACACGCCAAAATTTTACACCCTGAATCTGAATACCCCCTTAGGCTGTGTTCACTGGTGGGGAGTTTGAAACTAAACTCTCCGCACGGAAAACGGAGCATTACATTAGCACTTGATTAATTAAGTGTTAGCTTATTAGCTTTTTTTTTTCAAAAATAGATTAATATGATTTTTAAGCAACTTTTATATAAAAACTTTTTTTTTCCAAAAAAAGAACGTACCGTTTAGCAGTTTGAAAAACTTACGCGTTGAAAAAGAGAGGGGTGAGTAGGGAAAAGGGGATTCTGAACACACCTCACTTAGAGCAAGTTTAATAGTATAGCCCACTACTACTCCAAATCATTTATAGTCAATATAATAGTTAATTCATACAATAGTTGCTTACTACACTATTAATACCTGGTTCCACCTGTTATACACATATTATGTCTTGGAGTCCGTGCTGCAGCTAGCTACATATCTGTAGCCTGCTACTCTTTTCTCACTTCCTTTATCTCTTTAAAATATGTTTATAGATGGCTTATAGCCTATATTGTACATTTGGACACAACTACACCGAAAGTGCTAGCTAGATAGTGTTAAAGAGAGACACCATTCTTTCTAAAAAAAAGCTACTAGTACACTCAATATCTATGTATTTTTTTTTCTTCTTAGAGAAGTTTCTCTTAAATTACTCATCTGATTTATAATCCGATTACACCGTTGTGTTCGTAACAATTAAATCTTTACAACAAGATCTCACATGATTATATTTTGATGAAAAATCACAAATGACTTTTATGATATGTCTAAATTACTTCTAGATTTCACTAAGTTACTTCTTAGACATATAAAAGTAAATTCAGTAAAGCTTAAAAGTAATTTACATATATTATAGAAGTAACTTATAACAAAAAGAAAGTAACTTTAATTTAGAACTATATCTAGATTCATTAACATCTATATAAATGTGGGCAATACTAAAATGACTTACATTATAAAATGGGGGGAGTAACTCTCTGTAGTATAAATAATTATATTGTGAGTGAGCTGAAATAAGAAACTATGTAGAGTAAATTCGTAAATAAAGTGTAGAGAAGATTTATAAAGTCCACAAAATATAGAATCAACTAAAAACAATAATAAAAATAATCAACTTAGAGCATTGTGAATGTATAGAAGTAATTTAGTCAAATCTGAAAGTAACTTATATATATATATTATAAAAGTAACTTAGTATATAATAAAAATAATTTATAAATATAAATATTTTTTCATCGTAATATAATCATGTAAAATCTTGTTGTGAAAATTTAATTGTAACGAACACAATGGTGTAATTGGATTGTAAATCGGATAAGTAATTTGAGAGAAAATTTTATAAGAAGGAAGACAAAAGACACATATATCTAAGAGGAAAAACAGCACGCACATCAGCACGTGTAGCAGTGATTCTTCCTACAATTGGATCGTCGCTGGTTAACACTGGTTAAAACCAGGTACATTTGTACCTGCTCTTATCCAAACACTAACAGATAAGGGCGAGAGTGCGAGACAGTAAATATTCCCCAATCTTTCACCCACCCAACCAGGGAAGTCGAGTGAAACTCATCTTCTCCTTCCGCTTGACTTGCCCCCATTCGATTCAAACACCCCCCCCCCCCTCCCAACCCCAAACCCTTCCCTCCCTCCCTCCCCCATGGCCTCCTCCTCCCACCGCGGCGGCGAGGACGGCGACGACGAGCCCTACCTCCTGGGCTTCATCGTCGCCAACGCCGTCGGCCTCCAGTACTACGAGGGCGGCCGAGCCATCACCCGCCGCGAGAGCGTCGGCCTCGTCCGGGAGCCCCACAACCCCCACGACGCCAACGCCATCCGCGTCGACAACGCCCGGGGCGGCACGCTCGGCCACATCGGCCGCCGCGCCGCCGCCGCCCTCGCCCCGCTCCTCGACGCCGGCCACGTCGCCGCCGCCCACGGCATCGTCCCCAAGCCCGCCTCCAAGAGGCTCTACAGCCTCCCCTGCCAGGTCCACCTCTTCGCCCGCCCGCCCCACGCCGCCCTCGTCGCCGCCGCCCTCGCCGCCTCCGGGATCGACCTCATCCACGTCGACCACCCCGAGTTCGCCCTCTCCGAGTCCGCCATCGTGCAGGAGCAGCAGACCAAGAGGTCCCGCGGGGACGTCGATAGGCTGTTCTCTCATGTGGGGAAGGGAGGGAGAGCTCGGATTGCGAACATGGAGGCGCCGCGGGATGTGGTGGTGTCCGAACTGTTCGAGCACCAGAAGGCGGCGCTGGGGTGGCTGGTGCACCGTGAGGAGTCATGCGACCTTCCACCATTCTGGGAGGAAGATAATGATGGGGGATTTAAGAATGTTCTTACAAATCAGAAGACGAATGAGACACCGCCGCCGTTGAAGGGTGGGATTTTCGCCGATGATATGGGGCTAGGGAAGACTCTTACGCTGTTGTCGCTGATCGCAAGGAGTAAAGCTCGCAATGTGGGTGGGAAGAAGGCTAGAGGGGCGAAAAGGAGGAAGGTTGAGGATGCGGTGGAGGAGGAGTCAAGAACAACGCTTGTGGTGTGCCCGCCATCGGTGTTCTCATCTTGGGTGACACAACTGGAGGAGCACACGAAAACTGGTAGCTTGAAGGTGTATTTGTACCATGGAGAGCGGACAAAAGAGAAGAAAGAGCTGTTGAAATATGACATTGTGATTACCACTTACAGCACCTTGGGGCAAGAACTTGAGCAGGAGGGCTCACCGGTAAAGGAAATTGAATGGTTCCGTGTGATTCTGGATGAGGCCCATGTGATCAAGAACTCTGCAGCACGCCAAACCAAGGCTGTGATTGCTTTGAATGCAGAGAGGCGATGGGTGGTCACAGGGACGCCCATTCAGAACAGCTCATTTGATCTTTACCCGCTCATGGCATTTTTGAGATTCCAACCATTCTCAATCAAGAGCTACTGGCAGAGCTTGATCCAGCTCCCCTTAGAGAGAAAGAATAACGAAACTGGGTTGGCACGATTGCAGGTAAGTTTGGACAATTGTTTGCCTTGTTCATTTTTTGTAATTCACAATTCACATGAACTAGTAACCGACAGGTACTTAGGTAGTACTTTAATAATGGTGTTGGAAAGGATCTGAAAGAGTCATGTGCATACCTGCAATTTGTGATAATTAACTTCCTCTTATCTGCTTATTACAGAGCCTCCTAGGTGCTATTTCCCTGCGCAGAACCAAAGAGACAGAGAGTGGTAGCAAAAGCTTGGTCAGCATTCTGCCTAAAACTATTTTAGCTTGTTATATTGAGCTTTCTGCAGAGGAACGTGAGTACTACGACCAGATGGAATTGGAAGGGAAAAACAAACTGCGGGAGTTTGGTGACAGGGATTCGATTTTGCGTAATTACTCAACTGTGCTTTATTTCATTCTGAGGCTCCGCCAGCTCTGCAATGACATAGCACTATGCCCATTAGACCTTAAATCATGGCTTCCTGGCAGTGGCAGCTCCCTAGAAGGTATAGCATTTTTTCCCGTTTGTAATTCTGGATTTATTTTGTGATGATATAATATGGCCATAATACACTCATCAAAATTAAATTGTTTAGATTGAACCATCTTGTTGCCAAAGAGCTTTCGCACACTAAGCGTTGTATAATAGTATTTCTTTTGTCTTGCTTTTTCTTAGAATTGTTCCATCTTACTGTATAGTGTCAAACTAGCAAGTTGAGAGTGTTACTGGTTTATCTATTTGAATCGACAAATTTCATCAGTACATTGCTGCTTGCCAGCTTAACTTTACAAACTTGCTACCTATCCATCATTTTCTCCATTGGGTAAACTGCTCTGTTGATTATATCAATATAACTTAGTAAACTGCAGAAATCGCTGCATAGCCAGTGAAAGCATATTCCTTTGAATTGTTTTCTCCAGTACATTTCTGTTTATACTTCTACAGATAGAAGTTCCGCTTTCTAAAATATTTTCCTTGTTTATATAACAATATTAGCAGTAAGGTCCTCACTCCTTACATAATATTTTTTGGGTATTTTCAGGGATTACTTAATGGTCTTATATCCAGAAAATAGTAAAATCTGTTTTTTACCTTTCCTTTTATACCGTTTAGATTGATATATTAGGATTGCCTTATTGGAAGTCCAGGTTATTTGGTGAGTTGCTTGAATCAATAATCACCATGTGCACGATATGATCTATCACTTCTCTGGATTTGTTTTTTAAGTGAAGACAAGGTTTGGCATGCGTAAAGGTTTTCCATTTTCAGACTTTGTTTTGTTAGGGTATTGGACTCCTAAAAACAAGTATTGATGAGATCATTTGTTTACTATCATCTTTCAGTTCTTATAGGGTTGCATTGCTTACATTTATCAATCACTTCCCTAGCTTGCATGTTGAAAATATCATTTACGGAGTAACAATTACTTATAGTGAAACATGTTGCTTGCTGTAGATGTGTCTAAAAACCCAGAGCTGTTGAAGAAGCTGGCCTCATTGGTTGACGATGGAGATGACTTTGAATGCCCGATTTGTCTCTCTCCACCAGCCAAAACAGTCATAACGAGCTGCACGCACATATACTGCCAGACTTGCATCATGAAAATCCTCAAGAGCTCTAGTTCCCGCTGTCCAATATGCCGGCGCTCGCTATGCAAAGAAGACCTCTTTATTGCTCCAGAGATTAAACATCCTGATGAGGATTCCTCAGTCAATCTTGATAGACCTCTTTCTTCCAAGGTGCAAGCCTTGTTGAAACTACTGAGGCGTTCACAGAGCGAAGACCCTTTGTCAAAGTCTGTTATTTTCTCTCAGTTCAGGAAGATGCTGATCTTGCTTGAAGGGCCACTTAAAGCAGCAGGCTTTAACATACTACGACTCGACGGCTCTATGACGGCGAGGAAGAGGTCAGAGGTTATCCGCCAATTCGGACGCGTTGGCCCTGATTCTCCGACCGTGCTGCTGGCCAGCCTCAAGGCTGCGGGAGCCGGCGTGAACCTGACTGCGGCATCGACAGTGTACCTCTTCGACCCTTGGTGGAACCCTGGGGTGGAGGAGCAGGCCATGGACAGGGTGCACCGGATCGGGCAGACCAAGGAGGTGAAAGTGGTGAGGCTGATCGTGAAGGATAGCATCGAGGAGAGGATGCTGGAGCTGCAGGAGAGGAAGAAGAAGCTGATTAGCGGCGCATTTGGTAGGAAGAAAGGAGGCAAGGAGCACAAGGAGATCCGTGTTGAAGAGCTCCAGATGATGATGGGAATGAAATGAAATGCAATAGGTGCCTCTTGCTGACAATAGGTAGTAGTAGCGTTTATCATTTCGTAATAGTGCCTCAGTGTCAGTAAACAAAGTGCTAGCTTCAGGAGGTAGTAGGGTACAGCCATGCGTGCATGTATTTTTGTGGTTAACTGTGGTTAACATGCACGGCAGGTATGAACAGTGGTGCATTTGCATCCGGCATCCTGTCCTTTTCCTTTTGCTTATTTTTGTATACCATATTAGCGGGCTAAAACTAAAAGAAAGTTTATGTATGTATATGTGTATTCCTCCGAATTCCGATGCAATGTTGAGAAGTATGTGAATGGAGCTAGGATGAAAAGGTTTGCGATGTGGGACTTGGGACTTGGGAGCATGAACATCCAAGCCTCCAAGGCATAGTGCTGCATGCCCCTTGTGAAGGAATGCAAAATGGTCGACCATCCATCTACAATTTTTTCACATTTTAAAATATTAAAAATATAGAGTGGTGTGGCCATGTGGGCATGCATACTTTGTTAGATAAATAGGAAATAAAAGGTCTTTGGCTTCCCTCAAGTATGGCTTGTGATTGAGACATGATTTCTCTTTGTTCTCCACGTATACGTTTTCTAAACTAGTTAGACAATATGTTTTTTCAAAGAAGTTATAGAAAAGTTGCTTTAAAAATCATATTAATTTATTTCTCAAGTTTAAAATAGTTAATACTTAATTAATTATATGCTAATGGCTCACGATGTTTTGTTATATCTTCTTGATTCTCTCTTTTCCTTCCCTCTCAAATACAACCTAAGTATAGGGACGCTCCCTCTATTTGTTTTGTCTCTACAAGAGATTTGGATAGGGGTTTCGTTCTACGTGGCAACATCGACTAATCTTCATCCTATGTCCTGTGTTGACTCGCCGAGTTAATCTTATATCACAAAGACGTCACGTAGGAAAAAAAAACACTGACATCAAAACCACTTAGGAGGCAAAGCGAGCCGGATTTCATAGTTTAAGAAGCCTTCACATCTCATTTTGTGATTTAATTGTTTATTAGGGATACGTATCTAAAGTAGTGAAAAAAAAAGTAAAGTTTTCCAACACCATATTGCGCCATGTCATCGGATTAAAACTGACCATTGGATGCACCAGAAATTGAATCGATGCCGTCAGATGCAAAGTAAAGGTGAGTGAAAAAAGGAATATGGTGAATGGTAGAATGGTCCAGAGTGTGGCCAACGGTCCATGGGCCAAACGTCGGGGATACGAAAAAGAAGAAAAAAAAACGTAGAACCAATCTCCTCCCGAAACACATCCGCCGCCGCCTGCCCACCTCCTCGCCTCCATCGCCGCCTCCCCATTGCCGTCACCTCCTCCGCCTCCACTTCCACCCTCCTCCTCCACCGCGCCCACTCGCCCCCTCCATATCCACGTAGCCGGCGCAAGCCCACCGCCTCGGATCCTCCCCGTACCATCCGGCGAAGTTCATCCTCTCCGCCCCCGGCGTCGTTTCCCCCCCCCCCCCCCCCTCCTCTCTGCGCCCGGCGTCTCTTCCTAACACAGTCCACCGCCTCCTCCCCCATTGCTGCCACCTCCTCACCTCCACCGCACCCTCCTACTCGCTTTCTCATCCCCATCACCATCCCAATCGCAGCTCCAAAAAAGGGAGATAATACCGAGGTTGACAGCGGTAGATCAAGGCGGGCGACGATAAATCGGATCACAGCTAAATAGTTTGGTAAGTCACAGACTCAGAAAATCCCATCACCTCCTATCTTTGCCTTTCCACACTTTAGCCGGGAACTACATATAGGGTCAATAAAGAACAGTAATGGGATGTATTGACAAAGAGAAATGCTATAATAATATGTTAAAAAGCACATGTACAACTATGTTTCTGTTAAGAAAAGGATTGTTCCTGTGTTTTGTTCAGCAATTTGTTCAGCACGGGAATATTAATGTTAAAGGCTGATAGTATTTTTTCTTAGACAATAGTAGTTTTTTTTTGGCATCATCAGCAATCGTTGCCTTCGATGACAGTAGAAGACACTTGGTTTATTGCCCTGTGTCAGAATGTTGTGCAAATATGTGAATCAAGGACATCAATGTATTAGGAGTTTAGGACACAAATAAATGCTAAGCAGTTAGAAAATCTATTATTATTTTTTTAAAAAAAAATAACTTGAAGATCTACATATCTTCACTGATGGTTCAAAAATTGCTGGAAATCAGTAACACTTTTGTCAAAATAATACAATTGAAATACTTCACATAAGAAGTCAAAAAAATACCTGTTCACTTTAATATTTTTACCTTCTGAGTTCTGAAGCTGAAAACCAAGCAAACAGCTCATGATCACCATGTTATTGGTACTCTGGCGTGTTCATGAGGCCTGAGGGCACCTTTACCTTAACCTCTTAATTAACAACAAAATTAGGTTCTACTTGATATATCTTAAAAGCCAACATTGATGGTCTTCTTTACCCTTAAAGAAACTTATTTTCTAGAAAGACCCCTTCAATGTCCCCATGCCCTTCACATTTTTTTCATCTGGCCCCTCCACTCCTATTGCGCTGTGACCAGACTTCCTGCCGTGGGTCTCGTCGCCACCACCACCACCACTGCCGCGGCTGCCCCAGTCCCCACTACTTCATCTTCCTCCCCTTCACCTAATCTACCGTGGAGCCGCAAGCCCGTGAGGGCACGACACCTAATCTCCTCGCATGCCTGCAGTGCGACATTCCTGTCCCAGCCGCCTCCACGCCAAATCCTCCCCATCATCCAAGGCCACTATTGCTGTAAATGGAACATCCTTCTTTTGTAATGTTAATGGTAAATATTAAATCATTATTCTCTAATTTACATATATATAATTGTTTTTAAGGTACATGGAACATCCACACACTAACTTTTACCTTATAAACTATCGTTATTTGCAAATACTTTGTTCTAACAATATATTAAAGAAAATGTGAACACAATAGACACCATATAATTACCTAGAAGGTTTAACCTGCAAATTTTAAATTTACTCAGAAAATGATTGCATTATGAGTGAGAAGAGAGCACTTTACTGTTCCAGTTTCAGTAAACACCTAGATCAATGAATGTAGCTGATTACACTGACATAAAGGTGGCATCTGATACTGAATTCAGTGATGATGGATGCAAGTGCCATTAAGGTCATCCAGGAAGTTAACAAAATTGCAAGTAGGATAGTTGGGCTCATCTGGTTTGTTCTTTACATATCCTCCTCATCATACATAATCTCATAGTCTTTTTGGAAAAGCCTTATGTGTTATAACATGGGGAAATAATAAGCTATATCTTGGGATCATTGGATACTTTTCTTCACTACTTTGGATACTGTTAATCTTTTTTTTTTCTTTGGCTCAGATTTTTTTTCTTTCTCCCCTATGAAAATTGTCATGTCATGTTTTGCCCCTGAATTAAGACGACAGTTGTGGGTGAGGGGTTTCCTTCAAGAACACTGTTTTTGTTGCCGTTGCATGTGTTTTTAGTAGCATGCATCAACCCCTTCTCTTAAACATTGTTAATAGTAATATCTGCATATAATAGATATCTATTTTCATTTCAAGTGTATGTTCATGTTCTCTTTTATAAGAATATTTGAGATGTTGTAGATCTTTAGCCATTTTGTCAAGTCTCCTGAATGTGTTGATTTGTTAGGACATACCTTTGCTTGGTTCTCTGTGCGGCGACGTTTCCATCGATATCTTGTTTATGTGACTATTCTGCAACAACCTTTCTAATAAGGTAAATATTCATTACAACAAACATGATATATTTAAATTTCTTTTCTGAATAACGATCCATTTGTCAATGTGTGTCCAGGTTATGATCTACATGCAAAATGCATTCACCACTTATGTGTTAGCAACTACACCTGAAGCATGGAAACATCATGTTATCTCTGATCTATACAAAAAGTTCTACCTAATGCCAAATATAGAACTTTCAAACTATCAATGTATATACAATCATATATATACTTATGTTATACATCTGCAGCTTTGGAAGTTATATATGCAACTTTTGTTGACGACATTATCATAAAACATCTTTCAAGTTAGCAGTTCAGTTCAGTTGCCATGCATTCCTGTATAACCCTTAGGATATTATATACATTTTGCATCAGCATACACATACCTCTCAAACAGGTCATTACACACTAATTATACAGGACATTATGGTTGCGCAACGCGCGACCTATGTGGCTAGTAACACTGAGGTCATAGCTGAGCCACACAAATGGACTTTATCGCAACATTACACGCGCTCGGCGTTGTGGGCTGCTTTCTCTGGCACCAGTGGGCTTTGGGCACGAAGGACCGCGGCCTTTCAACCATCGCACCATTTTCCAATGGGCCAACATGACCGCGAATCGCACGGCACCATCCGCGCGATTTGCTGGGCCGCCGCCCGTACGCGGGGCTCGCTCGCTCGCATCGTCGCCACCAAATCCGTCTCCTTGAACGAATCAATCAGCTTCAGTTCAGGTAGCCACAAAGCGGAGTTGGGCGAGGCTGAGGCGAAGGTGATCATGAGATGGATGAGATCCAAGGCTGATAAAACCGTACGGTTATCGCGCGGTTATCATGTGCTGTAATCTTTTCAGTTTTTAAAAATCACGGTATATATCATAACCGTTAAACTGTGGGGTGACGATAACTTTACGCCAAACGGTTTGGTAGACCTAATGGGATCTCGCGCGAGGCCACTGCAGTGAATGAGTGCGCCGACCTGGCGTGGCAGCGCCTTGGTTTACGGCTTTCGCCGTGCAAGTGGACAGCTTTGGCTGAAAAAAAGATCTCTCTCGCATTCCTTGTGGTTCACATCGATTTCCCACGCAATTTGACGAATCATGCGTCAGTGCTGTTGCTGCTGCTACTACGTCGTCCACATATAGTTATCCTTTGCACGCTGCTGCTAGTCAGATCACAAGCAACGTACTATAGATCACGGTTTGGGGATCGAATCACACTTGAACATGATCGACACGACGAGGCAATCAATCAATATTCAATAAGTAAACTGATGATATATTGAGATATATACTACGGCTGTATTTAGATCCAGTGGTAAAATTTTTTGCCGTGTCACCTCGAATATACAAACACACACTTAAAGTATTAAACGTAGTCTAATAATAAAACAAATTACAGAATCTGCCTTTAAACCGTGAGAAACATTTATTAAGCCTAATTAATCCGTCATTAGCAAATGTTTACTGTAACACCATATTATCAAATCATGGAGCAATTAGGTTTAAAAGATTCGTCTCACAATTTACACGCAATCTGTTTAATTAGTTATTTTTTTATATTTAATACTTTATGTATGTGTCCAAACATTCGATGTGACAGAGTAAAAAATTATGCTAGGGGATCTAAACAGGGTCTATTTGACTACTTCCCTGTTCTAAAATGAAACTATTTTTGACAGAATTTATAGCCAAAGATAGTATTTTAGATATAATTTTTTTTAAAAAAAGTCTAAGCCTAGCTACGAATCTGGACAAATGCGTGTCCAGATTTGTAGCTAGAGTTTGTTTTTTTATAGGACAGAGTAGTATGTTCGCTCTCGCTCGGATAAACACAAACAATAGTAGGAGTATCGTCGTGGACATGGATAGCACAGTAAAGGATCAGAATTTCAGAAGATATAGACGTGCCAGCCAGGGGCCCCTTGCATCACATGCCGATGGACGCAAAATAATGTGTGTTGAGTTGGTGGCTAAAGGCGCCAAATTCATCGGTGCTGCACACTGCACTACACTGTAACGCTAGCAGTTGCATTTGCAGCCGACCAAGTCAAAAAGGATGGCATCCGCACCTTCTAATCTCTCGCTTTCTCCTAGCAAAAGACACCAAGGCCATTGTTTCTCTGATTCTCCAGGCCATGTTTTTTTTTTAGGAGTAAGGACAGAAGCTCTGCCGATTTCTTTAAGTATATAGCAGAGATTTTCGGCTCCGTTAATTGTCATCTGTAGCTGGTTAGCCATGACTAAAATTTAAATCTAATATCTTATCAGCAGCAGTAGTGCAGCTGACTGGAGAAGTGATGATACTTCCTCCATTTTACAATGTAATTCATTTTAGCATTACCCACATTCATATAAATGTTAATAAATCTAGGCACATATATATGTTTAGATTCATTAACATCAATGTGAATGTGAGAAATATTAGAATGACTTAGAGTACAGTATAAATTACCTTGAGATATTTCCCGGCTTACCTTGATTATGCTTGGGAGAGACACTACCAGGGAGACAAATGATATTTGGGGCCAGTTTCCTTACGGTTCCAAACTCTGTCACACCATGTAGCTGTCTTTTTACCATGTCGACAGCTAGAACATGTCCTGGATGCATGAATTCGGCCCTGGCAATCATGTACTAAACAATATTGGTACCAAGCATGCTGGGAGTGGGTTGAGAAATCCAGAGGTTCTCCAATTTCTGCTCTGCGTTGGTGGACACAGGCCGAATTTGGTTTCCTCCCTATTCCCAACTTTCCATCACATTATATCACATCAAAAACTTTTCTACACATATAAACCTTCAACTTTTTTTTAAACTCCTAACTTTCTTCAAACTTCTAACTTTTTTCAGGAACTAAACACACCTACACTCTTGTTGTACTGCGATGACTTCTTCCGCAGCGGTTTGTACTGCAGCAGTTGCTTACGCATCTGCTCTTTTAAGCTGATGATATCTACATGAACTGGCAAGCAGTCGTTCTTCCAGTCGTCGAATGAATTTCTCATCTTGAAGTTGTTCCATGTGGTGAGATACTCCAGGTATCAAACCTGAAGGAGGGAATGCCTCTCATCATGATCACGACGAAGGCGTGTCCGCGTGTGTAACTGACATCCAAATCGACAAGCCTGAGAGGCGGCAGCAGCCATTCCCCTTGATGAATGTAGTAATGCGCCGATATGACTTTGGACATTCAAAATCAAATCTAATATCATCATTATCATCATCATCTGGGGATTTTGAACTAATCCAACTATTTGCAAACAAATATTCAACATTTACACGACACATAGCTTTGCTTAGTTTCTTTCACCCTTCCCTTAGGAATCCGCTCGGTTTAGCCAAGTTATTGCATTCTTTGTACCCCCACCCATGTAACCGTCTCGGAGTGTGTACAAATTCTTGCTATTATTATTGATGCTGTTTTTGTTGTTGTCTCCTATAATTCACCAACTCGTTTTACTCGTTATCATCGAACAAATCCAATGGTAAATCATCTACTGTACAGAACCCGATCCGGATCATCCAATCGAATAACAATCAGCTCCAGTTCAGGCAGCTACAATGGCGAAGTGATCGTGAAATGGATATGGGATCTCGCGGCCACTGCAGTGCAGTGAACTAGTGCGCCGCTGACGTGGCAACGCCTTGGTTTAAGGCTTTCGCCGTTCAAGTGGACACAGCTGCTTTAGCTGGAAAAAAAAAGAAAAGAAAAAAAGAATCTATTGCGCCTTGTGGTTCACATCGATTTCCCGCGCAATTTGACGGATCACGAATCAGTGCTGCTATGTCGTCCACATAGTTAATCCTTGCACCGCTGCTGCTAATTAATCAGATACTCATGAGATCACAAGCTAGCAACGTTTATAGATGGCGGATTTTGGATATCGATTGGCCTTCAACCTGATGAGGCAACAAATCAATCAATCAGTAATTGCTTCTTTAAGACATTGAATTTAAAAAAAGGAAAAATAAGAAAAAAACATTGGGATTTTAATATAAATACAAGTGTAGAAAAGAGGATTATAAGATATGGGGAAAATAAAAAATGAATATTTGATTAGATCGCAGAAAAACATATGAATTAGATGAGAGAGAATAATTTTTCTAATGATTCGAGTTTTTGCTAACTTTTCTCCAAAATCTGCATAGGATCGTGCATTCTATAGGAATTTTAACGAAAATGATATGATTTAATTCTTTGTATCAAATACATTTAAAGAAAATTTCATTATAAGTTTAAAATCTCTATTTTTTTTATGAGATATGGGCCTAAACCGATGAGATATATGTGAAGATTATATTCAAGTCAAACTCACTATCCGACTTGTTACAACAAACCAAAACTGTACATCTTCCGTCTAAAAGAATTAACTTTTATGGATAAATCCAGACATGCATTGGAAGTTTTTTATGAGACAAAAGAGTACGTGGGTACGTGTTAAACTCCGGATATGAAGGTTTGGTAATAGCATCTACTTGCTAGGATTAACAGAAACAATAACAATAGTGTCTTCGTTGACACAGTAAAGGATCAGAATTCAGAAGATGGATATAGACGTGCCAGCCAGGGGCCCCTTGCATCACATGCCGATGCATGCAAATAATGTGTGTTGAGTTGGTGGCTAAAGGTGCCAAATTCATCGGTGCTGCACTACACTGTAGCGCTGGCAGTTGCATTTGCAGCCAACCAAGTCAAAAAAAGGATGGCATCCGCACCTTCGAATTTCTCACTTTCTCCTAGCAAAACGCACTTTTGGGATAGTTTTTAACTGTTGCATCTTTTTTCGAATAAAAGCTCTTTCAAATAGTTTAGTTTTTTTAAAATTCTGAGAATATATAATTATAGAATCTAGAAAATGAACTAGAATATAGAAGTTGAGAAACCCAGTTTTTTCAGTTTCTTAAGAAACTGGCTACCTTCCAGTTCCTTCTCAGAATAAGCTCCCTACACAGTCCTAAAAGCCGGTGCTTCTCGGATTCTCCAGGCCCTGTTTAGCATAGATTTTCGGCTCAATTGTTATCTGCAGGCTACAATGATTAAGACATGTGTTCGCTATATAGCAAAAATCATCGAGGCAATTAATCTCGCGTGAAAAATTAAACATAGTACCGATCGATATCGGATTAATTAGTTCATCATATCCCTTCTGCTTCACGCTTTGGGTATCACTATCATCAGTTAACAACACCGTGTGTTAGGTCAGTTGAGTATACGCAGAGGCGATCAAGTAGATCAAGGCCACAATTAATTCGAGACACTGTTGGGTGAGAGTGCTGCTACAGTGCTAAATGATACCTACCCACTATACATGCTCCATCAAACAGTTGAAAGGATCATAACAACCAGCTTAATTAACTAAGGCACGTACGCAGGCTGGAGAAGATGGCCACGTTTTTCACGCTTGTTTTCTCACTCTCCTGTTTTCTCTTGCATGCTTTGTTCTTACCTAACTAACCATGACTACAGTTATACTGCTACATATATGTAAGCTGAGTCCATAACTAATAAAGTCAACGGTATCATAGAGCTAAGACGAGAAAGAGCGTATACTCGCACTGTTTGACCACTCGTCTTATCCAAAAAAATTTAGAATTATTATTTATTTTTTTTTGACTTACTTTATTATATAAAGTACTTTAAGCACAACTTTTCATTTTTTATATTTGCATAAATTTTTTAAATAAGACGAGTAATCAAACAATACAAACAAAAACTCAAAATCCCTTATATTATAGGACGGAGGGAGTAATACTTATTAACGATGGAAATAATTTATGTGTAAATTCTTTATATATGTGTTTTTATTTACTAAAAGTTAATATCACGATGTAAAAAAATCAAAATTAACTTTATAATTAAATTGGAGCGGATCTAATCAAAATCAACAAGAGAAGTGCGTGAGTTGGAAAACTCAAGTAAAGAACTTAGCCTTAATTGCTTTTCTCGTTTGATCTGATTCCATGTTCTAACCGCCCAAAGAAATTTAATCATACAGCCCTGGTATCGTTGTTCTGAATCTCTCTACACCTGTAAAGTGATCAAGGAAATTAAGAAACACGGTGCACTGTTGCATGGATGGATCGAGCAATACATGAATATGGTTCATCAACTAACTCTCAGGGACCAGCGATGATGCAGACGTAATATACTCCATCATGCACATGTGACTAGCAATTCTCTCTTCCATTCACTCTCGTCTACAATTGGGTTAATCAGTCAGTTTGGAATCGCTTTACAACGAAGTTAATCACAGACAAATTCAACAGGCCCAAGGACGGACAAAGATGATTATCGAAAGACATTACTCTTCGTCATCTGAGGATACTGCAGTTGCAGCAACATTAACAAGACCTGTTTTGTCATCACGAGATCCACTTGAAAATTTTCAAATGCTCGTGGTTCTGCAAACAAATTCATTTTTGTGTTCAGTGCTAATTCAGCTTTTGTGCCGGGGCTCAGATTGTAACCGAAGACAGACATGGGTGTCAGAGCTGTCGCCGTTGGAAGGTGACATGATCGCAGCCGTCCACTCCATCGGCCGCTGGCTAACTAACCAACCCCGTCCGCCGACATGCTGCTGTCCGCCTCCTGCCGACTTGTTCTTGTCTTCCTCCTATGCTCTTAACTCTGAATTTTGTTAAGAGATAAAAGGACCTGTAGTATTATTTATCAATAAAATTTTATCAAATTTGTCTAAAGGTTCTTTGTCATATCAAACATCTTGCCACATATTTCCCACAATCAGTTTCTTGTAGCTTCTAGCTATGAAGTTAGGCATGTATTTGTCTATGTACTCCGTATATAGTTGGCATTATTCTTTTTGGATGAATGGTGTATATTGTAACCAGGTATATTTCTCTAAGGGTCCTTTGAATCGCAAGAATAAAAAACTGAGGAATAGATTAAAAAAACATAAGATTTTAATAGAAATGCAAGTGTAAAAGATATGATTAAAAACACAAGGAAGGTTGTTTCATTGAAGACAAATAAACACATGAATCGGATGAGAGACTCAAGAAAAATTTCCCATGAGGTTTGATCTCTTGTAAATTTTCCTCCAAAATCTCTATCAAATTATTTCATATAATTTTAAAAGACACGATAGGATTCAACCCTTTATTTCATAGAATTTCATAGATTTTTTTATAAGATTGAAATCCCCAAATTTTTTATATTTTTCAAACAAATTAAGGGCTCCTATGCGTTAAACTTGATTAACATAGGACATGACAGAGGGTAATCCTAATGGGCGGGTGACCGCTCCCTCCCCTCCCCAGCGATCACCCGCCTCTCCTCCTGTACAGTACATTACCTTCTTTCCCTCTTTCTCCTCCCCTTCTTCTCTTTCTACTACACCATAAATATTTGAATTCAAATTTAAATTTGAAAACGGGTATGTAAACTTTTTACTTATAAACTTTGGGTCTATAAACTAATATTTGAATTTGAATTCAAATTCAAATTTGAAACGGGTATGTAAACTTTTGACCTATAAACTTTGGGTCTATAAACTAATATTTGAATTTAAATTCAAATTTGAAACGGGTGTGTAAACTTTTTATTTATAAACTTTGGGTCTATAAACTATTATTGAATTCAAATTCAAATTTGAAACGGGTATATAAACTCTAGGTCTATAAACTTTAGGTCTATTTTAGATGTATAGAAATACTATATATAAAAAGTATTTGAATTCAAATTCAAAATTGAATCGGATATATAAACTTTTGACTTATAAACTTTAGGTCTATAAACTTTAGATGTATAGAAATACTATATATAAAAAATATTTAAATTCAAATTTAAATTTAAATCGGATATATAAACTTTTGACTTATAAACTTTGGGTCTCTAAACTTTAAATGTGTAAACTTGAAGTGTATAAACTTTAGGTGCATAAACTTACTAAAATAGGAAAGTTATACGGTGCCAAAAAAAGAAACCAGATGGGGGGAGGGAGAGGGAGGAGGGGGAGCGAATTGATCGCTACCCCCACCGCAAGGCGAGCGATCGCCTATTAGCCTTTCCGCATGACAGATTGTAGCAAGTTGTTACCGGCAACTAATCAGACCCAAAATGCCACTAGAATTCGCCTCTCCAGTTTAATTAGGATCAAATACTAGTAGCGCTAGTTTACAGTACACTTCAGTCCAACAAAGCGACATGTATCATTTTGAAACCTTTTTTTTAATTGAAGACCCAACATATTATTACTTGGGTGTGATTTTGACATGAAACTAACGATTATTTTGGTCTATATGATTATAAACGGTTGCTTCTTCTCCAATCCGTGTCCAGCTTTAGTTCTCACTCGAGCTGTCGTGATATAGAAATCAGCTGGATTGTTAGAGCAGATCACCCGTTACTAAAAAACAAGGGCAATTTTCTTTTTTCGTCGAAGAAAAAACACGAAACAGAAAACCGAAATGAAAGCGACAGCAATCAGCATCCAATGCATTTTTCTTAACTAGATGCGATGGCGTATCGTCTATGTTAATTAAAGTGAGAAGAAAATCAAATCCCGTCATTAGGCGGCGAAAAACGAGAGTCATTTGATTTTTGTTTTTTGTTTTTGTTTGTGTTTGGCGTAGCCGTGTGGTGTTTCCAACACGATATCATTATCAAAACTAGTGCGTTCTGCTCCGCCGTCATGAGCTGAAGATATTGACCTGACCTGTAGGATCTCCAATCTCTCTTCGGTGCCCGGCTGGCTGCGAAAAGTTTACTTTCTGGCAAGCAGGAATCGGAAATTTAAGCAGAAGAGAATATACAGTAGCATATTATAAGCCAGCTATAAACATATTTTAAAGAGATAAAAGAAGAGAGATAAGAGCAGCGGGCTACAGATCTGTAGCCAGCTGCAGCACGGACTCCAAGACTGTAATATGTGTGTGACAGATGGGACCAGATATTATTAGTATAGTAATCAACTATTGTATGAATTGACTATTACATTGGCTATAGATGATTTGAAGCTAGCAGTTAGCTATACTATTAAACTTTCTCTAATATTAGTACAGTATATTCCTTCCTCGGTTTCAAAATATAATAAACTTTTCTTTAAAAAAAAGCAGTTTTTTATTCTAAATATAACAAGATGTAGATGTTTTAAGAAAGCAAATAAGTATTTCTACTCTTTTTAATACTTGTGTAATCGTTTAAAAATTATTATATTTTTAAACGGAGGAAGTACTATTCAGCTATTTTGCAACAACAGCTGCTTAGCACCCTCAGTACCAATCCATCTTCTAGCGGCTGCAGAGATGTTGCAGCCGCAACAATATGCTACTATAGTTGAAATATTCAAGAAATCGTTCGGCATTTAAATCGAGCAACGTCAACAAAAATGTTTCAGAAGAAAAAAGAACAATAAAATGGCGCATATGCTGAACCTGAAGGGAGAGAATATATCAGATCTTTCATTAATTGCAATGGAAATGTACCAGTACTACTCTCCCTTTTTTAAAACTTTTAAGAAAGATTTCAAGTACTCCATAAATGCAAATATGCTCAAGTGTATACACTTTCGGCCCCATCATTTCGTTTATTCGTTGAATAAGCCAAACGATATGTTTGCAAACAAAAAGTAATTTCTGAATAAAATTTTTATATACGTTTTCTTAACATTCTAAAAGAAATGGCTGCAAAATAAACTTCGATGAAAAAAAACCCTAAAATCAACTTCAAATCTAAAGTTGAAAATTTAAATTTTAGCTGATAAGCATAAGCTAAAAGATCAGGCTTTTTTTCCATGGCCACACATGAGACACAGAGGTAGTGAACACAGATGATCATAGCTGGGAACTTTCAACGCCACAGGAGCAGTGCTTCGAACTCTGAAGCAGCCCAAGAGAGCCGGCGGCCCTCCCCCCCCCCCCCCCCCCCCCGGGGGGCGTGGTCCTCCTCCCCCAATGCTGTCCATTCCCTCCATATTTAAACGCCCTCGGAGAACGCACCCCCCGACGTGGTACACACGTGACACTGACGGTGGGCCCAGACCTAACCGCCGCAGAACTGGGGCCCACCCGGCAGTGACCCGTACAGTGCTAACGCAAGTAGAACAAGCTCTTCGAAGCAACAGCACACAACTGCTGCATGAGTGAATCATGGCCGATAAATGAAATGAATGAATATGATCTGTTTGGATTTATTTTTTGGGGGGGTCAAAACAGCCGCAAAAATAGTTTATAGTGTTCACACAAAGGTTGCTCATTCCTACTCTGAACTTGAATTTGGAATCCATCCACAAGAATGGACCAGATTGACCTATTCTATCCACCGAAATTCAGCCGTCCAAGGTCATTCATTTGGACCCCAACTCCCCAAGGGTGGAACTCAAGTTTCCTTCCAAGTTTCAAGAAGCAGCACAAAAGGTACTCCCGCGCTAATAAACGGTGTGATGTTTTTAAAAAAACTTTCCATATATAAATTTCTTGTCAAAAATTTTTTATATCAGCTTTATAATTATTGATTTATTCATTTGTACCCTCGAATGGTCATTACAAAATCGTTTAGATATTCAACCATTTTAGAGCCCCATCGGTTGGTCTAATAAGCCAAAATAAAAGCTAAAATTTAAATTTTCGAAGTTGATTTTGAGATATTTTTAACGTAATTTCTTTTCAGTATTGACTTTTAAATCGCTATGAACAAATGTATAAAAAAATTACCCGTAAATTAATTTTTATTTTCTAATAAGCCAAAACGACTTACTCCCTCCGTCCTATTATAAGTGTAGCCATGAGCTTTCGTGTTCAACTTTGGTCGTCCGTCTCATTTGAAAATTTTTTATGATTAGTATTTCCCTCCGTCCTATTATAAGTGTAGTCATGAGCTTTCGTGTTCAACTTTGGTCGTCCGTCTCATTTGAAAATGTTTTATAATTAGTATTTTTATTGTTATTAGATGATAAAATATAAATAGTACTTTATGTGACTTACGTTTTTAAATTTTTTAAAAAGTTTTTAAATAAGACGGACAATTAAAATTGGGTGCGGAAAGTCATGGTTGCACTTAAAATAGGACGGATGTAGTATTAGTGAATATGGTCCTAGTATTTTTGACTGTGTGATCTTGACCATAGGTAACTTCACAGTTAATTTTTCCTGGCATCAACTAGAATTTTGAATTACCAAGAAACTTTCACTCGAGGCTATTACCAAGAAACTTTCACTCGAGGCTATGTACAGTATGATACGTTGGCGTTCCAGTCCAAGTCTTTGCAGGGGGGACAAGCTACGCTGAATTCAGCGAAAAGACAGACCCCAAAAGGTCTTTGAGCCTGAAAAGCAGGGGGCAGAGACCCCAAAGTAGGCAGCAAACATCCTCATTCCGGTGGCAGGGTAGAAAGCAAATTGCATTTCAACCGAGGAAACACCAACACAAACAGCAAATTTAGGGGCTCAAGATCAGGATCGGTATTGCAGAAACTCATCTCGGATTGGCAGTAGCACTATCTTTACAAGTTTTTTGACAAACCACTAGGAAAAAAAACCAGCCATCATGATCAAAAGGTTAAAAGAGAGTGCAAACCAGCAACACAGCTCTCAAGAAGTTTTTGTGGTGTGTGTGGCACTGGAAGCAAGTTTTGAAGGAAAGCCTTATTGCTGTTTATGTACTTGGCTGGACTAACTTTAGCCGAAAAAAGAGGAAAAATTTGGATGGAATTGGGAGATGGGAGTCTATGATCCCTTGGTGCTGGATGATGGAATTGGTGCCTCATCTTGACCAATTCCGGTTGTTGTTGAAGTTGCTGTTATTCCTCGGCTTGCCATTAGGCTGCCAATTCCGGTTCGCTTGTTTCGGCAAATTTTGTGGATCCACCATTTGTATAGTTCTCTGCTTCTTTGCTGCATTTACACAAAAATATAACCATGACTCGTCGCATATAGAACTCAAATCAAATGAAATTTACTGATCAGCAAAAATTAGTACTAGTACTATAATATTCCAAACAGAGGACAAGATATTGTGGTTCAAGCAAACAAATTCCATGATCCCGTTGATGTTGCAACAAGTGATAATAGACCCAATTTCATGGCGGAACACATACCGTTATCAAATTCTTGGTAGCCTTCCTGAAGTTTTCTCTTTGTCACCTCTAGCTTTGCACTATTCGTGAGTTCAAGCTTTGCATTCTTCGCGAGTTCTAGCTTTGCCCGAACTGAATTTTCATCGTGATGGCTCGCCGGTTTCTACCGCCATGGCAAAGAATTAAGACATCAAACAAGCATTTGCATCAATCAAATAAGCATGTATATTTTGTCGATAAAGCAATATGCTCACATCAGATGGCATAGGTTGCGATCTGCCTTGAGCTGGCGAGGCATCTTGATGCTGCTTAGTCCTCGGTTGAGGTCTCCCGGGACCGGACTCTGGGTTTGAGGGCCTTGCAAGCATCGCCGCGATGAATTGCTCTCTCGTCTGCCCATTGCTCAGTTCCTGTGGTCTCGACTGCCTCATCGCAGATTGTTCTTGCTTCCAGCTCTGATCTGGATCATATTGCTGGGCCACTGGCGGCAGCGGCCTTCTAGCTGGTTCTTGATTCCTTGAATACAGCCGGCCATTATCCCTGCCGCCATTGCTCCTCGTGTCTACAGATAATCCACAAAACAATCAAGATGTCAAACACCAGCTAAGAAGCCAACAACCATCACAAAAAAATATCGAACAAGGGTCTGATCACTCACTTCCATCATCATCCATTCCATCAAAGAACTTGGAACCTTGGTTTTCCTGAGGAAAACTCAGAGGGAGCTGTGTCAGATCATACCAACCAGATATGATTTCGGATGGATATGCCGACAATTCCAGTTACCTCAGACAGCCGGATGGAAGTGCTCGGCGTAGCGAAGAGAGCGCCCTCATCCATGGAAGGAGAAGAGAGCCCCCGTTCATCCTGCTCCAAGCCGGAGGGATGCATCGACTGAGGGGTGTGATCTGTGTATCATATCATTGCAGATTTGCAGAATGCTTAATTCTCTACTAAATCATGATACAGAGGTTGAAACTTGAAGCGATGAACTGTTCTTGCTTGCTTCCTACCTACAATGGCGTCGCGGCTGCTCATCCACTCATCGACTATGCGCTTCCAACCTCTGCAATCAATCCACAACAAACATGTCAACGAATGCAACTGGCTGAGAAAACAAATTCGATTTGAATATAAACAATCCAAGACGAGATGGGAACACATGGCCATACTCGATGAGCAATCGAACAAGGTGACGAATCTGCTTGGAGTTGTGCTTCCGGTAGCTGCTCACCGCCTTCCCAATCTCGGTAACCTGCAAAGACGAATCCGCATGAACACACTAGTCAACACATGAGCTTGGTTTGGCATGGCGGCGGCGGCGGTCTCACCGTCAAGGTGTCCACCGTGAGCTCCAGCTGCTGCAGTCGCCGGAGCAGCTCGAGCAACGTCGCCTCCGACTGCATCAACATGGCAGAACAACAGATTCAGTAGGCGGCGTGGAGGATGGCGAGAGAGAGAGGAAGAGGAGGAGGATGACCTTTTCTTGGTCGTTGAGGAGGATGGCCTTGATGCGCTCGGTCTCGGCGGCGACGGGGTCGTCCTCGCGGCGAGGGACGGCGCCGTCGTCGTCGGTGATGACCTCGGCGCGGTCGGAGCTACAGAGGCTAGGGACGCTGGCGGCGCCCTCGGGGTGGAGGAGGCTGGCCGGCGGCGCGTCGGCGGCACCGGCGCCGCCGCCCGCGGGGGGCACCGCCGGCGGCGCGCCGGGGACCAGGTGCGCCGTGTAGAGGCGCTCAGCGATGGCGTCCCGCCTCGACCGGAGCGCGGCGGGGTGGTCGGACGCCGCGACGGCGATGGCCGCGTCGATGGCGTCGAAGATGCTGTCCCCGGCGCCGCGGAAGAAGCCGAGCCAGTAATCCATCGACGGCGGCGCCATCGCCGGCCGATCGCCGCCGACCGATCCGCCGCCAAAAAAACCAAAACCGATCTTTAATTTACGTTCTCTTTCGATTCGATTCGATTTGATTCTGTTCTTCCGTTAAAAAAAAAAAACAAACCCCCAGAAAAACTCCTACAGACTGCCACTCTGCGACGCAAGAACTCGCCACGGATTCGTGGGCGGCATTACAATCTATCTACTCAACGCACGCTGGATTGGAGACGCAACGCAACCAAAGTGAAGAAAGAAAGAAAGAAAAGGTTTTTCCTTTTCTTTTTCTTTTCTTTTCTTTTTCTTGGTGTTCCTGGGTGCGTGACTAAATTCTGATTGATCCCTTGTCTCGTCGTCCCCTACCCTTGTGCGTGCCTATCTATCCCAATCCCTCTCGCTCACCACCACCACGGCGAGAGGTAGAGGAGAGAGAAAGTGAGAGAGGGGACACGCCAAATTGCCAACCAAGAGGGAGAAGAGGGAGAGAGAGAGATTGTGGTGGTGGTGGTTGCGATTGCTCGCAGATTACGAGCCGCAATCTCATCCTGCTTTGCTTCAGCCGATCCGCTGTATCACCTCCCGTGTGGCCGTAGCAATTTACTGTGCCGGTATTGGAGATTTGGAGTATGTTTTTCTTGAATTTTTTTATTTTTTAGACATTTTATTTTTTTAATTTTAAAAACAGACATTTCTTAAAAATTATTTCTAAACTGAACATTTTGGCTACGCCAGTCACATGGCATGGCAGAGGTCTGGTGTGGAAGGACATCACTACCACGTGAGTTGTGTGTGACGTGACAGGTGGCAGGTTTATTTGGCCACGTTAGGCGGGCTGGCATGGTCAAAATATTCGAATTCAGAAATTTTGAAATGTCTTTTTTTAAAAAATTAAAAAAAATAAAAAGGTCTAAAAATAAAAAAAATGTTTTTCTTCACTTGCACCAGCTTGAGCTTAGCCATGGTTGGATACAAACGAAATTGCTATGGGCACACACTGTACTGGAGCTTGAACTGCTTGTGTTGTGGGGAAACCACTGGTGAAAGTGAGGGGAACTGTAGGGGAGAGATGGAGAGATCGAGAAGGAACAATGTAGCTACGTAAATGGAATATATTTGCTTTACTTTCTTGTTAGTGCGTAACTTTACCACTTGTCGGAATCCGCTACATATCGGGTATTATTTGGCTAGTTGTTGTCCTTGTAGCAAATTAGGAATTTTTGTTGAGAGAGAGTTACCGGTCGAAGATAGTCATTGATGATAATTATTAGACGCCAGGTGTGTTTGATTGGTTTATCTTACTTGTATTTTTCGTGATTAGTGATTATGCTATGGTAATTTCTCATTACATGTTTGAGATAAAATTGAGAAGGAATGATGTAGTTACATAAATGGAATATATTTGCTACTTTCTTCTTAGTGCATAACTTTACCACTTGTTGGAATTTGCTACATATCGGCTATTACTTAGCTAGTTGTTGTCTCCGTAGCAAATTAGGAATTCATGTTATCAAAGATGTATGATAAGTATGAAGCGCTCGATTGTTTTATCGTCTTTTTTATGGAGTAGTGATTGTAGTATGATAACACCTTTTGAGATTAAAAAAAATTGATGTGCCTTTTACCACTTGTTGAAATTTGCTATATACTCCAGCTAATTAGTTGTTGTTCGTACACTAAATTAGGAATTCTTGCTCTCGGAAAGTTACCGATCAATATTGATGATAACTATGAGATGTTAAGTAGGTGTGTTTGATTGATTTATCTTACTTGATTTTTTTATGGAGTAGTGATCGTACTACGATAATTTCTCATCACCTTTCAGATAAAATCGAAGTCTTTTTAAAGAGAAAAAAGAACTTGTGGTGTGTGATCAAATGGCGTCTAAACATTCAAGACAAATCCTTTTCTACACAATAAGTTACATATGCTATTGATTCCCGTCAACGTTTCAATACTAGATTATTTGTCTCTAATTTGTGAAAAGGATTCTACTGAAAAAGAAAATAACAGGTGAGAGAGCACATGTATTATTTTAGTGGAGCTAATTCATTTCATAAAAATTTCAATGTCCATTCTCGCATAAATGCGGCATTTAATTTCGTATATTTGGAGAGGAATAAATCATGATCGAGTTGGTTCTAACGAGGTATATTAATCCATGATTAGCAGATGATTACTGTAACAAATCATGGATTAATATACCTCGTTAGATTCGTTTCGTAAAATAGCCTAGGGGTTATGGAATGGGTTTTGTCAGTAATCTACGTTTAATACTCCTAAATAATCTGAAGGCCCAGTATCATCCCATTTTAGTTGGTCCAGTTTGTACGAGGACCACCTTTTGCCGAACAGCAAACAAGTTCAATTATACTTGTATATTCCAACTGCAAAATGTACTATTAGTAGTACCATAATTAGGATTAATACCACCCGTGAATATCTTTGCATATATACATGGACTTGGTTAGTTTTTTTTTTCATGCGGTTTGACTTCGTGCATCTTCTGCTAAACACACAGTAATGGACGCCCTACGGTTAAAAAAGATCTGTAGAAGCAGTCGGTCAAACATGACATCCAACTATCCGAGAAGCAAAGCAATGCTAGTACTCTGCTTTGACCAAAAGAAAAAAGAAAACGAAATAGTGGCCATTGATCAAGGCAAAACCAGATGCAAAAACGCTCGAATACCAGTACAGTATAGTATTTCAGTACTATGGCCCTGTTTGTTGGATCTGGAGGGCTGCCCTCCGGTATTTAATATTTAAGAATATTAAACGTATATTACTGACAAAACCCATTCCATAACTCTTAGACTATTTTACGAGACGAATCTAACGAGGTATATTAATCTATGATTTGTTACAGTGATGCTACAGTAATCAGACGCTAATTATGGATTAATATACATCATTAGATTCGTCTCGCAAAATAGCCTAGAAGTTATGGAATCGGTTTTGTCGGTAATCTACGTTTAATAATCCTAAATAGCAAAGATTCCAGAGGGCTATTTAATAGCCCGGAGGATCCAAACAAGACCTATATTATATTACTCTATCCATTTAAAATTACACTCATATACTTAGCAGCCTAATACTAACAATTAAACATTATCGAGTATAATGAATTTAGATTCGTTGCAGTAATTAGTGTCTAATACGGTGTTAGATAGGAGTAATTGGGATTTAGGAGTCGTAGTACAATGCTGTATAAATTAATCTTTTACGGGGAAACGAACCACTGCATAAAAAAGTGGGAGGAGGCCAATTATGGCGAGGAGTTATTACGGCATGTACGAAGTTAGAGTCAGATACGAGCTCTATATTATTTAGAGACTAGTATAAGACAACAGTCTAAAACCGTTGTACATGCCTTGCTGCTGCCGGTTGTCAAATTTGGGCCTTTTCTAGGTTGACTGACCGCTAGCAGCTACTCCTACTCCCTACTACTGGTCAGCTCACGCCGTGAACCCAACCAACCTGACGTCACCCCCCGTGCCACCGCCACTGCCACCTCCATCCCCACGTCAGAGTCTCAGAAAAATCGAGCGAGAGTGCAGTGGGCCACTCGCTGCAGCCTTTTGGTTGGACGGCCGCCGGCCCAAGCCCATGACCCCCGCGGGCAACGGCGCGGAGTAGGGGTGGACGTTCGGTCAGACCGAAAAATTCGGTTTCGGTCTTCGATTTTTCGGTTAGTTCGGTCTTTACAAACTCAGAACCGAATTTCGTCAAAAAAAACTCAGGACCAATAAATTCGGTCTCGGTCTCGGTCTGACCGAAATTTTTGAGGAGAGTTTGAAAGAAAAAATTTGAAACGCGCGGTGGAGGGCGGAGGCGTCAGCCGCGGCGTGGTGGAGGACGGCGGCGTCAGCCACGACGCGGGGGAGGATGGCGGCGGCAGCCGCACGGTGGAGGGCGGAGGCGGCGGCCGTGCGGTGGAGGGCAGAGCCGGCGGCGGCTGCGGCGCAGTTGGGGCTGGAGGAGGAGGCGGCGGCGTGGTGGGGGTTGGAGGAGGAGGCGGCACTGGTAGTAGGGTTAGTATCACTTCTGGGGTTTGTTTTAGTGGGCTTATTGGTCTTTCTAGATCTATTAGGCCAAAATTTCGGTCATTTCAGTTAATTCGGTTAACCGAGCCAATAACCAAAATGACCGAAATAAATTCGGTCTTTCGAGGACTAGGACCGAACAGATAACCGAATTCCTCGATCTCGATCTTTTCTGTTCGGTTCTTTGGGTCGGTATAAATACGCCCACCCCTGGCGCGGAGTGGCGGTGGAGGTGGTTTTTTTTCGCCGGGGGAGCAAACAGCAGCAACCCACATGTCCGTCTCGCTCGCCGCCTCGCGCACGCGTACGCGTAGGCCTCGATCGGCTACGCGCCGCTGCTGTGCTGTGCTGTGGCAGACTCGGTCGAGGTCGGCGGATGCGCGTGCGTGCGATTCTTGTGACGGTGCGACACCGGCGATCGGGTCAAACAGGGAGACACGTGTACGGCCGGGAGAGTCCCAGCCAGGCAGGCTAGGCTGCCAGGTGTTCCTTCCGTCTTCCGTGTTTACAGTTGCAGCAAAGCACCACGATTCTCGGAGCTGCGTTGCGGAACATAGCACAAGTCAAGGCCCCCCTTTTCACTTGCCCAAGAAAGAGTTGTGAGTTGTGACCAGAGAAGAATAACGGAGTGGCAAAACAAGCTACTGAAAGGCCATATTTACGATGCTATTCTTCCGTTCCATAAGACTATAATATAATCTCTTCATCTACTTTTGATAGTTATATTTTCAAATCTGAAAATTTTATTTTTATAGACATATTTCAATCCAACAACCTATCATCTTAATGATTTTCTCAGATTTAATGCGTGACTCTCCATTCTTCCACACAAGATTAGATACATGGACATCGAGAAATGTAAATATTAATGAATCACTTGTTTACGAAGAATGACTAGTAGCATGTTTAAATGGATGATAAGTAGAATTATTTATTCTTGGTCTGTATGCCAAGATAAAATATTACTATTAAAAGTAGATGGAGGGAGTAGCTAGTTAAAATCGGATGATATATTTCATAGTACAATAAAAATAAAAATAGACGTACTTCTGATCAGATTTATTATACTATAAAATATTTTATCTGTGCTAGATTGGTATAATATGGAACGAAGGAAATAAACTGCTCTGGTGATTCACTGACACTGTACTTAGTACTACTAATATGCAATTTATTGTGCTTGCACTTAGTTAGAGTAAGTTATTCCTGTAGGGGACTGGGCATTGCTTACCTTGCCAAGGAAAACAAAACATGCATGGAACACGTTAACAAAATGGACCAACCAAAGGACGTGTGTGCGTGTCTCCCACGTGGTTTCCATGGGACCATCTCTTTCGGTGAAGATGAAAGCATATAGTACTGTAGTACTAGTTACTCCGTTTTATAATGTAAGATTTTCTAACATTACACATATTTTTTATTTAGATGTTAATAAATCTAGACATAGACATATATATGTGTTTAGATTAATTAACATATATATATATATATATGTATATATGTATATAGACAATAAAGTCTTACATTGTGTACTATTTATTGTCTGCTCCCGCACGAGTACGGCTACCCTAATGTATTCGTGGAATCCGCTACTCCTACGTACCACTGCGCGTGTGATCCGCCGCCGTTTACGCCCAACGGTTCGTTACGCTTACTAATAACAACTGCCTCTTCTTTTCTTGCCTCTCACTATAAACAAACCACAAGGAACCACAATTGCTGAGCTGCTGCGTTTCGTGTACTGCTACTATAGGTCTGCAGTTTTCAGTTTTTTTTATAGGGTTTGTAGTTTTAGTTAGTTGAGCGCTTGAGCGATTCTGGATTTGTCAATCTTTGATTAAATTTTGCTTACATTCTAAAACGAAAATCATATCCTCTAACATTACATAGTAATATTATAAACTGATTTTGTGTCAACATAAATAACTGATTTTGTGTCAACATAAATATAGCATTGTCCCTCATTATTTAAGATGGCGTTCCGTCCTGGTGACGGTAGAGGCTCCTCTGACGTAAAGTTAAAGGGACATCGTTATTAATATGTGGATCTATAAAGATGGACCCCACCAATCAGCGACCTACATTCCTCTAATTTTACGTTAGAGGAGCGCTCCGTCCGGGACCAGCCGTAAAAACTCACTTGACATGGACGGTTCGATGCTGTTTTGCCGCCAATCTCCTCGCGCTGCATGACCAACGCTTCGGCGGCGGAAACGCCCACGGCTCGGCTCTGCGGAAACCGGGAAACTTTCGGTGTTATCAAGGGCAAAGATGCCGGTGGAATCTTCAGCCCGTGGCGGTGGTGTGAGTGTGACCAGGAAGAGAGAGAATAATCACGATGCGAATGCGATAGGGGCGGACGAGCCGGAGCCGTGTGTCCATGGGTTCGATTCTTCTATTCAAGGCTTTATATGGGCCTTATCGAAGCGAGGACCCAGAGAGAAATTAGGAGTATCACGGGCCGATGGCCCGAAAAAGCAATGGGCTGGGCCCTTTCGTACTGTAGATTCAACTGAAAAATTAGGAGTGTGAGTCTGGACGCAAGTTTTTTTTTTTTTTCCTTTTTGCAACTTGGAATTTTCGATGTGTAGACTAGTAGTAGTACGCACTTGTCATAGAGTAGGTTCCCTCTGAAATCAAGGTTTACAAAGTTACCAGTACTATAGTACTTCTTCCGTTTCACAATGTAAGTCATTCTAGCATTTCCCACTATTATAGTACTACTACACAAACGACGCAAAAACCCAGCCAGTGTTGAAAGTTGAAACCTGCTCACCTGGGGCACTCAAGCACATGGTCTCTACCACAAAGCTATAATTTTTCTCTTGTCATTTTGCCATTGTTTTGTCTTTACGGTTAGATCAATAGTGGTCCTTGGGTTAGGATGATATAAAGCTTCTCTGCTCTTATTCAGACCATTGGAGCTACTGCTATCCTGCATCAGGTTTCCTTCCAACTTCCCCCTCTCTCTGAAGCTGGACTTTGGATTGCTAAGAGATTGCAGATTTGTACTAGCAGTAAAAATGCAGTATAGTTGTATTGGACAAATTAGGAGTACACACGGTAGGACATAGAGAATACTGGTTCAGGAAAAAATAACACTCTGCACGGCATTACCGATTATCATGTACCGATTGTCAATTATAGCATATAATAGAGAATACTGGTTCAGAACACCTGCAAAGGTACTACAACTACTGTACGTCTGTCACATGGATCACCCCTCAGGTGAAAACTGAAAACCATCTTGGTACTACACTTGATAGATTCGAATGCATTCTTTCACCTTCTTTTGTCCCACATTGATCTGCCTTTGCTGCCATTATTTAGGCCTTGATTAGTTCCTAACTTTTTTTTTCCTAAAAACATCACATCGAATCTTTAAACACATGTATAAAGCATTAAATATAGATAAGATAAAAAAAACTAATTGCACAGTTTGTATTGAAATCGCGAGACAAATCTTTTGAGCTTAATTAGTCCATGATTAACCATAAGTGTTAAATAACCAACATGTGCTAATGACAGCTTAATTAGACTCAAAAGATTCGTCTTGCGGTTTCTAGGCGAGTTATGAAATTAGTTTTTTCATTCGTGTTCGAAAATCCCTTCCGACATCCAGTCAAACATTCGATGTGACATCTAAATATGTACTACCAAGGTTGGAGTACATGATTGCTTGAAGTTGAAGTGTTGGATTCAGCTCAGCCAGAAAGATACAGAACCTGAATCACCAAATATGTAATTAGAACTTATGATTGTTATCAGTTCAGGACATCGTAGATAATGGACATCCATGACTTTCTCTTCAAGGGATAAGCACCCTCTTCTTAAATCCTCGGCCATTTATGCATGATTGCAGACATGACAAGGATTGCTCCTTGATTATTCGACTTGAGTCGTAACATGGCTAATCAGCTAATGTACTCCCTCCGTTTTATATTACAAGACGTTCTATCATTGCCCATATTTATATAGATGTTAATAAATGTGTACAAAGCTAGAAAGTCTTATAATATAAAACGGAGGAAGTACTAGAGATGTACTCACTCCATTAAAAAAAGAAAAAAGACAAACTCTAAATATGAATTTGGACATAATTTGCTTTTTTTTTATGAAGAGAGTACTCCAGTACTAGAACCTGGAATGCTTGTCTAGTTTCATCTCTAGAATTACTATATTACTAATTTAGGGAAAATTGGAACCATGCCATTATAATTTTGTAAAATTTGAGATATGCCATTCTGACCCATATGTCATTGACTCATGTGGGTTCTACATGTCATTGAGATACCGATGATATATCTCAAACTTTGAAAAATTATAATGGCATGGTTCCAATTTACCCTATTATTTAAGGGAGCATATGCTCGTAGATTATAATATTATTATTGGAGCTTTCTCCGTCCTATTTTAAGTGTAGCCATGATTTTCCGTGTCTAACTTTAATTGTTCGTCTTATTTAAAAAAAATTTAGAAAAATTTAAAAACATAAGTCATGAGTAAAATACTATTCATGTTTTATCATCTCATAGTAAAAAAATACTAATTATAAAAAAATTTTCAAATAAGACGGACAATAGAAATTTATAGCTATACTTAAAATGGTTCGGAGAGAGTAGAAAGCAACTAAGGTGGTAACACCACCTAAAGCATTTTATAGCGATTAGCTACTCCTACTAGTATAGCTAGTAGTAGCATGTCGAAGAAATGCGTGGTCGCTGTGGTGTGGCATGGATGGATCGATCGATTGGATCAACACCAGCAGCTGGCGATTGGCGAGCACGGCGGCTTCATGACCCCGATCGACGCTTGGATTTATCAGCAGCGGCATCTCGAAACATGGTTAATTTCTAAAGAGACATACTAGTTCATTCACTCTTTAGCTAAGTTGGTGTTCTTTTCTTCTGAAGATAAAGATTAAGTTTTTTTTACACAAAACGAGGTGTTATTAACATATGATTGATTGAGTTTTAATTATTACAAACTTGAAAAATAGATTAATATGATATTTTAGAGCAACTTTCATATAAAAAGTTTTCGTACGAAACACACCATTTAGCAGTTTAAAAAGCGTGCCAAAAAATCTAAATCTTCATCTAACTTTTGTTGGAGAAAAGAGCAGAACCTAAGTCTATATAAGATATAGCTAAAGCTTAAATTTTAAAACTGATTTAATGATTTTTTTAATAATATATTTTTTAATAAGTGTTACGGCTTATGATCAAATGCAGGCGAAGTGATTGGGCTGCCACGGCATCTTCGTTATGTTAGCGGATTTGCAGATTACCAACCGCGCTACATGCATAGCCCGCTGTTCCAGGGATCGATTCAATCAATCCTGCGAAGTCAAAGCCGAGCACATGCGTAGCACCAACGAGATGCAGCTGCTACCCACATCTATTACTCGTGTCTGAAAAAAAAAGAGGAGAAAAATTTAAAACCATGTGATTGATGATGCTCTTATTAACTTCTCCCTTGACGATGCTGAGAGGCGACGCAATGTCTTTATTTTTGGTGAACTCTTCATCTTTATAATAACCACACATGTGGCTTGTGAAGACTGACAACACAACTGAACAAACAACTTCCTAGTAGCAAGTTAGCACTACACGAGAACCCTGTGAAAAATCATGCGTCCCAAACGCCCTGAAATCAAATTGAATATTCCAATTTGCAGATAAAGTTCACCTCCCCTGAATTTAATCAAAATGAAAAAAAAAGGGAAAAATTCGAAGTGCAGACAGAAACAGACAAGAATTATCCCAACTGCCTACTACTACCGGTGGAAGGTGTGGGGTCCACGACGCGCCCCGCGCCATCAACGGAACGGTCGCGAAACCCCTTCCCACTATCCTCCGCCGTCCGATCGAGATCCTACGGCCCGCAGCGCCGCCCGAGGGAATCTCGGGGGGAGCGGAGTCGTCGTGTCCGGATCGCACTTGCACCTGTGATGACTCACCTGACCCGCAGATCCTCCGGTGGGCCCACTGACATATGGGCCCACATTTTCCGGGTATGGCCCACCCCCGCGTCGCCACTGCCATTCAAAGCTCGCACCCGCTCGCGAGGAGAGAAAAGAGAGGAGAGAGAGAGAGAGAGAGAGGCAAACCCGCTCCAAAATCTCTCTCTCCCCCCAGATTTGCGCCACATTTTCCTCGCCGAATCAGCCTCGCCGCCGTGGGTGCAGCTGCGGCGCCGCGGGATCCCGGCGAGCGAGCGCCATTTGAGCCGGCTGCCGGCGGGTTTGCGTTCTGGAAGCTCCTTGGTAAGACCTCTAGCTCCCTCTCCTGTTTTCTCTGCGCGTTTTTTTTTTAATTTTCTCTCTCTTTTTCTTTTGTGTGTGTGTTTTTTTGTTTGTCCATCTTTCTGCTTACTGCTTTTGAATGGCTGGACGATTGGGAGGTAGAAGGTTATATTTTTTTTCTCCCTCTCTGTTTATTTTGCTAGTAGTATGAGTCTGCTATAGTGCATTAATTGATGAAATTTTAAGCAAATTATATATTTTTTTGAAACAAGAATTGTATAAGGAAATTAGTACGGAATTGCACTCGCATTTGCGTGGAGTGGCGAGGTGGTTAGCGCATATATACTAGCAATGATTTGCCAACGAACCTACTAGTAGAAAACATGTCCCGATAGTGAATTGAATTCATGCGCCTTTACTTCAGTTTTAATTTTCGTACGAGTGCCGTGTAGCCAGAAGCCCAGAAGAACTGTGCATGAATTGAATAGCTCTGCTATGTCTAAGCTTAAGTTTACCCATGAATTCTGAACTGTATTGTTTAGTTTCATTTGTAATAAAATTGCAAAGGTCTTTCAGCTCCAAATTATTTTTGTTGCTCGCAAGATTAGAGCAACTATTTCTTTTTGGCGGATGCCAGCTACAATGTTTGAAAATTTCCCACTGTACTTGATGCTATCTGGTGATTGGTTAACCTTTTGTTTCCCACCGATCACTTTAATCATACATGAACGTCCTTTTTCCCTATTCCACTGACAAATTTGTACTAGTAGTTTCTAGCTTTACCATCTAGTACTACTAACTGTCCTTCATAGTGGAATTCAAGTGTAACAATTACTTGGTCTGTAGCCTCCAATACAGATTTGTAACTTTGAGTTTAGTGACCAGTATTGTTTATACTTCAATACTTGCGACGCATGAGGTTTGGTGGTAGCACTTGCGTGCAGCTAGATGATACTATGATATCCAGCACTTATTTTGTTTGAAACCGACCAGCACTTGCTTTTATCTTATATTTTTATTATCTATGGACACTGCATTTTATTTATGCTCTTTCCTTTTTATTTTTTTTTTGATGGTGTTGACTTCCCCTAATGATTATGGATGCACATTTTAAACAAACTATAATTATCGAGCATTTCAACTAATGATAATTTACTGTGGCCAGTTGTGAACTATTGAGGGGCAAAGCCTGCTATTTAGTCAAGGTTGAGGGTGCTGTATAAATGACGCGGGCGTCCACAATTGATTTCGGGCGGAAGACACATAATGATGTCCTCTGGTCAGGGCCGTTGCGTCCTGCAAACTTCATCAGAAATAAATTCCCTACATACAAGAAGAGTTTGAATGGGATAGTTATCAAATTGACAGATGATCAAGAAATGCCATCGCTGAAAGATGCTGTTGCCAAGGAAACAGCAGACCTACTTGATCGGAGTCAGCGCCTTTCAGTCCGTGAGCTCGCTATGAAATTTGAGAAGGGCCTTAACACTGCCACATTGTTGTCCAATGAGGTATGGAACTTTTACCTGTTTTAGGTCCTGTCCTCCTGAATGCTCTTTGACGATTGGCCCAATACTTGAATGAATGGAATTATATAAATCAAAGTTGTCTATCTAGCTTCACCTTGAAATCTTGAACTCTCAGGTTAAATGGAGACAAGCTGCTTTATTGGAGCGAGACATCCTTCTGAAAAATCTAAAGAATGTATTAGAATCGCTGAGAAGTCGAGTTGCAGGGAAACATAAGGATGAAATTGAGGAGTCCCTTTCTATGGTTTGTTTCTTGTTATGAACCATATTTTGAATTTTCACCAAGGATTGTTGCTATTCAATTTGTAACTTTGTTAATGGTGTTGCTATTTATCTTTAATTGTGTTGCATGTGTTTTCAAAAGAGGCTACTATTCTGTCCCTTTTTTTCGCCTCCAAGCTCCATATGCAAAAATGGTGCCTTTTCTGTGGGCTCTTTTAATAGTTTGGTACTTTCTATAGGTGGATGTTTTAACAGTTCAGCTGTCTAAAAGAGAAGATGAGTTGCTGCAGCAAAAGGCAGAGGTTGCCAAAATTGCAACCTCATTGAAACTGGTGCGTCCAAAATTTCTTGTAGTTCATTAGTGTATGCATGCTATGAACATCGGTCAACATACTTTTAGCATCTTGTGACATTCACTTTTGATTCTTTATTGTTATAGCAAAATGTCAGGTTCCATTGTTTTAAGTGTTCTCTGTTTCGCTAAATTGCTAGTAAGGAAAGTTGAGTTCTTCCTATGAACAATATGCAGTACTAATGAACAATAGAATGCTTCTTTTGTTGGGACTGTATTATACTATGGAACTGAACTATTGAAGTACTAGTGGTTTCCCTTCCAAAATGCAGAGTGAAATTTCAGTCACATGTCATCACAGCTTATTGAATAACACGTTTTAGGACTTCCACCTGATTTCCTCAATATGGTTCAGATATAAGCATGCTGACAATAATCGCTGTTTTTTTACCGGCTTCTTGTAGAATCGTGTTTAATATCGCCTTGGGTAGATCTGTCCATTGGTATACCTTCATGTGTTCATCCCTTTTCAATCATTGCTTGTTTTTCTGTATTTTCATACAGGCTTCTGAAGATGCCAGGAGAATTGTTGAAGAAGAAAGATCTAACGCTCGCATAGAGATAGATAATGCTAGAGCTGCTGTACAAAAAGTTGAACAATTAGTTAAAGAGCAAGAAATTGATCCTCAAATAAATGGGAAACAGGTAGGTGGTAGGAACACTATGTTCTTTTATTTTATTGAAATATCTCAGAGATATATGCAACATTAAACATTGATGTATGAGTCATAATAAATCATTTTTGTTGGTAGATATCTTCTTCGTGTTACATTTGTTGTCATTTCCTACATGTCTTAGACACTTTCAACCCTAAACCCCTAATTTCCAGCTGCCTGTGTCTTGCGATTCATTTATGCTAAGAGAGATTCCATATTTAGAGTTTCTCTAGTTTCAAGCTGAATTGTACATATCTGTTTACCATTTCTTTTTGAAACCTTGTTAGGATGAGGATGAACTTAAGGAAAAGGCTCAAGAAGCACGGAGAGTGAAAATGCTGCATTGTCCCAGCAAGGTAGAATGCACTTATTATGTCACTCTGCATGTGAAATTGCAAGCCTATGTTGCATACTTGATCGTATGGTATTATGGTTTCTAAATGACCAATTTCAAGTTTTTAATTATCTTTTAGGCAATGGACATTGAAAATGAGATTGAAGTCCTACGTGAACAATTAGCTGAGAAGTCCTCAAATTGTGTTCATCTTTTGAAAGAGGTATGGTTAACACATGCTGATTTTGGAAATTTCAGTTGTCATTTCTACAATAGGCCAGATTGAAACCAGCTATTGCAATATGAATTTGTGGTGAATCAGACCGTGCACTGTGGAGCATGTTGAAAACAAAAGACCGCAAGAGCTCACCAATTCTATGTCAAAGTTTGCGAAGATGGAATCATATATCAACTCTGTAGCTCGCTTTCTTTCTTTAAAACTTTTTGTGCAAATAAGCAGAACGATGCCAAAGAGCGTGGAGTGGTTTGTTATTGCTGCTTCATGCCTACTTTTAGTGTCATTGTTTTTCTATAGGAGTAGTCTTGCTACTTGGATGATCAGCCGTAAAAGGCAAATAATAGTGTCTTTAGATCAAATCGTTTCTTTTATTCTATGTTGCTTTCTCAAATCTGTGAAGTTCCCAACATGAATAATTCCGGTATGTAGAGATCAAGATCTGGTATTAATTTCCATGCATGATTGGCTGTCCTTTTTATCAGTTACACCTGCATCAAAGCTATGAGGAAAACGATGTGTCCTCGTATGAGCTGGAGGGCCTTGAAAGCTTAGGCTCAATGTTGCGCATAGTTGCCCAGAGTAATGGATTTGTTGATTTATCAAGAAGTACAATACATTGGTTCCGTGTGCAGCCTGAAGGAAACAAGAAGGAGATAATTTCAGGTGAAACTATTTCCATCAAGCAAAATGATCTTGTTTCTACATATGATGTAACACTGATGGCTGTTGCTACTCGCTACCGATCTTCTATAGGTGCCATAAAGCAAGCATATGCTCCAGAACCACATGATGTTGGGCGGTATTTGCAAGCTGAGATCAACCATTGCGGTGAAATCTCTGTCGTAAAGACTGCTGGCCCTGTGGATCCTGGTTGGTTTTCCTGACTGATAAAATTAATGCGCTTTTATTATTATTACATGGCTGATGTTATTTTGTCGAGCAGCTGCAGGATTGGTCGATTACGTAGAGACTCTTCTAAGGAATCCTGAAACTGAATATAATGTAATGGTTTTCCTTCCTTATCCATTTTTGTTTCTGCATTGTACCTACATAATTTGTCATAAATCTTGCTATTTACTGAGTCTTGTCAGATATTTTGGTTTTCATAATTTCCCAGTTTGCATGTCATCTGCTGCTTTTATGTCAAGAAATCATTCTATTTGGATGCTTGTATCAAATATTCAGTGTCACTAAAAATTAATAAAAGAACTGTGTATTTACTGCCCATGAAGTCAGCTTTATCCACTGTTACTAGTCATTCTTTAAGGACACCTATTTTTGCCCCTTATGGCAGGTTGTTGTTCTTCAAGTGAATGGAATCAAACAGCCTACCGATTCAATTCATGTTCTTTCCGTCGGGAAACTGCGGATGAGACTCGCAAAAGGGAAGACAGTAATTGCAAAAGAATTCTACTCCTCAACGATGCAGGTATTCTACACAACACTTTTAGCACTCATAAGATGATATAGTCGGTTTAGAAACTTGCTTCCATCTCACTGATGGTAGCTTTCATTCCACATCACTGGACTATGATATAGTCTAAAATTTGTGTTGCATTGCTGTTCATTTCAGCTATGTGGTATGAGAGGCGGTGGAGATGCTGCACCCCAATCAATGTACTGGCAACCGAGGAGAGACCTGAGCCTGGTGCTGGGCTTCGAGACGGCCAGAGAACGCAACTCTGCAATCATGCTCGCTCGCAGATTTGCCATCGATTGCAATGTAAGCAACCTGTCTTGAAAAAAAAAGAAAAACAATGCTCTGTTGCTCCAGCTCGAGGAATTTTGTTTCTTCCCCCAATGATTTTTTTGGACTGTGTTATGCGCAATGATCACGGAGTAATTAACTTTGCTTGTCCGAATGCAGATCATACTTGCTGGTCCTGGGGATAAAACTCACTGGTGATTGATGAAGACGAACTGTACCAGCTAACCTCTTGTACGAGCTCAGACCTTGTATCTGGAATCATTGTACATTTTTTTTTGCCGGGTCGGCCGAAATCATTGTACATTTGTGTCGTAGTAGTTAGATACTCTAATACATATCTGATCTGTGAGGTGTATTGTAGTGAGTGGTAGTTTAGTAGTAGTAGGTTCGCCAAGGCATCGTTTTTACTGCCTTGCGGGTCAGTCTAGTTTAGTTGGTAAATTATGAGTATTTCTCATTTCTGAGAGAGAGACACCCACGCATGTTGTAGCTGTGTCAGTACTCCAGTGTATGTAACTTTGTTCATGAAACTGTTTACCAAACATAATGTACTATCCCCCCTTTCTGCTTATCTTGGCTCTGTGTTTGGAGAGCTTCTGGTAGATGGTGCTTCTCATACAATCTCGACCTCTTGAATAATTTATTATCTTTAGATTCTCACCGGCTGTTATTCGAAATGTAAAGCTCTCCTAAGAGCAAGTTTAATAGGATAACCAACTACTACTAGCTCCAAATCATTTAAAATCAATTAATACAATAGTTACCTATAAACATATACTACATTATTAATATTTTGTTTCACCTGTCATACACATTTTATATCTTGGAGTCTATGCGAGCCAACTGCTCTTCTCTCTTTTTTTTATCTTCTTAAAATATATTTATAGTTGGTTTATAGATTGCTATTATACGAAGGACCCTGGTGTTCGTCGGGACTCGGGACGGCCGCGGAACGTGCGAGATCACTGTTGTGGTGCCGTGCAGCGCAGGGCTCAATACTGGATGAGTTGGCCCTTGGCCGGTCCTCGGCAAGATGCCAAGATGACCTTGGGCGGGCTAGACTGCCACTTTGTTGTGAACTTGTGACTGTACCTTGGAAGCAGCTGCCTTAAGCTGGAAAATAATCCTAGGAGAGCAGGTAAAATCCATACTTGAAAATAAACTGGTCTCATAGGACTATTTTCTCTTTTAAGGCCTCGTTTGAAATAAAGGAATGAAAACATATAAATAGAAAAAAAATGTAGGAATATGATATAGTGTAAAGTTGATAACTAAGAAATTCAAAACACATGATAGAAGAAGTTTAGGCTGTTTACATGAAAAAAAAATAGAGAGAGAGAGAGAGAGAGAGAGACGGATGGAAGGATGAAGCAAAGGGAATCTTCCTTTGGATCAAAGTAGATGTTTTATATTTCCTAACAAAATGGAGGAAATGCTTTCCGAAGGAATTCAACAACCCCATTCCTTTGTTCCAAACAAACTCGTAGGAAAAAAAAATCCAAAGGATTGCAAACCTCCAAAAATCCTTTAAAAACCTATGTTCCAAACAGGGCCTATGCTTGTATAGCTCGCTTATTACTCACTGATCAGCAGGGAGCATCTTCCTTCAGATTGCTCGTCTTCCATGACTCCTCTAGTCCTCTTGAACGCAGAAATTTTACAGGAATTTCGCATAAATTAGTTCTGCACCCACGAAAATCCTCAAAATTTCTACTTTCCGAGCTCACTGACTTTTTCCCAGTACAGCCATTCAGTATCAAATAACTAGAACCTCACATCTATCAAGCAAGTAAGTCAAAAGCAGGGGAACCAATTGACTCCCTTTTCCTCCACGGACAGACAAAACTGTCACAAACTGTAATAACAGCAAGCTTCCCAAGCGGGAGCTTTAAGAAAACACTCAGTGAGCAACAGCCTTTTGAGCCTTGTTTGGGAGAATGTTGTCCGGGAGGATGAGCTCTGGTGGGATCTCACGGATCACGCCGAGCATCGAATCGTACTCCTCATCTTTGTGCGCAAACTTCTTCCTCAGCATCTTCTCGAGCTCAATCTCATCGAAGGTCTTGGCATTCTCGGCTGCGTGGACTTGAGCCAAATTGATATAGTTCGTTGCTGACTGTGCAATGAACGTCATCTCCTCTTCAGTAAGCTTTCTTAGGAACTTGGCAGGATTACCAACCCAGACCTAGCAATGTCAGGAAACCATATGGTTTAATAAAGCCATGCAATATATTAACTTGACCATAAAATATAAATACAAAGCATATTTAACTCTTGCAGCTGTTCACAACAAGTGTGGAACATAAAACATGGACATCAGTATAAACATGCAGCCAGCAGCTTTGTTTGGTAATCCTCCAGTCCCCGATTACAGTTTTATAAATAAGGAAAGAAAAACTACAGTCAAAGATTCATGCAAAATATGTGTCAACACATCATAACTGTAAATTAAGGGAAAAATGCAGACTAAACCTCTACCTCAGAATCATTCAATTGCATTATTCGAAAACAATTAGGTATTTTTCTGAACAAAGAGCATGCCAATTTTGTAATCATATACCGGCATCTCTGAGAATTACCTCATTACAAAATGTTGGCAGTTGAGTGCGCATTTCTCATATAGCAAGTGAAAAAAAAAAACTTGCTTAGCAAGAAAATAGGAAGGTAACCTCTCCAGAAGGAATCCTGGTGTTTTGCTTTACAAGGGATCCTGCACCAACCATGCTGTGCTTTTCAACCACCACTCCATCAAGCAGAGTGGCACCCATACCAACAAAAGCTTCATCCTCGACGATGCATGCGTGTAGAACAGCACTGTGACCTGGCAGAAGCTTTATTGTTTAGGTAGGTGCATAGCACAGTGTCACAGTGAATAGTCCATGCGAAATGAAGCTCAGAATTTTAACTCATAAATCAATCACAAAGCAGCAATGGAAACCATATTTTTACGATTTTATCAGGTATAAATGATGCCATGTGGTTAATGTCTTCCAGAAAAGCCAAATCACAACTTCAATAGCATATCAGAGTGTATATTACGAAATAAGATAGGAAGTGCTCTACTGACCTATTGTAACACTGTTTCCAATTATGGTTGGGAGAACCTTCCCACTGATATTAGCTTTTGAAACATGTACAAGGGAATTGTCTTGTATATTTGTTCCAGCTCCAATATGAATGCTGTTGACATCACCTGAGGACAAAAGAATGAAAATGAGATAAAATGGTTATCATTGCACTGTGGAAGTATATAAAGTACAACTTCAACATTATAATTACTGAAACTTAAAACATCAATATGTTTGGGTTAACCCAGTATGTATGACAGCACAAATACCTCACACTATGATACAAGATCATATGGTGTAGGAGGAATGTTATCATGTGAATGAAGCCGCTTGAATCCTTTTTCGACTTGGATTTGGTTGTAAAAGAGACCATGCAGGCATTGGTCAAAACCATTCTCACCATGGTGATGAGCATCGGGTTTCTTTAACAAACCTTTTTTTTTAAGAGCTACTAGTATGTTAGTACTTGATGCTTTATTATCACATTACATCATCGTTGCAGGTTAAAAACTTAAACTTCATGTGAAGTGTCAGTTGAGAGCCCAACAATGAAAATATGAGTGTACTAGAGCTGTTTGATAAAACTGTGCATCTCCTTACAACTGGTGGTTGTGTCAGTTGTCTATATAGTACCATTTATCATAACAATGAGTGTAACTGCAGTCAGAAGCAAGTTTATTCCGAAAACAAAAATGTACAGTAAACATGGTGTAACCAAGAAAGAAAGGGGAAATAAATTATGAAGACAAAGCCCATGCTTATTCACACGTGTGATTGGTGATTACAGTGTACATACCTCTTAAAATGGATCCATACCAGATTGAGGATCCATGTCCAATCTCAACATCACCAATCACAGCTGCACTGGGAGCAACAAAAACATCCTTGTGGATTCTGGGCTCTTTCTCAAATATGTTCATGATTGTGCGATGCCTTGACACTGACAAAGGCATACAAAACGGTAACATGTTAGTCAGGCTCAAGCATAAAGTTTATCTACATTTGCTAAATTCATTGGCTCGTGGTTATTCTAAAATGACCTATCAAGACATAATACCCAAAAAAAAAAAGCACACCCTTTTTGATACAGTGTCTAATTTATGCTAATTCAAAGCCCTCTACAAGATGCAGCATGGTGGAAATCAATCAACACCAACTACAGCACCACACCTAACTAGAAGGTGGAACAAATGACATTCTTCATTATGCTAAGCAACAGAAAATAGATACATAACCACTCGAAAATTGGCATGCCAATGTGACACTCCCACAATGGGCAGTATTACCGCAATAACCAATATGTGCAATCCTTGATTTACTTGCTGCTGTTTTGACACACGAGATCAGGTCACTAGTTGAAAACCTGAAATGCAGAACTTCACAGATAACCGACGATAATTTAGGCTCATTTCGAGACTCGAATCCAGTCACCCCCTATCCATTCCTACCAATTTCTTCCCAATAACAACTGCCAAATTGTCAGAGAGAGAGAGAGAGAGACGGCGGCTGCTGCTTACGCTGCTCCTCGACGCGGAGGCCGCCCTGGATGGTGGATCCGAGGCGGTCCATGGCCTGCCCCGTGCCGCGGATCCACTTACCCACCGTGTAGATCGCCCGCCCCAGGGTCCCCATGCCTCGTCCTCCCCGCTTGCTCCCTCCTCTGTCCGGACCTCGCCGCCGGCCGCCGCCCGCCGCCGAGGTGAGAGGTAACTGTGTGTGTGAGACACACAGAGAGAGAGAGGGAGAGGAGGAGGTCAAACAGCTTTTGGCCCAGGTTTTTTATGGGCCTGGATCCGGCCCGATCATCACAGAGGCCTCGCGGCCTATTGAGATTTGGGCCCAGGTTTTTATGGGGCCCAGCATATTGCGCGAATTCTAGAGTGATCATGGCCGTCCAAAATTCGATTGATTTTTTCTTTATGTTTCAAACGATTAAACACTACTCCATCCGTCCAAAAATATAAGTATTTTTAGTATAGTGTCAAGTCAAATATTTGTAACTTTAACTATTAATAGCAAAAGAATAAAAAGGATCAATTATGTAAAATTGATGTTACTAGATTTATCAACGGGAATGCTACATACCGAAATCTTGCCCGGACGGGACCCTTAATTATTCAAAGAGGAGCGATACCTGACCATGCATGTCCCGAGCAGCAGCAGTAGCCTGTGCAGGACATGGTACCGCTCCAGCACACACGCATGGCCGCCATGGGCCGCGGCGCTGCGGCGCCCACGCCCGCACCATCGACGCACTACCCCGCGACCGCGAGCTCCTCGCCGGCGGCGCCGGCACCAGCGCAGGGGAGGAGGAGCCCAGCACGGACGCGGCGGTAGATGAGGAAGTAGAGCGCGATGCCCTCGCCGTCGTCGTCAGTGTAGAGCACGACGAGCACGTGCTTGGCTAGCTCGTCGAGGCGGCGAAGGACGCGGCCGCCGGCGACAAGCTCCGATGTGGCGTGGACGTTGGAAGATGCGGCGGTCGGTGACGAGCTCCGGTGTGGGACGTGGATGATGAAAGACGCGGCCATCGGTAACGAGCTCTGTCGTGGGACGTGAATGACAAAGGACGTGGCCACCGCCGACGAGCTCCGACGTGGCGTGGACGTTGGAGGATGCGGCCGTCGGCAACGAGCTCTGTCGTGGGGCGTGGATGACGGAGGACGCAGCCGCCAGCGACGAGCTCCGACGTGGCGCAGACGGTGGAGGATGTGGCCACCGGCGACGAGCTCCGGCGTGGGACGTGGACGGTGGGACCACCGATGACGATGCTTTGGTGCCCGGCTCCTGATATCTAGTAGATATCGTCTGATATCTCGCAAGTATCACCTTCTACATGGTAAGAATCGCATGATACCTGATAGGTATCACTCGATACCGGTTAGGTATCAGGACCTGATACCTCGTAAGTATCACACTCTACGTGGTAAGAATCGCGCATGATACCTAATAGGTACCGTCTGATACCTCACAAGTATCACTTGATACGTGGTAGAATCGCATGATACCTGATACGTATCACCTGATACCGGTTAGGTATCAGGACCTGATACCTCACAAGTATCACCCTCTATGTGGTAAGAGTCGCATGATATCTGATAGATATCATTTGATACCTCGCAAGTATCACCTGATACGTGGTAGAAACGCATGATACAGGTTAGGTATCAGAACTTGATACCTAACCGGTATCATCCCGTTCGAAAACGGGATTCCATTGGATAGCAGCCCCCTTAATCAAACTATCATAATATGCAACTCTTTTTATTTAAAACATATTACTTTTATATATATTATTGGTTAAAATAATATCTCAAAGACCGTGTCAAAGTCTAAAAATATTTATATTTTAGGAATATTTTAGGATGGAAGGATTAGTAATAGGCTCCCTTGTTCGGAACTTCGGATACGGGCTTAAAATTTGAAGTGAAATATTGGCTTACCCACATGATTGGCTAAGAGTTCCAAATCGCTCAAACTTAACGTGACTGATTATGTTGCAGTCATCTACGGACTGCAGGGAACTGGAGTCTTGGATCCTGCTTGCTTTGCATCAACAAAAACAAAAATCGAAAGCTTTTACAACGTGCACGCATTCTGCAGCTGCCGTCTGCCGATCATCCGCACCTGGACTACAGAGAGTGTGCAACCGAACAAAAATAATTGATCCTGTTTGGATGGTGTTACATCGGGTGGATGTTTGTACAAAGTATTAAACATAAATTATTGATAAAACTCATTCTATAATCTAGACTAATTCGCGAGACAAATCTATTGAGCCAAATTAATTCATGATTAGCCTATGTGCTGCTACAATAAATATGTGCTAATTATGGATCAATTAGACTTAAAAAATTACCACGCGAATTAACTCTCATTTATATAACTAGTTTTATTAAGTAGTCTATATTTAATACTCTAAATTAATACTATCTCCGTCCTATATACTTGTCGCTTTGATTTTTTTTTGCAACCTTTTACCATTTGTCTTATTTGAAAATTAGTGTAAATATAAAAATGGATAAGTCATACTTAAAGTATTTTTATAGTAAAGCAAGTTACAAACAAAATAAATGATAACTTTATAATTTTTTAAATAAGACGAATAATCAAAAGTTACGAAAAAACACGAAACTATCAGTATTTTGGGACGGAGCCAGTATCTAAACATCCTGTGACCTATGTGACTGGGACGGACAACAGTGTACAACCTTTCGTTGAACAACAGAGACGTACACGTACGCAATGTTGCACGGGTCACAGATATAAAATGCACACGCTACAACGCAGCGGATGTACTCATTGCGTTGGTGCCCTGCGCGCATGCAGCGAGAGATGGCCGCCGACGCTGACATGACGCGCCGCCGCCGCCGCCGCTCGCCGTCGCTGCCGTGCACGGTGCGCGTGCAGGCGGCCGGCTTCGCGCTCGGGCACCGCCGGGACGGCAGCGTCCGGCGCCTCTTCTTCTCCCTCTTGGACATCCACGTCAGGGCCAAGCGCCGCCGCCCCGACGCCGCCGGCGTCCGCTCCGTCGACGTCACCATCGACGCCTCCCGCGGCCTCTGGGCGCGCATCTTCTCCCCGTCGCCGACGAAGCGAGAGGCGGCGCAGCCGCTCCCGGTCGTCGTCTTCTTCCACGGCGGCGGCTTCGTGCTCTTCTCCGCCGCCTCCTGCTACTACGACAGGCTCTGCCGCCGCATCTGCCGCGAGCTCCGGGCCGTGGTGGTGTCTGTCAACTACCGCCTCGCCGGCCCCGCGCGCCGCTTCCCCGCCGCCTACGACGACGGCCTCGCCGCGCTCCGCTACCTCGACGCCAACGGCCTCGCGGCGGAGGCCGCCGGCGTCGCCGCCGTCGACCTCTCCAGCTGCTTCCTCGCCGGTGACAGCGCGGGGGGGAACATGGTGCACCACGTGGCGCAGCGCTGGGCGGCGGCGTCCGCCGCCTCACAGTCGTCGTCGACGCTCCGGCTCGCCGGCGCCGTGCTGATCCAGCCCTTCTTCGGCGGCGAGGAGCGGACGGAGGAGGAGCTGGAGCTGGACGAGGTGGCGCTCACGCTGTCGCTGGCGAGGACGGACTACTACTGGCGGGAGTTCCTGCCGGAGGGCGCCACGCGGGACCACCCGGCGGCGCACGTGTGCGGCGGCGGCGGCGGCGAGCACGACGTCGAGGTGGCGGAGGCGTTCCCGCCGGCGATGTTGGCGATCGGAGGGTTCGACCTGCTCAAGGGGTGGCAGGCGAGGTACGTGGAGGCGCTGCGCGGGAAGGGGAAGGCGGTGCGGGTGGTGGAGTACCCGGGCGCCATCCATGGCTTCTGCTTGTTCCCGGAGCTCGCCGACTCCGGCGAGCTCGTGGAGGAGATGAAGCTGTTCGTCCAGGAGCATAGAACCAAGCGTGTGCAGTAGATGGCTTGTTGGCCCAACGCTGTAATTGATCCAGTGATTATGATGGTGTCTGCAGAATTTACGAGGAAATTTTCCATGGTTCATTCCTAAGGGAATCCTTGTTCGACAGGGTGATTTATTTAATATCATAGTGTTTTAGAGACTGAGAACAACACAACTTGAGGATTAGTAAACATCTTAATATTTGCAACTTGCAAGATGCAAGTGTCGAAGACGCAAAATTGTTATTCAACTTACCAAATTTTTACAAATTTGCGTCGTCGAATTCAAATAGAATTTCTACCAATTATGAAAAACAAATACTTCCTTGTTTTACATTATAAGATGTTTTGGTTTTTAATATATTTATACATGGATTTCCTTGTTTTACATTATAAGATGTTTTGGTTTTTAATATATTTATACATGGATTTATGTATGTGCTTCATAAATGCATCCAAATTCATAGAGATGTTAGTGCATCTAGATGAGATATGGATAGGCCAAAACATCTTATATATGATGGGGAATGAGGGACTACAACTTTGATTGTGTGTATACTAGTTATAGGATTTTTTTTATTACACGTTGTAGAAATCGAATTTGATATTGCATGTTTATAGAATACCATGTATATTCTTGAAAACTCACTTAATTTCTCTCATACCCTTGAAATTTACTCGATCCTTTCTATACCTCCAAAATTTTAATTTTATCCCTTCCATACCTTTCCCGTTAATTAACCATCTAATTTCTATAGAAATGATCATTTTAATTACCTGATTGAACATATAAATTTATGAATTACATTGTTGAAAATGTAAATGTTTGCACATGAGACTATTATAGTTATGTGTTTGATGTGCAACACATTATATTAGAGGATGGCTGAACATAAATAATCATGTAACTTTTATAAAAGAAAAGTATCAAACATACATTCAATGTCACCGGCGTCGTATTATTAAAAAAAAATACAAATTAGAGGAAGTGTTCCATAGAGAACACAGTCTCAAGAGGTCCCTAATCTCAAATACTCTTTTCAGCCTAAAATATATATAGTAAACAAGATACAGTATATCCCTAATACTATGAAAACGAATGTGAAAAAAAAAGTCTACCCAAATTCATAAAATCATAATATATCTCAGCTAATCTTAGATTGCTAGTATATTTTAAGATCTTCTATACGTCTTCGGCTCAATCTCCTTGCAAGCGACTACTACCAGAATGGAAAGACTATACGTCGTCCAGGACATTGCGTGTGATACTTCTTGCCTGTCAGGTGGGTAACTGGTCACCCATGACTGCTACTCTCTCCGTTTTATAAAAAATTAAATATAAAATTAAGTGTGACACACTCTAATAATATAAATTTAGATAATATCTCATATTTAATAAATAGGTTGGTCTTTTTTACGGAGAGAGAACTTGCTGCCTAGGACTCGCCAAAAACGTGGCACACAGGAGTTCAGAGAACTTCATTAAGTCATCTGGAGAAAATGATGAAATAGTAATAAAAAACGAATACGAAACTCACAACTCACAAGAAAAATGTCTAGGATATCTCTCTCATGACTCGTTAACTTGACACATACAAAAATCATACAACCACACCAGGTAGTTTATCAAAGTATTGCACATGCATCTGTAAAAATTTAAAAATTTCTCCTAAATTATGCAGAAGCCAGCATGATAGCGTCCAATTCTGCATGTGATTCGATCAATTGGACATAAAAAAAGAACAAATATAATTAAGCCATACGGTTGGAGCTATGCTCCTGGACGAACAGCTTCATCTCCTCCACGAGCTTGCCGGAGTCGGCGAGCTCCGGGAACGCGTGGAAGCCATGGATGGCGTCCGGGTACTCCACCACCCGCACCGGCCTCCCCTTCTCGCGCAGCGCCTCCACGTACCTCGCCTGCCACCCCTTGAGCAGGTCGAACCCGCCGATCGCCACCATCGCCGGCGGGAACGCCTCCGCCAGCTCGACGTGCTCGCCGCCGCACACGCGCGCCGCCGCGTGGTCCCGGGTGGCGCCCTCCGGCAGGACCTCCCGCCAGAAGTAGTCCGTCCTCGCCAGCGACAGGGAGAGGCTCGCCTTGTCGAGCTCCACCTCCTCCTCCGTCCGCTCCTCGCCGCCGAAGAAGGGCGACACCAGCACGGCGCCGGCGAGCCGGAGCGACGCGGGCGGGGACGACGGCGACGACGCCCAGCGCTGCGCCACGTGGTGCGCGATGTTCCCGCCCGCGCTGTCGCCGACGAGGAAGCAGCGGGAGAGGTCGACGGCGGCGCCGAGCTCGGCGGCCTCCGGGAGGCCGTTGGCGTCGAGGTAGCCGAGCGCGGCGAGCCCGTCGTCGTAGGCGGCGGGGAAGCGGTGCGCGGGGGCGAGGCGGTAGTTCACGGACACCACCACGGCTCCGACCCCGCGGCAGATGCGGCGGCAGAGCGCGTCGTAGGGGCGCGACGCCGCGGAGAAGAGCACGAAGCCGCCGCCGTGGAAGTAGACGACGACCGGGAGCTTCGCCGCCGCCGTGGGCGGGACGAACACGCGCGCCCAGAGGCCGCGGGAGGCGTCGATGGTGACGTCGAAGGAGCGGACGCCGGCCGCGTCGGGACGGGGGCTGGCCGCGGCGTGGAGGTCGCCGAGGTAGAAGAGGAGGCGCCGCGCGCTGCCGTCGGAGCGGTGCGCGGCCGAGAGCGCGGCCAGCTGCACGCGCACCGTCCACGGCAGCGGCGGCGGCGACGACGACCGGCGGCTGCGGTCAACGCCGGCCATCTGTTGGGAACCAGTTCTTGCAAACAGAGCCCAAGTGTGGAGGAGAGATTTTTTTCTGTTTTTTCGGTGATGAATTGCAGGAGAGATGTGGTGCTTAGATCTTCGATGTGCCCAAGGCGACCAATCTGTCGCGTCAAATGTTTTAAGAGCAATTTGAATAGTTTAACCAACTACTGTTAGCTCCCAATCCCATATGTCAATATTATGTATGAATAATTCATACATACAATGTTACGTTATTCATACATTAATACAACCAACTGCTACTTACAGGTTACAAATGTAATAGTCAATTCATACATTATTGTTTACTATATTATTATCTGGTCCCACATATCATACACATATTATGTTTTGGAGTCCGTATTATAACTGACTAGTATAAACCTGTAGCTAATTGTTTTTCTCTCTTTCTTTTTCTCCGTGCTACAGCTAGTAGCCCACTACTTTTTTATCTCTTTTTTATCTTCTATTATAATATGCTGTTGCACCTCTAAGTTGCACACAGCACACGGCACAGTGGCCGTGGAGTTATATTTTATTTCAACTTATCCTTTAGTTCTTATAAATTATTGATTGACAAAGTTGAGACTGTAGAGTGCCAAAGTACTGAAAGAGAAGTGCAGATGACTAAGAGTTGCAAATTTCTGCCATATCTAGTAATAGCTCTATCCTAAAATAAATATAACCATGAGCATCTGTATTTAACATTTGACCATCTATCTTATTTAAAAAAATTTAAAAAATAGTCACATATAAAATATTGTTCATATTTTATCATCTAATAACAATAAAAATATTAATTATAAAAAATTTAAATAAGATGAACGGTAAAACGCTGGATATGAACAATAAAAAATACACTTAGTTTAGAATAGAGGGAGTAAAAGCTTCTATTTTTTTTATTGTGTAGATTTGACCCCTTGAATATTTGAACACTGGTAATGGCCAAAATCATGTCCAATTAGCTCAAATTCTGTCCATATTCCGCAAATTCCCAAAATTGCTTCGATTGTTCAGTTGCCTCCTATTCATCTTCTCCATTATCATCATCATCGCATCCACAGTCGCCGTCGTACTCATAGCCTTCCACTTCGTCTTCTCCATGACCGGCGTGTGCGCAGCCGCAGATGCGGGGGTTAACGTCGTCGTCGATCTCGCACTCGACGTAGCCATGGGTGGCGAGCTCTGCCTTGACCCACTCCTGCTGCTCCTTCCGGTACTCGTTCAGGTGCCGTGTATATGGCCTCCGCACCGTCGGCGTCCAAGCTGCCGGAGCGCCTCCTCCTCCGCCTCGCTCGCCGCCAGATCTGACAGAATGTGTGGTCGATCTGCTCCTGCAGCATCCTCCACTTCCTCAGCTTCTTCATTGTCTTCTTTGTCCCTTCAGCTTGCGACGTCCATCTCCGTCGTCGGCAGAATCTGGATTTGTTGGGATTTCTCTGATGGATTTGGAATAAGTTCATCTGAGGTTACTTAACTTGTCAACGAATCCGATTTTTGTCCTTCAACCGAAAAATCAGATACAACGGATCCCTCAACTATCAAAACCGGTGCAGATGAGATCCCTCGGCGGTTTAGATGGCGGTTTTGGCTGACGTGGCGCTTACGTGGCTAATTTGACTCGGCCTTCATGTGATGTGAAATTGACGTGGTGCTTACGAGACAATTTATCTTAAAAAATAATAAAACATGGAGGAACCACGTGTCAGTTTAAAAAAATAATAATAAATTGTGGGACCCGCATGGGCCCTACCTGTCATCCTCTTTCCCCCCTCTTATCTCTATCATCTCTGTCTCCGGTGGGAGAGGAGCAACGTTTCGTTCTCGAGTGCCGGCCGGCGGGAGGAGAGGAGCGGCGGCCGGCGAGAGAGGAGCGGCTCGCGGGCGCCAGCCGGCGGAAGGAGAGGAGCCGCGGGCGGAGGCCGAGGGGGGAGGAGAGGTCGGCGGGATTTGGGAGGGAAAGGAGAGGGAGAAGCTGCCGCCGCCGCCGCTCCGGAGTGTTGGCTCCTCCCTTTCCGACAGATCTTGACCCCACATCGTTTCTGTTGTCGTTGTCAGTGTACCACTGGGTGCTCTCAAGCACGGGGCGCCTCGACGGCGTGCTCGCCGGCACGCTCCGCGGCTACGGTTGGTGGCCGTCGATCTGCGACGGCCATGGGGAGACGGTCGCAGTTGGGAGGCGAGAAGGCGGCGACCATTGGCTTGGGCCCCAGCCTCCTCTCCACCATGCTAGCACATCGACGGGAGCTCGGGAGGCTGCGGTGGCGCGAAATGATGCGGGAGCTCGGCTAGGCAGCACTGCCGCCATGGAGCTCAATGCAGTTTGCGGCGGATAGCTTCCCGCGTGCACGACGGTGTGGGCACCGCATGGCGAAGCACGCGCTCAGAGATGCATTGGGGTTGCCGCGACGGATGGAGCCGCACGCTGCCGAGGCCACGCGCGGCGGCAGGCTTGATGGAGAAGAAGCAGAAACAGTTTTTTTTTTCTCCGTTGCAGCGGCACTTTGAGTTTTGGTCCTTGTTAATGGTAGGAGCAGGAGCAGAAGCAACCTTGTTGGCTTGTTGGCCTCCCTGCCTTTCCTGCACTACTTCTTCCCCGATCAACCCTTGAACCAAGTTATGTAGGACTTCCACAACAACAACAGCATCAGCGACGGCAGGGACTGGGTGTAGGGATGGGTAATCAACTAATCATGCTTTCCGGCGGCGGCGACAACTAATCTGCTCCGTCGCGCTCGCCGGCGACCTTCTCCTCTGCCTCCTCCTCCTCCAGCCACCTCCACTGCCCGCGGCCTGCCGCCGCCGCTCCACCGCGAGGATGAGGGAGAGCCGAGAGGAAGAAGAGGGAGAGCCGAGAGGGACTTGTGGGGCCCACGTGGGTCCCACCATCCTTTTTTTATTTGACATGTGGGCCTCACCATTTTTTATTAATTTATGTGTGAAACTGACATGTGGGTCCCACAGAGTTTATTATTTTTCAGGATCGGATTGCCACGTAAGCGCCACGTCAATACCACATCAGATGAACACCAAGTCAAACAAGCCACGTAGGCGCCACGTCAGCCAGAACCACTATCAAAACCACCCAGGGACCTCATCTGCACTAGTTTTGACAGTTGAGGGACCGTTCTATCTGGTTTTCGGTTGAATGACGAAAATAGAATTCGTTGACAAGTTAAGGGACCTCAAATGAACTTATTCCGATGGATTTCGTGGATTGCTACGGGGCCTCGCCATAAATGGGCCAGAATGCCCGTGTTCTACTCGGCCTCGGGCTCTTAGTTTCCTTTGCGTATTTTCCGCCGCGCCCACGTGTGACGGCCTAGGCACCCACCAAATACTTGTTTGTGACTTGTCACCGATTTACAAAATCATCCCTTAACCAAAAAACCAAATACAACATATCCTCCAACAATCAAAACCAGTACAAACTAAGTCCCTCGATGGTATTGTCCCCAGTTTCAGCTAACGAGTGATGCACCTTGCCCTAGCTTCCCATTTCTCTCCCAAGCTTCTCCACTCTTCCCCGATGACGCCACCCATCTCCTCTGCGCCATCTAGCTCCTATTCATCGTCGCCGCCCTCCTCCATGGTATGGTCGCGTGGCTGCCTCTTCTCCCGCCTCACCTCGCCAGCCTCCTTCGTACCTGACGCTTCCCTCTGCCCAGCGTTGCCGTGTCACTCGTTGTCGGCCGTCGGACCTCCTCCTCTCCGTACCGGCCAGCCGGCCCGCCCAAATGATGACAAGAAAAGTGAGAGAGGGGAGGAAGGGAGAGAAGAGGAGAAAGAGAGAGGGTAATGCCGTGGTCACCTTGACATATGGGATTCACGTGGGTTTCCATGGTGACTCAGTCGTCACGTCGGACAAAATCAGGATCATTACTGCCTAAGGACCTAGAATGATCTAGTTTTCTAAGTTGAGGGATCTTATTTATCTGGATTTTTAGTTGAGGGACGATTTTGTAATTCGGTGACAATATAAGGGACCTCGGATGTACTTTTTCCGTATAAGGACACCTTGTCTCCATATGGCCCATCAAAAGCCCATCGCCGTCGTTCTCTTTCTTCTTCCCACCAACCCATCCTCCCTATTCTTCCCCCCCAACGTTCAAGTTCAAAGTTCAAACAAGCAGCCATGGCTACCAAGAAACCTCCAATCTCCTCTCTCTCTCTCTCTCTCTCTCTTTCCTGCTACGAAGTCTGGCTGCGAGCCGCAACCGGCAGGAGTTGAATCGAGCCGACGAGGCACGATCCAGATCTGACACGACCGGATGGCGGTGCCTTGGTCGCCAAGGCGGACGGGTCGCGCCCATGCCCGCGCGCGCCGGCCGGCCGGCCGGCCGGTCGGTCGGTCGGTCACACGGCGGGCTGGTCACAGGTCCGACCGATGGGTCGCTCCGAATCCGGCGCACCCGTAACGGCCGCCGCCTCCCGCCGATATATAGGCAGGGGGGAGACACGCGCCGCGGCATCCTCCTCCGCGCAAGCAAGAAAGCATTGGAGCGCCGACGACGACGCGTCTCCCTCGCCGTCGACGTGCTCGCCGCTCCAAGGTGAGCAACGAGATCGCAGCGTTGCTTCTCGTGATCGCCCTCACCGCCGGCCACCCGCGCCGCCTCCGCCTCGCCGAGTTCCCCGCCGCTCGAAGGATCCAGGTGCGCAATCAACTCTCCCAATGTCCTTCTTGATCGCCTCTGCTCGATCGATTCGTGACACGCTTCCAGAAACAGGGGATCGCGCTCGTCTTCCCCGACCTGTCGGCCGCCTCCTCCTCGCCGCGTTCGCCGCCACCCGCGCCGCGTCCGCGTCCGAGTCCAGCTTCGAGGGATCCTCCTCCGCCGCCGCCACCGACGACGACGACGCGCTGTGCCCCCTTCGCCGAGACCATCGCCGGTCGAAGGCTTGAGGTGCGCAATCAACTCCCAATGTCCTTCTCGTCTTGGCTTGATCGATTCCCGAGTCCTGACACGCTTCTGCGAACAGGGAGTCGTGCTCGTTTTCGCGTACCTTCTCCCGACTCCTCCTCCTCGCCGAGTTCGTGTCGCCACCGGTGCCGCGTCTGCGTCCTCTTCGTTGTCTTGGAGGGCTCCCCCGACATCCGCTATCCGCGCCGCCGTTTTCTTGGCCGTGTGTACGATCACAATGGATTCAATTGGTTTCGCTTCTGATGCATTTTCTATCGGGAATTGGGATCGCTTCTTATGCATTTTCTATCTGGGATTTGGGGACGTTGCAGGACGCAAGACATGGACAAAGGTTTCTTCGTTCCAAGTCGCCGCGAGGGGCGCGCGAAAGAGCCCAATCCTCCTGTGCCCCTCCCACCTCGACGGCCGAACATGCCGCCAGTAAGTTTCCATTTTCCAATAAGCTATCCGCGCTCTGTGATCTTTCTGAATTTCTGCTGCACAACCGTGTGAATCCTCTGATTCAGTTCATTTCCAAGCTCGAACTGAATATTTCTTGAACGAACATGACAAAAGATTGCCACTACCGTAGATGTGGAGGAGCTCCCGATTTACACATTGACATTCCGGAGATTTACATTGCTGAATCATGACTTTATTAAAGGATTAACAAGTGATCACCATTTATTTGATGCAGTTAACTTGCAGTAGCTAACACTAAAGCTTTACGGTATAATTTTGTAACTAGGAAGCACTTCACAGAGTGATGTATCATGTATGTCGGTTACTTTGCCTCTAAAATGGAGGCAAATGAACCAGTCAATCTCTTGCAAAAGGTAATGCATCGTATCTATATATATACAATACAACTGCAATACAAATACAAGTAAAGTTTAGTCAATTGTGCTAGCAATTTTCCTCTTCTCTATTGTTTCTCTATTTCTTGCAATTATACAACTACAATACAAGTACAAGTAAAGTTTAGTCAATTGTGCTAGCAATTTCCTCTTCTCTATTGTTTCTCTATTTCTTGCAATTGTTCAGTACTGAGTTTGTGGAGTTCGTGCATAACTCTGTATGCTATATAGTAAAAGTTACTGTATATTGCTGATTGTAGTTCGAGGAGGTGGAGAAGGTGGAATACCCGGTGCCAGAGGACCTTCTCAGCGAGCCGGCAGCTATTGTCGAGATTTATCACAAGATTGCAGTGGAATACGATGCAGTGGCTACGTACCGAAAAAGCATCTACGAGTGTAGGCGCAAACACATCAAAGATGCTGTTTCCTTCAATAAATATACAGCGTACACAAAGCAAAAGATCGATGAGCACCGGCAGTCAGCGAAGCTGCTACGAGACGAAATCGAAGAACTTGGCGGCAAAGGGTTCGACGAACCCAAGTGCTTCAAGGACAGCATATGAGGCTATGATGTGCTATGACGGTGTAGTCAGGTCAGCCATACTCGGACGCAGTGGTATAGTAGTGGTACAGGGCGGGTAAGAAGAAGATTACTCACATTCCTGAGATTGATTACGGCCGCAAGGTCTTGTATGTCCCTTAGCAACTTTCTGATTCGACTGTATTTGATCCTGAATGTTTTTGCTGTTACCTTGTGGTGAACTGGTGATACTGATATCCCTTAACAACTTTCTGATTTGACTGTATTTGATCTTGAATGTTTTTGCTGTTACCTTGTGGTGAACTGGTGATACTGATATCCCTTAGCAACTTTCTGATTCGACTGTATTTGATCAGTAACCTTCGTTCTTGTCTTCTTGATATGATTGTTTCGGTTGGTATGCAGTGCACACATCAACTGTTATTATTATTATTTGTTTAACTCTCCAATCAGATTTATCACACATAATTGTCATACATAATCATGCTGTTTAACTGTTAAAATTGGTAGACAGCAGGCTAGTATTAATCACACATAATCATATTAAAAAAATATATATAATGCAGAAATTATCAGTGATCGAGGTTCCAGCCGTCTAATTTCCCGAAGAGATTTTCTTCTTCTCTTCAGTTTCGTCTTCATAACAATCATCGTCTCCTTCTTCTTTTTTTGAAACTAAACCTTCTTCTTCTTCTTCATCATGGTCGGCAGCATAGGCGCAGCCGCAGACGCAGGGGTTGTCGTCGTCGTCGATCTCGCACTCGACGTAGCCATGGGCGGCGAGCTCCGCCTTGACCCACTCCTGCTGCTCCTCCTGGTACCGGTCCATCTCCCGCTTGGCCACCGCGTCCTCGGCCTCCACCCGCCGCAGCCTCTCCTTGAGCGCTTCGCTGATCTGCAGGCGGCCGATGTCCACGTCGTAGCGCGGCGGCCGGGCTGGCTTCGGCGACCACGACAGGATGAGGTCGATCTGCTCCTGTGGCATCCTCCACTTCCTCAGCTTCTTCTCCTCCTTCTTCTTCTCTTCGCCGACGTTGTTAACTTCGTCGGCGGCCATCTCCGTCGTCGCGGCGGTGGTTCGATCGATGCTGGATTAATCTTGGATTGCTTGGGGATTTTTTTTCTGCCATAAATAGGGGCAGAAAGGTCTCCATGTTCTTCTCGGTTTCCTTTGCGAATTCGGATTCGGCCTCTCGAGCAAATTCTATTATGTGGGCCTTGTTTCGATATGGGCCGATATCTCGGCCCGTTAAGAGCCTGAATAAAAAGGATGGAACTGCCTGTACGAAATGTTCTTCAAAATGTACTGCTGTACTTTTGAATTTAGTTTTTTCTATACTCGTGTAAGTCGATCGCGCTCGTCTTAATACTGATTTAATTCTCGTCCCGTTTCCTTTTTTTTCTGTTTTTTTTGCGACAAAAAAAGTCTGAATTGTGCCGCTGTGCTCGTGCTCCACGTGAACAGAATCGTGTAGTTTATTTTATCCTTAAGAGTGTCATTTTTAGATGTGACAATTAACTATTTGGCATTGGACGGACATATCATGGAGGGGAGGGGCCACCACGCACCGCTCTCCCCTCTGTTGTTGCCGCGCCGCCACCGGCCTTATCCTCTTCGGCCAAATCAAAAGGAGGGAGGTGAGGGGAGAGAGTGGGGCAGCCGCTGCCCCCGGCCTCCTCCCCTCCGGCCAGATCTGGGAAGGGGGAGTGGGGCGCTGCCACCGACGCTCCATCTGCTACCTTGCTGCCGCCAACATCCCCTCCTTGACTCCACCAGACCGTCACCCGCGAAAGTCGCCGCCGCCGGATCCACCGTACGCTTGACGCGCCATCGCCGGATCCACCACCCGCTTGACTCGTTGTTGCTGGATCCGTCGGTGGGGGTGGAGGAGGAGAGGGGTGTGCACCGGTGGGGAAGGAGGAGGAGGGGTGTGCTCGGCGCGCACCGGTGGGAAGGAGGAAGGAGGAGGAGGGGTGCACGCCGGTGGGCATCAGCAGGGAAGGAGAAGGAGTGCGAACCGATAGGGAAGGAGAGGGAGTAAAGAGTTAGGTGCGGTGGAGAGAGCTGATCTTTTAATATGGCAGTCCTCTTCAACCGCCAGCGGAAATCGCTAAAGTGAGCCACCAACAAAAAAGATACATTTTCACTAGCGGCCCTTTAACTTGGCCGCCAGCGAAAATCCATTTTTACTGGCAGTCTGTAACTCTCACCCCTTGTTACATTGTCGCATGTGGTTTTCACGTATGGCCATCAGAGAAAATAATAGGGTGAAAAAAATTAATTTTGTAGTAGTGTGCGCTCCTAAATCGTTCGACTTTGGCACGCATGAAAAAATTCGTTAAACATCTGTTTTTTTACAAAACGCCCTCTACTTAATTAGAGAATATCATTAAACAAAAGAGTGTATTTCATTTTGGCCCGTGCAATAGACGACTAAAGTTGGAAATAGAATGCGTAATAGACAGTTGTTTAAACTTAGGAAATAATTGTATCATAACACAATGATTATATTTTCTATACGAAGCATAAAAATGAAATCTCGGCCCATTAAGAGCCTGTAAGAAAAGGATAGAACTCTACACGAAAAGTGCTCTTCAAAATAGCTTTTGAATTTGATTTTTTTCTATCGACGTGTAATGTGTCGCGTGCGTCTCAAAAGTCAGACTGATTTTACTTGTCTCAAAAGTAATTCTTATCCTGTTTCTTCCTCTCTCTTTGGCCTGGTTTAGCTTCCAACTTTTTCTTTAAACTTTTAACTTTTCCATCACATCGAAACTTTTCTACACACATAAACTCCTAGCTTTTCTATCACATCATTTCAATTTCGATCAAACTTTCAATTTTAGCGTAAACTAAACACACCCTATTTCTCTTGTCGCGTCAAAAAGAAGTCAGAAATGTGCAGCTGTGCTGTGCTCGTGCTCCGCGTGAACAGAATCGTATTAGTAGGTTAATGTCTCCATCAGCATCATGGGATCCATGCGATTTCGGAATAAAAAATACGCTGCTAGTAAAATCTGTTTATTTCACAGAGTAAATCATCATCGGAAAACTTGATCAAATTCCAGCAAAATATATATGAAGTAGCAGTCCAGGTTAACATTTAAACCAGCAAAGGTAAATAAAACGCTTCTAATAAGCATTCGATATGGGCGGCGCGTTGCGGTCCATGAACGCCTTCATCTCCTTGACGAGCTCGCCGGAGTCGGCGAGCTCCGGGAAGACGTAGAAGGAGTGGATCGCCACCGGGTACTCCACCACCTGCACCGCCTTCCCCTTCCGCCGCAGCATCCCGGCGTACCGCCGCTGCCAATCCTGCAGCGTGTCGTACCCGCCGATCACCACCATCGCCGGCGGGAACTCCTCCGCCAGCTCGGCGTTCTCGCCGGTGACGTGCGCCGCCGGGTGGTCCCGGTCGGCGCCCACCGGAAGGAACGCCCTCCAGCACCAGTCCGCGCGCGCCATGTTCACCACCGGCCCCACGCCGTCCAGCCTCAGCTCCGCCTCCGTCCGCTCCTCGCCGCCGAAGAACGGCTGCAGCAGGACGACGCCGGCGAGGCGGACGCGGCGGCTCGAGGAGGTGGTGGCCGCCCATCGGTGCGCGACGTGGTGGGCGATGTTGCCGCCGGCGCTGTCGCCGACGAGGAAGCAGCGGGTGAGGTCGACGGGGGCGGCCGCGACGACGTCGGCGGGGAGGCCGACGGTGGCGAGGTGGCGGAGCACGTCCACGCCGTCGTCGTAGGCGGCGGGGTAGCGGTGCTCCGGGGCGAGGCGGTAGTTGACGGAGACGACGACGGCGCGGAGCTCGCGGCAGAGCCGGCGGCACAAGGCGTCGTACTGGCTGGAGGCGGCGGTGAGGAGCGCGAAGCCGCCGCCGTGGAAGTAGACGACGACGGGGAGCGGCGGGGACTCCACGGCGCTGCTGCTCGCCGGGGAGAACACGCGCGCCCACAGCCCGCGGGACGCGTCGACTGTGACGTCGCCGGAGCGGACGCCGTGGGCGTCCGGGCGCGCCGCGGCGGCGCTCTGGCGGTCGGCGAGGGAGAAAAGGAAGCGGTTGACGGTGCCATCGCCGCGCTGCACGAGGTCGACGGCGGTGACGAGAGCGAAGAGCTGGAGCCGCACCGTCCACGGCAACGCCGGCGGCTCGGGCCGCCGGAGCTCGTCGCCGGCCGTTTCTTGCTCCTTCTCGTGCCCCATTTCGCGGGCTTCTGTGCGAGCCAATGTCAGTGTGTAGAGGACACCATATATAGGTGAACCGATCAATTTTTTCAGTAGAAAATAAAATTCTCCCTTGATTTTGACGTGAATATTCCAATTTGGTAGAATTTTTAAATATCCACCATGTTTAGATCCCAACTTTTTCCATCACATCAAACTTTTCTACTCACGTAAACTTCCATATTTTCCGTCACATCGTTTCAATTTTCAACCAAACTTTTAATTTTGACGTGGATTAAATACAGCCGATGGTGTACTACTCGTACTACGTACGTACTTCCTCCGTTTCATATTGTGAGACTTTCTAACATTGTCTATATCATATAGATATTAATGAATCAGACACATATTAGTATTAACATCTATATGAATATGAACAATGTTAAAAAGTCTTATAATATGAAACGGAGACGGAGGAAGTAGAATTTAAGTCCTCTGCTCTGAATTTAGTCTAAATTGGCAGTCATGAGTCATGACCATATCGTCGATTAACCAGTGAACTTTTGCTGCGTTCAAATTTGACAAATTGGCATTGATAATCTGGCTAGATGTAGATCAGAGTGTCTCCCACCTCTCGTAATCTTATGTACAGGTATTTCAATGCAATTCCAACCGATCATAGCTCCGTTGCTTCTGTTTGTTTTGAGTATAACTAGTTAGGTGGCCGGTGTAATTGCACGGCTAGCACCCAAACAGAATCATATTTTTTAGTATGATTTTACTTAAAATTTATTAAATAGCTATCTCATTGTCTTAAGACTTTGAATGTCTAAACCTTATCATCCTCGTGTTTCTAATTATATAGTTTTTAGTAGTCACACTAGTTGCTACCCTTTATGTCATCTTATTCTTTATTTGCTTGCTCGATCTACCACTATTTCTATTCATTCTTCTTGGAACATTTAAAAATTGGATTTTATAGTTTTTAGAGTTTATTGTCACGTTGGGTTTCATTTTTATAATTTCTAGATGTCCCGTCAAACGTTGCCATTATACTTCTCTACGACACATCCACTGTCTCTTCTCTTTATTGTCATTGAGATTTTAAAAATCGAACATAATTATCGTTTGGGTTCATTTTTACTTTTTAGAAGTCCCGCTAAACCATCAGCGGCTTTGCCATTGTAATCCTCTACGACTCGCCCGCTGCCTCCCTTCATTATTTCATTGAGATTTTAAAATCAAACATGATTGTCATTGGTTTTTTTTAATTTTTAGAAGTTCCGAACCTTTAAAAATTGGACTTGTAGTTTCATTTTTTATGATTTTTAGAAGTCCCATCAAACGATGTCAACTCTGCAACTATACTCTTATACACCCCGCCCGCTGCTTCTCCTTTTTGTTGCCATTGAGATTTTAAAAATCGAATATGATTATCAATGCGGTTTTTTTTTTTACTTTCTAGATGTCCCGGCAACCGCCTTACTCGTTTGCTTCACGGCCTACCCGACGTCCCTCCTTTTAATCGTCATTAGGATTCTATTTGGTGTTTTATTAACAATTTTTATATGTCGTATCAACCGCCACCACTCTACTCCTTTATAGGCCTGTTACTTAATTTATCTCGCCATGTGTTTTAGATGGTCTTTTATTTTAATAATCTTTATTTTTATCAAAAAATTTTAGTTATTTATAAATTGTATTCCTAAGTGAAATCTTATTTTTCTTTTTCTAATTTTAGAATTTTTTAAAAAATTTTATTTAACACCGTATTGTGTTTTTTTAATGTTTTTATTTTTTATTTTCAATTTCAATTGTTTCAAAATTGTATTCCTACTTAAACTCTCTTTTAATTTTTCTAACTTTGGAAATTATTTTATTTTTTATTCTAAATTTTAATTAATATTGTATTGGGTTCTTATATGGATTCTTCTTTCAATATGCTTATTTTTAATTCCGAATTTCAGCTAATTTTAAATTGTATTCCTACTTGAACTCTCGTTTTATTTTCTTTTGCCAATTTCGGATTTATTTATTTTTATTCCGAATTTTACTTAATCTCGTATTGGGTTCTTATATGGACTCTTCTTTTAATATTACTTATTTTTAATTCCGAATTTCTGCTATTTTTAAATTATATTCCTACTTGGACTCTCATTTCCTTTCCTAATTTTAGATTTTTTTATTTTTGTTTCAAATTTTGATTAATCTCTTATTGAGTTCTTATATAGAAACTTATTTCAATATAGCTTATTTTTAATTCCGAATTTCAGCTATTTTTAGATTATATTTCTACTTGGACTCTCCTTTCCTTTTTTTTATTTTTCTACGATTAATGTGGGAATTTCTAGCCCCCACAGCGAACGTGGTGCCTCCTTTCAAAGCTGTTTTAATAATATAATAGATAGATAGATAGATAGATAGATTAGTTCGTCTTCAACTGAAGTTTAATTTTTTTTAGGGGACAATGGCATGAGCTCTACCTATTCACTAAGGAGAGTTTAAGACATGAGATCACCTCCGAGAGGTGCCACAATAGGGAACAAAAGGAAATTACAGCACTTTGAGGAAGTGCATAGCCACTAACATCAAAAGCCAGCTTAAAATCATTTAAGCATTTTGGGCATCATCATACGCTTTGCACATGTTATTAATGGAATAAACCACATGTGACACCATGCCATAATCATCATTAAAAATTCTTGTATTTCTTTGAAGCCAAATACCCCAAGCGGTGTACTACTCCGTCCAAAAAGAAAAATATTCCTAGCTACGAACCTGAGCACACGTTTAGGTTCATAGGTAGGATTGGTCTTTTTTAGCACGGAGAGGTAGATGATAAGGTTATTAAAGTTCCGTCTTTGTTCTTTGATCATTTCTCTTTGGCAAGCTTCCCACCGACCTATCATGTCACAATTGAAGAGGGAAGTCACGGGCATAGGTCCTGTTTAGTTCTAGGGGTGAAAAGTTTTTACGTATCACATCAGAATATATGGACATATATTTAAAGTATTAAACATAGTCTAATAACAAAATAAATTATAAATTCCGCCTGTAAACTGCAAGACGAATTTATTAAGTGTAATTAATCCATCATTAACAAATGTTTACTGTAGCACCACATTATATTGTCAAATCATAGCGCAATTAGGCTTAAAAGATTCGTCTCGCAATTTACACGCAATCTGAGTAATTAGTTTTTTTATCTATATTTAATACTCTATATATGTGTCCAAACATTCAATATGACATGGTGAAAATTTTTGTCTGGAACTAAACGGGTCCATACAGCCATACTGAGGCCAAGTTTCGCTCAGATTGTAGACCAGTCCATGAAAAGATGCAGAGTTGTTTTTGGCTCTACTCCGGAGAGGGAGCAGGTTAGACTATTGTCCCAGCATCAAAGCTGAAGCTTATCAGACGTCAGGCTGACAAGCTTCAGTGCGATATGTACAACACAATAGCTTCCATGCGATATGATTTTGATCCTATCTCATTACTGTGTACTATTGCTCAACTGATGAGCACGTAGCCACACGTTTGTAGCGATTTTTCTTTGTTTGATTGAAGGATATAATTAATTAATTAATCCAGTAGCCTCATACGTACATTTGTGGTTGTGGTTAACGTCTCAGGTCTCTCGCAACGACCATGCTTACGTTGATGTCGATGGCTGGCTACTGCCTACTGGCCTACAGCTGAGCTACCATTCTGTGGATGTTTTTGCTGATCATTCTTTTTCCTTCACTTTTCTTTATCTATTATAAAAATTAAAAATGTTTTTATCAATAATTTTGTACTCCATCCTTGTAGCGCGTGGATGTTTTGTTTTTCCAATCTGATTTGATCCCTCCCCAAATCGCGTCTTTATCTTATAATTTTTTCATATGATTCCATCCGAGATCGCACCCTCCCTGTCCGTAGCGCAATTTTTCCATTTGATTCCCTCTAGATTGTTCACCCTCTCTCCCTGGATTGTGTCAGTTCAGGCCCATGTAGCGTTTTAGCCCATGTCATGCTCAGATCCTAATCTGAACGCTATAAGAATCCGGAACAAGTAAAAGAACGTTACATTCATCTTTATTATACTATTACTAGCAATATATGCCCGTGCGTTGCCACATATGAAACTAATGTAAATATTAATAATGAATACATACTACTAATTAAAATTCAAGTACAACAACATAATGATAAGGAAGAAATATAATTTTTTCGCCTAATTTTTTTTGTTGGTTCTATTTAGAAAAAAAAAATATAGGTGCAAAAATATTTCTAAATCAGAACTCCCTGGGTCGAGACGATAGAGGAACTAATTAAATATTCTAACTCCTGTTGGTTTCATTTTAGTTAGGAATAAATTAAAACGCACAAACAAAATTTACTACAATTTCATAGCTTAAAATGATGGGTCAAGGTGACCAAAATTAATTATTAATTAAGTAAAACAATAAGTGATTTTCAGGTGACGCTGGTGAACCACTCCCCCGCCATGGTTCTCCTCCTTAGTGTAGCGGAAGCCACAGCCATGGCGAGTCTCGGTCTCGCACGACCAACTTAGGTCCGAGCGACAGAGTCAAGCTGATATGACGTGGATGCGTGATGCGGCATGCCTCGGTCCCGATCCGGTGAGTTAAGCCCCAAGTTCCTTCGGGTTTGCACTGATTCGGGGTCTTGATTCAGGATTTGCTATTTTGGAAATTTAGGGTTCTCGACTTGGGAAACTGAAAATTAGGGTTTTGAATTTGGGAAATTTTGGGGAAATTGCTTGATTTCAATCCTAATTCGTGATCCCCTCCTTTTAATTTCTACCCAGGCGATGTATTTGAAGGCAAGATACAACTTAAATAGAGCCGGCTTAACTTTGTTCTACTCTATACCCAACTTTTTTTTAGTTATGCAAGTTCTCCTGGTGTAATACGTGAGCAACTTTGCTGAAACCGATCGGGTGTATACGACATGGTGTGCTACGGTTGAAACCAATCCGGTGTATATGATATGGTGCGCTAAGATGGGAATACGAAATGAAGCGCACGATAACGCAAGCGACGGACAAAAAATCGATGTGACGATCAGAATGTTACAAATTTTTTAAGGAGTTAAGATATCATATTTTTAAGGTATATACTTTTTTTTATCAATTTTTAATTATTAAACATACGGTCCGATTAATACAGACATGTGTGCCTAATCTCTTTCATTAGATCAATACAGATCACATATGGGTTCCATATAAGACTATGTGTGTACCTGTTGCAACACACAGACATTTGGCTAGTTTCTTCATAATAAAAAAACAAGTATAGTAATTACTCTCATAATTTCCAACGAGGTATAGTCCCCATTGGTTGGCAAGAGCTTAGCAACAAAAAATAATTAATGATTGTTTTTATATATCCATTATTTATCGACTTAAAGGCTAGAGCTCCACTAGTCTCATTTTTATTCTTTTCTTTTCTTTTTTTTTTTACTTTTCAATAGAAATATGAGTAATGCCAGCGTAATGAATGACCTCTGATCGATCGGGCCGAAAAAAAATATAAATAATAAAGTTATATCTAATCATTGTATTAGTATAATGTCATCTCTACTGATAGTATAATATCACTACATTAGTATACTGACAGTATAGTACCGGAGCATCACTCAAAAAGCTAAATATAGAAAAAAAAACTACATTCAGAAAACTTTAAAATTAACTTTTAAATCAACTTTTAAAATTTTATGGCGATAGGGCAAATGATGAGGCCCTCATCACTAAGCAGTAGGCTGCTTGGACGTGATGCATTCTTCCACGAACGCCCTGATTTCACCGACGAGCTTCCGGTGATCGTTGGCGAGGAACTCCGGGAAGAAGTAGAAGGCGTGGATGGCCTCCGGGAACTCCACCACCCGCGCCGCCTTCCCCTTCCGCCGCAGCATGGCGGCGTACCGCCGGTCCCAGTCCTGCAGCGGGTCGAGCCCGCCGACGACCACCATCGCCGGCGGGAACGCCTCGTGCAGTTCGGCGTCGTCGTCGCCGGTGACGACGTGCGCCGCCGGGTGGTTCCGGTCGGCCCCCTCCGGCAGGAACGCCTTCCAAGACAGGTCCGACCGCCGCGTGTTCAGCACCGGCGCCACGCCGTCGAGCGCGCGCTCGGATTCCGTCCGCTCCTCGCCGCTGAAGCACGGCTGTATGAGTATCACGCCGGCGAGGTGGACGACGGGGTTATGGGTCGTCGTCGTCGTCGTCGTCGTGGCCGTCCATCGCTGGGCCACGTGGTGCGCGATGTTGCCGCCGGCGCTGTCCCCGACGACGAAGCAGGTGGAGACGTCGACCGGGCCGACGTGGTCGGGGAGGCCGGTGGCGCCGAGGTAGCGGAGGACGGCCTCCCCGTCGTCGTACGCGGCGGGAGCCCGGTGCTCGGGGGCGAGGCGGTAGTCGACGGACACGACGACGGCGCCGGCGGCGACGCAGAGCGTGCGGCAGAGCGCGTCGTAGGTGCGGGAAGCCGCGGAGAACAGCGTGAAGCCGCCGCCGTGGAAGTAGACGACGACGGGGCGCGGCGACGGCGACGGCGAGTAGAAAACGCGCGCCCAGAGGCCGCGGGACGCGTCGACGGTGATGTCCGTCGAGCTGACGCCGGCGGCGTCCGGCCTCGGGTCGGCCGTCGCCCGCCGGTCGAACAGGGAGAAGAGGAAACGGTTGACGCTGCCGTCTCGGCGCTGCGTCGCATCAATGGCGGCCTCAAAAACGCAGAGCCTGAGCCTCATCGGCCACGGCAGTGCCACCCGGCGGCGCCGCCCGTGCGCGCTCGCCATTTCTTGGCTACCTCCGACCGTTCTACTCCTACTGCCTTCGTTTCGTTTGGGAGGCTGATAAAAAATGCAGGTTCAGAAACAAAATTCAGAGAAGTTCAGGAATTTTATCTTTCAGTGTGCAGCCACAAAATTCAGAGGTTCAGAAAGTGTTGTTTCAGTGTTCAAGCAGCCACAAAATTCAGTGGTTCAGGAGCGTGTCTTTCAGTGAGTGTTCAGGCAGGCACAAAATTCAGAGAAGTTTAGGAATTCCTTTGTCTGAAAACAACTTTCAAAGTGATGTACGTAAAGAGGCGAATTGATATGAAATTGATATTCCGATTGAGGCCTGGATAGAGGTGACATGGAGTTATGGAGATCGCCAATTCTCCGTTCTTGAAGATAACGCAGACGCTATCTTTGCGGTCTCACGCCGTAGGATTGTTGTGAGAAGGGTGCAAGCAACACATACGACATGTGACTATATGAGGTCGCAATTTGTTTGTATGCTTATCAGTTATCACATCTCTCTTCCTTTTCGCAAGGCAAATTCAGGTATTCTTGACTTAAGTATTGAAAATTTAATCTTTTTTGCTGATTCAGTAAGTTCAGTGCGTACTATAGCTTAGTTTACTGAACATTTAGAAGCGTCTGACGTGGGATTTTGAAGTTTAACAGGAGCAATATCCTGCAAATTCCCCAATTCCTAGATAGTATTAGGCTGATCTTACACTAGGCAGAAGTTGGACTGTTGGATCGGTATCAAAGATCGCCACAGAAACTTCGGCCTACACGAGTCTGAGTAAGGATGGGTAAAGACGGATTTTCTACACCTAGGTATTATGGCACCCATCATTTACATGTGGCTCAAAAAAATTAATAACATCAGTTGTGATGATGTAAATCTATACACAAACATGCAAAACTATATTTGATCTATAACCAGAGAAACAAAAACAATAAGATCAGACAGTGAATAGTACCCGTACAACGCAGATAATATTTTTTTTGTTTCTTCATGTGTATATCGAATTTAGCCCTGCATGTTTGTATATTATCTTATATTATCATAGTCCATCTTATCAAACTTTATAAAATTTTGACATAACTATTTAAATTACATGCATACATCTAGGTGTAGAAATTACATTCCCGGATGAGTAACTGTTGGAGGTATATTCTCTTACGAGTCGTCGACTCATACAGAATTTTCATACTAAATGCTTTTTTTTTTGCTAAACACGGTACAAACATACTGCTCTGTGTCAAAAATAAAAAGACAAACCCTAGAAACGAACTTGGACACACATATGTTCAGATTCATAGCTAAGATTGGGTTTTTTTTTGGGACGAAAGAGGTAAGCACTTACATACACACCCACACTTACTCCTTACTATCTCCAAGGACTGCACCGGCGTACACTCACTTCCTATCCCTATGAGCATATTCGAATACCGATCCAATATTCACTATAAACGGGTATGATGTCTACCATTAAAAGAATAATTAGCTGTAATTACGGATACCCTTGTAAGTCAATGACTTGTTGGGTTGAGCATGTTTCCAACGCAAGGAACCTAACCAAGTGATCTTACACTCGCTCCATATGAAATGCCAAAATTTTCATCGCCGGTGGCAATGCATGATCATACAACTTTCACATGACACTTAGCTGTGACCTCAATTTTTCATTTTGAATTAAAAACGGTTCAAATTCAAATTTAAAACTTTCATATGAAAACTTAAAACCTTCATACTCAAATTATACAGTTTTCAACATAAAATCATATGAAACTTTTAACTGCGGCCTTTAAACTTGCACCTTGAATCACAGAAATTCCAATTCAAACTCTCAAGTATATGAAGTGTAGGACGACGCGTGTACGAAGCAGATCAAACTCTCGAATCTCAATTCAGGCGGTGGCGGGCGGCGCCCTGTTGCTCTGGACGAACACCCTCATGTCCTGCAAGACCTTGCCGGCGTCGGCGAGCTCCGGGAAGCCGTAGAAGCCATGGAAGGCGTCGGGGAACTCCGCCACCTCCACCGCCTTCCCCTTCCGCCGCAGCACGTCGACGTACCTCCACTGCCAATCCTTGAGCGGGTCGAACCCTCCGATCACCACCATCGCCGGCGGGAACGCCTCCGCCAGCTCGGCGTTCTCGTCGGTGACGTGCGCCGCCGGGTGGTCGCGGTCGGCGCTCACCGGCAGGAACGCCTTCCACGAGAAGTCCGACCGCCGGAGGTTCACCACCGGCGCCACGCCCTCGAGCGCCAGCTCGGAGGGAGTCCTCTCCTCGCCGCCGAAGTACGGCTGCACGGGGATCATCCCGGCGACGCGGAGGTTCTTGGCCGTGGGCTGCCACGTGGCCGCCCAGCGATTGGCCACGTGGTGCACGATGTTGCCGCCGGCGCTCTCCCCGGCGAGGAAGCAGCTGGCGAGGTCGACGGGGACGTCGCCGTCGAGGCCCGGGATGCCGTTGCCGTCGAGGAAGCGGAGCGCGTCCACGCCGTCGTCGTAGGCGGCGGGGCAGCGGTGCTCGGGCGCGAGGCGGTAGTTGACGGAGACGACGACGACGCCGACCTCGCCGCAGAGTCTGCGGCACACGCCGTCGAACGGCGCCACCGCCGGCGAGAACAGCGCGAACCCGCCGCCGTGGTAGTACACCATCACCGGCATCGGCGCCGGCGACGCCGCCGCCGCGGGCGCGAACACGCGCGCCCAGAGGCCGCGCGCGGCGTCGATGGTGAAGTCGAAGGAGCGGACGGCGCCGGTGGCGGCGTCCGGGGCCGGGTCGGCGCGCACGCTCATCAGGTGTTCGACGAGGACGGAGTAGAGCGCGCGGTTGACCGTCCCGTCGCGCCGCTCCACCGCGTCGATCGCCGCCGAGAGCCCGATCAGCTGGAGCCTGAGCCCCAACGGCAACGTCGGCGGGCGGCGGCTGCTCTCGCCGCCGGCGGCCACGTCCTTCCCCATCTTCCCTCCCATTCGCGAGCTTGACGAACACTCTCGTTTTCTTCTCCTCGCTTTTTCGGTGTGGATTTGTGAGTCGTGATCACGCCACGCTGTTTCCGAAATGGGCACGTTATCGCCGTCCCGTAAGTGAGGAGTGCAGTGATTGTACTAACGTGTCGCTGTTGGAGAGGGGAAACTTTCCAAAATAAATTTATTTTCTCATCCATTTCACATGTATTAATTTAAAACCAAAACAAAAAGAAAAACTAAAATACTCGTCACTTTATCAAATCCTAATACAGTTATTTATCTACTCCTAATACAATTATTTTTTATTTTCACAAATTCCGGTGCAATAATTGCTTAGAATTAAACTTAGGCTGCATTCGATCTAGTCTTTTGAAGTTAGATTTTAGCGCATGTAAAACGAGAAATCTCATTAGCACATGATTAATTAAGTATTAATAATTATAAACTTAAAAATAGATTTATTTGAATTTTTTAAATAACTTATATATATATATATTTAAAAAACATAGCATTTAATAGTTTGAAAAACATGTAATAGAAAACGAGAAAGTTAAAGTTTAACCAGGCTTATTTTGGGATAAATGGGAGAGAAAAATTTGTCCTCCGACAGTGGAAGTTGTTAATAGAAATTGTTTTAATAGAAAATTGAACTCGGAATTGTTAGGGGACAGTGGCTGTTAGGTGTTGAAGCTGTCAAATCAGTCGTGGCTGCGCCTGCGCCGCAAGTTCATCAGTCAATTGTGGCATCTGGTAATCCATTGCAAGAACAGAGCTAACACTGTCAAAAGCCCAAAACGGCATAAAACGGCAGGTAAGCCACCGAAGAGAGTGAAGAGCCCTTTTGATCTCTCTCTTTCAGCTTATTTTCTGCTTCTTTTTTTTTTGTTCGTCGTTCAGGTGCCCAGACGCAAATTTCATACCGTTTAAATTAAATCCGTTTGATATGGGTGAAATGATCTGTTAAAAGAAAGAAGAAATGCAATTTGCAGTGTTATTCCAAGATGAGAGTAGATCACTGAACAGAAGAGCAGAGGAATGAACTCAAATATGGATTCTGATTTCAGAAACAATGAGGTGACTAAAAGGGTTGGGGGGATGAAATTACATGAATCCGTAGAGGGTTTAACTGAAGATCTCTGAATATTAACAGGTGAGCAGGTGACTGACAAGAAGACGCCGCCGGCTGTTCTTTTGCGCTGTCGGTGGCGGGCAATCATTTTGTGCATTAGTTTAAAGCTCATGTGAATCATGGTCATCTAATATAATGCTCCTCCATCATTCTTGGGATAAGATAATCCACTAATAAATTGGTCCTTGAGGATCGTGCCTGCGCCGCAAGTTCATCAGTCAATTGCCCGATCAACTGAGAACCGCATGATCACTTTCAGATAGCACTTTCATTTCGGCAATTTAATTTGGGTGCATCTTTTTTTCTTACTGAAGGACTCAAAACAAACTGAATCAAAGTTCAGTGAAAACTTTGCTGAAAGTTGAACCCAAGTTCAGTGTATAATACAGAGTAGCATGATTTACTGAACATTTAGAAGCATCTAACATTTTTTGTGAAGTTTAACAGGAGCATTCATCCAGATTCCAGCTTGATTCATTACACTGAGAGTGCTCCTGTTGATTCATTGCGAAGAGAATTAACATTTCCCAAACAGTGGTACTAGGCAGTTCTGAAACCATCAAACATCATCTGCTATTTACACTTTTGGTCTTGCCATGATTTAAAATTTTGATTCTTTGAACGCTACAGATCAACAAACGAGAGGAAATCATCTGCTTCTATGAATCAACACTTCTCTTTTACAGTTTGATGATTATTTTTTAGATGGATTTCGTTGCTTTGCACTTGGTACCCCTGCAAGGAGACGCAATATGTGATACGAGTGGGAGTCGAGTTTTAGACTCCGAACCTCTTTGATCTCTTTTTTTTTTCAAGGTAATGTTCTACAATTTCTTTTCATTGTTCATTTGATCAGACACAAATTGAACCTGTTGAAATCCGTCTGATACGGGTGAAATGATATAATAAAAGAATTTAATAAAATGAAATTTGCAGTTATTCCAACAAACGGAAGGAAATGATCTAATAAAAGAATTTAATAAAATGCAATTTGAAGGAAAAAAAATGATGATTCTTTTTCAGATGGATTTCGCTGCTTTGCGCTTGGACAACACCTCCGATCTGAACTTCTCTGCAGGATGATTAAGGAACAAAGAAAGCTAGGAGTGAGCGTCTGAGTGAGGAGACAGAGTCTGTGATAGGAAAGGGGTTCGGAGTTTCAAACTCCGACTCCCTTTGATCTCCTCTTTTTCCAGTTAATGTTCTGCATTTTTTTTCTTCGTTCATTATTTTGGTTAGATGCAAATTAAACCTGTTCAAACCCGTACGATCTGTTAAAACAGAAAACTTTTTTGCAGTCATTCCAGATGAGGCTAAGCAACGAACTTCGAGGAGTAAGGAATAGAATAATGAACTCAAATATCGATTCTGATTTCAGAAACCATGATAGGGCTAAAGGTAGGGGGGAATAGTTTGCATGAATCAGTAGAGGGTTTAACTGAAAATCTCAGCACATAATGGCCAAATATTTTAAGTGAAATGTTGAAAACTACAAGTTTCAGAAATTGAACCCATCTCACAGGAGAAGAGGATGCACAGTAATGCTACACTCTTGTAATCTTCTACTTCACTTTAGGCCATGTTTCTTTCAGCTTAAGAATTAATATAATCTAAATCATTGAGTCAGATTACTATAAACTAGATTGTTATAATCTGTAGTAGAATAAGCGGTTAGTTGTTTCTTTTCTAGATTATTAGAGCCTAGATTATTGGGTTTGCAAGTCTAAAGAGGGAGTGGGGTGGCATGGCGGGTAATTTTTCACCCATAATTCTGGAAAAAGCTCACTTAAATGAGCTTATCAGATTATAATAAACCGGGCTTCAGATTATAATAAACTACTTCAATAAATTGTCTGTTTCTTTCGGCTTACTCCCAATAATCTGGATTATAATAATCCCAAGCTGAAAGAAACAGGACCTTAGATGACGTAGCATCTATAAAATTACTTCTTACAATTTATGTGATTTGTTTTAATTTTTAATTCAGCTAGCCATCTTTTTTTAAGGAGTTGGGGACCTGTCCCATCACACGATAATTTTTTGTTTTCAACTCTAAAACTTATTGGTTGTAGATGTGCGTGTATGCAGATGTCTGAGATGTAAATAATTTCCATTATTAAAAAAAATTGAACTACCCCCTAAGAATTGAACAGTGCGAGGCAGTTCTGAAACCATCAAACACTATCTGTAATTTACACTTGTCTTGCCATGGTTTGAAATTTTGATTCTTTAAATCCTACAGACCAACAAGCGAGAGAAAATCATGTGCTGCTATGAAACATGAATCAACACTTCGCTCTTCCAGTTTGATGATTCTTTTTCAGATGGATTTTCGCATTTGATCCCTCTTTTTTTTTCAGGTCATGTTCCGCATTTTGTTCGTCGTTTATGTGAGCAGATGCAAATTTAGGCCATGTTTAGTTTTAAACTTTTTTCTTCAAACTTCAAACTTTTCCGTCACATCGAACTTTCCTACACAGCTTTTTCGTCATATCTTTCCAATTTCTTCAAACTTCCAATTTTAGCGTGGAACTAAACACAGCCTTATACCTGTTGAAATCCGTCTGATACAAGCGAAATGATTTGTTAAAAAAAACAATTTGCTGCCATTCTAGAGCACTGAACTGAAGAGCAGATAAATTAACTCAAATATGGACTCTGATTCAGAAATCATGCATGAGTGAGCTAAAGTGTAGGGTGGTGAGGGGGAAACTATTTTAATACCTCGAGGGGATACCTCGAGGGGATATCCCTCGTTCTTTGCATGTCACTCAAATGGTTATGAGAAAAATTGAGAAGGTTTATTAATATGTGATATAACACTCCACAAACATGCAAGTTCAAATTCAACTTCTACATCTTGTAACGAAAAAAAACAAATTAATAACGTATATTCAGAGTCAAATTTATTTTTTTTCGTTGCGAGATGTAGAAGTTGAATTTTTACTTGCATGTTTGTGGAGTGATATATCACATGTTAATATATTTTCTCAAATTTTTTCATAACCGTTTGAGTGACATGCAAACAACGAGGGGATATCCTCTCGAGGGATCAAAATCCTCTTCCAGTGGTGAGGTCAAATAAACCATTAGTGGGTTGGACTGAAAATAGTGACCAAATATTATCAGTAGAAATACTGATCGGAAATTAGAAATTTCAGGGTCAAAATTACTGTTAATAGTTATTGGTACTGTTGAACTTATTAGCGTGCTCCCCAAAAAAATCCATTAGACCCCTCCCCATGATGAAGCAAATCAGATTGATTGGTCCACAACAAGGAAGAAATTAAGGCCTGATTCACTAATGATTTCGACTGCATGGACTTTTGTCGAAGCACGTGCGTGGCGTTTTGCAGAAATTAACCAATCAAACACTTGCTACGGTAATTCCTTTGTTGTTTTCTTCCTTTAGGTGATCCATCTTCTTTGTAACACTTCTTATCTTTCATGTAATTCACCAACTCTTCTTATAATATATATATATTTTGGTAACCCTCCATTGAAGCTAGCCTTTTGCAGCCTCTATGTTCATGAATGTACGTACAGTAATTAACCTGTATGAGCATCAGCATCAGATCATCATCGGAATCAAAGCAATATTCAAGCAACAACCCCCAAAAAAGCGAAGGGAATAACAATATTATAGTGGTGCCTCAGCCCCTCTAAGGTTTGCCTCTCAGCCACCCTAAAATTTAAATATTAAAATTTAATTCTGAAGTTGATTTTAGAGTTTGTCATAGTAGTTTATTTTTTACACCGGCTTTCAAATTGTTAAACATGCATATATAAAAAATGTACTCACAAACTATTTTTTTTCTTTAATAATTAGTTGTAGGTGAAATGATGGTAGTCTCATTCTCCCTCTTGATCCAAACAACTCCAGCTTGCAAAGACATTTTGCCACATAATTGGCATGCATGGCTAAGACATTTAGCGGTTAGCTTCACAAACAACTATAGCGGGCTAAATGAAGTTATAGCGACTAAATTATACATGAAACCAAATAGCTAAAACACTTCTTAAACAGTTATAGCGAGAGATTTAAAACCCTGACCATTTCTCATCTCTATAAATAGAAGTGCAAATCTCGAGCTCCTAATCACAGGCAGCTGCAGCTAGCTAAGCTTGGATAACAGTGCTAGGCCGGGCGGCTACTTGGTCCATGGCGTCTCTTACGATCGTCGTCGCCGCCATCTTCCTGCTCAGCCTCACCTCGTTGAGCGTCGTCGTCCATGGCCGGAGGAGGTTCGTCAGGAGCTACGACGAGCCGTGCATGGAGATGAGGCTGTACCTCCACGACATCCTCTACGACTACAGCAACAGCACCTCCAACTCCACGTCGGCGGCGGTCACCAAGCCGACGGCGCTGGCCAACGCCGTGCCGTCGACCAGCGGCACCTTCTTCGGGCAGGTGGTGGTGTTCAACGACCCGGTGACGGAGGGGAGGGCGCTGCCGCCGTCGCTGGAGGAGACGGCGGTGCGCGCGCAGGGGCTCTACCTCTACAACAGCAAGGAGGCGTACAACGCGTGGTTCGCCTTCTCCATCGTGTTCAACTCCACGGGGCGCCGCGGCACGCTCAACCTCATGGGCGCCGACATCATCGCCGAGAAGGAGAGGGACATCTCCGTCGTCGGCGGCACCGGCGACTTCTTCATGTCGCGCGGCGTCGCCACCCTCCGCACCGACACCTTCGAGGGATTCACCTACTTCCGGCTGCAGATGGACATCAAGCTCTACGAGTGCTACGTCTGATGCATCGATCCATGGTCATATAATATATACTCCCTCCATTCTAAAATATAATTAGCTATAAATACTTATATTTTGAAACGGAGAGAGTACCAAACACTTTCTATTATTGCCCATGCAAATTTCAGTGAAGATGTGTGTCATCTTTGGTCAGGGAGGCAAATGATCAGCCAATGACTCTCGGTGATCCGATGCTCCTTCGTTACCTATAGATTTATTATTTGTTGCTGCTCCCATCATCAGATCGGACCACCAGCTGTATGAGTATACACAGTTTGTATTCTAAATTCTTTCTAAATAAACATCCTTATGTAAATGTGTTGATAGTGAATTGTCCTGAAGGTTGCATACCCAATCAAGAGCGTGCTTGTGGTACAAATTAAAACTACCCGGAAAGTTTCTTTCCCCATATACCCATGCTGTGGACACGGGCATACTTCTTTAGATTATTTACCAGATTGTTGAATTGTTTATTCCACATTTTGAAAAATACATTATTTTTAGAGTGTTTGGTTTGTAGGTGGGATAGATTGATCTAAAAAAAAATATCCCCCTAAGATATGGGAGTTTTCCATTCTTTTTAACACGTTCCGGTGGTCATGTGGTGTGCTATCAAACAACTTATATATGTACTATCGAACTACGCCTTCTTGGTAGCCTGTTTAATCAAACTAAAAATCTTCTTTTCATTAAACAATAAAAGTTGACAAGAACATTGTATAAAAAAAGAGAGAGATTTATATTGTTTATAAGATTGGAATTTTGTAGGATTATTGCAGGAACGACTCCAATTTTCTCTTAAACAGTTAATTTATGCAACCCATTATATTGGAATGATTTTGAAAATAACATATTATAATAGTATATGTCTTACGATTGCAAATTTTGTTCCCATTTCTAGTTTTAAAAGTTACTATTATACAAAATATAATTGTATATATGAAAATAAAACTTATAGTTAATTATATACATATTATTATATTCTATTTTTAAATCTGGTTTGGCGCAAATATTTGACTGGGGAAAAACTTGCTAATCTCACCAATGATTTTTTACTGCTCAGTTTTGCTAATCTTCTAGTTCTAGACAAGCTCGCCTCCGGGATCCGGCGATTGTGCCGTGTTGCAGGAGATTAAGTGATGAGGGCAGCTATAAAACGAGATCCTGTTGCAACGGGATATGTTAAGTGACTTCTTCCTGATATCTGGAACCGGGCTGGTACCTGGTACTGTGATACCTGGTACCTAGTATTCTGGTACCTGATACCGTTCTGGTACATGGTACCGTGTTACCTGGTACTTAGTACCCTGGTATCTAGTACCTAGTACCCTGGTACTAGTTGGTACCTGGTACCCTCGGTATCGGGGTGGTACGGTATCAGACCTTGGTACTTGGTACCCTAGGTATCGGGTGGTATGGTATCAGATCTTGGTACCTGGCTTCACTTGAGGCAGAGAGACACCACCGCCAGTCGCCGCAATGTCGCTGCTGCTCGCATGGAGGCAAGACCACGACGGCGCGGCACCTGGACCACACCTTCGAGAAAGCTCGTGTCGGCGCACCTCCTGCTCGTGGTGGCGGCGCCGCTAGTGGACGCGCTGCGCGCATCGCTCGCCGAGTAGCTCGTGCTCCCTGACCTCGCCCGCCGCCTCCCGCTCCGGCTCCACCAGCGAGGCGTTGTCGGAGCACGGAGGCGAAGTCGTCGTCCGCCGGCGAGACGTGGAGAAGATGAACAGCTCGTGCGGGGCGTCGTCAGAGCGCGGAGGCGGAATCGCTGTCCGCCGGCGCAGCCGCCGCCGCCGCCACTGCCGCCCATGGAGCAGCGAGGCCGAAGCACCAGCACAACCAGTCAGCGGGCGGAGGAACCCCCCCCCCCCCTGCTAGAGATGACGACGACGACCCATTCCTTCCTCCTGGCCGGCTTCATCTGTGTGGAGGGGAAGGGATGGAGAGAAGAGAGAGAGTGTGTGTGGAGGGGAAGGGATGGAGATAAGAGAGGATAGCTTATCCCGTTGTGATGGGAGCCCGTTGTGTAGATTTTCTGTACATGTAACATCGATCTCATTAATTCACCCACTCTAATTTCTTATAATATTTTAATAGACATGCGACCAGATCTGTCAGAAGTTTTTTTTCCTGGTAACCCTCCCCTGAAGCCTTTGCAAACCTCCGTACTGCTCATAATAACATGTTACAATACCCTGCATCAGCATCAGAAATTCAGAGTCAAGCATTCGAGCAAACAGTCCAAAGTAAAGAGAAGGGAATAACAATATAAATATATAAATATAATAGAGTAGCCTTTGCTTATATCTCACTCACTCTTGATCCAACTAACTATAGGATATGAGATTTGCTCCGGTCCAATATAAAGTACCTTGAGTTACCGATACCTCACGTTACCAAATCATTTTCGATTGTTGGATCGGACAATACACATCCTGTCTCACGTTACCAAATCATTTTCGATCGTTGGATCGGACAATACACATCCTGTCCAGCTAGATTCAACGGTCGGAAATAATTCGGTACCATAAAATATCGGTACCTTAAGATACTTTTTGTTGGTCCAGTGCAAATCTTATAGCCTATAGCAACACATTTTGCCAGGCATGCACATGCATATATTATTCCCTTTCACATCCCTATAGAATAGGGATGCAAAACTCGAGCTCCATCACAGCTGCAGCAAATTAAGCCAGCAACACTTGCTAAGTGGAGTGGAGTAGCTAGCTTCTCCAGCTAGTTAGTGAAACAAGCTCATTAAGCTGAGTTAATTGCACTAACTTACTACTCCAAGCTAGATAGCAATGGCGACTTGGTACTCCAAGGCGTCTCTGATCGCCGCCGCCATCTTCCTCATCATGAGCCTCCTCAGCTCGGCGACCGTCGCCCATGGCGGCCGCAGCGGCGGCGGCAGGAGGCTCGTCAGGAGCTACGACGAGCCGTGCAAGAAGATGACGCTCTACTTCCACGACATCCTCTACGACTTCAGCAACAGCACGGCCAACTCCACGTCGGCGGCGGCCGCCAAGCCGACGGCGCTGGCCACCGCCGTGTCGCCGAACGGCACCTTCTTCGGCGAGGTGGTGGTGTTCGACGACCCGATGACGGAGGGGACGAGGGCGCTGCCGCCGCCGCCGCTGAGGGAGACGGCGGCGGTGCGCGCGCAGGGGGTCTACTTCTACGACAGCAAGGAGGTGTACGACGCGTGGTTCGCCTTCTCCGTCGTGTTCAACTCGACGGGGCGCCGCGGCACGCTCAACCTCATGGGCGCCGACCTCATGTCGGAGAAGACGAGAGACCTCTCCGTCGTCGGCGGCACCGGCGACTTCTTCATGTCGCGCGGCGTCGCCACGCTCCGCACCGACACCGTCGAGGGATTGGTGTATTTCAGGCTGCAGATGGACATCAAGCTCTATGAATGCTACATCTGATCGTTGCATGCATGCTTTTTTTTTTTGAAAAAAAAATGAATTTCTATTTTTTTTTAAAAAAAGGTGAATTTCCATCTCGATATATAGTTACTTGATTTGCCTGACGAGTTATATTCACCGAGCCACCGACGATTGTGCAAAATGTATCCCAAACACAGTTTTATTTTTCCCCTAATTTGTGTGTGTAGAATGTATCAAACTATTATCGCACTTTTATTTCATTCAATAAAGACTAGCCACATAGCCACGCTTTGCGCGACTTATCCTGTTTAAGAACTTTTGTGTATAGTCTATTAGTTTACCTTAGCTCTTAATAAGTTTTGATATAAGTTAATTTATTTACAAAGTATCTATTATCCTAGCCAACTGTAAATATAGATAGGTTGTACTCCCTCCGTCCTATAATATATGAGATTTTGGGTGGATGTAACACAACCTAGTACCTCTCGAGGGTCGGTGCCGACCCTGGGTGCCACATCGGCGCACCAGCTCAACCAAGAGGCCAGGGTGGCAGAGGGGTCACCTCCAGACAGATGCCAGCATTCGTTGCTGTTTGCAAAAATAGTTCCACAAAAAAGTTGATATTCCACAGGTTGGGTTTTTATATCTTAACAAACATACCGTTCGAGACACCAGAATCCAACAGATTAAATTCTGGAGCTCTGTCTAACCATCTGCAGGGAAGTCTTATTCTACCAGTCGTCACAAAAGTTGATACAAGCTAGAAAGTCGAAATCAAACAAAAAAGAACCAACCGGTCGGTAGATTCACTACATAAAGTAACTATAGTTGCCATGAAAGTAAAAGAAACACAACAGCTGATGACATTTGCACTTTGAGATCAGCAATATCAACATCATGACCTCCTTCAACCAAGCCCCATCTATCAACCTGGGGGAATTAAACACCATAAGACAAGAGAAAAGTAAATAGCCTTAATAAAGATAAACAATGGTTGCAGAATAACCTGGTGATCTTCTTCAAGTCTGATCAATTCAATTGCCTGCTCAATTCTAAGCTTCCCTCTGAATATTGCGAGAGGGATTACCAGGGAATGGGCTGCTGCTGCCATAGCATCAATAGATGCCAACTCAAAGTCAGTGGTATTCTTCAAAACAGTTTCTACAGCATTAGCTAACCCTTCATCTTGCTTTCCACCAAAAAAGCTTGTGTATACAACAGGCTTGAACCCAAACTCGGTGTTTACCCAGTCTAGTATAGGGTCAATCTTCTCCTTCTGTCTTTCTGCACACACACACAAGATAAAAGAAGAAGCATAAGAAAGACAATGCTGGAAGCAAATGAAGAGAAGACATCTCTAACCTAAATGTATGGAGTTACATGCTCACAACACTATGAATTCATATGGACGTCATGCATACAGAGTCAAGAGGAAACAACTTACGATAAACTCCTACAGTCAGCTCATTATCATCAGGTGAACGGCAGAACACCAAATCTTGGTGGAATTTCTTCATCAAATTATCAATTATTTTTTTTCGTGTCAACGGAACTCGTTCCAGTGCAGTGCAAGCAAGCTTCATAAGAGGCATTGTAAAAGGCCGGATTCCATCTGCTTCCTATGATGACATGAAGTTTGGTATCAGTATATGTTGCACGAGAAACTAGATAATCAAATACATAAAGAAGAGACTTGCAAAGAAGTTAAATTCAAATATAATTCTGGGGTGTGTAGATGAGAAGCACATCAAGTAAACAGAATTCGTTGTAACATCTCTGGTCACTTGTAAAATAGATGAAGTTTGAATGCAGCAGTTCAGCCATGAACATATGTTACAGTTGAAGGCAGTAATCAATATTAATTGGATGCACACCCGTGATGCTAATATAACCAAAGAACAAACAAAACCGATTACTTATGACATGACAGATTGACAGTACTATTTTAATTCACATATGCAATATGGAAGTATAGAAGAGCAGACTACTTCCTAAGTTTACCCACCGCAACATATAAGTACAGACATACATACATTTTAAGGGTTGACATGTGAATATGTGATGCAAATGCAAAGACGCAATTGCCTTATGAAGTTTGCTTTCACTTAGCTGCTGGAATCAACCTGATAAATTTGAATACAGTCCATCTTGTGGTAGTACTATTATAGGGATGATAAGATGAGAACCAGACAACAAAACAACTCTAAATGCTGCATTCTTCATATCATACCGAAACAATAACTCTATAATACCAGTATCTTAATCAATTATTAGGAGTCCTGATCATCTTCTTTGCTACTATTCTTTAAAGCTGAACAATATTTGTTGTTACTCTAGCTAACAGGGAGAAAGAAAAGAAATATAATGCCAGAACCACCTCTAATTGCACGATCTAAAACATCGATGCCACCGCCACTGAATAGTACACTATGACAAGCAAGATTCACTGATTGAATAGATTTAAATTGCACAAAATCCTTCCGCAACTCATTACAGTTCTGGGTTAAACTGAACCTACAAGATCAAGATCGACCTAAGCGCTACTAGTCACCCAATTTCCATTTCGAATCATTTGATTTACCATCTTCCATCCGAATTTGAGTAATCTCACACTACAGTTGAGCAGCATAATCAATCGAGAGCCAATCAAACAGAAGATGGGGATCATGACCTGGTACTCCCACTCGGCGGCGATGGCCATGGCGAGCGTCCGCGACTGCAGCTTGAGCGGCCGCTTCGCCGGCGACTTGAGGGTGCGGTAGTCGAGCATCACCGACCACCCGTTGCCGTCGTCGGCGCGCCGCACGGTGGCCTCCCGGTAGAACCGCTTCCCCACCACCGACCCCGTCATGAACGACATCGGCATCGCCACCGACGTCTCGTCCCGCGTCGTCACCGCCGCCGCCGCCGCAGGCTTCTTCAGGTAGATCTCATCTCCCCCTCCCCCGCCCGCTTCTTCCCTCCCTCCCGGAGAGGAGGACGCCTCCGCCGCCGTCCCCAGCAGCCGCCACCTCCCCCCCGCCGCCGCCGCCGCAGCCGCCGCGGCGCCTCGCTGCAGGAGGAGGCGGTGGCCTGCGAGTGTCGCCGCCATGACTGGTCTCTCACCCCGCTGTTTGGACCTAAGCTGCTGGTCCAGTAGAGGCAAATAAGTCTGTTCTGTCTCCCTCATCTCTTGCTCCAGTTAAATCGTCTCCCTCAGCTAAGACCGGACCGGTAAATGAACCGGTCGAGCTCTTGGTTCACTGGTTTAGTCGTCGGGTCCAACCACGGTTCAATTAGTAATATAGAATGAGTGTTTTTCTTATGGCACAAGCTGTACAATGGTGGCTTGGCTAGCGCGTGGTGCTCTCAATCCCCATCTCCACCATTTTTCTTGCGATTTTCCGCGCACCTGCATTGGTCTGCATGGGTGGAAACTAGTTGGGCCCTTCTCTCAGCCCATTAACCGATCTTTTCTGGTTCAACCGGCCCGGTTTTATCTCCGGTTTATAATAAACCGCCCGGGTTAACTGGTTTCATCCGGTTTGACTGACTACATGCCCGATCTGATAAGGGGACCGGACCGGTGGGGTCCCTGGTTCCTATTTTTTCCGGTCGAACCGCTGGTCCGGTCTGGTCCTAATAACTATGCCCTCGGCTACAAAACCGGGTATAGCGCTGCTCCCGGAAAGCTTCTCTGTCTTTGAAAACTAGTGAAAATCAACTCCTTTCATCGTTTTGGAAGTGGTTTCTATTAACAGGACAATTTGACCACAGTTTAACTTGCTAAGTTAGTAGATGGATCCACATGTTAGCGACTTTCATGTCACCTCATCTTTTTCATCACCTCCCCCCTCCCCCCCTCCCCCGGCTCTCCCTCTCGGGCTCATTCGGTTTAAAGGATTTTCATAGGATTATTGTAGGAATTCAAACATTAGGATTTTTTCCTATATGCCTCATTCCTTCCATTCATATGAAATCCTATCTAAGGATTGTAGCCTTACAAGCTCATTCCATATGATTCTTATTATCATGAGATAAGACCTCCTAGAAAAATTCCTAAGAAATAAGGTGCATGTAACAATTCTATAATTCTTTACCTTCCCTGTACCTTTGACTTGGGAATTCTATAAACCGAATAACTCTTCCATCTGTCCCTCTCTCTCATCAGGCCCAATAACTAGGCCCATCCGCAAAATAGGCCCAATGTTTGAGGCCCAACTAGGCCCAGAGAAGGTTCGAGACGCGTGGAGCAGCTTCGTCTCCGCGGCGACCTAAAATCGCGAGGACTACGACCAAATCACGCACCTTCGCTCACTTTTCCATTGCAGAGCCCGCACGCTTCCGCAACCACCGCGCCCGTCATCCCATCCACCTCCATCGCCGCCGCGTATGCGCCGCCGGTGACCGGGATCCATGGCGGAGCCGGACCTCCTCGCGCCCTTCGCCGACCTCCCCTTCCCGCCGCCCTTCCCCGGCGACGACCTCCCCGACTTCCCGGCCCTCGGGGATGATGCCTTCGCGCTGGAGGATTTCGATCTCGAGGATCTGGACTTCGACTTCGATGTGGATCTCTTCCCGCCGGATGCGCCGCCGCCGGTGACGACGTCGTCGTCCTCGGCCGCCGGATCGCCGGAAGCGGGGACGTCGTCGACCGGCGACGGGGGTTCCAAGAACGAGGAGTCCGCGGATTCGTCGTCGCCGTCGAGGAGCGGGAGTGACGGCGGCGGCGGCGGCGGCAAGGATGGGAAGGATGATGAGGCGAAGCGGCGCGCGCGGCTGGTGCGCAACCGGGAGAGCGCGCACCAGTCGCGGCAGAGGAAGAAGCAGTACGTGGAGGAGCTGGAGGGGAAGGTGAAGGTGATGCAGGCCACCATCGCCGACCTCACCGCCAGGATCTCCTGCGTCACGGCCGAGAACGCCGCCCTCAAGCAGCAATTGGGTGGCGCCGCCGGTGCCGGTGCGCCGCCGCCGCCAATGCCCATGTACCCTGCGGTTTACCCATTGCCGATGCCATGGATCCACCCAGCCTACGCAATGCGTGGCTCGCAGGTGCCGCTCGTGCCGATACCCCGGCTGAAGACGCAGCAGGCTGCGTCCACACCTGAGCCACCGGCCAAGAAGGCCCGGAAGACCAAGAAGGTTGCTGGTGTTAGCCTACTCGGATTGCTGTTCTTGATGATGGTATGCGGGTGTTTGGTTCCTGCGATAAATCGGATGTATGGTGCAGCTTACACTGGGGAAGGCGCTGCGATTGTTCCGTCACATCATGGGAGAATTCTGGCTGTTGAAGGGCCACAAAATAGTGTCTCAAATGGTGTTGATCCGAAGGTACCGCAGAATGGTAGTGAAACGCTACCAGCATTGTTATATTTGCCAAGGAATGGGAAGCATGTGAAGATCAATGGAAATCTGGTTATTAAGTCCATTGTTGCGAGTGAGAAAGCCTCTTCTCGTTTGTCTAACTATGGTGGGAAGGATTCTGAAAACCAAGGAAAGGAGGAGACTAGCTTAGCAATCCCTGGCTATGTAGCTCCGTTAGAAGCTGGAGAAGTCATGGATTCTGCTAAAGGAATGAGGAATGAACTGATGGCTCTGGCTCCTGGAGATGGAAGCATATACAGGGAGGATGATGGGATGCTGCCGCAGTGGTTTAGTGAAGCAATGTCAGGTAAGAATGCTGCATAATGTCGCACACACACCCTATTTAATTTAAATGAACAATATTGTATATGCCTTGTTGGCGTTTGTATGACGATGTGGCAGTTAATGCGATGAATTGTTTGGAGTATAACACTTACTATCTGCTAGAGCTAGCGATCTTAATAGATGAATGTAGTGCTTATTCAGTGCTGGAAGTAGAAGATATCTGCATATATTACATGTTCTTTTGCCGTGGTAAAGGTGTAAACTTATTGTGGGTTTAGTATGCCACTCGGGTAATATACCATGATACATAGGAGGCGATCATAGACTTTTGGGTCAGTGGTTCATTGTTTAGTCACCATTGTGAAAAGCTCAATGTTGTAGTTTTTTCTGTTGCGGTATGCTATTGGAGAAGTTGCCATTGCAGCATATATCTTGCGTTACTCCTGTTACCTGCACACTTATGCATATATTTTGTTGACTGGAATGTTATGTTCTGAATTACTGCTAATTCTGTATATTTTATGATATTTAATTAACTATTGTACAGTATACTGTTTATGTACATTAGTGTTTGACGAGTAAATTGCATTGCGGTACACGAACTTGTCAGGTGGGTGCAATCTTGCACGAACTTGTAAAATGCTCGTTTTGGTGCATGAATTTGTCTGGTGTGTGTGGAGGAAGGCAAAAAGGACACAACATGGCTAATCTTATTAATTTAGGGGCTCATTAGGATATTATGTAAACATATATCTGAGAAGGTTTGCAATTAGACATACACCTCTTCAATAAAAATAGAATGAATATAGTGATCGTAGAAAAAGATTAAAAAAATGATATAAGGGTTAGAAATATATGAAATTCATCACTTTCATGATGAAGGATAAAGTAGAGACCACATTTATAAAATATTGCATGTCTTATGTACACTCACTACACGTATGCACATCACATCCTAATCAACATTAGCTTCGTAAAATTAACATTGCCAAGCTATTTTGGTCCTCGTTCGCATGAACTAGACAAGTGTGTGTATCGAAACAAGCATTTCACAAGTTTATGTACTAAATTGCACCCACCTAACAAGTTTGTGTACTACCAATGCAATTTACTCTTAGTTTGACCTTATAAACTTCCTCTGGACAAAAAGTCACTGATCGAATGAATTGATTATATCCTTAGCTGCCTCTATAGAGTTGAATTCAACCTTACATGTATAACCATAACAAGTAGGTATTTCCTTTGTTTGCTGAAATTCTTCCATTAGACATGTCCTGTTTATGGACATATGGCACAATTGAATAATATACTAGTTTTTCTAAATTGTGTAGTGAGGTAGTACTTAGATTTGTGCATATGTGAAGCACTTATTCTCTTATTTGTTGATGGATTAGTAGAGTGATGAAACATTTGTGCCTTGTGATGTAGCTTTGACCCTAACCTTTTAATTCCTCGGCTGATAGTTGTTACAAGTAGTTTGATGTGACTTGGTCCTTCATTTACTGAAGTGTCTATTGATTATTTTCCAGGTCCCATGTTGAACTCCGGGATGTGCACTGAAGTATTCCAATTTGATTTATCTCCAACAACAGCTGATGCAAATGGCATTGTGCCTGTCTACTCTGGGTCAGTGACTAACACGTCACAAAATTATACTGAAAATCTTCCTTCTGGCCCTGTTCAGAAGGTGAAGAACAGAAGGATTTCGTACTCAGAAGCCATCCCTTTACGAGGTTCGACATCCAATGACACGGATCATTTCAAAGCACCTCCCAAGAACCATAGTCAGAGCCATGCTGGTCGTAAGCCAGTTTCGTCCGTTGTAGTCTCTGTCCTGGCTGATCCAAGGGAAGCGAGCGATAGGGATGGTGAGGGGAGGATCTCCTCAAATTCTCTGTCCCGCATCTTCGTTGTCGTTCTTATAGATAGTGTAAAGTATGTAACATACTCTTGCGTCCTTCCTTTCAAAAGCCATAGCCCTCACCTGTAATGTAAGCAAGTTTTACAACGTAGTCTGTAACAGAACGGATCTCTAAATGAGCTGACTTTATTGTGCGATGTTGATAGAGACATATAGAGCCTTTTTTTTTCTTTTTACTGGATTACCAGTTTATTGACATGAATGTGAGTGTTGGTTCCTTGTCTCTGTGCTTGTGCTTCCATGGCTTTGTGATACATGATCTTGTTTGGAATGCTGGGATGTTGAAATTTCTCTGAGGTTTTCGCGTTCCAAGGAGGCATAATTCATTGTTGCATCACCGCATGGCTCTCTGGTCCTTGTAGATTGCTGGCAGTTGGCAGTAAAAGGTAGTTTCTATTTATTACTACAACATAACTTACATGTACTCCTTTCCTTTTGTTATCTGTCTTTCAGGTAGGTGATTTGCATATTTTCTTGAAACAAGTTGCATTGTTTTGTTCTCATGCCATGCTACTCTAGCAAGATGTCAGGGATATCATTTTCATGTCGATGTTTATGATGACTACCAATTGTTTGTTTCACAGATATGTCCTCACCACTTACTTTTGTTGGCTTGTTTCTGTTAGTTTTTGCTTGTACATATCGTAGACCTGTTTTCATTGATATGAAGCAAAACCTACAGACAATTGTTGCTTCATAAGAGGATTTAAGCATTCGCAGTTTTTTGTAATCCCGAGTCTGAATAAAGCAAAGGTAACCTTTCTACTTCCATCATGGACTCACTTGAGGTGTGGTTAGAGAGTCTTGACCAATGCAACCCAGGCCCTAGAGCTGCTGACATTATCCATCCTGTCAAGTCCTGAATACACTTTTATCTGCTCCTTTTCATCAGAGGTCTGGTTTAGTTCCAACTTTTTCTTCAAACTTCTAACTTTTCCATCGTATCAAAACTTTCCTACACACACAAACTTTCAACTTTTTCATCACATCGTTCTAATTTCAATCAAACTTTCAATTTTAACGTGAACTAAACACACGTATTACCTACATATTTTCTGTGGCTTCTCCAAAAAGAGGATCATGTTGCTTGATCTGTGTGTAGCGTGTGTTGCTCACTTGTGTCTGCTATTAAAGACACTAAACAACCATTGAAGATAGCATTAAGTTGTGATTTGACATTCCAACTGATGATTCATTGGCGCCCTCGTTACCTACTGGACTACTGTGGAGCCTTCCTGTGATCATGTCCTGCCCGTTCTGATCGTGCACACCTACTTGTCTTTTGTACCGGCTTATGAATGGATTGGTGAGATCCGTTGTTGATTGGGATTTCATCACCTAATTCGTAGACCACTTTGATCTCGTCAGTGAGACCTTTGTTGATTTTGTCAGTGTTTTTGCTGGATGGAACACTCTGTTGTCGGTCTGATTATTGGAAGAAATAGCAGCGCTCCTGGTTCAGGCTGCTGTCATACTGCTGCCTGAACTTGCTAAGTTGCAACATTTAGGGCGCAATCGGTTCAGCGGTGGCGGTGGACCCGAACGTAAAACGAGAAATACAATTAGCATATGATTAATTAAGTATTAATATATAACTTTTTTATGAATAAATTTGTTGGATTTTTTAACAACTTCTTTATAGAAAGTTTTCACACGAAATATACCGTTTAACAGTTTAAAAAACGTGCTAACGGAAAACGAGGAGAATCTAATCCTGAAAAGCTGAAATGATCGGCACCCTTAGGCCCCCTTTGATTTGCGAGATAGAGAAAACATATGATTTAGTGGTACGCTTCTTCAATCCTACGGAAATAAAAAAACATAAAAAGATAATATGATGGTATCATAGAGAAAATGAAGGAAAATATACAGAGAGTTGAGACCTCTTAGTAATTTTTATGTGAAAGCGGAGTGTAGAAATATATTCTATGGGAAGTTCCTTTCCTTTTCCTATATGAATATAAATTCATATAAATTCAAAGGTACATGTATGAAAAAGTTCCTTTCCTTTTCATATATGAAATCAAAGGTACATGTATGAAAAAAAATCCATATGAATATAAATTCTATAAAAATCCTCTGCTAATCTTATAAAATTAAAGGGATCTTAGTAACTTCAAATCGCTTGCAATTTACTTACATGTAACAGTTTAGAACATAAGACTTACCGATGAATGATCAAGTAAATAATGAAATTGGGAAAGCACTAGCGACTCTACCGTTATAGGGTTTAAATCTTGGTGCCCATAAATATTACGCCACATCTCTTCGATTAGGGATGCTTTCGTAGTATGAGTATTGTGCATGTATGCACTTATCGTGTAATAGAAAAAGTAAATAATAAAATCATTCAGTGAAATTCAGTTGAACAGCACCGTCCATCTCTGCACAAAATTCAGCAAATCAGCAAGAAAAGGACCAGTTCGAAGCTAGTATCAGCGTCTCTCATCTTCTCAAGTCTCAACTCCGAAGTTTACGCGGTCCACAAAGACCAGGTGCAGCGAACTCTGTCCCCCCATGCTGACCTCGTGCTCTTCTTTTACTTCGTCTGCGTCTTGAGTTCAAAGCTGCCTTTGTGTTACTGTTAGCCCTTTGCTTAGCTACTAATCATCCCACATATTTCAAACCATTTTAAATCCAAGTAGTCCTAATAACCTACTGCATTAACGTCACTAGAGATAGTGAGAGAGAACAAAGTGTGTTCTCGCTGACGAACCAAGGTGATTTCTTCTATATATATATTTTGCGTTTTTATATGATTTTTTAAGTTCGTTGCTAGGTTGCATCTGCTATTTTTTTGCCCCCAATTTTTGATGGTTCTACCAATATCCGAAGCCTCAAAACCTAAACTTTTTCACTCTCCTGCTTGATTCTGCCTACGCATCCGAATCTTGGCCGTTTTGTAAGCTGAATCTCGCCTGGGTTTTCTCGAGCGGAGTAACTGGGTTTGGATCTTTGTTCTTCTTTTGGTCGCCATTTTGGAGTTGAATCTCTTCACCGCCTCGGACTTCTTCCCTCTCCTGGGGATTCTTGGTGCCGCAAGTTCTTGGTGAGCCATTGTTTGAGCATTTCAGGGTTTTCTCGTCTGCGCCTTCCTTTTCCCCCCATTTTTGGTGCTCAATCCTGCTTGAGGTTTTTATTTTTTATTTCCCCTCTATTTAGGGTTCTTGATTTCCATCCAATTGTTGTTTGCTGCTCTTTTTGAAGCGTTTCTGTGAACAGATTTTTGTCATTAGCACTACGTTAGTAGGTTCACTAAGTTTTTTTTTTTGTTTCATTTTGCAAGTTGTTGCTAACTGCAAGAATCTGTAACTTACCAGAATGCAGTGTCACTCATCCACAAATGGTGATGCTTGTTTGCTGCGGACAACCAGAAGAAGCAGAATTCGGCCGATATAGTACCAAATTGCAATAAGAAAATGGTACTGCATGATTCTAGTTTTGTATCTCTGATATCTGATAGCAACAATATTTGATCATAGTTTTCGTATTCACAGCATCCATATTCACTTAAAAGTTCCAAGGGAGCACCGTTTCCGCCACGGCCGATTCTTGTCGTCCTCATTGCAATATTTGGATTCTATGTATGCTACATCTCCTTTAACCAGATAACACTAGAGAATAGATATGAGGAGAACAGTGGAGAAGTGCAGGCAGAAATTCATTGCCGAAAGCCTCGTCTTCCTCATGAGGAACTGCGTTATGTGCATTTTCCGAAACCTGAGAGTTATAGCAGGTAATTTTCCTCTAGAGTAGAATTATTATCTCTTAGTACGCCCCTGTTATGGATGTACATTTTCTGATTCATGTTGCTTCAAATTTTCCTTCTTCCATAGGGGAGAATGTTCCTGCAATCCGGTTCGATCCTTTGTGCTTGTATCTATGCAACGGTCGGGAAGTGGATGGTTTGAGACTTTGCTGAACAGCCACCCTAACATCAGCTCAAATGGTGAAATATTTAACAGGGTGGATAGAAGAGAGAATATCTCATCTATCTTACAGACACTTGACAAATTGTATAATTTGGATTGGTTCACCAGTGCAGCAAAGAATGAGTGCACGGCTGCATTTGGATTGAAGTGGATGCTAAATCAGGTATATTTCAGCTTTTCTTGGTCCATGTGAATATTAGAGGGTTAGCTCTCCGTTACATTGAACTTCAGAAATCGCACACCTTTCTCTGAAACTTACCATAGTCCATAGTTACCGACAGTGTGCACTAGTCTTGTTCTTGGGCAATCCAGTTCATATAGTCTATTCGCTTGCTAAAATTTTAGAGGTATAGCTAGAATTTTTAACAGAACTACAGGGTAATATGCTTTGCAATTCCCAATGATATGTTCTGGCTGCTCTTTGTAGTTGTACAACACAAACTGGTCAGCTATGATAATGGATGTTGGCATTTGTGTGTTCAATCTCATTCATCAAGCATTATTGCATGGGTAAAATTATGCCTACAGCTAACAAAGTTATGCATGGCTTTGACTGCCATCATTGTGTTCTCCAGGGGTTTATGGACCATCATGATGATATAGCTAATTATTTAAACAAGAAGGGTGTTTCCGTGATATTTCTCTTCAGGAAAAATACATTGCGCAGGCTTATCTCTGTTTTGGCTAATGATTACGACAGAGATGCGAAGCAGCTGAATGGAACCCACAAATCCCATGTACACTCAAAAGAAGAGGTTATGTCCATGCAACAGTTTATGTCCTCTCCTTACTATTTTCAGTTCATATTTTTCACATTGAACATGGTTTCATACTAGGTGCACTTTTGATGAAATATGACCATAGTATATTTGAATGCATATGGGAAATATTGTATCAATATTGGAGGAATGACTATATTGCATTTGGAAGGAGCCATTTTCTCTACATATAAAAGGGCTCCTCCTTTCCTAACTTGTACCCTTATATTAGGTTATATTATAGAATATAGACAACTACTGGACTTCTGGTATAGATATTTTGGTGAAACTTAAATCCTATTCCATTCCAAGAGAAATGTAACATCACTATCAATCCTATATATTTTTTCTGAGCAGGCTGAGATATTAGCGAAATTCAAGCCGGTGCTGGATGTGTCAAATCTGATTCCAAACATCAGAAATGCCGAGAAATACATCAGAGATTGCTTGGACCACTTCAACACCATACGGCACATGATCCTCTACTACGAGGATATTGTCCGCAACAGAAATGTACTAAAACATATTCAAATGCTGTAACGAAGGATCAACGATAACCCTCACTTTGCTAAAATATCATCTCTATGAATGCAGGCATTGTTCCAGGTACAAGAATTCCTCGGGGTTCCGGTGAGAAAGCTGGTCAGCAGGCAGGTGAAAATTCACACTAGTCCTCTTCCAGGCCTTGTCAGGAACTGGGATGATGTGAGCAACAAACTGAATGGGACACAGTATGCTCATTTTCTTGACGGTGCAGATTATGTCAGGTGATCTACATGGATGTGAGCGACAGGATTTTTTTTTTCATATGGGGTTTTAGTTGCCATATGATTGATTCTTTTTGTACAAATGAGTTGGTAAAAGAAAGGGATAACGATAAATAGATCAAGATGAGAGACCTTGTGATCAAATTGTACATGCTTTCCACTATTCATTACCTTCAGAGCTCCAAATTGCAAATATATGCTCAAAATTGCTGACAGTTTTGCGATGGTTATTTTGTTATCAAAGGAATACACCATTCTGGTTCACTTCGAAGAATCCGAGTTAACGAAATTTTTAGTTTTGTTTACTATCACCATCACTATATTACTCGGTTTATAAGCCGTAGCTCGACCAATAACTTTGCAAATGAAAGGCTACACCACAGGAGACAATAACAGAAAGGCAGTCTCCTAGTTCCATTTTTCAGGTTTCAACACTCCAGTAGCAGTGCACTTTCGAAATCAAATAATGTTTCCTCGCAAAAAAGAAAAAGAATTGAATAATGCATCATGCATGATTGCCTTCTAGCCTAAAAGAGGGAATAAAAAGCGGGGAATGTACCCAATAGTTAGTACACGAAAAAATGGTCGCAGATCAACAACGGATTAATAACTCCCGTAAATTCTTGTACAAGAGCAAAAACACCACTCAAAATCATGTTTACAAGTTGTTACAGCTACAACATCGTTAAGGGCACCAGCTCATGGTGTGGGCATTTTGACAGTGGCAGATCATTGACGCCTTCGCTTAATCCTCTCAAGGGCGCCAAGCTGCTCATTCTCCTGGGCACCAGAGCTTTCCTCCTCCCTGTTCTCTGCAGCTCTCTTGCCGAGCTCTCCAAACACCGCAGCAGGAACACTCTTCTCCGCAATTTGGACATCGTCTTCCTCCTCATCGCTCTCATCGGGCAGCTCGATGTCCTCATTGTTAGCAGCAGCAGCCTGTTGTTGCCTGCTGCTGCTCTCAGCCTGTGCCTGCACTCCAGCACTGACAAAGTTCATCATCCGGTTAGCAGGAGCAGTAGCAGTGCTTGGAGCTGGTGGAGCCGTGGAAGGTCCTGGCGCTAGTTGCCTTTCTAGGTTAGCCATCTCATCCTCAGGAACACCGGCTCGTTTCAGAGTGTCAACTGCCTCATCGAGGTTCAGCCTCTGGTCCCTCTGCATCAAGTACTCCGGGAGTATGAAATGAGTCTGCACATGACACGAAATACATCATTATTAGTTTATTAACTCACAAGATGATCATTGATAATACCAAACTGCCTATAAGGTTGACCCAACATACCTGACTGCGGCTAGCAGCCACAGTACGCTTGATGCGAAGCATCTCCCTGAATGTATCTTCGTTACCATGCTGAATCTCAAATTCATTCCATTTATTCCAAAATTCAGGATGAGAGTTTGGATCGGCATAGTTGGATGCGTGGACATAAATGGCACGGGCACGATCAATTTCTCCAAGGTTTCTTTCAAGTTCTGCAAATTTCATGCACATTGTCATGACATCTCTGTCTGGGAGTCCAGATTCAATTGCTTGCTGCAGCACAAAGGAATAAAGTTAGAATCATTTACAGTTGTGCATACCTAAAGTGTGACTCAACTAAAATCTAGAACATACTATACAGAAAAATAGTATCTGGATGTTTCATAAGCATATGGGTTGTTACAGCGAGTGCAGAATGAGTTCTTTGATTCATACGAACAGTTAGCAAAAAAAAAAAAGGCAAGGCTGTTGGAATGTAATAAAACCCACATTAATTGTCTTAAAACAGCAAAATGTAAAACTGGATCTCAAAACAAGCACATGATATAACCAGTATATCAAGTAACACGCTCACCTCATATATCTGTCTTGTTCTTGGAACACCAAATAGCTCCGCAGCCCGTGCAATATATATTTCGTACATACTCATCTTTTCGCTGTTAGGAACAGCCCTTACAGCTTCGTCGTATACATTCATTGCACGTTTTGCAAGGCCATAGTCTTCCTCCAGCTTAGCATACTGCAAATACAACACCTTCTTTTCTTGTGGAGGAGCCTGATCAAACAAAACAAAATGTAAGTACTGAAGCAATATAGGAAAAACATCATTTTCAAAACAGCATCGATGCAGGAAAAAGGAACACGAAATAATCAACAAAAGGTTTGGAGTCTAAACAAGCAAGCAAGCAAATGCAAAATATCACATGACATGATATCAGCAAGCAGAGACAAGGTTCTTAAAGGAAGAAGAAAACAGGTGCAACAAGAATCGCCCTGAACTTATTCGTATGAAGCAAGGACAAAATTTCTGATTGCCAGTTATACCCAAAAAGCATTTGGTAACATGTTAACTAAAACAAGTCCCAACTCCAACTAGATTAAACATGATTCAACTTAGCACATTTTATCCGGTGAAAAAGAACAGTACTTAGGGACACATGCATTCAATGTTTCAAAAGTTAAATGCAGATATATTCATAACTACTTTCATGATTTTACAAATTTATTGTGTTGTGGAGATGGTGTCTCTATCCAAACTGTTACTCTTTTGTGACTACAGCAGCATGCCACAAATATTGCTTACATGCAAGCATTGCATACAACTATATGTAAGAAACATGTGGGTGAAATTCTAGTTACCTGTTTGACAGCTTCATCGAACAGTTCTCTTGCCCGCTCTAACTTGCTTCTCTGATACCTTCTTACAAACTTTGTGAGGTAGGTCACCCAAATGTCTTTAACATGGGGATATTTAAAAATTTTCACACCACGCTCATACACTTTAAACGCATCTTCGAAATACTTGTTTTCCTGTGGAAAGAGGAAATGTCATGATATTAGCATATGAACGATAAAATAGTTTACTCGAATTTTGGAAATGCGGAGTTAACAAATAATCCTACCTCAAGAAGATATGCATAATTGAGAACTATTTGGGGAGTGGCAATTCGTAAATCCAATATTCTCTCATAAACTGCACGAGTTGATTCCAAGGTTCCAAGACTTTCCTCCAGGTCCACATAGAAGCTCCACAGTTTCAGAGATTTATGTACTTTCAATTGGACAGGTTCATCCCCCTCAGCAGCAGCTGCACAGGACATATTGCATTACTGTTAGAAAATATGAACAGTAAAACACACAACAAAAATTAAGATGGTAAAAATATATATATACCTCGCCTCTTAACCTCAACAGAGGGTTCTGCAGTAGCTTGCCTCATCAGCTCAATAGCCTTGTCAAAATTATTGTGCCTCAGCTCCATCTCTGCCCACTCACACCAAATACTGGCTAAGTGGTCAACTGCCTTGTAGTTCACTTGTGTTGCTTTTTTAAAGATCTCTTCAGCACTATCTAGACGATTATGTTTCTCATACATCTTTGCGAATGCCACCCATAGAGTATGTGGTTTTCCAGCTGCCTTCATAGGGTCTACGGTTTTCACAGCTTCAACATATGTGGCTACTTGCCTTGTAGGATCCTTCTCAAAAAGTTTCACCCTCCTGCAAACATAATCGTATTGTTAGCCAATTCCATCAAGTATGAGAATGGAAAACACAAAAGGGAACTACCAACATACTACATTGCTAGGCTGAGAAATGAAAACACCTGCCACTAGATTGATACATTCCACAGTATACATGTTTTGAATTAAAATTTACCACAGCAACTTACTGAGCTAAAGAATCCAAAACTTTTCGCTGGAAAGAAATATGTACTACAAAAACAGTAAATTGCAACTACAATAAAACAGTAAAATACATAGACCATATACTTACAACTATATGTTAGTCCAGTGGGGTCTTGCATTAGTCATTTAATATCACCTAAAATATGAGAAGGGACCAAACTTTTTGCAATAAAAGTACATTTGGTTTGCTGGTTTAACATGAATTATCAAAATCAAAATTGCTCTACTAGGCTGGAATATTGAGATGCTACTAAGTTAAGATGTTGATGTTGAAAAAATAAACAGCATGTATATGAAGTGAACTAAAGAGCAAATTAGTGTTTACTATTGTCAAAACACATGAAAGAATAAATCAATGTGATCAATCAAGTGAGTCTCACCTGTGCCATTCCTCCACATTATGTGGATTCTGTCGCAACAGGACACTGCTGAGGAGCTCTGGCCGGCGATCCAACAGCCGCTCAAACCTTGCCAGCCTTAAATCAGTATCATCCTCATCATTCAGCCAGCAATCTGCGAGGAATTTCTTTGACAGCTTGTCCATCCCATTCTTCCTGCTCGCTTCCTCTTCCCCCTCACTCCCCGCACCCTCCTCCTCGGCTGCCTCCAGCTTTGCTGCAAGCATACTCTGCTCGAATTGTGTGTACGCCTCAAACACCACGCTGAACTCCTGCACCGTCATCACCGAAGCAACCCCTTCCTCGAAGACATCCCTCGCCTTCTCATACAAGGTTCTTCTGACGTAGTAATCGGCCAGGGAGGTCCACAGCTTGCCAACCTCGTCGGTGAACTTGCGTATGCCGCCCCGCAGTATAGCGTCCACCTTGAGCCCCGCGACCTCATCGGCATGCTTGGTGAGGATTTCGCAGAGCTCGAGCCAGAGCTGGTGCCGGGTCTTACCCTTGACGGAGCGGAAGCCGTCATCATTGAGAACGGACGCGAGGCGGTCGGCGGCCTCCTGCCAGCGGTTAGCGGAGATGAGGAAATCGATGAAGTCCTCAGCGTGGGAGGGGTCGTACTGGAGGTATCGTCGGAAGACGCGGAGCGAGGTCTCGACGGGGCAGGCCGGGAGCGAGGCGAGGCGGAGGTAGAGCGGCCAGATGCGGTCGTGCTGCGTGACGGGGAGCGCGCGCAGCGCGCGGTCGAAGGCGCGGCGCGCGCGCGTGAGCAGGCGCTGGTCGAGCAGCGAGGTGAGGTAGAGCACCCAGACGCGGGGCATCTTGTGCATGGTGGCGAGGGCGCGCTCGAAGGTGTTGTTGAGGGAGGCGTAGGCGTGGTGGGAGATGGGGTGCGGGCGGGCGTGGTCGAGGCGCTCGCGGAGGTAGGCGTGCCACAGCTTGTAGCTCCCCGGGAGCGCCTTGAGCGCGCGCTCGTAGATGACGGCGCGCTTGGCGAACGGCGCGGCGGCGCGGGCGACGAGGTAGCGCCACCACCCCTTGAGCTTGAACGGCTCGCGCAGGATCTCCTCCTCGTACGCCAGGTCGTCCTCCGTCGGGTACATCTCCGGCGAGATCCCCAGCGCCGGCGCCGCCGCCGCCGCCGCCACGGCCACCGGACCCCCCGCAGGCGACGGCATCTCTCGCTAGGGTTTAGTGCTCCGCCGCGGCGAGGAGGATTTGCGCCGGAGAGAGAGAGAGAGAGAGAGAGATCGACTCGGCTCGACGAGGCCGACGCGTCGTTTTGTTGGGCCGATGAGTTGCAACCCGAGTAGGCAAGGGCTTGAGTGGTTTTGGTGGGCCTTGAGGGATTTTGGGCTGAACTTTTTTACGGAGAAACTGGGCCGGTTTTGTCTGCACCAGAGCCCAAGCGGCACTCATCTGCTTCTGCTTCTCAAATATTTTTGTCCCCGGTTTTGGTATTACATTTGTCGATTCTTTTTATTAAAAAACACTACAATTAAACTGTATTTATATTTGAAGACAAATATATAGATAGTCCTTTTTTCCTCAACAGAAACTTAAGTGTGTTTTTTTTCTGAGAGAGAAGAAACTAAAGATAGAGTATTATTTATTTTGTGACTATCGTGTAAGAGTTGTTTTCTGCAATGCAAATGCTGAAGTATAGTATGCCACGGTTTTCTTTATACACCACAAGGTTGGAAAAACTTGGCAAAAGAAAATAGGGTGTTGTATTAGATAGATGTCAAATCCTGCCACACCTGAATCAGGTAGACTGGGGCTGTTTGATTGCTATCTTCAATTTACCATGCCTAAGATTAGTTATGCCACAACTTTTTTGGCAGTTGTTTGGTTCATTGCTACAATTGTAGCTCACCACGCTTTTCAGCCATATGGTCCCACATGTCATTGACCCAATTTTTTAACTAAGCTTGTCTAAGGTGTGGCTATTATGAGCCACAACTTTTATGGCAAGCCACAACTTGCCTCAATTGTGGTTTGGCAAAATTAGCCACAAACCAGACAACCTCTCAACTCTACCATCACTAATGCAAATCTTAGCGTTGGGCATTATCCATACGAGTTCTTCTCAATAATATAGCTGATTGTAGAGGCAACATTTGTAATCATTCAATTCACTAGAACATCAACAACGAAAATTTTAGACCCTCTATCTTTTTTTCTTCTGATAATAGGCAGTGATCCCAGTACATGTTGAACAAAAGAAGGGTAAAACATCAATGTTAATGAGACTAGGGTCTGTTTGGGGGAGCTTCTAGCTGCTGCAGCTTCTCATAGAATCAGAAACTCCCCCAAACAGCCTAGCTTTTAGTTCAGATTCTAAAAAGCTGTAGTTATAGAATGTACGCTGCTATACGTACGACGCCAGCGTTCGACTGGCGTCCAACTTCGTTACGGCATCACCTACACATGTCAGATTCTATCACGGAGTGAGACTTTTGCCATGTGAGTCTTTCCTTGTGACCAGAGTCGTACACAATAGCCGGACAACAGCCGGACAACAGCGTCGTACGTATATCATTTTCGTTATAGAATCCAGAAAATGAACTTGAAGCCAGAAGCTGGAAAACTCAGTTTTTCCAGATTCTCAGAAGCTGGCCACCAAACAGCTGCTTCTTAAAATCTTAAGCTCTGCCAAACAGGCCCTAGATCTTAGGTGGTTTCATGCACGCGAAGAAGCGGACGACCTCCTATGTGCAGCTGGAGGGAGGGAACGGAAGGAAGAACAACAACTTTATTTTTAAAATAGTAGAGATATCACACACTAACTGCCAGTATACCACTAATGCGACACAGAAATACATTTCGGCATGCTCCCATAAAACTTCATTGTCAAGAACAGGAGGTTTGGTATACTTTGAAAGAAAACCAACATTGTTCCATTACCAGACTTCTGCTAATTAAGGCTCAATCTTGCACAACAATTCATCTATGGAAAGAAAAAAAAGGTGCCATTAGCTCATAAGTCCAGATCGTTTAATCGACAACATGAAAACTATATGATTGATGATGACCAACAAAATCAATGAAAAGCGTCTATCAGATTCAGAGAGCTCACATCATTCTTGTGCTTTTCACCCTTCTCCTGACCAAAACCTCCATTCCAGGAGTCTATCAGATTCAGAGAAGGGAGATCACCGGCGCTTCCACGAGTTGCTCCTCGCCGGCCGCCGCCGCAGTTCGCGAGAAGCGCTTGGGGTGCTAGTGTTTGGGCCCAAATGGAAACGACTACACGAAGCCCATGTAGTCCGGCCCAATATGTATAGCCAGTATAATTCGATCCTTTATATTTGTGGTCGGAGGTGGTAACTGGTAAGATTAAGCTGCACCGCCATTTTAGATTAGTACGTTGTCAGCATCGGTAGCGCCTTCACTTTTAATACTTACTCCGTGTTTCCGTCGCAAAATATAATAAATTTTGGTTAGATGAGACACATACTAATATTATAAATTTGGATAGATCGTTTATCCGGATTTGTGGTATTAGGATATGTCATATCTAATCAGAACTTCTTATATATTTTGGGTAGAGTAAGTACTTAATCTATCCACGCCAAAGAAAAGCTTAATTCTAGTTATAGAACTGGATAGGTGCTTATTAAGTTCATAGATAGAATTAAATTATTATTGTTTTTATAATAACGGGTCTATTTCCTTTATCTTAAAATAACTCAACTTGTGATAATAAGGGCCTGTTCGGCCGCCATTTTTCACAGCCACACGGCAGCGAGCTGCAGCTGCACAACACAAGCTTGCAGCCGCAGCGCTGCCGTAGATATGACAGCCGAACAGGCCAAATGTAACGTAAACTAGATTCATTGTTCGAGTCACTTGGGAAGGAGGAAGTATAGCTCAGGAACGGGAGAAATTCTTGGCGTGCTGCAGAGGAAAGCTGTCATTGCCTTCGTCGATGATGTGTGCTGCTAATGTCCATTGCACAACACTGATTAATTTATCAGCTCATTGACTTCAATACATTCAAGTATTCAATCACATCCTAAATTAATGGATACAAGGGCACGTGTCCTGCTGTCGTTGGTTCAGGAGCTGATGGCCTGATGATGCTGATCGAGACGCTAGCTGTCACGCCCGAAATTTCTATCCAAAATTCCAAACGCTTACATAAGTGTAAACTCTCGTCCAGGAACCAGCCGAGGCACACAATAACAAATTGATAATAGAGTACAATTATTACTCTAATTAATAAGCGAATAAAATGTCATTACAGAGGTAGATAGTTCCTCTCAATCAATAAAGATCTAAGCAGCGGAAAATAAAGATAAACAGCGCAGACGACACCACTCCACAGGCAGCTTGACAAGGACTACGCCAAATCCTCAACACCATCAGCATCACTGTAGAACTCCTCCTCTGATGAATGATTGCAAGGTGAGTATATGACATACTCAGAAAGCCACGCAGCAAATATGCAAGTGCACAGGATAACCAAGAATGGCATAATATAGGCTTCTTTGCATAAATAGCATTTAATGAATATTTCAGAATTTAATAAAACAGTAGAGTATTAACTAAACAGTATTAATCCAACACTATACAACATACCCTGTTGTATAGGCCCAACCATTCTGAACAACCAATCCCGGCTGCACAGTTCTATCTCCAAACCAGGAATATACCATTCCAAACCAGGAGACAAACAATTATTACCAGTTATAGCATCTTTCATTATGGTGTGAAAGGTGAGACTAATCACGAAAGACATTGTTAGACCCGCCCATAACCGCGGGCACGGCTATTCGAATAGTTTTACTCTGATCAGAGGTGTACCACTGTACCCACAAGACACAGCCCCACAACATGTCACAATGTGCCTTGATACCACCACGGTACCTCGGAAAGGAACTGTGACAGTACCCCTCGCACAACACAATTCACTACAGTGCACCATTCCTGGATCATAATCACCCCCTTATAAACAAGGCATGGACTCCCCAGCGACCCCCGTGGGCTTATCTCCGCCACTTCTCAGTCTGGTGCTCCGCAATGAACTATGCTATACAAAGGATAAAGCCGTTGCCCACGCTGGCTTGTGGTTGGCACGGTTAATGTTTCACAACCGAAACTCGTGAACCGGTCCTTAATTGTCATGAGCACAACCATCAAAACCATGTACTCACAACCCACCATTATCAGGTTTCAGTTGGCAAATTAATTAATTAACCAATCACGATTGACCATCGTGAACTATCATTAAACCATCATTAAATAATAGTGAATCATAAGTTATCCCATTAGTGTGCTAAAGTTTCTAAGCATGGCTAAGAAATTACCTCTAATATCTAATTGAACCAATATAAAGCTCAACTAGTCAAGTTATAATAACCCTAGGTATCAAGAAATAAGGAAATCAAGAACAAAAGGGGCTATAACAAACAATAGGTTAATTCCACCCAATGACATTCGAAAATAAATGCAATAGTTGAATAGAAATAATAGCTCTAAACGGGATCAACATGCTCAAAGGATTGATTAGGATCTGTGTGACTTGCCTTGCTGGCCTTGGAATTCTTCTAAATCTTCTCCTGTGAAAACGGACTCTCCAGAAACGTCGGATTCTAAACAGAAAAGAGCAAAAACACCAAAACAGCACATAAGCAAGCATGAACAGTACATGTGGATATTTTTAACATGTAGATCTCAATTTTAGAAAAATTTAGAGACTTGAACAAACTAAATCCGAGCTAAGATGAATTAGTTATGAATTTTTAATGATTTAATCGGATTAAATCATTTATATAAATTTTAATTGAATTATGACGCAATAATGAATTATTTTTGAAAAGGAAAAAGGGAATTATTGCGTCAGCGGCTAGGGTTTGTGGTGGACCGGGTCCACGGCGGCGGTTCACGAGGTTGGACGGCCGAGATCTAATCAACCAAAACGGACGGCCGAGATCCATCGGCTCACGGCCGGACCACGGGAGACGGCGACGATGACGCCGGCGGTGACGTCACCACCGGCGACGGCTCGGGCACGCATGCCCGCCGGCGAACGACGGCGCGACGGCGCGAACGGAGGGCACCAACAAGTAGCGGACGGCACGGCGAACTCACCGGTGACCAAAACGACGGCGGAAGATGACCGGACGGCGACGACGACGAGGTTGAAGCGGCGGCGGTCTTCGGGTCGACGGTGACGGCGGTGCTCCGGCAGGAAATAGCGGCAACGGAGGACGGGACGAGGACGGCGACGCGACGGCGACCACGACGGCGGTCTTCCCGAGCGACGGCGACGGCTGAAGCGACGGCGGCGCACGGCTGGAGCGGCGGCAGCGACGGCGGCGCTAGGGTTGCACGGCGCTAGAGCGCTACGGACGGCGAGAGGCGAAATCAAGGGCGGCGGCGGGTAGAGGGGAGCTCGGGAATTCTTTTATAGGGGTCGGAAGGCGGCGGCGAAGCCCACGGCGGCCCGGCGACGGCGATGGAAAGGTTAGGGTTCGGAGGAGAGAGAGGAGTCCGATTCGAGATCGAATCCGTGAACTTCCAAACGGTTTTAGCCGATGATTCCATAAGAGAAAAGGTAGAGCGGATCACGGAGACCATTTCCCCTCAATCGATTTCGCCGGAGAAGGAAAGAGGCGACGAAATTTGGAAGGAGATGGCGGCGGCGCGACGCTAGGGTTTCCGGCGGCGGCGGCGCGACGCTAGGGTTTCCGGCGGCAGCGGCGCGACGAAGACGACGGATCCGACAGGTGGGCCCCACCTGTCAGCGGGCGGACGCGCGCGCGGCGGCTCGGCTTGGGCCGACCTGGGCCGGAGAGAGAGAGAGGAGGTTTTTGGGCCGGCTTTCGGCCCAAAGCCAAAAGAGAATTTTTAAAACCTTTTTCAATTTAAATAATTCATGAAATGCAATTTCATTTATTAAAAATACTTCCTTAGCTCAAATAAATCCCAGAAAAATCTAGGAATTATAGAATTAAGCAAAGTATTTAAGAAAATTTTATCTGGCCCAATTTTATATTGGAATTTATTATTTACAATTAAATCTTTTCTTCCAGGCTTTTAAAATCTTTTTCTGATAATTCCATTTAAACAATAATTTATCACTTTAAGATTTTTAGGGTGTGACACTAGCTCAGCTGCAACTGCAAGAATGTAAAACAATTAATTAGCCAAGCTGACTGTAATCACCGGTTCAGAAACTGATCCTGAAGATCTAGTCACATCTCAAATAGGTATTACTTAATTAGTCAGATAATTCAGAGCTGCTGCTCGAGGTCGTCGTTGATGTCGGCCAGGTGATCTGCCCGGCCGGAGAGAGGTTTTGGAGATTATGGATACCCCATACCTACACGGTATGTATAGTCCGACTGGGTATGGGGTGTCATGTATAGATAGAATATCTTTAAAAGGACTCGGGTTAAATTCCAAACTTGTAGGTCAAGGAAATACCCGGGATCTTAGTCGGTTATGATTATATCATATCTGTAACTACCTATTCCGTTAGGGATATGGGCTGTACTTTATATCACGGACTCCTTCCCCTATATAAGGAGGGATTCGGGTGCCCTTTGGGGGACGATTTTCACCCAGATCATACGATCAATAATACATTCGACGGATCAATCCCCGGACATGATTAGGGTATTACTTCTTGATTAAGAAGGCCTGAACCTGTATAAAATCCTTTGTCTCAGAACCCATCCACTTTTCTAGCTTGATAGCCACCCCCTTTTAGTATTGCCGAAATCTTGTTTCGACAGTTGGCGCGCCAGGTAGGGGTAGCGTCAAGTTCTTCGCCGACTAGTGCGATGGGTTTCATTTCCGGCATCGACGACTTTGTCTTCCCTCCCGGGCAGGCGTTCCGGTTTGGCAGCCTCGACTTCATCACCAACGACTTCGGCGAGATTTCTCTCCTCGACTAGAATTCGAACCAGTCGGAGAGAGGCCAGATCTCTGCGCCGTTCGGTATCCCGAACTCGGCCGAGATCTACCCCAAGATCATCTCCACCGAGTTGGCTTCAAACCACTCGGATGAGATCCAATCTACTCCAACACGACATGATCAAGACGATGGAGCCTATCCGCCAATCCTGATGAGACTCCCCGATGATTTGGCTGCTGTCTTCACCACAAAGGCGTCTTCTCCCCGTAGGTCCAGCCTAGCTCCAGGGAAGTCGGCGTCATACTCCAGCCTCTCGGCACGGTTTCGACGGAACAACTGGACGGCTACCTCAGCTCCCCCGGCGTCGACTCACGACCAATGAAGATCGTAGAGTACGACGACTTCGGCTACCGCAACGACTACCGCAACCTCGACGACTTCGACGAAGGCTTTGAAGACAACTACACACCCCTCTACTTCGGCGTTTTCATGGCCGACAACGAGACGGAAGAACAGCGCAGAGCCCGAGAAGTAGAAGAGCAACGCGTGCAACAGGAAGCCGAACGACGCCGACTGGAAGAGGAGCGCCAAGCACAAGAGCAAGAACGGCTGCAGCGTGAGCAACAGGAGCGCGAACGGGCTGCAAAAGAGGCTGAAGACTGGCGGCAGCGCGCCTTGGATGCCGGGCGACGAGCACGAGAACTCATCGGGCAGCAAGACGTCGAGGGAAGAGCCGTTTTTCGCACCCCTCAACAGAACGCGGTTGCAGCGATCACCCTCCTCGACACCCTCCTCAAGGAAGACGCACTCAATCAAGCCAATCACGTCGTCAACATCTTGAACCAGACCAAGACCATGATCGCCGCCTCGGTCTCGGTTAACTCCGCAAGTGTCCGCACGCCGACTGGCAGCCGAGTTCCCCCTCTTCGATCTCAAGACTATCACCAACCAAGCCTCAGCATCGTCGACGCGGGATCCAGTCGCAGGAGCAGGGGTCGCGACGAGCGATCTATCCACTCGCCCCCCGAACGACACAGGGAGCGTCGAGTTGAACGACCTCGCTCCCCACACCAGAGGCGCCCCGTCGATCTTCGCGATACTATCAACCAGCGCCGTGCGGCAAGAGGCTACGCTCCCCACCATTCACTAGATCGCTACGACGACGACGTGGATGGAGTTGCTGCCTTCACAAGCGACCTGCGTCGAGTGGATTGGCCAGCCGGCTTCAAGCCAACTGGAATCGAGAAGTATGACGGCACCACTAACCCAGAGTCTTGGCTCACCGTCTACGGTCTCGTAATTCGCGCAGCAGGAGGAGACAGCAAAGCCATGGCAAACTACCTGCCTGTGGCCCTAGCGGATTCTGCCCGGTCCTGGCTTCACGGGTTACCCCGTGGCACGATCGGATCTTGGGCGGAACTCCGTGATCACTTCATCGCCAACTTCCAGGGTACCTTTGAACGCCCTGGTACACAGTTTGATCTCTACAACGTTATTCAGAAGTCTGGAGAATCCCTTTGAGATTACATCCGACGCTTTTCCGAGCAACGCAACAAGATCTCTGACATCACCGACGACGTCATCATCGCCGCCTTCACCAAGGGCATTCACCACGATGACCTAGTCGGCAAGTTCGGGCGCAAGCCTCCCAGGACGGTCAAGCAGATGTTCGAAAAAGCCAATGAGTACGCCAAGGCCGAAGATGCCATTACCGCGTCCAAGCAGTCGGGCACCACTTGGAAGCCGAAGAAAGATATGCCGACTACAGGAAGGGGTGGAAGTACCAATCACAAGGATCGCAAGCGTAAGCCCGAGGAACTTGTGGCAACTACTACACCATCCTCTCGACAACATTCACGCGTCAACACTTTTGACAAGATCATGAACTCCCAATATCCGCATCATCCAAACTCCAATCACGCGGCCAAAGATTGCTTTATCTACAAACAGTTCGCAGAACAATACGCCAAGAGCACACGCAAGAACTCTGATGGAGATCAAAGCACGTCAAAGAAGAAGGACGATGAAGATGAAGCCCCGACTGATTTTCAAGACCATCGCAAGGAACTCAATCACATCTTTGGCGAACCCCTGGCTTATGAATCCAAGAGAAAGCAAAAGCTATCCGAACGAGAGATCAATGCCGTTCAGCCCGACACACCCCAATATCTTCGGTGGTCAGAGACAACGATTAAGTTTGACCGCTCGAATTATCCCGACCGAGTGGTCCACCCGAGGCGGTATCCCTTGGTACTAGACCCAGTGGTTCACAACGTCAAGCTTCGCAGATCCCTCATCGATGGTGGCAGTGCACTCAACATCCTTTTCGCCAAGGCTCTGGACGACATGCAGATCCCTCGCACGGAATTAAAGCCGAGTAATGCGCCCTTTCACGGAGTCATCCCAGGGCTGTCTGCTACACCACTCGGCCAGATCACTCTTCCAGTTACTTTCGGCACTCGGGAGAATTTCCGCATGGAGAACATTTGTTTCGAGGTCGCTGATTTCGAAACAGCGTATCATGCCATACTCGGACGACCGGCGTTAGCCAAATTCATGGCTGTCCCGCACTATACCTACATGATGATAAAGATGCCTGGTCCTAAAGGAGTTATATCCCTGCGGAGCGACATCAAGCAAGCCGTCACGTGTGACAAGGAAAGTTGCGAGATGGCCCAGACCCGCGAGATCACGCTCACCCGAGAAGAAATCCAGTTGGCTGCGTCCACAACATGCGAAGGAGAAGTGCCTGCGACCAAGAAGCCAAAGAGCGGAGAAAGCGACGCCAAGACCAAGAAGATTCCTCTAGATCCCTCTGATCCTACCAAGACTGCTGTAATATGCACCGAGTTAGATTGTAAATAGGAAAGCGTGCTCATCACCTTTCTTCAAAATAACAAAGATATCTTTGCGTGGAAACCATCTAATGTGCCTGGTATTCCTAGATAGGTGATTGAGCACTCTTTACATGTTAAGGAAGACGCTAAACCAATCAAGCAACGACTCCGCCGTTTCACACAGGATAGAAAGGATGCAATCAAGGAGGAATTGACCAAGCTGTTAGCAGCAGGCTTCATCAAGGAAGTCCTTCATCCCAACTGGCTGGCCAACCCAGTCCTTGTTCGGAAGAAGACGGGGCAATGGCGCAAGTGTGTTGATTACACCGACCTCAACAAGTCTTGCACTAAAGATCCCTTTGGATTACCTCACATTGACCAGGTAGTTGACTCAACGGCCGGCTGCGAGCTACCCAATTTTTTGGATTACTACTCAGGATATCATCTGATCCGACTAAAGGAATCCGACTGCTTAAAGACTTCATTCATCACGCCCTTCGGGGCCTACTGCTACATCACCATGCCTTTTGGATTAAAGAACGCAGGAGCAACTTATCAATGCATGATCCTGAGATGTTTTTCAACTCAGATCGGCCGCAACGTTGAAGCTTATGTGGATGATGTAGTCGTCAAGACCAAGCAGAAGGATGATTTGATTATGGACCTAGAAGAGACCTTACGAGCATCCGCGCTTTCAGGATGAAATTAAACCCTGAAAAGTGCATCTTCGGAGTACCGTCAGGGAAGCTGCTTGGATTTATGGTGTCCCATAGAGAAATACAAGCCAACCCGGAGAAAATTAATGCCATCCTCAACATGAAACCGCCGAGCTCCCAGAAAGATGTTCAAAAGTTAACTGGCTGCATGGCGGCGCTCAGCCGATTCGTCTCACGACTCGGCGAGCAGGGGATGCCCTTTTTCAAGCTTTTAAAGAAAACCGACAATTTCCAGTGGGGACCCGAAGCACAAAAAGCCTTTGAAGACTTCAAAAAACTTCTCACTACTCCACCAGTCTTAGCTTCACCACATCCGCAAGAGCCGCTGTTGTTATACGTGTTGGCAACTTCCCAGGTTGTAAGCACAGTCCTGGTTGTTGAGCGTGAGGAAGAAGACCATGTTCAAAAAGTCCAACGTCCAATCTATTTCGTCAGCGAGGTTTTAGCCGACTCCAAGACAAGATATCCTCAGGTTCAAAAACTGTTATATGGTGTTTTGATTACCGTTAGGAAATTATCTCACTACTTCCAAGGTCACTCGATCACGATGGTTACGTCGTTTCCACTTGGGGATATACTTCACAATCGCGAAGCAAATGGGCGGATCGCAAAGTGGGCCCTAGAGTTGATGTCCTTGGATTTATCTTTCAAGCCGCGAACTTCGATCAAGTCCCAAGCTCTAGCGGATTTCGTCGCCGAGTGGACCGAGTGCCAGGAAGACACGCCTGTAGAAAAGATGGAGTATTGGACTATGCACTTTGATGGGTCAAAGAGGCTTTCTGGCACCGGAGCAAGGGTTGTTCTGATTTCCCCGACGGGAGAGAGGTTGAGCTACGTATTGTGGATACATTTTTCTGCGTCTCACAACGTGGCGGAATATGAGGTGCTTCTTCACGGACTAAGGATTGCAATCTCCTTGGGAATTCGGCGTCTGATAGTTCGTGGAGATTCTCAGTTGGATATTAATCAAGTCATGAAAGAGTGGTCCTGCCTTGATGATAACATGACCGCCTACCAGCAGGAGGTTCGCAAGTTGGAAGACAAGTTCGATGGACTTGAGCTCACCCATGTTCTTCGACACAATAATGAGGCAGCCGACAAACTGGCTAATTTTGGTTCAAAACGAGAAGCAGCTCCTTTCGACATGTTTCTTGAACATATCTACAAGCCGACCGTACCAAGGAAAGAAACAATCAAGGCCACGGACACTCAAGACGTAAGCATGATTGAAGCCGACTGGAGAGAGCCCCTCGTAAGATTTTTGACTAAACAAGAACTCCCTCAAGATAAAGATGAAGCCGAGCGGGTCTCCAGGCGCAGCAGACTTTATGTCATACATAAGACTGAGCTGTACAAGAAAAGCCCGTCAGGAATCCTGCAACGCTGTGTGTCTTTAGAGGAGGGAAGACAATTGCTAAAGGATATACATTCAGGCATCTGTGGCAATCACGCTGCCGCACGAACTATCGTTGGCAAGGCTTACCGGCAAGGCTTTTTCTAGCCCACAGCCGTGTCCGACGCTGACAAAATTGTGCGAACATGCGAGGGTTGTCAATTTTTTGCCCGACAAACTCATCTACCGGCTCAGGAGTTGCAAACCATCCCGTTGTCTTGGCCGTTCGCGGTTTGGGGGCTCGATATGGTCGGCCCGTTTAAAAAGGCAGTCGGTGGTTATACTCATCTCTTTGTAGCTGTCGACAAGTTTTCCAAGTGGATTGAAGCCAAACCGGTCATCACAATCACGGCAGACAAGGCTAGAGATTTCTTCATCAACATTGTGCACCGGTTTGGGGTACCTAACAGGATCATTACTGATAACGGCACTCAATTCACGGGCGGAGTATTTAAAGATTTTTGTGAGGACTTTGGCATCAAGATTTGTTATGCCTCCGTAGCGCACCCCATGAGCAATGGACAAGTCGAACGTGCCAATGGTATGATACTTCAAGGAATAAAAGCGCAAGTTTTCGACCGATTGCTTCCCTATGCTGGCAAGTGGGTAGAACAGTTGCCATCTGTCCTTTGGTCTCTGTGCACCACACCCAGTTAGGCTACGGGCTAGTCGCCATTTTTTCTAGTCTATGGAGCAGAAGCAATATTGCCAAGCGAGGTGGAATTTGAGTCGCTGCAATTTCGTAACTTCAGCGAGGAACTCTACGGAGAAAACCGAGTAGAAGATTTCAACCGACTAGAGGAAGCCCGTGAAGCAGCCTTAATTCAGTCGACTCGGTATTTACAAGGGATGCGCCGTTATCACAATAGCAATGTTCGATCACGAGCTTTCTTGGTCGGCGACCTGGTTCTGAGGAAAATTCAAACTACACGGGATCGACACAAATTATCTCCTTTGTGGGAAGGACCGTTCATAATTTCTGAAATTACTCGGCTAGGTTCTTACCGACTCAAGCGTGAAGACGGTACTCATATCGACAACTCTTGGAATATTGAACATCTTTGTCGCTTTTATGCTTAGGCATTATTTTTGTATCTTCCTCTTTGACTGCTAACATCAAGTTTTTCCTTGAGTTATCAGTCGGGGGCTACTATAATAATAATGGAGTGTGATTTTTATCAATTCAATTTGCTTACTTGATTTATCATTGCCTTGTTTGAAGTTTTTGGCTTAGTCAATGAGGACTGAAAGTTTTTTAACAACTTTTGCGGGTTCTAGGCTCAATAAGGTTTGGCAAAAACTTTTAAGAAATCAGGAGCTGAGTTTAAATCATCAAGCACAGCATAAATACATCAGTATTGTACAAATTGTGCCTCCATCATCATCATCATTATCATCAAAATACAACATCAATCAGTTACGGTTTTTTCGTCATCAGAACTATCAGAACCAGCTGGCCTGAGGTCATTTTCCTGAAACCTCTCAACTACATCAGTGGCTATCTTGTCAGCAGCTTTTTGCGTATCATTGATGAGGTCAAGGGCGGTTTCTTCGCTTGTCCCATCTGCAAAGCCATCAACAGCATCGATGTCAATCTTCGGGTACAAGGACTTGGTCATTGCCAACGCCAGGCTTGCTCCCATGCATCCAGCTTCTTTGATATTCTTAAAATAGGTGTTCGGAGCAGTTCTCAGTTTGTCGAAGATTTCGACAGCATCAATTGAATTTGGACCGTTGTTATTAAAAAACATGGCTTGGATGAGTGGCGTAGCGGCATTGGCGACTTCATCTCTGGCTCCTTCAAGCTTCCTGATTTTATTGACCAAGACATCGAATTGAGCCTGGGATTTGATTTTACGATCTGCACAAACGGTTCACGTTAGTGACAGAGCAGCAAGACAAGAATGGTTTTAAAGCTTCAGCTATAACTACCTTCGACGTCTTTCAGAGCCGAGTCCCTTTGTTTGGTCAGTTCACCCTTGTCTTTTTCTAGAGCCTTGATTTGATTCTCTAGCTCGGATATCTTGGCAGATTGCACTATATTGCTTTTCGCTGGTTAGTCGCACATGAATAGCAACATGAAACAAGTCAAACAAAGATGAGAGTTACCTTTTGATGAGCCGCTTAGCTCAAAGTTGGAGTCTTGAAGCTCGGCGATCCGGTCTCTCAGATCATGTTCGGTTTTCCTGGCAAGCTCCTTGGCTTCATGCAGCTGGGCTCGGGTAGCTTCTAGGGTTCCAAGGTGAGGGACCAATTTCTCAAGGGTCGCAGTCTTCGCCTCATTCCTGAGATGGATCCTTTGCGTTGCCAATACATTTGTATTTAGTAAGGTGGCCAACAGGGTAATTGAAGTTGTGTGTATAGGGAGACTTACATTTACAAGACGAGTAGCTTGGCCGAGTGTCTTTTTCAGCAGACATACTTCCTCGTCTTCCTTTTGTTTATTTATTACAATTCCCTGTGGTCGCATCTCATAATCCCACCATTTGACTAATATGGGTGGGCGAAAATCTTCAACCGACCGTATCCGGAGGACCTCTTCTTCATCACCAACCATTGGGCTTTACATATTTTTGGACAATGATGCAGTAATTGAAGAAAGTTTGACGGATCGAAATGGATTTGGAAGAGTTGTTTACCTGTTACGACTTCCGGTCGGGGACGAGCAGTCCCTTGCACCCTAACAGGTGAGCTGGACCTTGGGTCGGAGCTAGTATCTTTTCGGGGAGGGCAGCTTGCTTGAGCCTCCACCTCTGGGATGTCTTCGTTTGGTTCTGTACCCGACTGGTTTCTAGTCGGGGGCTCCTGATCAGCACTGACTTCAGCCTCGTCCGACTGGTTTCCAGTCGGGGGCTCGTTGCTGGTATTTACATTGCCGGTTGCCGGTTGATTATTACCCGGGCGGTCTTCGACAGTCGGCCCAGTTTCTGCTGAAGGACCAGTCTCCGTGCCAGTCGGCGTGGGGTCTTTTCCAGAGGGATCTATGTCAGATGGTTTTCTACAAATTTGAGACACGCTATCAGCTTTGCTTCAATAGTGAGTGACTAGCGGAACAGAGGAAATTGCTAGATGACACATACCTGGATAACTTCCTTATTTTTGGCATAGGACGACTAGATGTTTTCTTCTTCGGGTTGGCTTGTTTGGGCTGTTTCCCAGTCATCCCTTTATTGCCAGCCTTTTCAGCATTGTCATCTTCATCGTCGCTCAAAACCAGTTTCCTCTTACGAGAGTCTGACTGGCTAGTCGACTGCGAGGTATTGGGTTGAGAGTCGGACCGGATTTTTGGCCCTCCACTAGCCTGACTCTAGTCTGCCAACGGGGTGAGCGGCGTCGGGTAATCGGAGGATCTGATTTCATCGAAGCGAATTCCTGTGCATGGTATTCCAAGTTTTCGGTCGACCTTACAGAAGATAAAAGCATGCTTTGAGAAAAGATGAGTTGTATAATACATACCGGTGGAGGAGGGTTGAAGGCATTATATGGCACGACTGGCAATAAGTGTGAGTAGCTGACCACGATGGCATTCGAAAATATTTTGTACATTCTCTCCTGCATAATCTTGAACTCAAGAGACTCTGGGTCCTCTCGGTTGAGGTCGTGCTTGCCATCAAACTTGAAAGCTGTTCGGGATCTTTCCTTGATTGGTGCCAGCCGGCTCTTGATGAAGTGCCGAGTAATTTGTTCCCCCTGCAGACCTTGTTCTTTCAGCTTCAGCATGCGGTCCAACAGGTCAAGCGCTTGGGCAGCTTCTTCTCCCATAGGAAGTGAGTTCCAGGTATCGCGGTATACTGGAGGAAGACAGGAATACCCAGGAAGCGCTGGCTCAAGGTTTTGCACATAGAACCAGTTCGCGTGCCAACCTTTGTTTGAGGTCTTGAATGGCATGGAGAAATATTTTTGGCTCAAGGTCCCCCTCAGTTGGAATCCGGCTCCCCCAACTACACATGGTTTGCTTTTGTTTGGCTGGGGCTCGAGGAAGAAGATGCGGCGGAACAGAGCGAAATGCGGCCTAATCCCCAGAAAAGCTTCGCAAGCATGGATGAAATTGGCGATGTGGACTATGGAATTGGGGTTTAGGTGGTGCAGGCTGATCCCATAGAAATCCAAAATTCCCCGGAAGAAACTCGAGGTCGGAAGAGAAAACCCGCCATAAAAGAAATGGAAAAATACCACTGCCTCGTGCGTGTCGGGGGTAGGAAATGCTTCGCCGCACGCCGCACGCCACCCGATGATCTCCTTCACCAGAAGAACGCCGTGCGCCACCATCTCCTTCAAGTTTTCCTCCGTCACATCAGAGGGCGCCCACTGACTTTCAAAGCTTTCTCTCTCCTCCGCCATGGAAGCGAATTGGAAAATGCGATTTGGTTTGAAAATGGCCGAGAGTGGATGGGAGATCGATGCGGCGGTTGCGCGGAAGATTTTTGTGGAGCTCGGGAGGATGGATTGGAGGGGATTTGCGAACCCTAGCTTTCGTTGTGTGTTTCACACTGTAGCAGAGAGTAGGGAAAATGGCGAAAGTTTCGGCGGGGAAGACGAAACGGCACCTCGTTTCCGGCGTTTATTTCGCTAGGGTATCGAGAGTACTAATGGGCTTGGGCCTAAACAGTACTTCAGCCCAATTTTGCTATCAGCGTGGTTTAGTTGTGATCCTTAGGGACTTAGGCATTTTGCTTCGGCAACATTTGCTCACAACAGTTTAACCTAATGCTGTTAAAATCCTTTTTGATGCAGTTAGATAATTCCTTGGAATTACTACGATGCAAATAAAAAGGTGCTTGACGGAAAAGTGTTATACTAATTTTGTAAGCCTTTTTAGGCTGCAAAGGCTGTTTGGACTTTATTGAGATGACTGGTTTTTGTACAGTCGTTCTCTCGGCATGTTATATGCTTATCTTGATATACTGTGAGTCATAGCTTAGGCAATTAAGACTCACCTATTGCCATGATTTATATCACATTTGATGGATCTTTTTGAGAGTTTTTACTCGGATTCTTGTCATATGTGTTGATTTATGGACCTTTAGAGTATTTTTTACTCGGACCTCTTTGTATCTCCATTTTTGGTATAATAAAGCTAAAGCAGTCGGCTGGATGTTTTATTACACATCTCATATGCTTAGGTGTATGATACTTTGGATGATTTGGTTGTAAAACCACTCGGTTGGATGTTATTCGAGCCTTGACTATATGTTTAGTTTTTAACTAATCACATAGTCGGGGGCTACACCTAATTAGGTGCATCTAGTCGATGCACCTGATTTTTTCTATTTTCAGCCCTTCACAGTCTTTGATTTTGGTGCTCGGGAGATCAGGGAAGAAGAAGTCGGAGTACTCGGATTATCGTTTTGGATTACGAGAGAAGACTATTTCATCGACTGTAAAGGTCTCAGGGGCTACTGTGGAGATTATGGATACCCTATACCTACACGGCATGTATAGTCCGACTGGGTATGGGGTGCCATATATAGATAGAATGTCACGCCCGGAATTTCTATCCAAAATTCCAAACGCTTACATGTGTGTAAACCCTCGTCCAGGAATCAGCCGAGGCACACAATAACAAATTGATAATAGAGTACAATCATTACTCTAATTAATAGGCGAATAAAATGTCATTATAGAGGTAGATAGTTCCTCTCAACTAATAAAGATCTAAGCAGCGGAAAATAAAGATAAACAGCGCAGACGGCTCCAGTCCACAGGCAGCTTGACAAGGACTACACCAAATCCTCAACACCATCAGCATCACTGTAGAACTCTTCCTCTGATGAATGATTGCAAGGTGAGTATATGACATACTCAGCAAGCCACGCAACAAATATGCAAGTGCACAGGATAACCAAGGATGGCATAATATAGGTTTCTTTGCATAAATAGCATTTGATGAATATTTCAGAATTTAATAAGACAGTAGAGTATTAATTAAACAGTATTAATCCAACACTATACAACATACCCTGTTGTATAGGCCCAACCATTCTGAACAACCAACCCCGGCTGTACAGTTCTAATCTCCAAACCAGGAATATACCATTCCAAACCAGGAGATAATCAATTATTACCAGTCATAGCATCTTTCATTATGGTGTAAAGGGTGAGACTAATCACGAAAGACATTGTTAGACCCGCCCATAACCGCGGGCGCGGCTATTCGAATAGTTTTACTCTGATCAGAGGTGTACCACTGTACCCACAAGACACAGCCCCACAACATGTCACCACGTGCCTTGATACCACCACGGTACCTCGGAAAGGAGCTGTCACATTACCCCTCGCACAACACAATTCACTATAGTGCACCATTCCTGGATCATAATCACCCCCTTATAAACAAGGCATGGACTCCCCAGCGACCCCCGTGGGCTTATCTCCGCCACTTCTCAGTCTGGTGCTCCACAATGAACTATGCTATACAAAAGATAAAGCCGTTGCCCACGCTGGCTTGTGGTTGGCACGGTTAATGTTTCACAACCGAAACTCGTGAACCGGTCCTTAATTGTCATGAGCACGACCATCAAAACCATGTACTCACAACCCACCATTATCAGGTTTTAGTTGGCAAATTAATTAATTAACCAATCACGATTGACCATCGTGAACTCTCATTAAGCCATCATTAAATAATAGTGAATCATAAGTTATCCCATTAGTGTGCTAAAGTTTCTAAGCATGGCTAAGCAATTACATCTAATATCTAGTTGAACCAATATATAAAGCTCAAACTAGTCAAGTTATAATACCCCAAGGTATCAAGGAATAAGGTAATCAAGAACAAAAGGGGCTATAACAAACAATAGGTTAATTCCACCCAATGACATTCGAAAATAAATGCAATAGTTGAATAGAAACAATAGCTTTAAACGGGATCAACATGCTCAAAGGATTGATTAGGATCTGTGTGACTTGCCTTGTTGGCCTTGGAATTCTTCTAAATCTTCTCCTGCGAAAACGGACTCTCCGGAAACGTCGGATTCTAAACAGAAAAGAGCAAAAACACCAAAACAGCACATAAGAAAGCATGAACAGTACATGTGGATATTTTTAACATGTAGATCTCAATTTTAGAAAAATTTAGAGACTTGAACCAACTAAATCCGAGCTAAGATGAATTAGTTATGAATTTTTAAAGATTTAATCGGATTAAATCATTTATATAAATTTTAATTGAATTATGACGCAATAATGAATTATTTTTGAAAAGGAAAAAGGGAATTATTGCGTCAGCGGCTAGGGTTTGCGGTGGACCGGGTCCACGGCGGCGGTTCACGAGATTGGACGGCCGAGATCTAATCAACCAAAACGGACGGCCGAGATCTAACCCGACCACGGCGGTCCACGGGAGACGACAACGATGACGTCGGCGATGACGTCATCACCGGCGGCGGCTCGGGCACGCATGCCCGCCGGCGAACGACGGCGCGGCGGCGCAAACGGAGGGCACCGAAACGATGCAGGCATCGCGGCGAACTTACCGGTGACCAAAACGACGGCGGAAGATGACCGGAGCGACGGCGACGCACAGCTGGAGCGGCGGCGGCGACGGCGGCGCTAGGGTTGCACGGCGCTAGAGCGCTACGGGCGACGAGAGGCGAAAGCGAGGGCGGCGACGGGTAGAGGGGAGCTCGGGGATCCTTTTAAAGGGGTCGGAAGGCGGCGACGAAGCCCACGGCGGCCCGGCGACGGCGAAGGAAAGGTTAGGGTTTGGAGAGAGAAAAAGAAAACCGACTCCGATCCGAGCTCGAATCCGCGGTTTCCAAACCGATTCAGCCGATGATTCCATAAGAGAAAAGGTAGAGGAGATCACGGGGATCATTTCCCCTCAATCGATTCCACCGGAAACGGAAAGGCGCGGCCGAATTTGGAAGGGCGGCGGCGGCGGCACTCGGCTAGGGTTTTGGCGAGAGGAAGACGACGACCGACGGGTGGGACCCACCTGTCAGCGCCCGAGGACGCGCGCGCGCGGCAGCTACGGTCGGACTGGGCCGACTGGGCCGAGGAGAGAGAAGGAAAGGGTTTTGGGCCGACTTTCGGCTCAAAGCCAAAGAGGATTTAAAAAAAAACTTTTTCCATTTAAATTATTCATTAAATGCAATTTCATTTATTAAAAATACTTCCTTAGCTCAAATAAATCCCAGAAAAATCTAGGAATTATAGAATTAAGCAAAGTATTTAATAAAATTTTATCTGGCCCAATTTTATATTGGAATTTATTATTTACAATTAGATCTTTTCTTCTAGGCTTTTAAAAATCATTTCTGATAATTCCATTTAAACAATAATTTAACTTTAAGATTTTTAGGGTGTGACATAGAATATCTTTAAAAGAACTCGGGTTAAATTCCAAACTAGTACGTTAAGGAAATACCTGGGATCTTAGTCGGTTATGATTATATCATGTCTGTAACTACCTATTCCGTTAGGGATATGGGCTGTATTTTGTAACACGGACTCCTTTCCCTATATAAGGAGGGGTTCGGGTGCTCTTTAGGGGACGATTTTCACCCAGATCATACGATTAATAATACACTCGGCAGATCAATCCTCGGACAGGATTAGGGTATTACTTCTTAATTAAGAAGGCCTGAACCTGTATAAAATCTTTTGTCTCTAAATCCATCCACTTTTCTACCTCGATAGCCACCCTTTTAGTATTGCCGAAATCTTGTTTCAACAGAGGTCGTACGTCGCCGGTGAACCACCTGATGACCTGAACGGTGATGCTGCTGTCCAGCTTCTCCAACTTCCGCATCCGTGTCATCTCGACCCATATTTGCTGTGTGCAGCGCATTGCCAAAAAAAGAAAAAAAAAGAGAGACCAATTGACAGATATGTGCAGCCTGAGCTGATTTGAGTTCTAAACTAACAATATTCAGTTCAATTCAATCTCTTATTCGAAAAAATATTCAGTTCAATCAGATGGTTTTATTTTGTGAGTTGTGCTAGCTACCTGATTGCGGTTGATCTCCTCGAGTCGTCAATAGTGAGTACTCGTGACGGTTTAGTACTGATCAATGGTCGAAGACTTGAATTTTACAACTTAATTTAAGTTAATTTTAGGGGTTTATTATTGTACTCTATTTCTAATATTGTCTTTCAAATCACGAATAATACATGAGTAAAAATTTGTACAGTCGTTTTCTTCTTCGTTTATATTTCTTTAGCTTATTAGCCACCATAAAAATTTCTCCTTTTGAATGGGATAGATGATTTTAAAGGTGCAAATTGCGCAGTGAGGACTGATTCATCAACCTACCACCTACCTGTGTCACGTATTTATCATTTTCTCATGCAAACTACTCGTACTATTTTGTCATGCGAAATCCCAGAATAAAGTTTACATCTTCTCTCATCTCTCCCTTAAAAAAAAGAAAGATCAAGATTTTAGTAAGATTAAAGATGTACCGCTGATTTGTCTTATACTCCCTCTATCCCATTTTACTTGACGTTTTACCATCCCTCTCCCCCCTAACATTTTGCCCCTGAATACTTGACGTTTTGACGTATTGCTTGTATAAGTGTCACTATTTAATTCAATGCTTAAAATATTCTTGTGCAGCTTACTTCCTTCGTCCCCCCTCTCAGAGAAAATAAGACGACCTAGTATGAGATGTGATACAATCTACTACAACGAATCAGATTCTATCACATTCCATTCTAGGTCGTTCTTTTTTTTTTAACAGAGGAAGTACGTGGTTGGTGTCATTTGTGCTAATTCCATGATTAAAATGACCACATTCCGCTAATGTAGCTCACCAATCTTAGAAGGACCAACATATTAGGATAATGGAAGTATAACATATATTAGGGAGCATATTCGTGAGGGTACAAGTATGATGTTGCGTTGTGTAGTAACGTGCGCACATATAAGTCTATAATGTAATCGAAAAAAAAAGAAATATTATGTTTGCGTGTGTAGGGCACGTGAGTTTACCATGTAATAATAAAATAATTTTCATCTTGAAAAAGAAAATGCAAAACGCTGCATAATTAAACTACTCCATAAACTAAAGATGTGGACATCACGGAGAGGTGGGTCCCACGGTTCAATCAGGGAGGCCAACACGCACATGGCCACATGGGCCATGGCCGCTGGTGTTAGCTCACGGCACTCGTCTGCGCGCAACACGTGTCCCCTCCCCCCGTGATCTGTTGCTTGGCGGTCTCCATGTTGGGCCCCACGACCTTCCTTTTCGTGTCTCGGATAAGTGGGCCCACGTCACTCGTCCCACCACCACCTCTAACCCACACAGGGCCCCACGCAGACTAGACAAAACACAAACATGCAAGCACTGTAGCAGCTAATACCTTGGGCCGGCCAACTGCTCAAAAGAAAAGAAAAAAAAAGAAAACTGATATTGGTAGTCAAAGTTTATTGTTCATGCTGTCTTATTCATAATTGGTGCTATTACGAGAGAAGATTTGCAAGTGTTTGCCCATTTGCACGGATGCTTTGGACAGTTTGTCTGACGAAAAACAGCTGCAGCTTTGCCTGTTTTGCGAGCTGAGCTTTCTATGTATTATCCATCCTATTCATAAATATGCTATGCTGCATTTCTTTCTCTCTGCATTATGTGTGCTCCCTGATTTCCATGTCGGAAATGCCAGTGACACTTGCATTCATCTGCCATCGGTTTTTGGAACAACCATTGCTGTCTGTCTGAAAAATGCAGATGCAGAGCTTATCCTGAACGAAACGACGCAGCAGTTTTTGGGTTTCCAGCCGCTGTTTCATCAAGTGGCCGAGCAAGCAGAAGCAGCGGTTTGTGAATGAAATCCACGCGCCACTCATATTCATGGCTGATCCTGAACTGAATTCAATGTGTCCCACAGCTTATCATGCACCGATCGATCCAGTGCGGAGCCAACGATGACATCAAGCCCAAACGATAACGTGTATTTCTTACTCGTTAGTAACATTTTACAAGTATTTTCGATAATTAACAAGGGTGATCTCGCTAAGATATCTGAACTGTAAAAGGCTTTAGTTAGTTAGTAATCTGTTCTTGTCCCACTACAGGCGCTGACAAAAAAAATAATCAGCTTTTGGTTACCGTCCAGACTTTGAGTGGACTAAGTAGGTCGGATGCGATTAACAATTTACTAATTGGATATCTGAAGAGAGCGATCATGAGTGAGCATATCGCAGTGCAGTGCAGTTTGCATCTTTGTCCAGGTCGCTGTCCATCGATTTTAATTTCGCACAAGTCAAACCCTTTTAAAACAATGCAGTATAGTGATCGCCGAAAGAGAGCCATGCTGCCTTTACTGCCAAGTTAATTATGATACTCCTCCATACTTATAAAGAAATCGTTTAGGATAATATTTAAGTCAAACTTTGAAAATATAAATCATAAATAACTCGTAAGTTATTAGTTATTAAGTTTGAAAATGTAAAAATTATATGTATAGATTTATTTTGAAAAATACTTTCATAAAAATATACATATATCACATTTCAATAAAATTTTTTATAGAAATAAAAAGTTAAAATTGTGTTTTAGAGACCGTGTCGCTGTACTAAACGACTTTCTTTACGAGTATGGAGGGAGTATATTATTAGCACTAAAGTTCATGCCAGTTGACTTGAGGTTGTCAGATTTAATCGATTTGGTGCTGATTTGTGGCACGGATCATCGAAGAAAGTCAAAGCAAAAATCGAAAAGTAAGTTTAAAAAAATTTCAAAGTTCAGTAGAGTAATGGGCGGGCTGAGATCACAGGGGACACATAATCGCGTGGGAAAATCCTTGAATATTCGGCGCGAAATAAGGGATCCATCGATCAGTAGACGCATGATCTTCATGAGCTTGCTTTGAAGCAACTGGATGCTGCCCAAAAGCAATGCTTCCGGTGCATGATCTCCAGTTAATTTGATGCATGGGTTTCTTGATCTGACAGTGTTTTTTTCATAAAAAATTTGGAAGAGAACTGGATCTGATGATATGTGTCCCTATCTTGAGATGATGTGTATGTGTCTGTCAATTTCTTGAAAGAAAATTGTTTGCCTTTTTTACATTCACAGAGCTTGACTTGGTGTGTACAATTAGCTGCATCTGAAAAGAGGGGGAAGAAATGTGTGAAAATCTTAAATTTTTTTATCTACCTGATACTTACACTTACGTTGCTGTCTGAATTGATAATTGCCTAAAAGTCAGGTCATGTGTGCTGAAACTAGGTCCGTTTGGTTGTTCTCGAGCTCACAAATTAGTTCGATTTCTTTAAAAATAACTTTTTTTAATTATAAAACAACATATCAACTTTGTAGTGGGTAATTTATTGATGTCTTCAAAATTATCATAAACTTAGAGTAATCAATCATTAAAAAAAATTAATCGTTTCAGCTATAGCTAAGCTTATCAATGAGAAAATGATTCATAGCTAAAAATTTAAAAATTTTATATATGTATTCTTACCAACTTTGTATAAAACTAATACAAAGTAATACACAACGGTAAAAATCAGCTTTAAAAGTTAAATTTAGCAAAGGATGGCGTTAGGGTGTGTTACATATTTCGCTTTTTTAACTTCTACTCCTATTACTTTTTTTGTGCGCTTCCCAAACAGTTAAACGATATATTTTTTTGTTTTGCAAAATTTGATAGCAACGTTGTGTCTGAAAAATCATATTAATCATTTTCTTAATTTTTAGCTAATAATTACTAATTACTAAGTAATAGTAATTTGTTAATCCTCTGTTTCATTTTTGCGTGAGGGAGCGTTGGCAAGTCCTTGCCGAGGGATAGATTTGCAATTTACCGAGAAATACTCCCTCCATTCTATAGACACAAACCACTTTTTTTTATATGTTCTATAATATAAAACATACAATTAACTACTTCCTCCGTTAAAAAAAAAGACAAACCCTGATTTCTATATCCAACGTTTAACCGTTCGTCTTATTTAAAAAAATTATGAAAAAATTAAAAAGATAAGTCACACATAAAGTATTAATCATGCTTTATCATCTAACAACAATGAAAATATTAATTATAAAAAAATTTCATATAAGACGGACAGTCAAACGTTGGCACGAAAACCTATGGTTTGCCTTTTTTTGGGACGAAGGGAGTATGTCATCTTTTCTATTAAATTATTACTCCCTTCATCCATTTTTGATAGTCATATTTTTAAATCTGAAAATTTTATTTTTGATAGACATATTTCAATCCAACAACCTATTATCTTAATAATTTTCTCGAATTTAATGTGTGACTCTCCATTCTTCCACACATGATTGACTATATGAGCTTTGAGAAATGTAAATATTAATGAATCGCTTGTTTACTGGGAATTACTTATCTTTGTCTGAGTCTCAAGATAAAATATGACTATCAAAAATATATGGAGGGAGTACCTTTTTAAATCCTCCACTCTCATGTTATCTAATCTTATTGGATGCATGTATTATATTTATTAGGATGATTCAAACTATAATATAATAATAATTATTTTTTGATTTTTGAGTTAGGAGTAGTTGTGTCTTATATTTTATAATAGAGGGAGTAGTTGGACCAGATGAGAAGTATTACCAGGGCCTGTGGTGCGCAGATCTTTTTCTCCAGGGAGCCGTAGGCGAATGTTCCATCTCTCCTCCTCTTCTCCTCTTTATTACTGCACGCAGAGAGCTCCAGCTCGCGCTGCTCCGACCACCGCCGCGCCGCTCGCCGCCTCCGCCGGCAAACCGCCCCTCGCCATGGCCTCCCCCTGCGAGCACCACGTCCCGTACACCCTCCTGGGCGCGCTCCTCAGCGGCGGCGGCGGCCCCCACGCCGCCGCGTGCGGCGGCGGCGGCGCCTTCCTCCGAGACTACGCGGAGCGGGGCACCAACGCGCTGCTGTGGGCGGCCCTCCTCGCCGTCACGTGGCTGCTCGTCCTCCGCCTCGCCGCGCTGCTCCGCCTCTGGGCCCTCGGCGCCCGTCTCCCCGGCCCGCCCGCCTTCCCCGCCGACCCTGGCCTCGCCGCCGGTGACATCACCGGTAGGTTTCCGTCCTCCTCCTCCTCCTTCCTCCCTGTTCGTGCGAGTAGCGGTTGGTTTGGTGGTAGTTCCGGTGGGTACGGATGCGGGGCTACTGTGGAATTGGATTTGGCGCGAGTTCGGCGCCTTCGCAGGGTAGAATTATTGGGCATATGGCCTTCTCTTTTTATGCTTGCTGGGGTCTCCGTGGGAACTGTTCGATTGGGAGGAACGTTGCCGCAGTTTGATTCGAGATTCAGCAACTCATCATCCTCCAGTTGCTACGCGAGCGACCTGAGTACGGTGATTTGGGAATCTGGTCTTGTTTTGATTAATTGATGTGGGATTTGATTTAGTTGGGCGCTGATCTGGGTGGAGTTCGATTAGAATGTCAAATCGGCTGATTTGGACCGTGTCGAATTATTTGATCTGTTTCACGACAGATTCGTGCCCAAATTTGTAGCATCAGTGGCTGTAAGCCTGTAATATTTCCATTCCTCTTTGAGAAAGTGGAACCTGGTATGAGCTAGGGGAAGACAAAAAAAAAAGCTAGTGATTGAGGTATGAACTGTTTTTGGCGGATCTGTTTTCCAGCAACTGAGCGTGACCTGTAAATTGCTGCTTAATTTGTTTTGCCGTTTAGATTCTAGAATACTTTTTTACTTTTGATGTGAGGTTGTTTTTGCTGAACTTTCATATTCTGTAAGGCAGCAAGGGAACTGAATTATTACCAAGTTGACCTTGATTTGGGATATATTTCCAAAGGATTGGATGGTGTAGAGATCTGCTACACATTACTTTGAGGTTTGTCTGATTATATGAATGTATAGTAGAATTCCCAGTAGAATTAATACTTTGTTTCAGATCTGCTACGCATTACTTTGAGGTTTGTCTGATTATATGAATGTATAGTAGAATTCCCAGTAGAATTAATACTTTGTTTCCTGAGAAAAATAAACCAACACATTTCTCATGGGCTCATGGCAATCGGATCAAATCAAATCTGTCATCAGTGTTTGCTGATCTTCATGTTAATTGTCTAGATCTAATCCTCTGCTCTTCAATACCTCTTGGCTATTGGTGCTAGAGAACAATACCGGTGCATCATGTACCCTCTCAAAAACACCTGCAAATGGTCATTAAAAAGTGTGAGATAATTTGAAAACAATCATACTGCATGGATCTACGCTGCCACAAAGTTTCTAAATTAGTTTAACACAGGGCAGAAAATTGAATAGACAGATTTTAGTTAACAATAGTATAGTACCATCCTTTTTTTTTTCAGTTATCCTCTTTCTGTTGATTTTGCTTCTTTATTTCACCTTCCATGACAAAGTTCGATTTTAAACTATGCATAACGAATTTGGATTAGAGACTTGTGGTCTGGTATATCCGTTGTGCCTGAATATTTTCAGTTTTTCTTTAAAATAAGCATTTACACCTTATTTTGAATACGATGTACATGAAGGTAGGATGAACCATCCTACCCTGACCTGCGCCAAACTATGATTTAGGAAATATTGGACAAAAATTGCTGAAATAACCTATCTGGATGAAAAAAACATCTCCCTTGTATGAATAAGTTGTTCATTACGATTTTGCCAGATGAGGATTGAGTTACTAACAGAATTCGCTGAGCATAAGGTAGATGTTTTGCATATAAATATAGGAATAGATAGGCATCACACAAGTATTTTACTAACTTTAATACGGATAACTTTTTGATACCATGCTGTCCTATGTTTGTGGCATCGTATTGTATTTCTCATTTTTCCTGTTTAGCCAAACGAGCATGTGCGTAGACTGGCCTAGCTCAACTCTGTAGTCTTTAGGGCCCGATTATACAATGCTCTAGCACATGGTGCATCAAATACTCTATATAACAAATAGTCGGTTGTACATTGTTACGCATAAAAATTCTGGAAAGAAATAGCTAAAGCAGATTTTGAGCAGATTCATAATTGCGATCTTCCAGTATTTGTTGAGTAAAACACTAAAACTGTGGATGGTTTGATTTCTGATCATATTCCCCTGAACTGCTGTATTTCGCCACTGATCATATGTTCCTTTCAACTGCATTATTAAACAGGCTACCTATCGAAGTTACATGGCAGTTATGGCCCAGTTGTTCGACTGTGGCTCGGACCCTCTCAACTGCTTGTCTCAGTTAAAGATTCTAGGGTAATTAAAGAGTTGCTAACAAAGGCTGAAGATAAGTTGCCGTTGACTGGGAAGACATATAATTTGGCTTGTGGAAAACTTGGTCTGTTCATTTCCTCGTTCGAGAAGGTTTGTGTCTCAAATGTGATAAAATACCATATGCAGTCTGCTGTATTAATTAGTCTCGTTTGCCTTGCATATTTTTGGTGATAGTTATCATTCAGATGGCACATACAATTGCTGATTCATCTCTGTTATTCTTTTAATGCTTTTCTCCTGCATTTTCAGGTCAAAAGTAGGAGGGAATCACTGAAGTCATTCTTGGATGAAAAACTTAGTGTTGGTTCTGGTGGAAGTTCCTTCAAGATCATTCAAATTGTCCTTGATAGAGTTGACTCCATTATGGCCAGGGATTTTCTGGACTGCAGATATTTTTCCCAACACATGGCATTTAACATTGTTGGCTCGGCTCTTTTTGGTGATGCTTTCTTTGATTGGTCTGATGCTTCTGCCTATGAGGAGCTGATGATGACGGTTGCAAAGGATGCTTGTTTCTGGGCTGCTTATGCAGTTCCCCCATTTTGGAAACCTGATTATAGGAGGTACAGAACACTATGTGCTCGATTGAAGCTATTAACACAAGGCATCGTCGCAAAATCGAGAAACCAAAATGGTGTACTTAGCCTTATTGATCTGAGTTCCTGTCAGAGAAGTGAAAGGATGATAAAAGATCCATGCAGAGGCGTTTCTCTGCTTGATGGTGTGATTTCAAGACGTTGTCTCAACGAGGCAGCTGAAGGGCCTCTCAGCTCAGAAGAAGAAATATGTGGTAACATTATGGGTTTAATGTTGCATGGAATTTCCACGTGTGCTAACCTAATTGGCAACATCCTAACAAGGCTTGCCTTGTTCCCAAACTTGCAATGCCAGGTACACATTATTTGCTTTATTTCTCTGTTGCAAACAATCCTGGTTGCTCTTTATGTGATGATTGGTGCTTGTTACTGCTTTCTTGTTTAAATAGGCAGTTCCTTTCCCTAAACAGATCTCTCCCAGTTATATATATGTTACTATGTTGCATATTGTCCAGTATTGCTCCTCGTTCTTTGCTTATGCAATATATTTCTACCCTTCATGTAGTATCATGATAGTCTCAAGTTATTCCGGTTTTGTTATAGCATTCCTTTGTTAATTTGACAAGGGTGAACTTGTTTCTTCTCCATTGATCTTTGTTGACATGGAAACTGCTTCTTTCAGGCGGTTGCATTGTATTTATGCTGTTTCTCTGACTTACCTGTGCTGTTTTCCTACAGCTGCATTCGGAGATAGTAGCAGGCCATAGTGAATCATCTGAACTTAAGATAGATGATGTGCTTAGGATGAAATTCCTACTTGCTACTGTATGTGAATCTGCTCGTCTTTTGCCTGCTGGACCTCTTCTCCAGAGATGTTCTTTGCAACAAGGTATACATATCTTTTCAATAAAACTTAAAAAGTACCGATCAATGAAAAATGAAAAAATATTAATAGTGTACATAACTACCATGTTTCATACCCTGTATTTCTTGAGTTATAGGGCCATTTTTATTGATATATGAATTTTCTTATATGTCCTGAAATGTCATCCATATCATATTATCATATGATTTTAAATGGAGATGTCTTTTCTTCATCCTGATCTTGCTCTACTGTATTGAGATTATGCTTTGGTTCTGAGGTTCCTTAATATATACATTATCCAGTTGTAGGAGAAATCAGGTGTACTTTTATTTCATTTATTTTTAGCATGTGTCACAGTGTGAGCTCTAGACCTTTTGGATTACCTGCTGTACATTATTGATCTCCTTACAATTTCCTTGAGTGCAGATGTTAATCTCAATTCCAGCATCACAATACCAGCCGGAGCAATATTGGTTATTCCTTTGCATCTCGTGCAAATGGAAGCTTCTACATGGGGAAATGATGCTTGCCAGTTCAACCCTAATCGTTTCCTCAAAAAGGACATTAATTTTGAAGGTCTCTCCCTCTGCTCCCTTCTTTTCCTTTCCGCTTGTCCATTTGTGTATTATCTCAATATGTTTTCTTCTTTTACTTGTTTTACTGCAGAGATATTAGCGGCAGCACATAAAGGCTCAAATGGGATCAACCTCTTCACTGACGAGTGTGATAAGACTGAATCATTCCTTCCATTTGGCTCTGGGAGTCGAGCATGTGTTGGGCAGAAGTTTGCGGTTCTTGGGATCGCAATGTTGATTGCTTCTCTGCTTTGCAGTTACGAGGTTAGATATGATAATTTTTTCTGTATCTTGGCATGGCCATGTGAAGACACACGGCCACTAACTCTGTTATTTATTACCCTAAAAAAACTGTTATTTATTCTATTCACTATGAGCTTAGTGAGTTTCTTTAGAACAATTCCTGACTAAATTATGGTTACACCCCCTTGAGTTATAAAATTTGGCCCTTATTGAGTAAGGTTGTATTCTAAACTTGTGGTGTTGGAATTCGAATCTGCAGGTACAACCTCATCCAGCTTTATCCAAAGAAATGGAATCATTAGTTGACAGCAACTGCCTTCACCATATTCCGAACCCAAAGATCATCCTCAAGAAAAGAAGCATCTGAAGCAGCACCTTGACAAATTAAAGCTTGACGCATTTACCCTTGATTACAATATATGTTTTTTTACTGGTGGCATGCCAGGATATGGTCTCTGTTTTTTTTTCAGAAGCAATATGGTCTCCAAGCTTGCTTTCTTTCCATCCGTTCAGCCGCGCAGAAACCGCGACGTGGATGGTTTTTTCCTCCAGATTTTTAACGGCCCCAGTGAGCTTTTCTAGACCTAGTTTCCATTAATTAGCGTTTTGAGGCACTTGTGGGCGGTTAAATCACAGGAGGTGTGTACCGATGTGCATAAACCAATAGTAGCTTCTTCTTTTTTCTTATTTTTTTTCCGGTTGGTGTTTTCTTCTCCTTCTGGAGGAATGTAATGTTTTATGATGCACTGTATGGCTGTATCGTGCGCGGGAGCGCAGAATCTGTTAATGAGTTTAGTGTACCATGTACCTATATATATGGTCACATTGTATTATTGTTGATTGTTCTTCCACCGTAACTGGTGAAGTTTCTCAAAAAGAACATTGGAATTTGTATTGCCTGGTTTGTGGACAAAACATCAACAAAAAAAAGAGAGAAGAAAAAACATGGTGACTGAGTAGTACGTTATCGAATTATGATATTTTACCATCGTCGTCGTCTCGAAGTAGCGGTAGACTGGTACTCTCTCCCTCCCAAAATGTTAATGTTTGACGTTATTGACCTTTTTAAAAATGTTTAACCATTCATCTTATTTAAAAATTTTAAGTAATTATTAATTATTTTTCTATCATTTGATTTATTGTTAAATATATTTTTATGTATATATATAGTTTTACACATTTTATAAAAGTTTTTGAATAAGACGAATGGTTAAACATGTTTAAAAAAGTCAACATCGTCAAATATTGAGGGAAGGAGGGAGTAGTATACTACTAGTAGTGTGAGTGGGTATTATTTTACAGAGACAGTCTGTGCTTGGATTGCATAGGCGCTGTTTTTGGCTTCGTCTCGAGCTGCATTTGCCTGCATCCTCTTCAAATCTTCAGGGATGAGAGAGGCAACGGCGCAGAGCAGCCAAGCATGGACGGAGCCAGTCGGTGGTGTATACGTCCAAGCCGAAAGCTGCCTCACCATCTTCCTATACTAATTGCTTTGATTTTTGTTTTTTTTTTTGTTTTTTGGTTTTTGGGATGCAACCTGCACTGTGGCAGTGGCAGTGGCACCGGCAGTCCGGCCGGCACGGTGCGTTACGACGTTGGCTGTTGATAGAGAGATTCTCCGGTCAGAATTTTCTCTTGAGAAAAAGAAATCTGAGGATGCCCAGCCCAATATATATGGGGCCTAAAACAAGCGAGCTTTTATGGGCCGTGACGAGTAGCCATCGGCCCATCTCCGCTTTCCCTTGTTCAGGTCAGGAGGCCGTGGCCGAATTTTTTTTATTTATACTTTTTTTTATTAAAATATTTACAAAAATAATTTTTTGTTTCGAAAATTTACAAATCTAATCGCCTGCCGCCCTCAAGAAGAGCGATTTTTAAAAATCGCCCTTCCACAGGGCGGCAAGGGACCTAAATGTAAATTTTCCAGCATAACTTGTTAGCTCTATAATTTTACAATTTAAAATTATATTATATAAAGTCAGATGAAATAAAACTTTATATCAAAATTATAGAGCTCAAGGAGATCTACAACTTTGTAGTTAGTAACTTTTTCATTTAAGATGTTTTAGATATCCAAATATTCGTTACAAAATATAAAACACATTTTAAAAAATCTCAGATCTATATTTCAAACGATATTGGATGGAGATAAACTTTATATAAAAGTTGTAGAGCTTGATGAGATCTATAACTTTGTAGTTTATCACTTTTCCATTTAAAATCATTTGGAGTATCGAATAAGCATTATTAGTTTTTAAGCAATTAAAACCGGAGGGAAGGGTTTGAACACAAATAAAAATTTTGTATTTAGGTCCCTTGCCGCCCTTTGAGAGGGCGATTTTTAAAAATCGCCTTTCTTGAGGGCGGCAGGCAATTAGATTTGTAAATTTTCGAAACAAAAAATTATTTTTGTAAATATTTTAATAAAAAAAAGTATAAATAAAAAAAATTCGGCCGTGGCCCGTGTGTGCGACATGGTCGCACTACATGAAGGAAGGAATTTTTTTAATTTTTTATTAAAATATTTACAAAACTAATTTTGTGTCTTAAAAATTTACAAAACTAGTCGCCCATCGCCCTCTCGAAGAGTGATTTTTAAAAAATCGCCATCCTAAAGGCGATCTATCCTACGTGGCAGACAATCGTTGGGTCATGCCTAACGGCCGGCTAAGGAGGGCCTGCCATTTTTGCAGACAGCCCCTTTGCCGCCCTCCAAAAGAACGATTTTTGGCTTGGAGCCGCCTGCAAAGGAGAAGGGAGGGCAGCATGGCCTTTTTGCAGGCGGCCCCCTTGTCGCCCTCCGAGGGGGCCGCTTGCAAAGGGGAAGGGAGGGTAGCATGGCTTTTTTACAGGTGCCTTCCCCCCGGCCCTCCCAGAGGGCATTTTTAAATTGTGCTGGGGCTGCCAGCTTTAAGGGCAACCACCAGGCGATTTACTCCGTTCATTTAGAAAATTAAGTAAACCATCGCTTTAGAAATTGTAAAAATTTTAGAATTGAATGATATATTGTTGAGGCGGTTTGGAGCCTAATGAGAGGTGTTTTACTTCAAAATATTTAATTATTACTTTAAAAACTACATAAATCATCGTTTCGAAATCGAACAAAATAGGAGGAATAATTTCAAATTATTCATTACATAAACTTAACTGTTTTGCACTTAAAATTTAAGAAAATATGTATTTTACATAAACATAATTATTTTGCACTTAAAATTAGGTAAAGTATCGTTTTGAAACGAACAAAACAGGTAAAAAAATTTAAAATTTCAATTATGCATTTTTCACATAGATTGGAGCCCGAGGAGGGGGTATGTTACCTATAAATTGTAAGTTACTTAAGTTTCGTATAATTCTCGCGTATGTTGAATCATGTGCACAATTGAAGGTAGAAGTTACAAAAATATAAGCAGGTACTTATAAATTATAAGGATACAATGTATCGTGGCGTCAAAGGAACTTTAGAAATCGAAACGATACAATCCTATCAATTTATAATTCGTGACGCATACAAGAACACACCATAATAATGAAACATTATAATGACAAGATAGTTAAGAAGTGCAATGGATAAACGATACAAATTTGCCAGTCCTGACGAATCGAGCCTGAGCTTATCTACCGACCCCTTCTGCATCGTTCAACATGTATTGCATTTTCATGCTCCTTCAATTGCTGGTACTCTACCTGTGTTTCAGACTCAGTTCCAGAGGGCGATGGACGACTAGTTTTGTAAATTTTTGAAACATGAAATTAGTTTTGTAAATATTTTAATAAAAAAATGAAAATAAAAAAAAATCGTGAAGGAAGGCCAGTGCCCTTTCCATGAATAGTCCATGCTGGATTCTCGCATTTGTTTCTTAGATGCAGATTTATGGATTTGTAGAAAAAAAATGAATTTTCTGAACTTTCATAGTTTTCCCTATATTACCTTTTTTTTTTTTTTGCATTTACTTCCTTACCTATATTTTCAAGTCCAACTATGATTTTACCCATATTTTTTCAGTTCGTGATTTTCCTTTTCTTTTTCTTTTAAAAACAAGCCTAAAGCCTGTCCTTGGCCCCATTCCATCAAATAATTTAATGGCCTTAAAATTCATGTCAAAACAGGGCAAAAATTTTATGTCAGCAATGTGCTTGCCCTCATTTTTCTGAACTAACGGAACAAATGAGAATTTATTTTAAAATAAGGACATATTTCATTCCAAAATGGTTGATGTGAAAGCGGTGACAAAGTCACAAAGTCCTCATCAAGGTAGAAGCAAATTTTACAAGGACATATGCAAATTTTAATACCGCAAGTCATCTGAACTGATTTTTTTTTTGGAGGGGGGGGGGGGGGGTGGGGCAAATACAAATGCAAGCTTCAGTAAAAAAAAAATATAAACAAAATAAGTACTCTCTCCGTCCAAAAATGTAAGCATTTTTAGATCTCGACATAGTCTCTGAGATGCTACTTTGACCAACAATATATACAAAAGTAAATATTTTAAAAAAAGAATTTTATATTATGATAGTTCGTTTAATGATAAATATAGTAACATTACATTTACATAATTAATATTTTTAAATTTTTTTACTATTAATAGTTAAAATTTAAAAAGTTTGATTTGGCACTATTAAAAAAATGCCTCTATTTTGGGACGGAGGGAGTAACTGATCGGATGAACCATCTTCTTGTTTCCCATATAAAAAGGCCAATCCACATAAAAAAAGAGTAAATTTCACAAAACTACACATACCATGACCAAACTATCACAAAACTACAGATTTAACTTGGTTTATCACAAAACTAAACATTTAACACCAAATTTATCATAAAACTACACATTTAAGATGAAGTGTCACAAAACTACATGTTTAGTAACTAAATTATTACAAAACTATAGGTTTAGAACCAATTTAGTCACAAAACAATAATGTTCTCCAGCATAATAATGGTGCTAGGGATTTAAACTCTAAAAGCTATATTTTTGTGATAATTTCAATTTTAAATATGCAGTTTTATTTAACCTTAAATCTGTAATTTTGTGATATATATGGTGTTAAATATGTAGTTTTGTAATACAACGGCTTAAATCTGTAGTTCTACGATAGTTTGATCAAAGTATTCCCTCCGTTTCACAATGTAAAACTTTCTAGCATTGTCCATATTTATATATATGTTAATGAATCTAGACACATATATGCGTATAGATACATTAACATCTATATGAATATGAGTATTGCTAGAAAGTCTTACATTGTGAAACGGAGGAAGTACCTATAGTTTTGTGAAATTTACTCTAAAAAAAAACATCCCACCCAATAAAATAATGTCCCATGCGAAATCAACCCATCAGAATACTAGATAGAGAAAAACTGAACCCTATAAAACCATTCATTCGTCTAGATTCATCCTTAGTTCGTATTTCTTCAGATCTTGTTGCAACGCCTATGCACAGCACGGGTTAGAGCCTTAGGGCAGTCCCAACCCGCCACCTAGGATGGTGTCTATAGCATTAACTATATTGCCATGTAGGACTTTTAGCTTATGTGGCTGTATATTAATTAAGTGAGAGAGAGTGAAGAGAGAAAGAAACTGGGTCTCATGCAAGACACAGCTTCAACACGAGAATCTATGCACTAGACACTATTAAGTTTGCATTGGGAAAGAATAGTGTTTTCATAATAGATGAAGAATAAATATGATTGGTAGAGAAGAGAGATGATGTATTTTTTAATGGCCCACTTTAAGAAATCATGAGTTGTGAAGTGTAGTTTCTATTGTGATGTCTTTTTTGACATGGCACCATGGACACTGCTTATGGACACTATGGGTTGAGACTGCCCTTAGAGGTAAGATCCTGATCGAAATTAAAAATAAGAGTAAAATCATACTTTGTCTCTCCCAAAATATAGTATTTTTTTATATGTATGATGGAAAAAAAATACTTCCTCCATTCTAAATTAGTTGTGTTTCTACAATACTATATTTGTCCTAAAATATTTTTCACTTTTGAGTTCTAGTAGTCCCATCACTCAACTCCAATTCAAATTTACAATCTTATATTCTTACTAATCAACCTCGAAATATAAGGGTGTATTTAGTTCACGTCAAAATTGGAAGTTTGGTTGAAATTGTAACGATGTGATGGAAAAATTGAAAGTTTATGTGTGTATAAAAGTTTTGATGTGATGGAAAAGTTGGAAGTTTGAAGAAAAAGTTTATAACTAAACTCAGCCTAAGTATAGTGGGATGGAGAGCACTATATATTGTGGATGGAGGTAATAATTATCGTACTTTTAATGCATGGGGATTCTCCCCATGTCCCCTCCTCCCGATTCCTACACGAACTAAGAGCAAGTTTAATAGTATAGCCCACTACTAACTCTAATTCATCTATAGCTAATCTAATAGCCAATTCATATAATAGTTGCTTACTATATTCTTAATATATGGTCTCACCCGTCATACACACATTACGTCTTGAAGTCCGCGCTGCAGCTGGTGTCACATCCTGATTTTTTTCGTTTCAGGATTTATAAATTATTTAATAAATTAATAATAGAATTTATATTAAATGATCTTTAATTTACAAGTGAAGTTAAATGTGGGAAATAAAATTTCCTAAATATAAAGCATGGATGGATTTAATTTTTATTAAATTCTCCATGATTAAGTCAACTCTCTGAAATTTTCTCGGATTTTTCGGAGCTCAATTCCTAAATGATACAAAGAACAGTTCAGTAATTATTTTATCATTAATGATCTAATTAGATTTTTTAAGTGCTTTTCTTGTTTAAAATCCTTAAATTATAAATTGTTGTTTAAAAGGAATTTTTAGAAATGATTTTAAAAGCTTAAAAGAGAAGATCTAATTTTAATTTGCTAAATCTCAACATAAAATTGGGCCAGATAAAATTTTGATAAATACTTTGCTTAATTCTATAATTCCTAGATTTTTCTGGGATTTATTTGAGCTAAGGAAGTATTTTTAATAAATGGAATTGCATTTAAGAAATAAATTAAATTGAAAAAGGTTTTAAAAGTCTTCTTTTGGCTTTGGGCCGAAAGCCGGCCCAAAACCCTTCTCTCTCTCCTCGGCCCAGTCGGCCCAGTCCGCAGCCGCGCGCGCGCGCGCCCGCCCGCTGACAGGTGGGGCCCACCTGTCAGGTCCTTCGTCCTCCTTCGGCCGCCGCCGCCCGAAACCCTAGTTTCGCGCCGCCGCCGTTTCCTTCCAAATCCGGCCGTTCCTTTCCTTCTCCGGCCGAATTGATAGAGGGGAAACAATCTCCTCGATCTCCTCTACCTTTTCCCCTTTGGAAACATCGTCTTTTTTCGGTTTGGAAACTTGTGGATTCGAGTTTGCTTCGGATTCATTTTCCCCGATGTTTCCTTCTCGTCGCCGGTCGCCGTGGGCCTCCGCCGCCGCTCGCTAGCCCCTTTAAAAGGACCCCCGAGCTCCCCTCTACCCATCGCCTCCCTCGCCTTCGCTCGCCGCCGTCTGTAGCGCCCTAGCGCCGTGCCGCTTCGCGCCGCCGTCGTCGCCGTCGCTCCAGCCGCGTCGCGCCGCCGTTGCAGCCGCCGTCGTCGGTCGCCGTCGCCACCATCGGGTTCGCAAGGTCGTCGCCGTCCCCGTCCGCCCCTTCGTCGCCGCCGAAGACCGCCGGAGCGCCGTTGCCGCCGTCGACCCGAAGGTTGCCGCCGCTTCTTCCTCGTCGCCGGCGCCGTCCGTTGCCCTTCCGCCGTTCCTTTGGTCACCGGTGAGTTCGCCGCGTCGCCCTCTACCCGTTGGTGCCCTCCGTTCGCGCCGTCGTGCCGTCGTTCGCCGGCGAGCATGCGAGCCCGAGCCGCCGAGCCGCCGCCGCCGGAGGTGACGTCATCGCTGACGTCATCGGAGCCGTTCGCCGTGAGCCGGTCGTGGACCGATCGATCTCGGCCGTCCGTTTTGGATAGGGTTGATCTCGGCCGTTCGTTTCCGTGAACCGCTGCCGTGCACCCGGTCCACCGCAAACCCTAGCCGCTGACGCAATAATCCTCCTTTTCCTTTTCAAAAATAATTCATTATTGCGTCATAATTCAATTAAAATCAATATAAGTGTTTTAATCCGATTTAATCTTTAAAAATTCATAACTAATTCATTTGAACTCAGTTTAATGTAGTTCAAGTTGCAAAAATTATATAAAATAAAGATCTACATATTAAAATTGTCCATAAATTGAATTAAATTTATTTAATTCTTTTTAAATGGGCTTTAAATAGATTTAATCTTGTAAAATTCATAATAAATTCATTTGAAGTCAGAATGAGGCCGTTCAAGTCTCATAATTCATCTAAAAATATGATCTACATGTTTGTTTACTTTTTATGTATTGTTTATTTGGTTTTTATTAGTCTTTTCCTTGTTTTGCGTGTTAGCTTGTCGTTTCCGTCGTTGTGAAGGTTCGCGAGTGCGTCGGAAGTGTTCAAGAAGATTAATTGAAGACCGATTATTGCAAGGCAAGTCACACAGATCCCAAACAACCCTTTGAGCATGTTGATCCTATTTAAAGCTATTATTTCTATTCAACTATTGCATTTATTTTCGAATGTCATTGGGTGGAATTAACATATTCTTTGTTATGGCCCTTTTGTTCTTGATTACTTTATTCCTTGATACCTTGGGTGATTATAATTTGACTAGTTGAGCTTTATTTATATTGGTTCAACTAGATATTAGAAATAATTGCTTAGCCCTACTTAGAAACATTAGCACACAATTGGGATAACTAATGTTTCACTATCACTTATGGTTATATTTAATGGTAGCTCACGATGGTCAATCGTGATTGGTTAATAAATTACTTGCCAACTAAAACTTGATAATGGTGGGTTGTGAGCACATGGTTTTGAGAGTCGTGCTCATGACAATTAAGGACCGGTTCGCGAGCTACTGTTGTGAAACATTAACCGTGCCAACCACAAGCCAGCGTGGGCAACGGCTTTACCTTTTGTATAGCATGGTTCATTGCGGAGCACCAGACTGAGAAGTGGCGGAGATAAGCCCACGGGGGTCGCTGGGGAGTCCATGCCTTGTTTTATAAGGGGGTGATTATGATCCAGGAATGGTGCACTGTGGTGAGTTGTGTTATGCAGAGGGTATTGTCACAGCCTCTATTCGGGTACTTTCCAGTATCGCGACGCATGGTAGACATGATGTTGAGGCTGTGTCTTGTGGGTACAGTGGTACACCTCTGGCCAGAGTAAAACTATTCGAATAGCCGTGCCCGCGGTTATGGGCGAGTTGAGCAATGTTTTTCGTGATTAGTCTCACACCTCTCACAAATAATTATTGATGCAATAACTGGTAATAATTTGCTTAGCTCCTGGTTTGGAATGGATAATTCCTGGTTTGGAGATTAGATCTGTACAGCCGGGTATGGTTGCTTCAGAATGGTTGGGCCTGAGCAGCATGGGCGTGTTGTTCAGTGTTGATTAAAATTTCTGATTAATTACTCCACTGTTTTACTTCTCTTAAATGTTTTGCGAAATGCTGCTTTTGCAAATGAGCCTATATTATGCCATCCTTTGGTATCCTTGTGCACTTGCATATTTGCTGTGTGGCTTGCTGAGTATGTCATATGCTCACCTTGCAATAATCAATCAACCTCAGTTGAAGAATAAGGATCCCGAAGGAGAAGACGTTTGGCTTATACCCCAGTTGAGCTGCCTGTGGGAGTGGAGCTGGAGCTTCGCTAGATTTTATTTTCCGCTGCAGTTTTCTTCATGATGAGGACTAAGTGCCTCATAAGTAAGTATTTATCGTTTTAGTTAATTTGATGAATCTGTATATTAAATTGTCAGTTTGTGTACCTCGGCTGATTCCTGGACGAGGATTTTATGCACAAATAAGTTCGGAAATTACTAGTGAATTTCCGGGCGTGACAGCTGGCTACAGATCTGTAGCTCACTGCTATTCTCTCTCATCTTTTATCTCATTAAAATATGTTTACAGTTGACTAATAGCTTGCTATTGTACCTGCTCTAATTATTCTACCAAGCATACCTATACTATTACTCCGTACGAATACGAAGGACAATATGTCATCACAGGAATTGGGAAAAGTGATTTCATCTCTCGATAGGATATCCCCTTTGTTTTGTTTATGCTACCTAAATAGTTATAAAAAATATGAAAAAAATATCAACATAGATTAATATGAAATACATCACTCCACAAACATGCAAGTTTAAATTCAACATTTACAAGTTGTAATAAAAATGACAAATATAGCTGTGAATGTGCGATAACTATTTTTAGTTTAAGTTTTTACTTTTGTTGTAACTTGTAGAAGTTGAATTTGGTTTTGCATGTTTGTGGAGTGATATATTTTGTATTAATCTATATTGTCAATTTTTTTAATTTTTTTATAACTATTTAGATGACAATGCAAACATCGAGGAGATGTCTCCTCGACAAATGAAAATCCACATACTAGAAATTGTTGCTTTTTTATATGCTACAAACATCGCCGCCATGCACTTCTCTATAACATCGCTAATGAGTATTTCTTAATGCATCTATTCAATTTTACTTGGTCATTTTGAGACATCGACATTCATTGATTTTTTTATCATTATATGTATGAAACTTATTAAGAACATATAACAATATGAAAGTGTTTTTTCATGATAGATCTATTAATATTATTTTTACACATTAGATTCTGATTTTTCATAATCTATTAGTGATTTGGAGATACACTTTCAAGCGCAGGGACAAGAAATGTATAGTTTCAACCCCAAGGTCATGTGTTCAATCCCATAAATTCTTCTTAAAAAACGTATGGAGAGATGTCTCCCTCTCCAAATCTCTTTTTTTTCTATTAGTGATTTGATGAAAAGATCGGGGTTTGACCTGCACATTTTAGAATATTATTTTTTTAAAAGAACGGAGTTACGGAGGTAGTAATATCTTCTATGACTCATTTCATTAAGTCAATCTGGATAGATATGTAGTCTATGCATAATAATATATGTGAACATATCCTATCCACACAAGCTTCTCGTACACACTCTGTGCACACCAACTAGAAAATATCATGGAAAATTTTTAAAAAAATTGAATGCATACTTTCAATAGTATACACCTTTTTATGAAATCTCATGTTCAAATTCAATATAATTTAGCAGTAACAAAAAAGACAAAATTCTAACAGCTTTTTACTCTTAAAACTGTCAGATTTTTTTTACTTTTTTATACTGCTAAAATACAATGAATTTGAATATAAAACTTTGTAGATACGTGTAATACTATTAAGAGTACATGTCATATTTTTTTTCTAAAATTTTTCGTGATATTTGCTAGTTGGTGTGCACGGAAGCTTATGTGGATAGAATATATTCCCATAATATATACCTCCGCCACTAAATATAAGGTTATCAAAATCTCTTACATTTTCGGAGGAAGCCGGTATTGGGTTGTACTAATAGCAAGCACATGATTCTGATAGGCTCAATGCGGTGATGATCTGATGCCTTATGGTTTACTTTTTATCTTTGGAAAGGTACGGCTGCAAAGACAAATGTCTTGTCAAGACAAGGCAAACTGGACATGAATGTCGCGGAATTTTGTTACTACTATTGCGGTGTTGCAAACTCCGTTGTTCCAGTAACCATGATATGAAGCAATGGCAGCGTTAATCAAAGCAACCAGCACTTGATTAATTGGCACTTGATTAATTGGCAGATTAGAGTGGCAAGTAATTAATGTTTCCAGTTAGTTAATGCACGAAAATGGTGCTCATAAATACTGCATTTACATCTAAAGTAACTTCTATATTTACTTTTGTTCGAGCCACCTTGAATCCAGTTCAAATGTCACGCTCAATAATTCAATATTAATTTGCGTTAAACACTACTGTACTAGAGCGCTGCATGCGCTTGGAGCCTCAAAATTTCTGACGTGGAAATGGTCAAATGGATGTGTTGTGGTGCTGTAGTCAAATGCAAAACAGGCATGGCAAGAAATTTACTGATTACATACTACTATATCATGCATGGATAATTGGTGGTAACAGTTCCTAGTGACCTAGTACAAGAGGAACTCCACACCCAGCAGTAACTAGTTAATTTATAGGACATTGCAATATTGCTATATATGAGAACAACAACAATGTTATATTTGATGAATCAAACACATGTCTCATGTGGTCTTTACTCAAGCAACAGTAATCATATCATCACCAAACATTTTTGGAAGATGCAGTCTCCGAGTAACATGGTTGTACACATATATCAACCAAGACATACTTGTAAGTTCTATACTTCTATATATACTGGCATCGCCATCCTACAGAATGGACGAGACAGTCTCACTTAACATGATCAAAGGAGCAGTAGGTTTTGAAGTCGCGGCATCATATACTTGGCGAACTAGTGTCACAGAGTTACCCCCCTCAATTCATCTCTAGCTCCGCCACTGACAGAGTATAGTACTATAGGACCGGATGATGTGGTGCCTGCGCCGGAGCTGGAATGATGATGATGCCTGCCTCATGCTGTGGCACAGGCACAGGCACAGCGAGCTGTGGCTGGGGGGCGCATTCGCTGTGCCAGTGAAGTCGATCAGGTCGACGAGGGGATCCTCATGGTCTTCCAGGTCGATCCAGCGAGACCACGCCTCGTTCTCCAGCTCAGGGTCAAAACCCATGGTCTCGACGTTGCGCTTCTGCCTCTCCTTTTTCTTCAGGCCTTCCCACCAGGGGACCTGCTTAACCTTCCTGAAAGAGAATATGAATCTTATAAGTATGGAAAACAGTGTAGGCGTACAAATTTCTAAGGCTTCTTGTAGAGCAAAGATCTCAATCACATAAACATTATTGACTCAAGTTTCAGGCAATTCATATTCTACAATGTAGAATATAACAAGTAGAGGTCCTAGGCATCTTTAATATATAACAAGATATATGATCATTGCTAATCAACTTATGAAACTTAATACATAACAGTAATATAATCAGTTTCCCCGCAAAAAAAAAGTAATATAATCAGTTGATCCCATTTGAAACTTGCGGTGATGCTTAAACTAAGAAGAATGCAAGTTCTACAATGGCATTATTCACCTAAAGCTCCTACTATCAGCTTTAGTTCTGCACCATGTACTGATGTACATACATCAAACTCAAAAATATGCAAGGCAACATTAATGGACATCTCTATGAAGCAAAAATTAGAGGACGTGCAGGAGCTAAACCAAACCAAACCAACTGAGGCCAGTACTGTGCAGAAGGGCATGTGCACATGTAGATGTAATATTTATGAATACCACAACTCAAATCACACGAACATGCTAAATCACATCCGTAATTAATTTCGTATATGCCTCAATCAAATCAAACTCAAATATATGCAAATCGCACAGCAACAACGATAGTAGAGAACTAGAAATCATCTCTATATGATGCAAAAACCGAGGTGAGGACATGCATGATCGAGCGGAACCCAATCTCAAATCAACTAACCAAATCACTGATACTACAACTAAAATCACACAAACAGACCACAAATCATACCGCACTAAGCATTTCCAGCAAATTAATTAAGCATTCATGGTTACGGCCACAAAGCAATCATGCATGAAGAAACCCTAGATCGTCTCCCATTCTCCATCCCCTTGACGGCGAACCTCCAAGCGGCAACAACCCAAGTTCCCCCTCCCCCACACAGCGCTCTCGGTGTCGGACTCTCGGTTGCGCTTGCGCCGCGCCCCGGCTGCCTACCTCAACCTCCGGCAAGCTCGTACACCGCGCCGCTTACAATCCTCGTCTCCACAGAGGCAATCCGTCACCGCTCGCCCTCGCCGCCGCCGACGATCTCCGCACGCGACCAAGCCGCGGCACCGGCCCGCACCTCCTCTAGCTACCGGGGCGGGCTCTCCACACCGAACCCTAGCCATTTCTGAGCGCCATGAGAGTAAGACTCGAGGGAGGCTCACCTCCCCATGTGGATGGATACGGGGCGAGGGCTGGTCGGCGACGGCGCTCTGAGCTGAGGCGAAGAAGTCGGCGGCGACGAGACGCGAACAAGCTCGGAGGTGGTGGGTTTTGGGTTTCTCTCTCCTTTCTCTCGGTTCGAGGCAACCACGAAGACGAGACGCTCGCGGTCGCGGGCTATGTTGTGCTCCCCTGCGCTGCGGCTGCTTCGTTTCAAGGCCCAGCACAACACAGCCCACTTGGGTTTGCCAGCTGTTACGTGCTCCATCTCGACCGTTCAGATTCCGAACCTGCGGCAGCGATGCTACTCCATCCGCCACCACGGGCCACGCCACGTCATTTTAGGTTGCTGTGTTAGTGCAACTGCTAGCTCTAAATCACCTATAGTTAATTTAATAGCCAATACATATAATATAGTACTACAATATTGATATCTGGTCTCATGTCATACATATATTGCGTCTTACAGTCTGTGCTGCAGCCGGCTATAAATTAGTAGTTCGCTACTCTTATCTCTTCTCTTTTATTTGTTCGATATGTATTTATAGCTGACTTACCTGCTCTTAATCGAACGCTGGGCATCCGAGTACATTCCATGCACATCGATTAATAAATATCACAATAAATTATAAAAAAATTGTACATACACTTTCAATGGTGTTATATATTATCTGATAATGTACTAACTCCAAATTCATTGTATTTTAGCCATAATTAAAGGAAAAAAACTATCAGTTTGAAGAATATATAAGTACAATTCACGTGTTCTAAACTACTCCCCGTACTCATAAAGAAAGTCATTTAGGACAATGTTTAAGTCAAATCTTGAGAATATAAATCATGAATAACTCTTAAGTTGTTGAGTTTGAAAATATAAAAATTATATGAATAGATTTGTCTTAAAAAATACTTTCATAAAAGTATACATATATTAATTTTCAATAAATATTTTTATAGAAACAATAAGTCAAAGTTGTGTTTTACAAACCGTGTCGCTGCCCAAAACGACTTCCTTTATGAGTATATAGGGAGTATTCCTTAAGTTAACTTCTCGAATATACTCCCTCCGAACATGGCAATTATCCGTTTCAATGCTAACTTTTTATTGTTAATGTTTAAACTAAAAAACACGCACATTTAATGTTTAAGTCATTCTTAAATAGGCTTAAATGCTTCAATTATTATATTTTGTATAATAAATTAAAGGGACTACCTATTAATCTTTTGAGATGATTTTTCATTCAATGTATATAGCCCGTTTTAAATAAAATAAAATAGAGAAAAACATATTAATATCGTAAAGCTAAAGATAAAACTATTGTACAATCTAATATTGATGCATTGTAACTGAGCGTAAACGTTCTGTAAGTGCATTGGTAATTACAAGTTGGATATAAAGAATGCGAATCTTGATGCAAGATCCCACTAACGATAAAATAAATAATAGAAGTTCAAAAATATGTTGCAAGTAAAATAGCAAATCCGTAAATTAAATGCCTCAATTGTGTCGGGACGGAGAAATTGGAAATACAAAATGTACTCATTGTTCTTTGTTGTCGTTGTACGGGCCAAGAGATGCGACTAGTAAGCCTGTTCGCAGCTGCAGCCGCTGCTGTGTTGGTGTTGGCAGCCGAAAGTATTTTTAAGAATAAGTTCACGTTTCGTCCCTCAATTTTACATCAAGTTTGTTTAATATCTATTCTCTTATCTTCAATACCAGAGATCTTCATCCCTAAAATATACAAAATCGTGCAATTCAAATCCCATAGCAATATAGATGTCTGATTTCACTGACGTGGCAACCTAATTAACAAATAAAGAATAAAAAAAATATGCGACCCACATGTTAGCCACCCTCTTTTTTCTTCTCTTTTCTTCCCAAGCCTGGACGCGGCCGGCCGGAGAGGGCGAGAGAGATGGCCGGCGGGAGATGGGGGACAAGAGAGGTGGCCAACGAGGCAATGGTGCCAGGGGCGGAGGATTACGAGCCATACTACTACGGTGGCAAGCCAGCATGGCGATGGCGGTGAGCCGCGACACAGGGTGCTGCTGCTAGCAGTGGTGCTGGTGTTAGTGGTCGCGGGGCCATGGTTGCTCGGCACCGCCTTCGTCTTCGCATCCGCCGCTCCCGGGAGGAGGGGGGTCGATTGGATCTATGCGCCGATGGTGCCCGCCCCCTCAACCGTCGTCGCTCCCGTGAGTGGGGGCGCTGGATCCACACACCATCGTCGCTCCTGAGGGCGGGGGAGCCGGATCTGTCTGCCCCTGAGGTTGCCTCCGCCTTCGCCTCCGCTAAGCCTGCTGTCATTGCTCTCGGGACGAGGGCGCTGAATCCGTGCACTGCCCTCTCCTAGGCTCGCCGACCACCTTTCTGTCGACGAGTGATACTCGCGGACCGGAAGAATAGGGTATTGGGGTATGTTGGAACAGGGATCTACGTAGTACGACATCAAAACAAACAAAAGACAATGATTATACTGGTTCAGGCCCCTTATCAGGTAATAGCCCTAGTCCAGTTTATATGGGATTGATGATAATGAGAACAGATTACAAAGAGAGTAACAGAATAGATGATACCGATGAGATCGTAGTAGAGGGATTCGACGAGATCTCCCGGCGAGTTGGCTCCGTGGACTCCGGCTTCGTAAACTTTGGTGGGTGTGTTGGCAATGAGGTGCAATACCCTTAGCTTCTCCATGGGAGGGGGGGGGTTGCTAGTTGGCGCGCGCGCGCCGCCGGCATGCGCGCCAACTGCTTCCGGCCCAAGGCCCATAACAATTTGTTTTTCCTTTTTCTTTTGCGATTTTTTTCGTGTTTTTTTTTGTTTTTTCTGATTACTTTTTTTAATCTTTAGCACACTTATTTTTTAAAAAATGTTTTGAGTTGAAACTTTTTAAATCTTAACTTGAAAGTTTTTAAATCTGATTTGAAAGTATTCAAATCTCGAGTTGAAAGTTTTCGAATCTGAATTGAAAGTGTTCAAATCTCGAGTCGAAAGTTTTCGAATCGGAGTCAAAAGTTTTCAAATCTCGAGTTGAAAGTTTTTAAATCTGAGTCGAAAGTTTTCAGATTTTTTCAAATCTTAACTTAAAAATTTTCAAATCTGTACTTGAAACTTTTCAAATCTCGAGTTGAAAGTTTTCGAATCTGAGTTGAAAGTTTTTGAGTCTCGAGTTGAAAATTTTTAAATCTGAGTTGAAAGTTTTCAAATATAAGTTGAAAGTTTTCAAGTTGAAGTTGAAAGTTTTCAAATCGGAGTTGAAAGTTTTCAAGTCGGAGTTGAAAGTATTCAAATCTGGGTTGAAAGTTTACACATATATGGAAAAATTCAGAAAAAAGAAAAACTAACCGTGTCTTGCCACCTATTGGGCTGTGTGGGCCGGCGCGTGCGCGCCGTGGGTTGCGCGGCGCGCCGCGCACGCGCCAATTAGGATTCCTGTCCCTAGGGATCCTTTTTATACCGTGGGATATCTTGACCCTCAAGTAAGACTTGGAGATGTGTAAACCGACACGATATACTAGAGACTTTACCCTTTCCGAGTAGGACTTCTGCAATTCCTTAACTTCGTGGAGATATTTCTTAACTTGAGGCAAATTCCTAACGGTGTATACGGAAACCAATTGTATACGTGAAGGTATACCTTATCGGTATATTCCATAAGTCGTAGGATAGATGGTATGCCTTATCCGTAACCCTGACACTTTCCCATTCCCCATCTCCCGACGGCCGTCTCCTCCTCCCTCCTAGGCTCGTTGGTCGCCAATGCCCCCATCTCCCACCGCCCGCTGCCGTATTTGCCTGCCACCGCTCCGCCTGGCGTCTACCACGGTAAGATTTTCGTCAATCTTTACCTCTCCCCCGTTCCCTCCTCCTGTCGTGAGGTGCTTGAGGCGGTGGAGCTCGACTAGGCTCGCCAGCCACCTCCCCCTCTCTCCCAGGCTCGCTGGTCACCTCTCCCCCCTTTGCCTCTGCCGGCCTCCTAGGCTCACTGAAGAAAGGAAGAGAAGAAATAAAAGAAAAGAGAAAAATAAAGAAAGAAGAGATGCAGACCCTTTATTTTTTCTTCTCACTTACATGTGGGTCCTATATTTTTTTTGCTGACTAGGATGCCACGTCAGCAAAACCAGAGATCCACACTGCTATTAGATCCAAATGCACTGATTTGTATTTTTTAGGGGTGAAGATTTTTGGTACGGGGACTAGGGATGTCATACAAACTCGACGTAAAGTTGAGGGACGGCTGCTGAACTTATTCTGTAGTTTTAATTAGGCCTAAAACAGCCCACCACAGCCCAAATGGCCGAACTGTACAATATCACCCAGCTCTCGGTGTTGGGGGGTCGAAGCGTTTAGGTTTCCGGCGCGCCGCCTTTGCCGCTCGCCGTCGCCGAACTACGGCAAGGTACGCCGCTCCCCACCCGCTCGCCTGTGGTTACTCTACTCATCTTCTCGCTTTCATATACGATTGTCGGTTATTTTTTAGTATCCTTTCTCCTGCCTCCTCCAAGGAGAAAGTGTGCGATTTCCAGGGGCAGAGCAGATTGTCGGATCGGCGGCGACTATTGGAACTAAGAAAATAAACGTTGCTGAGACCTTCCTTTCGGATTCTAAGAGTAAGATCAATCTAAGTTTGTGGTTGTACGAATTCCTTTCGGAATATTTGGGAGGCCTTGGGCATATCATTATTCTAGTCGGACTCTCAATGCTCATGTCCCCCACAAAAGGGCAGTCGAACCTTTGTCATGAACAACAAACACGAGCATTGGGTTTCTTGGCTTCCTAGGCGCATAAAGGGCTCTTAACTTCGTTGCTGCATAGCTGCATAAAAGAGTCAGGTTGTAAGCTTTGGGCTCTCAACATAGTAGCTTCGCTGCAGAAGGCAAGTCAGATTCCACATGGAGATAAATAATGGACACACCTTTGTAAGTTCTTGGTTTCAATTATAAGTATTCTTTAGAGTTTTAATGCTTCAAGCCACTAATTTAGTGTAATCTAATTATTGTAGCAAGCGGAGGAGGGCGATAGGCTCAGCAATCTGCCTGACGATATTTTGTTGGATATCTTGGCGAGACTCAACATTAGTCCGGTTGCAAAGACAAGCGCCCTGTCAACGCGGTGGAGGCACCTACCTTGGCAGTTAACTAAGCTGGATTTGGATGTTGCAGAATTCCTACATGCCCGTGTTCAATAGCATAACGACTGTGCACATGGATCAAGCTATGTCAGCTCTCACCAAAGCAGCTACGAGTTTGCTATCTGTGCCACAGAGAGATACCTCCATCAGAAACCTAGGCCTTAAACTCTACATGATGGACAGCTACTCAAGCAATATAGGATCAGTATTAAGTCAAGCAATTGAAGCTGGGATAGTAAAAGAATTGGACCTTGCTGTTTTGCACGAGAAGAGACATATAGATTGCAATGATGATGATATGCTTCATCAAGCCAGAGCTGTGAAGGTCTTTGCTGGTGTTTTTCCTCGTGTGATTCATTGCATCACAAGGCTCTCTCTGTACAATGTGCGCCTTGATGGAGACATTCATCATATTCTTTTCGACTGCTGCACTCAGTTGGACTATCTAAGTCTCGAGCATTGCGATGATGGGAGCCGTGCTGTATGGAAGATAAATGCGCCAAACTCGAAGCTCCGGCATTTGGAGCTTGCAGTGTGCTTCTTTGGGAGGCTCGATTTAGTCTGCCTCCCAAAACTCGAGTATATTTACTGGGAAATTTGGTTCACTCCTTATGCCCCCTTGTCATTCAGCTCAGTCCCAAGCCTTAGGGAATTACGTCTCTCATGTCCTGCCCAATCTGACTTCCAAGGCTTCAAGTTAAGCAAAGTTTTACAAGGTGTCCCGAACTTGCATACTTTGACAATAGATTTCCAAGGAGAAAAGGTAATTGCATAATCATTTGTTATGGTCTGCTTTTATTATTGGTACAACTGTAAGTTGCAGCATGTTATTCAGAACGAGGATCTAGCACTAAAATGCTGTGATAGTTTCAGCTGGCTCAGTTCAACCACTTAGGTGTATTTACCTTCAATTTAAAAATGAAAAAACCTGTGAGGTGATCAAGTGTGCAACCACACCCTCCTAAATTTTGGTTTAACCCCTCTTTTGCTTGTAATTGCCCGCAAGGATTTTATTATTTAGGAGTAATCTTGTTTGTGCAATGGATTCATATATATTTGGCAATCACTCACGTGCTTCATTTCTGCCTTTTGTTTTTTCAGTTATGGATGCAACCTGAACAAAAACAGATCTGCCCTGCATTCAACAATCTAAAGAAGTTATCTATTCTTTGCATTCATGTTGAATTTGACCTGTTATGGACTATAATCCTCCTTGAAGCTGCACCATCCGTTGAGCTCCTTTGTATTGATGTAAGTTTCCTTTTTTTTTTTAATAGAGCGCAACAATAGCATGACAGTAACTGCAACTGGACTATCATTATGTGCACAAATTAACATAACCAAATGCTCATACTAAATGTAGACCTGGGAACATGTATGCTTGGTAAACAAAGAGGATGAAGATGGAAGAAAGCTTGTTTATGGAGAAACAACACATCCTTCATGGGAGATATCTGAGTTCACTGGCACCAGAAATTGGCAATTGAAAGAACTCCAGTTCACTGGCTTTAGGCCACTCAAGCAACAATTGGTCTTTTTAAAGGCCATCATGGAGCAAGCTCGCAACCTGCAGACTGTTATTCTGAAAGAGGAAGAGCCATGCGAGGACTGTGAGGCGATAGGCACGCCTCTTTCTTGTATAAAAGATTATGACTTTCCAAAGTCGACGGATGAGCAAGACAATGTAGTTGAGCAGCTCAGAGAGAAGATTTCTTCGGATTCGCAAATAATTTTCCTGTGTTTGTAACATCCCCTTCCCAAATTATTTTCCTATAGTTTTGGAAAATGAATATATCATATGTACATCCCGGATAATTTGTATTACTGTGCCCTATACTCCCCGTATACTTGCTACTTGCAACGGAGGAGTTGTTTGGCACTGAATAAATATAGTACCCCTCATATATCTGGAATTTCTTATTTAGCTTCATCCTGATATCCAAATACGTGTGGACTGTGGAGTAGTTCAATGCCACACGTATTGGTAGCATTAAGAACCATCGTAAATCTAACCAAAGATAGTAACAGATAAAAATATATGGTTTCATCCAAATCCATAATTACGTTTATATGTTGCCAATGGATCTCTCTCTAGTACTTTTCATCGGCAAACATAAAATGCCTACCAACAAAATTATCTAAAGAAAATAGACGGTGTACTACGGCCTTCTTTGTTTAGGCTTATAAGCTAACTTATAAGCCGAAAAGTCTAATCCTAAACAAACAAGCGGCTTTTTCGTTTGACTTTTTTAAGTCATAAGCCACTCTAACACTACCTAAAGCTAAGTCGGAGAAGCTTTTTTTGGTTTATGTGAGGTAGATGCATAACTCCACCATTAAACTTAGGACATTAAGGCCCTCTTTGTTTAGGCGTAGGCTTATTGGCTTAGGCTTTTAAGTCAGCTTATTGGCTTATATGATTTATAAGGTGGTGGAATTAATGTCCTAATTTTAGTGGTGGAGTCATATATATATACCTCACATGAGCAAAAAAGTTTCTTCAACCTAGCTTTTGGCTTAGGGCAAAGCCCTAGCAGTATTCTTGGTAAAAAAATACTGTTAGAGTGGCTTATGGTTTCAAAAAAAGCCAACTGAAAAAGGCTTGTTTGTTTAGATTTAGAATTTTCGGCTTATAAGTTGGCTTATAAACCTAAACAAAGAGGACCTAAATCCACCGGCTTATAAATAATATAAGCCAATAAGCTGACTTAAAAATCTAAGCAAATAAGCCTAAGCCTAACAAAGGGGCCGGCACATACCACTAGGAATGGGCTGGGCAGTCCGGCTAGTTGGGGTGGGCAGAAAAAAACCGAACCGAAAAAATCGAAACCGAGAAATTCGGTACTAGACAACGAAAGACTATAGTTTGTTCGGTCGATTCGGTTAGTCTCTTCGGCTAACCGAATAGACCGAATTAACAAAAAAATGTCTAAATGCAACATACAATCCACTAAATTCAATAGGATTAAACTCTAGTTTTCACATCCATGCTTTTAGGCATGCAACCTAATAAGAGTCTTTACTCATACGTGGTTAAGAATTTTTTTTTCCTTTTTTGTGTTGAAAATTTCCACTATTGTTTGCATGTACGAAAATATTGTTGAATTTCGGTTAGAAACGAGGCCGAGATCGAATTTGTCGGTACTGACATTTTTTGCGCTGAAATTCGGTCTTCACTTTTTAAACACCGGAATTTTACGGATCGATTTAATCTAGAAGTAAGTTAACCATTTATTTAATCTGCTAGAAGTGGATTTACGGATCGATTCACTTACACAGTGTATGTCTCATTTGGTTTAGAAGGGGATTGAAGAGTATTGAAGGGACATGGAAAGAGGAAAAAAGGCCGAGCCCACGCTACGGAAAACCCCACAAGTTGAGCCCGTGGGTCGGTGACGTCCCACATCATCTTGTCACGGCCTTTCTCGTGGGTGCGCCCAGATGCGAATTCTCCTCCCCATTCCGCGTCTTCCCCGACGCTCTAACGCCGCCGCCTGATCTCCTGCCCCGATGCACCGCCTCATCTCTTCTCCCTCTTTCATGGCATCTGCAGCGGCTAGCTGGTGCTGGTGGTCACCATTGCTTGCTCGAGGAGGACCTGTCCGTCGTGTTTCCCGGTGTGTTTTCTTGTGCTGATGCTAAAGTCTGCGATTTCAGGGTTAAAAAAAAATAGAAATCGCGATTATCGATTTCATTCAGGGTTAGATCATAATTCACGATTCCAATCCTGACTGATGGTATCATCTTATTTATTTTGGATGTTGATATTGGGTTTTTCATTCTCTTTAACGATAGGTTTCCTTGGGAACCTCGGAACATGACCACCATCAGTCGAGTAAAAGGGGACGAGTCTGGTAAACCATACAGGCGGCTTCCATCCCAGGAGAAGAAGCATACTGCGATCACTCAAGGTATGAAAACCATTGACACCAGGGGCACAATCTTGGAGGCTAGAGCTGGAGATGAGAAAAGTAATAGAGATGCGGCGTCCTCAGAGGTTTCATACATCAAATACGATGTACTGGGGCAAAGTGCGAAGCAGGATGGCTGTGATGAGGATGATCGAAGGAGTGAAACGGAGGAACATGTTGAGGAGGACGAAGTTCTTGATCCTGAAGAATATACTGTGAACAATATACTTCCGAAAAGTAGACACCGTGATGGCTCTATATATATGGACATCATGGATACACCGTGGAAAAGGGAGTTTCATATTGCAGACCGTAATGAGAGTAAGCTATCTTTTCTCTATCTTTATTTGCTATAGTATTTTTTATTAGAGATAATTTGTTTCCTTGAACATAGCGAATCTCTTTCCATATCTATAAATATTTTATTGCGATCCTAGAGATCATTGTATATGTGGTGCTATGCAGCACTGCCATAATTTTACCCGCCTTACACTCTTTTCAGCTATGAGATAATTGTACTGGAGGTCCTTAAACGTGGATGAGAGTAACACTTCCACCCCAAGCCTTGTACTTTACTTTTACTGGCCCTTCAGCTTAGCACCATTTGCACACATAGCAATCTGCGCCACAGCCTGATACAAACTGTCAGTAATACAAGTTTTCCAAGCATGCAAGGAGCAACAACAAGCAATAACAGAAAGTACTCAGGCAGTTCACATACTATATATAAGAGTAAAATACATGGCCGGTCCTTAAAGTTAAGCGTGGGTGTCACTTAGGTTCATAATCTTGTAAATTGCACATCTAGGTCCACCATCTTGTTTAAGTGACTCATTGAGGTCCAAACCTCACTTGACCGGCTCTGACCGCCGACGTGGCACGCCACACAAGCACCAATTTTGCAAACAAACCCCTCCGCAACAGTAGTGTCATGGACAACACAAAAATCCCCAAATCCTCCTCCTCCGCGCGCGCTCGCCACCGGCCACCCCCCTCCTCATCGCGCACCACGGCTACAGGCGACGGACGGCGGCGTCACGACAACGCCGGGATCTGTAACATCGCGGCGGCGACGAGATCCTACTGCCGCACCGCCCCTCACCAGCTCACCAGCACAGCGGCATTGAGAATGGCGATGGAGGAGTGGAGGACGACGACGAGGACGACGCTCGTGCGCTGGCGGCGGCGGTGGCTGAGGCGGAGGTTGCTCTGGCGGCAGTCGGCAGAGCGGAGGAGGAGGTAGCGCGAGCGCCCGGCGGGGGAGGCAGGGCTCGCTCGGGTGCCGGGTGCGCGCATGTGCAGCCAGCAGCGGAGGCGGAGGCAAAGGCGGGTAGCCATGCGCGGGGGCGGGCCGGCAGTCGGCGCGCACAGTGGTGGCCATGGCGGAGAGGCGGAAGTGTCGGCGAGGTGGGCGTGGCGGAGAGGCGCACCAACCAGCGCACGTCGCTGGCGGCAACGGCGGCCACCGGATCTCCCTGCCACCGACGCCTCCTCTCGCGCCGCCCGCCACCGACGCCTCCTCTCCCACCCCACCGACGCCTCCTCTCTCGCCACTCGCCACCGACGCCTCCTCTCCCGCCCGCCACCGACTCCTCTTCTCTCGCCGCCCGCCACCAACGCCATCCTCCGCACCCCCAGGTTGAAGACGACAACGACGAGCTCGGCGCGGTGGCAACGATGGAGTCTGGGAGCCTCAGAGCGGAAGGGCGGAGTCAGCGACACCGCGTGGGAGGGCACCAGGGCCGTCCCGTGATCCACCGTCCGCCGTCCGCCGCCCGCCCCTCCGCATTGCCGTTCGCCGCTCGCCCCCGACGCCTCGCCGTGCGCACCTGCTGACCTGCGTCCGTGAGAGAGAGAGAGAGAGAGAGAGAGAGAGAGATTTAGGATGAGGGGATGCAAAATAGGGGCAAAATGCAAATGTGTTGCCACGCTGGACCACCACGTAAGCCAGTCAACCCGGTCAGAGGTCCTTTGGACCTCAATGAGTCACTTAAACAAGATGGTGGACCTAGATATGCAATTTACAAGATTATGGGCCTAAGTGATACCCGCGCTCACTTTAAGGACCGGCCGTGTATTTTACTCTATATATAACCTAAAGGACTACTAGGTGCTCAAGGGGCCAACCAAACATTCAAATGCCCCTGTTTAACATGAGTGAGTTGCCAGTTTCCAAAATGTAGACCACTTCCCAAAACATGTATTACTACTTAGCTAGCAAAATTGTACGTGGTTTTCTGTAGAGGTAAAAGGCTGGTACAGGAAACAATATACCTGTTTTTCTGTAGAGGTAGTCTGCCCTTGAGTTTTTTTTTCTTGTAGTTGATACTAGGATAGATGTTGCTCTCCTAGTAAAAAGAACATAGGTTTTTCTACTTTGTAGATGAAAAGGAAAAAAAATTCCAATAAGGCCATATAATCATCAAATATCACATGTACTTTTCAAATGTCAAGTGTTTGTTCACTGTATTAATTTCCAGTTACAAACTTACATTATGACTTTACTTTTTTTGAAGCTCGGTTGGAGGCAATGAAGTTTTCGAATCCCACAGATTGTGTCATTCGCAGAAATGGAACTTGCATGTCACATTATCATCGCTGCATGCTGCAAATTTTATCATTGGAGTTGGCTAAAATTACACTGTATGATGGTTCAATAGAGTTGTATGGATACATAGCTGTGCGGGATGATCTGGATCCGTTGCATAATTATATCGTCAATTGTAGCAGGGATGATCCCATCATTGTGGAGCAGGTACACATCCATATTCGTCTAGAAATATTCCAAGGAATAAGTCTATCTGACACCCTTTAATATTGAGGTTTGCCCACTTAGCCCCCTCAAGTATAGAACCACCTTGGGGCTGTTTTGGTGGTGGTTTCACCCACATGGCTTGTTATATTGACTATGCCATTTGGGCAAACCAGCACCGAAACCGCACCAAGAGAATCATTTAGGTGGTAGATCTAAATGTAATGGGAAAAAAAATTGGTTGAGGGGTGGGGGGGTTATGAACCTTGATACTTGATGGGGTCGAGTGGTCTTATTTCTTATTTCGAATTACATTACTCATTTCATAATGTAAGGCATACTAAAACTGCTATTCTCTTTTACATCATTAAAGTTGGGGTAGATTGTGAATGTTTTATCAACCTCTTGAATTATTTAGTATATATACAAAAAAAAATAAGTTTGATCTCTTGATTTCTGTAATAACTAGAAATAGGATTAGTTTATTGTTGTTGTTCCATGGATATATATTGTTTTATAGCTCCCATGTGATATTTTGCTGCAAAAAAATGTTTCATGTGATTAATCTGTCGAAAAGTAGCAGATTGTACAATACTTTGGATTGTATAAGCCACTACTACCTTCATCCAAGGTGTATTTTGATTTGGAAAATTCATACTTCATGAGTTTTGGCAAAAATTCGTCAAATTATTGGTACTCGAATTACTTTTAAGATGTTAATTTTATTGCAATTGGCGATATATTGATAGAGGAATTAAAGGTCAAAATCTACTTTTGAAGAATTTCACCTTCCAAAACGCAGCTTACGTAGGGAGTGTTATCTATATTATGAAATGATGATTTACTATGAGAACAGATTTAAATTATGAAACTAAGGAACACATGTATTCCAAAGAAAAATCATGTTAAATAGTTTTGGACACTTTGTTGCTGCTTAGTACCCTACATAAATTGTTTTTTTTCTTTTGTTTGATACATGATGAAGATCTTGGTAGTTATAAAATATTCCTTTTAAGTAAATGTTGTTACAAGTGAAACAACATAAGCAAGCATCCCCTTTAGATATTTCTTACTTTTATAAGAAGAGCAACTAAATAAAATAATTTTGTAGGGTTCGCTCATCAACATAGAAGGCCCTAAGCGGGGAATAGACATGAGGGACTATGCTCTAATTGAATATGACATGAGGATCAAGACAGGAGAACAAGAAAAAGATGACCTACAGCTAATTGATGGTGCATCAATGATAGGCCCTGCAGGCCTATGGAATCGGCCAGATACAATTTGCATCCCTGGCGATTACGGTGCAGTTGACATAACTTTATCACGTTTTTATTGTTCAGCTGAGGCCACCGTAGAGATTCTTATATCAGAAGTGCAAAGCAGTTTCAATTTGTTGCTCGGTTGTTTAACCAGTGACTTGGATAAGGAAATTCGTCTCTTTGATGGTGTCATCAGTGAGTCACGTGATTTAAAGAGGTCGGTGGTTGCTGTAATGAGGGATTCTTTCATAGATTTGAAGTTCAAAGTGGGCGCGTTTCCATCCAGTTTCGACCAGCATTATGTTTCCTTCAAGGAGAAAATCCATGGCTATGATACTCAAGAAATAAAGACTGATTTTGCGTTAATCTCAGTAAAGGTGATTTGGTCGACTTTGCTGCCGGACTAAAGTGATAACTCTTCTGTTTTATCGAGTGGGCCAAGAGGGACTAAAAACCTGTGGCTTACTAAACTTGATAGTAAAGTATTGTAATAAGTCGGTCATTGTAATCTCTCCGTCTCTGGTGTGTTTAGTTCCTGAAAAAAGTTGAAATTTTGAAAAAAGTTGGAAGTTTGGAAAAAAAGTTGGAAGTTTATGTGTGTAGGAAAGTTTTTGATGTGATATGATGTGATAGAAAGTTAGGAATAGAGGGGAAACTAAACACGGCCAAAGATAATATAAGTATTCTGGAGAGAGTCGACATTCGTACGGCTACAGAGATAACCTACCTTGGCAGTTAACTGAACTGGACATGGATGTCACAGAATTCCTACATGCACAGGGCTCCAATAGCTTAACGACCAAGCAAATCGTTGAAGCTATGTCATATCTAACCAGAGCAGCTAAGAGTTTGCTGACTGCGCCCCAGAGAGAAATCTCCATCAGAAGCTTCTGCCTTAAGCTCTACTTGATGGAAAATTACTCAAGCAATATAGGGTTGCTATTAAGGCCTTATTTAGTTGGGGAAAAGAAAATTTTTGGGTGTCACATCGGATGTTTGATCGAACGTCGGAAGGGGTTTTCGGACACGAATGAAAAAACTAATTTCATAACTCGCCTGAAAACCGCGAGACAATCTTTTGAGCCTAATTAAGCTGTCATTAGCACATGTGGATTACTGTAGCACTTATGGCTAATCATGGACTAGTTAGTCTTAAAGGATTCGTCTCGCGATTTCCCCTAACTGTGCAATTAGTTTTTGTTTTTATCTATATTTAATGCTTCATGCATATGTCTAAAGATTAAATGTGATGTTTTTTGGAAAAAGTTTTTGGAAACTAAACTAGGCCTAACTGAAACGATTGATGGTGGAATAGTAAAAGATTTGGACCCTGCTATTTTGAACGAGAAGGAACCTGAAGATTGCGATGACAAAGATATGTTTTGTCAGGCCAGTACAATGCTGTACAACGTGTATCTTCACCGAGACATTCATCATATTCTGTTTTGACTGTTGCACTCAGCTGGACTCTGTAAGGCTTAGAAATTGTGATGCTGGGGCCAATGCTGTATGGAAAATAGATGCGCCAAACTCGAAACTCCGACATTTTGGAGCTTTCTTTGTGCAGCTTTTGGAGACTCGAGTTAGCCTGCCTCCCAAAGCTTGAGGAGGTCCATTGGGAGATTTGGTTCTGCTCCTATGCCCCCCATGTCATTCGGCTTCGTCCCAAGCCTCAGGGAACTATTTCTTGCATGTGGTGCCCAATTGGGCTTCGAAGGCTTCAAGTTAAGCGAAGTTTTACAAGGCACCAGAGATTTGCATACTTTGACAATAGATTTCCAAGGAGAAAAGGTAATTGAATATGTCATTTTGATGAATCATTATTATTTTTTTATACTATAACTGCTACAGTGAGTACATGCTTTTCATTACTATGAATCTGTTAATTCAGTTGTGTTGGACTTTTGCACAAGTCATGAGGATCTAGCAGTAGAATGCTGTCATAGTTTCAGTTGGTTCAGTTCTAGTACTACTTAGGTGCATTCACCTTCAGTTTTTATTTTAATAAAGAAACAACCTACTTAGGAGCATGCATTCTTCATTAAGAAGAAGAAAGACATCTGAATTTGAGTTAAAAGGACACCAACCTAGGTGGTGTGCTGTGCATCTACACCTCTCAGTTTTGGTTTTAATTCCTCTTCACTCAAGACTTGTAATTGTCCAGAAGGATTTTATTATTAGGAACAAACTGAGACTAACCCTTGTTTGTGCAATCATTTAAACTCATCGGTGTGCTTTGTTTCTGTTTTTTTTTCTCTTTTCAGCTTTGGGTACAACCTGAACAAAAATAATTCTGCCCTGCATTCAACAATCTAAAGACTTTATCTATTCTTTGTGTTTATGTTGAATTTGACCTGTTATGGGCTTTAAACCTCCTTGAAGCTGCGCCATCCGTTGAGCTACTTTTCATTGATGTAAGTTTTCCTTTCGTTTTTTCAAAATGTAACAACATGACAGTAAATGTAGCTGGAAATTCTCACTATTTGCAAAAGATTTACACAAACCAATTTCTCACACTAAATGCAGACCTGGGAACATATATGCTTGGTGGACCAAATGGATGAAGAGGGAAGAAAGGATATGTATGGAGAAAGAACACATCCTTCATGGGAGATATCCGAGTTTACTGGCACCAGAAAATGGCGATTGAAAAAACTCCAGTTTGCCGGCTTTAGGCCACTCAAGCAACAGCTGGTATTTTTAAAAGCCATCATGGATCTTAGGGACAATATTTCATCGCCATCTCAGATAATTTTCCTGTGAATCAGTAGAATTTGTGTTCTATAGCCGCTTCAGAGTTCTATATGTAAAAATTTTACTGTGCAGCAATGATCAGCTCTTGCATGTTAATATTATAATTTAATTTTGAGTAAATTGTATGCGATCTAGTGCAAAAAAATTGAAAAATGAGCAATACCAGTACAAAAACTTGTTCGCTTTGATAAGCACATCTACAAAGCATGCAAGTCATTGTTCAACTGCATTGGTTCTCCAATGATCACAAGCTGAATACACACCGGCAGCCAACTGCCAACCTAAATATCCAAAGACATACTTCAAATGCATACACTTCTTTTGAACACATTGCGTAAGGACCATTATATATTGTAGTCAAAGGTTTAAGAAAAAACAGTCAAAAGAATACGTTCCGATCCATATCCTCATAGCAAATACTAGCAAGTTGTCAATGAGACAAAGTTCAATTCAAATATGGACGATCCAAAAAAGGATTACATCAAAAGTAAGGTACACTCTCTGCAGTATGATCAAATCTCTCAAATCATCAGCAAACATACAATGCCTACCAACAAAAGAATCAGTTGGTTGAAGGGATGAACTGAAGGAGCCCAGTTGGAGCCAGGGGGAGCAGGGGAGTAATCACCTGAACCCGAGCTCGTGCTGAGGACCACGACCACCCAATCTCCCTCATTCGCGATCCCAACACCAGAGAACTTGGTGTCATTCAGATACTGGTTGTACTGTGACTTGGTGTAGTTGGTCAGAACCACATCAGGTACAAGTCCGGGAACACAGGCCGGCATCACCTGACCGTCTCCGGTCACCGACGCGTTGAGATGGCAATGGTCGAGGTACTTTGGGTAGTCGGGGAACTGCTGCTCGGTGCCAGGGACAGTGTTTGCTCCGGTGGTGTTGGTGCAAGGTTGGTCTTTGAATTGCTGTGCTAGCTGCTCAGCCAAGCAGGCAGCATTCTTGTTCTCGGATAGCGCAGGGACTTTGAGGGAAGCTCTGTAGCTGTTGATGCCCTTAAGAAGCTGTGAATCACTTCCTGGAAATGGGAAGCAGTGTCAAACAAACAATGTAAAACAATGATTGTATCTCCGAGTTTTCCTGATTTAACAGTGGAATAGTTTGCATGCGTATCAGATCTCGACCAGCAAAATGTAGAATTTTATCGTTCGATCTTCAGCAAATGATAATCGTAATGAGTACTGTTAACAAATGACAAGTCTATGAATAAATGCATCTCAATAAACTATGATACTTCATATGTCACCAAAAATTTTCATTTGAAAGAATTTGCATTCAAAACCATATGCATAAAACTGTGCCTTATGTACCTAGACACATCAACTCCAATACATAGCAATTGTGACTTAAGTTACTGAAAATTTCTCTTACCAGTCTACCACTGAGTCCTCCCCTAAAAAAAATAAAAAATAAAAAACTACCACTGAGTCCTAAACATCAGATCTTGCACATCAAAAGCTGGATTTGTACGAAAACAGCTTCCCAAACAAGATTTTAACTCAAAAGAGAGGACCAAGCAAACCTCGAAAGTGGCTCACAAATCATGACCATGTGACTAGTTACATCAAAATGTATCGAACACCAGTGACCAGATCTCTGACCAGCACAAATGCCCAGTGCAACCGCTTGAGCGTTTTCTAAGCAATCGAACAGAGACAAACTAATTCGTACGGATTGAAACAAGAATCATCTTCTGCAGACTCCCAGATCCCATGAACCAATTAAAACTCCCAGAGTAATTCTCAATTGAATTTGAGCAACAGGGCAGCTAAATCATTGCACTACTACACAGCAGCCAAGAACACGCACTCCAGCGAATCAGATCCAGACACACTACAACAAACAAATAATCAAAACAAAACTACAACAATTCTAACCATCGAAGCCCGAATCAGATTGCAGGAAGAGCAGCGAGAGCCAATAAGCCATTTTTACCATCAGATCTGGCGCAATGCAGCAAGGAGGAAGCGAGGACGAGGAAGCAGACGAGGGAGATCCTGGAATCCATTCTCGCCGACACAATTCCTCGCTGCTGCAGCGGTGTTACTGTTGCCTCGGCCGGGGAGGAAGAAGAGTGAGGTGCGAGGCAGGCAAGAAGTAGGAGAGGAGTGAGGAGGAAGGAGGCGAGTTGCTGTCACCAACCACTTCTTTTTAATTTTACTCTTTATTGAATCTTGATTAATCTTTACTCTTCCTTCCGGTCTGTCCTAAAAACTTTTTAGTAAAAAGTGGTGATAAATGTTTTTATTAGGGTCCTTATTGTATATTTACACTGGCAAGATAATTCGATTACTTTTGTATCTTGTACCTTCTGGGCCATTTTTCACTGGCAAGTGGTAACTTTTTGGGTTACAGCCTAGCTTTAGCAGTTGTAGTTAATTTGCTTAAAAATTATTGTGGTCACATAACTTCAATAAATTCTGAAAGGAACTGTATAACAGTTTTTATTTATTATATATCCAAGTCACCTTCATTACATTTTTTATATATTTATAAATAAATAGTGCCTAAAGAAGGTCTAGAAATAGTTTTGTTCCTCATGTGAAAAATAATTATCCCAAGGAGGCATTAGATGCTTTAGTAGTCATAAATTTCCCTGTATAAAATCACGGAAAAATTGTGAATGATGCATAAATAACGGTAATGATGCATGCGCTGAGTACATTTTATTTATTTATACATACAGGTCGATATTCATATGAAGGAAATACAAATACAATAATGTAGATTCTGAGAAAAAAATAGCCCCTTATTTCACCTGACTATAACTCTATAAGTTATAACACTTATTAGCGATAATATATATATATATATATATATATATATATATATATTCTTAACGATTTAAAAGGTAGTATTGAAAAATAAACTACGATGAAAAATATCAAAATCAATTTAAAATTAAATTTTAAAATTTAATTTTTGGTTATGGCTACGAGCTATTTGTGTTTTAAGTTAATACATGTTTATGGCATGGTGGTCGTATAGTACTCCCTCCGTCCCAAAAATACTTAATGAGAAGTGGCAATGAATCTGGACTACCCTTTATTCAGATTCGTTGTTCTAGTAGGGGTCACATCCCCTCGCTTGAGTTTTTTTCGGACGAAGAGAGTATGACCCTGTTTAGATTCCAATTTTTTTCTTCAAACTTTCAACTTTTTTCGTCACATCGAACTTTCCTACATGCACAAACTTCCAACTTTTCTGTCACATCGTTTCAATTTCTTCAAACTTCAAATTTTAGCGTGGAACTAAACACAACCTATATTTGCATGGGCCCACCCCCATTATATTCTCTGTGCTTATAAAACAAACTTCATATACTCTACGAAACCCCAAGCTGTCGGTGTTTCTCAAGTAGTTGCTACAACGTGATCATCTGAGATGCGGCCACAAATAACAAATTTATTCTTATCAGGAAAAGAAAAAAGAAGCATTAGTTGAATTAAGCCATGGACAACGTGAAACAAATAAAAGAAGAAAGGTGCTTGGTCGATGCTTTTCATCATCAAATAATTAATTTCGCTGCGTGTGCGTCTTCTCCGGTTGGTCCTGCACTGACGTTAAAAAGGTTGGTGTAGATGATGATGATCTGTGCAGCGAGCGAGCGAACGGCGGGACAGAGAGACAGCTCACCGTGTGGCGACGGCGATGGTGGAACCGACACAGCGTACGCCAACACTCAACACGACGCGGCGGTGGGTAATACGCAGCGCCAGTGCACTACGTACGTACCTTACCTCATTGTTTGCTAAATTTTAATTTCAGAATTGATTTTAAAATTTTTTTTAATGTAGTTTTAAAATATTAGTTTCCTGACCACATATTTACCCCTATATTATAACTTATAATCAGCTCTTAATAACTAACCAATGGAAGAGTGAATCACTGTGCAGTCGCAGTTGAGTCACTTACACGGGACATTTAAACTATTTGCCACCTTTAATATGTGATGTTTAATAATTTATTACTCACAATCTATGACGTGCCCTTTTACATATCTACAAGTATGTAGTAAATTGTTAAATGTCCACTTACATATAAGCCCCGCTCTAACTTTTGTGCAGTTTTCGACATTTAAACCCTACTTTGGTATGACCTTCCTGTGAATATTATAACTGTAAACTGTGTATCTCTATAACTGTGTACAAGGAAGCCTCACCCAACAATGGAGTTGTGGTTCATTTTAGCAATGAAGGGCTTTTAGTACTTCCAATTCTAACGCAACATATTGAACGCACTTAACTGTATGAATATATCGGACGCACTCCTACATCCCGCTGCGATGCAAGTCGACCACGGATTCACGACCCAGAGATCCTTTTAACCCCTGACTACAATTTTTTGCCAAGATTTTCCTGACTCGTATTTGCATACACTCGAAAAACAATCGCACTGGTTCCAAGGCTAAACATCTGCATTCATGCTCTGAAACTAAATCTCTTTATAAATATCAAATAGAGCACTAATACGAGTAAAGCTAAAAGCCGATATTTCTTATCTACATGATGAGACTACGACTAGTTCACGGTTGTTGCCAAATAAGGTTAATATTTACATCACCTACGAGCAATCTCGGTCAGGCTACAAAAGGCTATGGTAAATATTTGGCCAGGCGACAATAGGCTGAGTTTGTTTTCACTTTTCAGAACCACGGGTGCCATGTCGGATCCATCATGCACAGGTTCCTCGAAGATAATGCCGCTTCCACGAGATCCGTGACGCCTCTTTGGACCGACTGAGGTGGCTCAGATGAATTCTCCTCCTGAAATAGGGAGAGAAAATGCTCCCAGATGTGAATATAAGAGCAGGTACAATAGCAGGCTATAAGCTAGCTATAAACATATTTTAAAGAGATAAAGGAAGAGAGAAGAGCAGCGGGCTACAGATCTGTAGCCAACTGCAGCAGACTCCCAAGAAGTAATGTGTGTATGACAGATAGGATCAGGTATTAATAGTATAGTAAGCAACTAATGTATGAATTGGGTATTACATTGGCTATAGATAATTTGGAGCTAGCAATTGGCTATACTATTAAACTTGCTCTAACTTGAATGACTTGATAATGAATTTGGACTTGCTAATGTTACTATCCAAAATGGTTTTCCAGTTGATTGAAGATAGCAATCCTAAAACATAGTACTAACTGATAGTAGGTGCGCAACAAGGTGAAATCAGTAGGGAATATAGTGCAGTATTGGAGCATTGCTATCATGTGAAATTGTCTAACTAGGAACAAGCGAGTGAAACACCTCGGCTTGCTGAATATTTCACTTTGTGCATAAGTGGCCTCTCCAAATAACAATAACTAAGTAAAGAAAGGATTAGCAGTGATAGCATTATCATTTTAAAAGTTAACGGCCAGCTAGGGAAATAAGCATGACTGAAATCGGAAAAAATGATATATCCAGAGAAACAAAAATCAAGTTTAAAGAAATAGTTTACCTCATCAGCAAGATAATGTGGTGATATTAATTTGATACGGGTAATGACATGCTCCACATTGTTTATCACCTTTTGCTGGAAATCCAACGGGTTAATCATTCCAGCAGCAACTGGAACAGAAGGAATGCCAAGTGGCCTCCTCCATGACCAAGATAACAGTTCATCACGGAAAAACATAGCCAAATGGTGCCATATATGCTGGCTTTGCTGAAAATCACAAAGAAAACAATCCGATTACGTAGGAAAAATAGAAAGATGAACCACAAGGGACAATCCTAATATTAACCAAGATGGAAAACAATTAACAGTAGGAGTACTATCATTAGCGCATCCTACTATAATTCACTCTTTAAAGAATGATACTCACTTTTGGTGAAACCACAGACTGGGCAGCAGAACACATGGCAGACACAATGAGACCTTCAACACCGAAATTTGAGAAGAAAGCTTGCATATTGCGTGTCAGCCTAAAGGGAACTAGCTCATTGAACTCAATCATTCCATTTGGATCATAAGCTGCAGATAAGCAAATGTGAGTAATAATAATTTCACGTGCCTTATTTACAATTACTGGTAATAATCAAGAAGAGTACCTGGATGGAAATCATTCTGGAAGATCTTGCCAGTATTTTTAGCAAATAATATTTTGTTAGGAGCCCTACCACCAATCTGCAACATGTACGACATGAAACAGGACAGAGCCACTTGGATTGCAAACTGTTTCTTGAAGGTCCAGAGGTGATTCCCAGTTGGTAGAATCTTATGCATGTATTGAGAGAAGATATTATCATTAACGATATTTTTAGTAATTTCATTATAGGCTTGCAAGCGTAATTCCACCACTGCTTCAGGGGACACCTGCCCTGAGATGGCTTGATTTAGCTGTTCTTTGAAAATTGTAATAGGTGAATCAGCTTCTCTATTATGTCGGGCACAGTTAATTTCATACACCTCCAGGAAAGTGCTGTACATCAAATCATCCTCTACCATCCGAACCTGGATCAAGGGAAATTAAACATAAGGCCAGGATATTACCTTGGAAGCTGAAATAAAACAGCTAAACATGATTATTATCAGGTATGGAAGAATGGAAGGTATTTCACCTGTGACCAAACAGGAATAATGATTGGGGTGTGAATAGCAAGATGGCGCTGCCTCGACTCTTTATGTTTGTCAAACATTTTGTTTAGTACACGGAATAGCTGCAGCATTCTCTCATCACTCCGGGCATTTGGAGTCAATGATGTCTGAACAATAAAATGGCGCTGTGAACCATCAGAGCCAATAAGTGTCAGACGTCGGAAGCTACTACCGTGCCTCCGGACAATAGGAATATCAGGTCCAACTCTGTCCAACTTGACAGTATGATCAGGTGCAACCTCCTGCAAAAGACAAGTAAAACTTAAAACTAGCACATAGAGAGGTGAGGAACCGTGCGAGAAGCATAAAACTTTCACAAGACTGGCTAACCATCCATATGGTAAGAGATAATGATGAGTGACATATTGACTTCAATACTGAGGATAAAAGGTAATCACTGTGACCAACCTGATCTGTGAAGTACTGCCCGGGAAGTTCTATATCAACAACATGGAAGTCCCTGAGAATTTTACTTTCTTCCTCTAGCTTTAAAATTGCAGGGAACCGATCCTCAACATTACTCTGAAGAACATTCTTCCAGTGCTTCAATCTCTCAGTGAGTTCAGCAAGTGTTGCTGGAAAAGTAGTAGCACTTTCTGGGTCAAGATCACGTTCAAAATCTTGCTTGTACTCCTTGACAAAATCAACATGCTTGTTAACAGCATCTTGTGAAAAGCAAGCTCGGCATACACCAGAAAGTTCCTTCTTGAGAGATTGTGGAACCTCGCCTGTAGTTGCAGTTGGATACTTGTAGCAGCGGTGAAGCAATGCATTAACCACAGCAAGAAGTCTTTCCTCGGGAAGAGTAACAAATCTTGATCCAATTTCAGACAGTAAAACCTGAAACCAGCAAAAATAAAAATATTAGCATACTTAGAAACACAAACAACGAAAGTTCTAGCACTAGATTGTTGTTTCTTCATGTAGATTTCTTCAAGATTCTGTAATCCCAACAATTCAAATCAAATAGTCCCTCCAGTCCCATTACAAACAATATTAGATTTGTTGTCTTGTTTGAAAATATAAGGCATACATTTAAATTTAGTGCAAGCCTTTCCCCCAAGTCTAAAAGTATCCCATCCTCTCTTGGACTCCTTTAAACATTTATGCTTGACAACCAACACATACCACCATTTTCGAAGCACTTAATGGAAGGGCAATAAAGTCATTCTCTTATGGATTCCTACTTCACTTTTTGTCCCTGGCCAAAATATGCCTTACTATAGGAACCAAAGGGCACTGAATATGCATGGAATTCTGTTCTCTTAAATGCCAGCTTTGCTACAAAATAAAATTCCTGGCAAGCATGCTAAAAATTTCTATTGAAAAAAAGGAATGGGCAAAGAAAGAAATGGCTTATTCTATACCATTGTCATACACGTTGGCCTGTATGTATGGTAAGACTCTAATTTAATAAAAAGGTAATGGCCGTAGTCATCTCCAATTTCCTAAAGGTTTATAAACCACTTTGTTATTACTTCTTACCTCAAGCTCATTGGCTAGATTGGTATGCTTGCTCCTAAGAGCTTCCATTATATCCTTTGCAGCATCAAATGCACTTGCTGCAGAAGTTACCCAGCCAAGTCCATTATTGCGTCTTGCTGGCATTTGCGAACCATCTGCACCAGTTGAACTCGGTTGACCTTGATCATGGCCAGCGCTTGTACCACCCTCAACATTAGATCTGTCTGACTCTTGTCCTTGGAGATTACCCCCATCATGAGAAACTGCCGCACCACCTGACTGGGTAGCTTGATGAACTTGGTTGTCAGAAGTCATGTTCCCACCCCCAAGATTAGATGTCCTCGCATTCCCTTCAGATAAGTTATTGGCAGCATTGTTTGCCAGCATAGCCTGCTGCATACGCTGCTGAGCTATTCTTCCCATTTCAGTTTTTGTAGCAACATCACGACGTTCCATCAAGTATGTCCGAAGCCAATAATACAATGCCTGCAAGAAAACCTCTCAGATATGCACATATACGAGACAAGAATATGCATCGTCAAGTTCAAGAAATCGATATGAAAAAATGACATCACAATCACCTGTGGATAAACTTGGGCTATTTTCAGCAAAACTAATTTGCAGTGTTGGACTTCACTTCTCTGTAATGATAGCAATAACTGAGGTATCCACGAAAGCCAAACCCAATGGGGCAACTGCTCAAGATATTTATCCAAAGCCCTTCCAGCAGGTTCATTTTGTGTATCGAAGCTCAGAAGGTAGAGAATTCGTGCAAGATGGCTCCTTGAGTTTGAAACTCCATATTTGATGCCTTGGAAGAAACAACTTACGGCATACTCAAGCCAAATCTCATCTTTTGTCTCCTTGAAAACCTGGCAACACACACACATCAGATCTGGATGATGAAGGGATATTATTAAGAGCATAAAGGATAACATGCATACCATATCGCAGTAATTCCCCCAGCTAATCCATGCTTTTGGCAAATGCTTAAAAAGTGTTATAGCATTTGAATAAGCAACATTTGCATTCTCGCAGTCATTCATTTTTAGCAGGAAGTCACCTCTCAGACGAAATATTTCTGCTTTGTTCTTCACAGGGAAAAATTCCAAATTGGTGTTATTGATTAAGTTAAGACCACTGACTAGTTCGCCTTTCATCTCTAAGTATGCCTTGGCTTGTTCACATATCTTCACAAATGCTTCCTGTAATCAGATTAGAATGCAAACAGGTAAATAAGATGATATTGAACGCACACTATGCAGTACTAAAAATTTGATCACAAAGGCAAGTCACCTGAACTTCCATGGTAGCATGACCATACATCTTATCGAGTATAGTTACACAAACGTCAGGAAGACCTTGTTTGCGAGCTATGTGAGCAAGCTTGTTCACATTCCAAGCTTTGTCTCGGTAACCAAGATGATGAAGTTGAGGATTTGTTTGGCCAAAATCTTTGAATGCGTCTATTACTGAATTGTACATCTCATTCCTCCACTGGAGGAGGTCATACCAAACAGTCATATTATCCCATTCATTAGGAGTTCGAAGTCTCCATGTCTCAAGAATATCCTTGAGGTCAGCAAAGGAGTTGTGATGATTGGAATTGGCACCAGAATTTCCTGAAGCTGGTTTGTTCCCATTTGCAATGTCAAGCAGAATTTTAGAGGATTCTTTCACTTCAACCAACTGCTGAAACTGCTGCAGCAGAGGCATTCGGGACTGCACAGACATTTCAGGTAACTGCCACCATTGTTCTAGTGCAAGTTCAACACCTTTGCTGACAAGGTTCTCAGCTTCACCAACACCATTAGTACCTTTGTCATGAAGAGTGAAAAATGATTGAATAAGGCGTAACTTTGGTGTCTCTTCTACCTGAGCTTTTGGAATAACATTCTCCTTCATATATGTCCAGTCAGGCGCCTTCCAAAGGCAGTCTAAGAGAATCTCGTAATTCTCCACACCTTTTCCAAAATCAGCCAATACTTCCCACTGACCTAATTGAGTGGCACAAGACAACCACTGTTCTTCCCAAAGACACATTTCAGCCTTAGGGACTGTGTTATTATATGTACCTTGAGTTGCTTTTATCATTGCCTGGTAAAAGAGATTTTGTGCCTGCTGCCAGTAACCGTGTTGGACAAGTGATAGCCCAGCTCTAGTTTCTGCTGTGATTGATCTTCTCTTCCATAATCCATATCTCATGTCATCCTCATTGAGAAGCCTGTATAATTCAGCCAGTGACTCTGAGCATTTGGCCTCATTCATATGCATCATATGGCTCTCGAGTAACGCAATCGAAGTATGCCATGCATTGCAGGTCTTTCCGATATATTTGATAAGCTCACTAGGCATGCGCGGTTGAGGATGGCTCAAGTGAAGACCTTCAAGGAGTGCCTGGGCTACATTAGGTCTGCATCCTTGCTGCCTCTTATGATAATCTTTTGACAGAAGCGCAATTATTGGCTTAGCAAGAGCAACTTGCTCCTCTTTGTGTAAGGTTACCCAAACAATTGGGAATACAAGAACCCACAAATGATATGCGACGTTGGGATCAGCAAATGCAAGTTCCCTCAATGGAGCCATGACATCTGCCACCTACATTATTAACAAAGAGTACATATGGGTTATCAGGTCAAAGATTTCATACAAGGAGATTTGTCATAAGGAACCAGGTTATTCCATTTCTCATGAGCAAAACTAACAAATTATCCATATGCAGCAGTAAAATGAAAAGGCAACAAACATATATGGTATGAGGCAGAAAATACTAGCAGCAAAGTAGTTTTGAGCACAGGTATTTACCACAAGCTTGCTTGCCTCATTTAAAAACTGAGCATGTCTTGTAGTCAGAGAATCAAACGATAAAGATGTACCATCCAAGCTTTCCTGAGCATCAGGAGCCTGTTGTGGCATAATCATGCGATCTGAAACTGGCCCAGATGTCATAAGTGCAGGAACTCGAGCAGAATTTGCAGCGAGTGTAATTGGCTCATTTTCAACTAATATTGCCAAAATAAGATCCAGGCCTTGCTTCAACCAGAAAACATCACTCACTGCTTCCCAGTCCTGGGTCTGTATTATAAACTGCAATCTAGCAAATAATGTTTTTCCGACATAGTCATGGTAAAGTTTGAAGAATCGCTTCCTCATTTCTGGGTCTTTAGCTCTAAGTCCAAGCATGTATTGCCTCTCCACCTTATGAAAATACTCTTGCCTCAAAGCCATTTGATACCTGCATAAAAAGACCGTCAGGAACACTACAAGATACTAATAAGAGCTTGCTGTATGTATGTACTTACTTAGCTGTATCTCCACAGAGTGAGTAAAGAAGTTGCAAATATTTTGCATCCCATTCTTCTTGTACAGATGGGGGAAAGCTTTTTCTGTCAACTACTGATAACTTCTGAAGATAAGCTATTATCTCCTTTGGATTAAGTGAACTGACAGAGCCAGTAGATGAAGCAAGTCTGTAGTCATCCTCAATCCAAGCTTTTATCATGTCCAGTATGCATAGAAGAACGCTAGGATCTGTGCCTTTTTCTGAAAGGAGTGCTTGAAGTATTTGGCCCATAGATCGCCTGAACTCAGAAGAGGCCATCACCCTCTCACTTATGAGTTTTAAGACGGTCTTCATGTTAGATATGACCATAGGGTCTACTGTGGGGCGTGAATTAACTGATGAATCCTGTTCAGGCCTCTGTCCCTGAGATTATGCCAGGTCAATGCCAAGGTAAATGGACCATCATGCCAAATGGAATCTTGCCAAAACATTTACTCATGGTGTTGATGATCAAATCACATAGTTAAACACTAACAAAAAAAACATCCTAGATGTATCTGTGGATTTTTCATCTTAAAAATAGTAAACAGTTCAAAATGATAACTTCACATAAGAACCTAACTTACCTATAGATACCAAGACAGAACACCAGGTTAATAATAATCAGCACAGTGAAAACTAGTCAACTATACGGATCAACAAAGTTAAATAATATAGAAATACTGTGCAAACATACTTGTCGAACATGGTTGCCAGCAGAAGATCCCATGTCACGTGCAAGACGTTGCAGGACTCGAAGAAGCAAACCTATGAACGGATCAATAAAATTCTTCTGTACTTCTGCGAGTGCGTTGAGGACAAACAGTGCAAAGCTTATGATAGAGTTAGCATTGCTAGGTTCAAGTGATATCTGGGGAGTGGTTACAGCAGCAAGATGCTTTTGAATGAGATCTTGAACTCTTTGGTACAACAACTTTATATCTTGTGGTGTTGTAGCTGCTTCAAGGGGAAACGCGCTGAATACCATCTTTAGCAATGAACAAAGAGACTTGCCAGCATCCAACATTTTGTTGTTGAAGCAAGGTTCCAGTATCTAAGGAAAAGAGATCCCAGAATGTATCAAAGAGTCAACGTAAGAAATATCTGCATTGATCTCCATAAAATACAAATATAGCAAAAAGACTAATCCAGAGAATAAGGTTCATTCAAGTAACTTACTTGAGAAATATGGTTGATGTTATTCCGGATGAAGAGGCGGGGTTGCTTTTCTAAGACTTTGTTCATAACATCTAGGCCCTGAGCAAGTGCTGTTGCAGGATCCTTGGACTGAGAAGGTGTCAAATTCCCAAGCAATTTCTCAAGATAATTAAATTTAACATTGGCATTTGGCCAGACTTCCAAAGCTTGAGTCAGTAGATCAAGAGCTTGCTTGTACATTGAGCTAGATTCCTTATCCTTTGGTTCAATCACCAGCGACACCTGTTCAATCAACAAAACTATATGAGTATTCAAGACCTCAGATCAAAAAAGTTCTGCTGAAGACACTAGTAAGGTGGCACAAAGTGATCAACATTCTCATTATATCAGAAAGGTTCACATGAGAGGATGGAACCACTAATAGGAACGCCTTGTCAATCCACTACTGCAATCAAATGTTACACTGTGCTTTGTCTCTTTTCAGGAGAAAAGGCAAGCCAGGCCGCATGCCTCAAAAGCAATCACAATGAATTAGGCAATGAGGCACCAACAACAAAAGCAAGTACCATCAGAATGTCCAGTATTAATTTTTTTTAAGAACATTATCATGAAATCTAATGAAGCAACTTGTAAAATTTAGAGCATAAAAGGTAAACATAAAAAGGATAATCACCCTTATAAGGAATGTAATGATCATCTCCTCCATAGCAGCGTTAGGTTTGTACTCCTCATCTGGTTGCCCGGAAGACCCAGGTGTCTCGATATTAGGTATTGATGCCCCCCCAGGCGACATCACGCAAAGGGGTTGCAACCCTGGTTCAACTTTCACCCTCTTACTCAAATCATCACCAAATGTGGGAACATCCGATGAGCGTTTTGGATCACCGCCAATAACAGGACTAAGCATATCACCAATTTGACTCGGGTTCTCACTTTCCTGCACAACTTTCATCTCACTTTGTCTCTGTCTTTCCCACGCCACCACCAGTCCAGCAAGTTCAATTGCCAGTCGTCTATTTTCTGCTGTTGTGTTGTATGGTAGTCCAAGACGGCTAAGGGAGTTGACCATCTGGGGAACAAAATGGGCTCTGCAACTGTAGAAGAGGTCTGCATGACGAACAATAAGCTGGAATATGTGAATCATGTTGGGAATTGAATGGCCTTCCTCCACAAGGATTTTCTTGGTGTATCTAATCCATATTGGCATGCGGCTGTCCCCTGGAGGGAGTCTTCTAGGAAGGGCAGGCATGAGGATGTCAAGAGCTTGCTTCACCAGCAGCTTATTTTCTGGCTGGCATGTCCGCAGTAGAGCAATAAAAACCTGGGGAAATAATTCATCATATTGGCTAGCTCGGTGCAATGACCTGGTTAAATGCACAATTACTCAGGAAGAATTTAATGTTATACTACCTGCAGAATAATCTTTTCAGGAGCTTGATAGGCCTCTAAGAAATGACACACGTTCACAAAAGCCCATTGCTTGCTGGAATTATCTTCACGTTTGAGATGGTTCCAACCGAACTTTATGAGTTCCTTTCGATGGTGAACAAGATCGCTCTGTAGATACTTCAGAAGTAATGTTGCAAGCTGAAGGAGTTCTATCCTCAAGGGTTCATCATATTCAGCACTGACCTAAAAATATATACATATAAAAAAGCATTGCTGTCATGGGGAAGTAACAAAGAGAAGGCTGACAGGTATTAAGGTAGAGTGGTTCACTTCCCACCTCTTCCGGAGGATCAAGAAGCTTGTCAACAATAGTTTTAATAATAGATGGATCAACAACTTCCCAACTTTGCCCATTTTGGAAAGAATGAGCTAGCATTGGAAGGATAAGTATCTGCATAGCAACGACTAAATGATCTTGTCCATAATGCTTTGACTGGAATATGTTCAGAAAGTGATTAAGAATAATTTTCTTCAAATTTGGTGCATAGCCTTCAGCAACCTATATGGAAAATGTAAAAATGGTAAGAAACAGAAAGAACTGGAGAGCGACACAAGTAACTGTCATGAATTAGAAAAAGAAATGGTGTCACCTCTATAACATAAAATTCCTTAAGAAAACTATAATCAATGCGGCTACGGTACAAGAATATTGATAGCATATCAAATAGCGCACCAACTTCCGTACGATCATGCCTTAGATAATTTAGGAAGCATTTTATGAGCCGCTTGCTTTCCATCACCTGTTCAGAAAGTAAGATTGTTAAGATCCAAAGGTCTAGACACTTGATTAGTGCAGTATGGAAAGATGCAAGGATGCTAAGAAACTTTAATAAAGCAATTTATTGAGATGTAAAGCACAGATAACATGTACGCATCATGTCAGCAAAACCTAAATCATTGAATTCAAAGAAATCAAGCGCATAAGAGAAAATAAGCACCCATACTACCGGACAGTGTTTGCCCATTGAACAGAACATCATAAAATCCAGAATGATAATCCTACAAGTAGCATGGCAGAGATAACAGTATATAACAGATAGTAGCAGTAGTAAACAAAGATGCCAAAATTTAAATATCATGATTCCCCGAAATAATTCTATATAAAGAACCAAGTATGCAACTTGTCCATCAACTCTAAATATCGCATTATGAATTTAACATGGCAATTAAACAGGTGAAAGAAGATAAAAATTACGTAATCGGAACAGGGTAGCAATAGAAATACATAAATCTACGTAATTGGAAGTAACCAATTAGGTTAACTATGGAACCCAGAAATCGATCACCGATCAAGTAAGTTATTCAGCTTGAGAACTACTATAATTTGTTACCCGGATAAAGGTCACTAGCAATTGAAGAGCAGCAACAAGAGACAATACAAAAACACAAATAAACGGGCAATTTACAAAGGCACCCAAAGAGAAAATGCAAAATGAGAAAAATAAAAGGTAAGTAGGAACATCAATGACTACCTGCGGTAAACTCAATTCCTGCTCATTTTGCAGGCGATCAATTCTTGAGGGTGATTTCCAAGCAAGCAACAAAGTGTCAAAGACAACCCGGTTGTTACAGAGCCATTCAGGCATCAATTTTACAAGGGTTGAAATAAGTTCCAGTCCATTAAAGTAACTGTCAGAACCAGTAGCCATGTTTGATGATGATTGGCCTGTAAAACCTTCAGTTATGGCACCAGTAAGTCCCTCATCCTTCACTGAGGAAGATTGATTACCAGCAGCTTCAGTTTGTGAATAGAACTGTGAAAAGGCGCTAGCAAGTATTTTTTGAGGCGATTTTGCAAGCTGGTCCCTTAACTCCCCAGTATCAGAGCAGATTATGTACATGAACCTGAAATTTTAAAAGGGAAGTATAATCAGTCTCTGGACATGTGTAGATCTGGGTGTTCACATGTTCATTAAAGTATAACTTTACAGAACAAGAAGAGCAAGCTAGTGTGCCACTTATACTACAGTATGCATCAAAAATAATAACAGCAGGGCTCAATAGCTAGTCTCATAAATCCCAAGGTATATGTTAAAAACATAACCAGAATAGCAGTAATGATCTAATACAGACTAAAAGGGAAGTACACTAATGTAAATGAACAGCATGTGAGGCTAACTGAACCTTTTTGTAAGTCTTGCACAAAAGTTTCACAAAGTTGCAGCTAAACAAATAAGACTAATTTTGGTGAAGTGCGTACCTTCTGAAATACTTTGGATGGCTTAATCGAGCAAGAAAATAGTCAACGGCCTCCACGGCATAGCGGTTCAAAAATTTTGCAAGTGGAGCACGATAAGGACTGTTGATTTCACTATAAAATTGATCTTCAGGAAGTGCCCTCTCTAAATCAATTACCAACGTAACAAGGTCATCCAAAAATTTGCTCGCCGCCGGGGGAAGAAGGTGAAAAAGCTCAATCATAGCTGCCCAAAAAAAATAGACATTAGTTATATAAACTCCTGACTCCAACCAAAGGCAACATACAAAGACGACAGCAATTGGTCATTTTGATGTCTGTAAACAAGAGAAAAATTGGACATTTTGAACCACTTTACAACAAGGCAAGACTTGATCCATTTCATATTATCTAGCTCCTATAAATATAAGTTGGAGGTGATGGTACATCCACCTAGATCTTTTTGCGAATGGATATGTGCATGCATATGTAAATCCACCTAGATCTTCTATGAAGCATTTCTACAGTAAAATTGGAAGATACCGAGAGCACAAGCATCATTTGGTACACATTTGCGAAAAAAGGTTTAAGTTCTGTGTATCAAATTAGTACAATAATATATGAAAAGAATGAAGATCTGGTTTCTAAATCTCGTGTGATGTGTCCTCTTTCAAACAAAATATTGATAGTTAGAGAGGAAAATGCAATAAAATTATGACAGACCTGCAGCTATTTTTGGCTCATCTCCAGCTTTCCAAGATTTTTGACTCTGGGCAAGCTTTTCTGGCTCCAGCCATTTTTTCAAGTGATCCAATAACTTAGCACCTAAAGTGACATTAAACCAGTTTGATAGTAATTCAAGCAGACGAGCCAATCCCTGGAGCAACGGCATGGTAAGACTCCTTGTATGTGCTAAGTTAACTAAGATGGGCCTTAAACTGCTTTGCAGAAGATCTTTTGGCATCCTTTGCTGCTGAACGACCTGTAAAATGCAAATCATCAATGAGAACATGCTAGATGTTGCAAGCGCAATCTAGAATTTGAATTTTTAAAGCAAAACAAAATAAATTAGAAAAGAAAGAAAATAAATATTCTCTGAAATTCCATGTCAATATAAGAAAGCAATTGCAGTAAACACCACCTGACGAAGTCCCTCCTTGGCAACATTGACAATCTCTGTAGTCCTGCATGTCAGAGATTTGAAGAACATTGAGATAATCTTTGCACGTAAGTCGCTATGATTTGGAGCTTTCAGATCTCCCCATGCCATTGCAGTACAGAGTAGTTCAATGCATGCCGTCCTCAATTTGTTCCATGTCATAATTATTTTTGCATTCATCATCTTGGTGACCCAAACAGTCTCATCAGCCTCAGCAATTTGCAGTGCTTCTTGCAAAAAGTTCACGAGCTCAGGAGACAACTTCAGAAGAGGTGGTCTTAGTGCTAAACAGAAATTCAATGCTGTAACAGTACCCACCTGAGATAGAAAAAAAAAATAAGTAAAGGATCCATCACTTATATCATGAACATAGAAATCCTCAGAAGTTAAAACATAAAATATATATCTTACCTGCTGCTCAATGTTCTTGGAACGCAAAGATCGTGAAATCAGAGGCTGGAGCAACGGGAGGTACAGAGGCTCCAGCAATTCAGAGACCTCACTGCCAGTTCTACTTGCAAGCAGTGATAAGCATGCCTGCACATTCTTCCTCACAACAATTGAGGTATTTGGGTTAAACAGTTCCACTGCAAGAAACTCCACAACTCCCTGAAAACTTTGTCGGCGATGTTCACTGTTTGCTTCATCTGCATTGTTTACTACCCGTAGAACTTGTGTTAGGACATGGTTTGTCTCCTCCTGCTCTTTGTTTGCATGCATCGGGAGCCTCTTAAGAACATGGATAAGCCCGCGTACAACTCTAACCTGGAAAATGCATAGGGTATCCACAGACACTTTACCAACCAGCGCTCCAAGGCCCATTACACCACCCATCTGAGCTTGCCATGTGCTACCATAACAACAATGCAACAGGCGTGGCAATAATTCCTCAAATACTGCAACCCGCACACTTGGAGGAGGAGAATAAACTGGATTCAAAGATGGACTAGAAACTAACATGGGGGTACTAGGACCACCTCTTAGCATACCAGTATGCTTCATGCGAGCAAGAAAGAGTAGTGTCTCAGCAAAAGTATTTAAAGCAGACAGAGCAGCTTTTGCATGTTGACGATTTTCACTTGAGAGTACTTCAACCAATGAATCCATAAATATTAAAGGATCCAACTCACGGAGATTAGATGAAGTGTTGTTCCTTGATCTAGATCCAATGCTAGATGAAAGGGACGAACCAACAGGTTGTACATATCCAGACTGACTGGAGGATGAAGAATCGATATGGAAAAGCATAGCAAAATGTCGACATAAATCAACAACGAAGTCATCCTTCTCGTCTGTAAGGCTGGTGTCAGAATTAGCTGCAATGATAGCTACAAGCAGAACCTTGAAAACAGATTTCTCTGCCAGTAGTTGTGTCTTTGTCTTCACACCTAAATCTCCCTAAAGATCAAGTAGAAAATAAAGGGAAAAATCAACAAAACACACTCAAGTTAGATTAGGCAAAAGATACTCCCTCCATTCCAAATTGATCTACATATAGTTTTTTTGAGGGTATTCCTAAATGATCTACATATTTGTGTTCATTTATTAGGTCTATTCGTTATTTGTGCATTGGAGTAAATGGACATTGATGCATGCATCCATGCACACATGTATTTATAACCCACATGTAATATCTTGATTTGCTATTGGCTAGGAAATAGTGGGGATGGTGCATGCATTGAGTTTGTTGCTAGAGTAAATATAGTATGAGAGAGTTATTAGCTTTTCTTGGTCTTGATGTACCTATGAAATATGTAGATCAATTTGGAATGGAGGGAGTACAACACAAATACCAGAAAGAACTGCTGCTCCAGTCAAATATTAATATACATAAATACAAGTCATCATTTTGGTATGAATAAAAATCCAAATTTTTAAATAATAAAAAGGAGGTAAGAGGCAAAAGTTTCAAACAATAATGGCATCTAAATGCAGCTGGACATAATTATTCCAAAAAAGGCAACCTACAGATTTTAGAGAGTATACGATCACACCGTTTATTGAACAATAATGCGGAAGTTTAGCATTGCTATTTGTGGTAATACCTGATTTACCACTTTTATGCATTACCAATTAGACATCAAGAGATTGAATGGACCACAAGAAGGCTGTCACTACTTAATAAAAATAAAGGTCCATTTGGAACAAGAAACCAACTATAGTCCAAAGAATGGACATGACTATGATTGTAGGTTAGTTTGGGGAAAAGGGTTAAATGAATACAGAAAAATCATAATGTGACATGTTGTCATTAGTTTACAAGATAACATGGCATGCTGAATAATAAGCATTAATTAATTTCTGAAATCATGCAATGCAGTACTCCCTCCGTCCCAAAATAAGTCCAATTTTCACCGATTCCACACATACCAATACACAACCAAAACGACTAGAATGCCCCTACTTTATCAAATACCAATGAAACTATTCTTCACTTTATCTACTCCCAATACAATTATTCCCTACTTTCACGATCTCCGATGCAATGATTACTCTAATAATGAACTTATTTATTTTGGGACAAATGGAAGGAGCTAAAAATGAACTTATTACGGGACAGAGGGAGTAAAATGTATCAATTATGGGAGCTACTGGACAATCCCATAACTGCAATTGAATGCTAATCAATAGTCAATACAAGCCTACGTTGATTTTAACAATTTCGATCACGACAAATAACTTTGGGACAATGTAAGATCGATGATGTCAAATGTCAGAAGATGATCAAGCAGCGTGAGCAAAATACATAACAAGTAATATTAACAATATCAATACTCAACATATATTCAAACCAACCTTCATATCAGAAGCATCATTGCGACGCCTTGATGGATCCAAAGAAGATATTAGCAGTGTCCCAAGAACTCCAGGGCTCACACCCTCACCGGGTACATTTTCCCGTAAGTTTAACAAAGAATCCAAGCACACTCGAATAAACTGAAGAGCCTGTTTCCTGTAGAAAGCTTCCATACTATTACCTTGCATAACTGCACTGACTGCAAAGTGTATGCATCTGTCCAGTGGAACTAGAAACGGTGTTGCAGGCTCAAAAGTCAGAACTAAACGAAGTCCATGTTCCGGGTTTTCCTTGCATTCAAGTGCGAGGGGCTCCTTCAAAAATCGCCTATTTCGACCCCCTAGCTTACCTAACAGTTCCAAGGACTTTGTACCCCATGTGTAGGGAGGAGGCCTCAAGTGAGACCATAAAGCAAGAATGACATCAGACATTAAATTGGCCATGCTAGGTTCCAAAAAATCAGGGTTGAGACTATCAATCCAAAATTCTAGTGTACGAAGAGCTAAGCTCACAAGGTCATCACTCCCTTTCAGAGCAAGAACGAGAGGTTTCATCAAACGAGGAATGTGAGGCAGCAAAGAACTCAAGCGAGCAGGTAATATCAGGCAAAGCTCCAAAATCAAGTCTCGCATATCTTCACTAGTTGGTCCATCAAGCATGGAGAGCAACATATTGAGGCAAGGCTGTAAAGACGGTATAAGATCACGCATCAATGAATCAAATTTAGCAATGTTCAATGCACGGAACATGCTACGGAGAAGGTGCATGTAACCAAGAGGTTTCTCAACTTCAGTGGCACTCTTCATGCAAACTTCCATTATTACTGGGACATGTGGCTGAAGAGTGCGCTCACAACTTTCTGGGGCCTTTGCTGCAGCGACAAACAAAAAGCGAAAGAGTTGCAAGACAAGCTTTGCTGCAGGCGAATCTGGCTGCTTCAGCGCGTCAAGTTTTGAGCTAACGAGGAAATTAATCAATACATCTGTGAATGGCCGAAGAACCTTGGGAGCTTGCAAAAGGCTAGAAAATATGTGTAACAGCTGGTTGTTTGTTATCATGCAATCAAAGAGGTCTGGCATGCAAAAGGAAAACATGTCCATTATATCCCGAGCTTCCATTATAGCTAGCATTTGGGAAAAACATTGCAGAATGTCTCTCTCCTCATCCTTTTCCTTAAAAAGAGCCAAACAGTGAACCCCAGATTTTAGAACACCCGAAGTCTTCCGCACCTATAACATATCACATAATTTTATTAGCAACAGTTCAGTTTAACCAAAAGAATAAAGGTGCATGGTGATGGTTTAATGGACCTCATCCTCCCGCAGTCCCCTGAATGGTTGTACTGATAAATTTGATGATTGTTGACTTTGTTGCTGCAGAATACATGATTGGATTATAAGAGCTCAAGGATGATAACATACTGAATAAGATAGTACCCACAAACTTGGGATGTCAATAATACCTGTGGGCGTGGCCAATGAGCATGGGTTATGCTCCAGATTATTGTCTTCATTCCTGGTATGTGTTTAACATGAAAACATTGGAGTTATAAATGCTTAAACACTTTGTATATGTAAATACTTTATTAAAAATAAATCATACCTAGTACGAGTGTCCTTATCAGACTTTTGTAATCATTAATCTCCTTTGTGTACTCCAAGGGTGGTTGCAAATTCAGCACAGTCTGTAAAATTGTTGGAGAGATTTAAATAACCCATAAGTACAAATAAACAGTAGCTTGTCTCTGGTTTCACCACAGGTCCTTCATTTTGCTGCATGGCCCTATCTTATTTTATAGGCCGGATGCAACTAGCCAACAATAATAACTACCAGCATATGATGAAAAAATTGCTATATTTGTGGTTTCGTGTAGAGCAGACAGGGGCATAAATCTTTTATACTCGGCATTTGCCATGAAAGGCTTGAGTATAATCAAGTTATTCACTTACTCATAGTAGTAACACATTAAATGTCTGGAGTGAATGCACAAGTTAATAGACTAACACATGCCCTATTATTTTGTTTTGAGAAACTCAGCTAGACAACTCACTGTTTTAAGTAAATTCAATTACATAAATGCAAAGCATCTGTGAATTGCCTCCATAAAGAGGGCCTATGACACACCTGTAATGGGACTTCAAGTTTCATTCTCAAATTTTGGTGTTCCTTCCCTTCCTCGCCTTCTTCAAGCAACTGGAGAAAAAGAGAGCAAGTTGACCACACAGTGTAACAAACCAAAAAGGAGATAGCATTGATCTTTCTGTTGAGAAAAGTCTAAAATACACAATAGTTGGGAGCTCCAGAGAATATTTAATGCTATACAATTAAAGTCGATCATTAGACACATATCCTTAAGCACCAATCATCAAAATCTGGCATTAAATTTTCGTTGGATATAAACTGAGGCCAACCACAGTTTGCCAGAATAAAAAAGGCACGATAGCCAGCTTTTACCGTTGTCAATTATGCAGAACTGTCCCACTGTTTTAGAAATAGTACCATATTATAAAATAGACTAACAGGCTCTGTTTTATTTCTTATGCATGTACATTGCAGTACACCAGTGCCCAATGCATCTGTCCTCCCATGCGTACAACATGTGCCAGTGAACTGTGCAAGGTTATATTATGCCATAGCATACACTATAAAATATCATTAAAAGCATGCCATATACCTGAGGAATTGTGCGCTTCAATGTCCTGAACTTCCCAACAAATGCATCCAGTATACGCCCCTAGTCATTTCTAAAAATCAGTACCAACAAAAGAAACTAACTAGCGTATCGGAACAGGAAAGCAGTTCTTTTTACCAACAAAATCCGTGCTTCATCCATGCTTGGCTGATCAATACCTTTTTCATATATAGGCTCAACCTTGAAGAGTTCACCAAAGAGTAGCAGTTCAGTTCAGTATAAAAAAATTAATTCACCATTAGTACTATAATTAAGTATGAAGTTCTTTGTGCACACACAAAATCGTAAAAGTAAAAGCTGAACAAAACACAATATGTAGATCCTATTATTACTACTAAAAACAAATAGAACAATAGGGCATAAGCATACCAGATTCAACATCAAACGAGCCGATGTCGTATGAATGACAAGGGTTAGCGAAGAATCATGCATATTCCGAGAGAACAAATAAATGATCCGCGATAGCTGCACAAAAATGAGGTCACTACGTTAATGACTTCTGAACATAGAAGATCAACCTCCAAGAGTGGAGTTTGTACTGGTGATAGTGATATCACCCCCAATGAAGTGCCTAGTTTTCATAATCTTGCAGAATGCTGGATCAAGAAAAAATACAGTATATTTCTGCGTCTGAATCAGCAAAAGAGAGATGTGGCACCTACTCAAACTAATGAACTAATTGTTTGAGCAATGCATTGTTCATATTGAATTTACACAAACTAAGGATGGTGTTTGCCTGTTTGGCAGTTCCCCGTGCAAAAAGAATATAATAAATTGCCTTCCTAAACTTCAACAATGCAAGTGTTGACATTCTTACATAGCAACACCAGACTAACAAAAAATGAGCATCTATAAAAAAAATACATGGTTCACAAATTACACAAACTAAGGAATTCTGCAAGAATCAAGATTAACCTGCGGAAGAGAAAGGTCTCCACGAACATAATGCACCAGCTCGGCAAGAAGGGTATAGGCAAGAGGTCTCAATGTCTCGATGCAAACTCGGCCTGTGCCTATCAAAACCCTGATAAACAAGCAAAATGTTTGGAACAAAGAGTAAGAGAATGTGTATGTACTCAACATCTCCACAGAGACAAAAGGGACGAAAATACTATGCACCCAGTTGGTTTGAGTAGTGCACAGTTATCATAATCAAACAAGAAAAGGAGCAGCTTGACAGACACTTTTCTCTGCGTACTTTCTAGCACAATAAACAGCCAGTGTCTTGTTAATAGTTATAGTTTCTCTATTTACAACTTTACAACATTTTTTAAGAACTAGGAGCTGTTTGATCTCGAATTAAGGATAAGTGCTGTCTCTTTTTTTTCTGATGACCCCAAGTGGGAAATTAACTGCTTTGAATTGCCCTTGTCTCTTAGCAATAAATAGCTTGTGACCATGGGTTAGGCGCATTTTGTTTTAAAAACAAGTTAACTTATCAAAAGTGCTTAAATAGAATACCAATGAGTTCAGACATCAGGACTAGCAAGAACTCTCTGCATACTAAACCATGTTACACCCTTATTTACAGAACATGGAACAAGAACTTGCCAGCAAGCATTCGACATATTAGTAATCAAGAACAACTATGCATCAGATCCCAGTAAGGCAACATTCAAATAAAACATGAATAAATTGGGTAATCATATAAATGAAAAGTGTACCTCTCATCAAGAAGTGTGTCAATCAAGGGAAATAAACCACGCCTGTACTCAGTGTTGAGAACTTGCTTCAAGCCAACTAGCAGCTCCTGCAATTCCATACACAAAAGTTTATACAAATGCATTTCAACACAATGTATAGTTCATTAACTTTGAGAAAGATTTAGATAATAACTTGCCTTCCTTATGGAAACAGAGTCCGGGGGGCATGTAACAAGCAAGTTCACAATGCTCTTGCATATGCTTTCCTCATATGACTTTATATGATCCGCGTTGCTCTTCAGAAGGTACGTCAGGAATGACAATGTCTGCAACACAAAAATGGTTAACCAATCATGACCTCCACAGACAAGGAAACAAAATTGACAGAACCTGCAGTACCTTGACTTGTGCACCCTTTAACTCAACAAAGGGCGTCTTCAGGTGTGGTGGCACTTTGTCTGGCCCCTTAATAGAGATTGCAGACACCATGAGTGGTAGCAAGTATGGGATATTTGTCTGCACAAGCTTAGCATACAACTGGAACAAAAACATCACTACTAGAGGGCTCTCTGTGACTATCTTGAATGACCGTGCACTTGGATTGAGTTGTCCACCGCCTGGCACTGCCACCGTGCCTGGGGCATCAGCAGTGGGGTCCAAATGCTGGTTGGGCACGGCAGCAGCAATATTGGCACTGACATTGGGATTATCGAAGAAATGGGTGACAGTATTGGGAAAGTTGCGGTATATGGTAACAACAAAATCAAGGAACGGCTGCACCTCTGCCTCGACAGTAGGGCGAAAGTTACGGAGGAGATCAAATACAATCCTGATGGCAAGAAGTGCATTGTCCTCATTGTCCTGTGTCAATACACGAAGAGAGAGCTTGAGCAGGTCTTGCACAAAGGGTCGGAGCACCTCACTGTGGGGTAGCCGATTGAGGATCTCAATCACCACATTCCGCAGCTTGTGCTCCGCATTCTCAGTGCCCTGTGGTGCGGTGAAGTTGCTGAGGATGGCCGAGAATGCTCTGAAGTAGCATCTAAGAAAGTTAAGATAGTCTGGAGTATGAGTCATCTCCAGGCTGTCCCGAACTTCCATGGCAAGCTGCAGTCGGACTTGCACAGCTGCAGAGTAATAGGGCAAAGGATCAGATTATTGTGTCAAAACAAAATGGCACTCCACCACAAAGACTATGTCTACAAGACAGACTGTAACAGGTTTACACAGTTCAAAAGGTCAAAATGAAACCGATGAAAAACCATGTGGTGGTGTTGTGAGATAGATTGGTACAATCCAACCATTGAACAGAAAAATAGAAGCTTGATATGGTGTTCAGTTCAGACAAAAAGGTAAATTTGAAGGCACCGAGCCTGTTCTCAAAAGAGGCAGAAAATTATATTTTAAAAAAATGAAAGGATAAAAATAGAAATTCGGGATGGAAAGGTGAACAGCTGCAGAAAGTTGAATGAGGTATTGGACGCAAAAACCAAAATGGTTATGAATAGGAGATGCGCATATAAAATAGTGAAGCATCAAACACTTGAGTAAGACTTAACCATGAAATTCGTACAAAAATACAAACAAAATTATATTACATAGTGTGTGTGAGGATGGAAGGCTGAAACGCTCGTTGCGGAGAACTGCAATGTCAAAGACAAATCCAAAAATTCCAGCTAGAGAAACACAGAATTCTCAAATCCGACCCAGACCACAAATCCAAAAAAATTCCACCAGGTTAGAATTCTCAAATCCAACCGAAACCCAGAATTCTCAAATCCAACCCAAACCCCGGGCAAAATCGGGGCAGTGCGACAAACTCAACCGAAAATTCAGAAAGTAACCGAACCAACCAACCAAATAAATGGACGAGAGCAAATGGGGTCCGTACGAAGGTCCGGCTCGAGGAGCTTCTGCGAGTGCTGCTCCATGTTGGAGCTGTTGATGGGCGCCATGGCAGCCCCCCACCCCACCACCGCCCAAACCCTACCGCCGCGCCCGCGCCAGGGCTTTTAGGGTTTTTGGAGATCGCGCGGCGGCGACCACCACCACCGCCACGCCCCCCGCGCCGCGGGGCACGCGAAGCGGGCGACGAAGGGAAGGGCGCGCGCGCGCTCCGGTTCTCCTCCGCCGCGAGACGCGAAATCGCGCGGCCTCGCGCTCGCGCTCGCGACCGAAGCCGAGGGTTTGGAGAGGGGGAAGAAGGAGGGGGGAGAGAGAGAGAGGAGAGAGAGGGCGAATGGTAGGGGGGGACTCGGGATCGCGGTATTATGAGGGGGGGCGCGTTTCGGTCAGGTCGGTTTGGGTTTGGGGTTGCGTTGCATCGGGTTCGCCCGGGTCAACCGCGGTGGATCGGGTGGAGGGAGTTGGGCCGTGTACCTACACGCGGCGGCGGCCCAATTTTGTACTGGAGATGGGCCACCGGCATTTGGTGAGTCCAGCTACGTCTCTAGATCGGCCTGTGGGTGTACTGGGACCGAAACTATCTTTGTTGGGTTAGATGGGCTTCAATAGTCACTAGGAATAAGTCTATTTTTTGTCTATCCTATCTTGCTGAGTACTGGGACCGAAACTATCTTTCTTGGGTTAGATGGGCTTCAATAGTCACTAGGAGTAAGTCTACTTTGCGTTCATCATCTCTTCTCTTGCTCCTGATTGAATTGTCTCCCTCTATCGTAAAACTAGATATAACGCTTTCCACGTCTTGGGAAACCGGTGCAAATCGATTTCTATGGTGGTTTTTGGAAACGGTTTCTACCGACGTCACAAATTGACCACAATTGACTCATTGAGTGAGTTAGCAGGGGTTAGTTTTTCCTTCCTTCCAATTTTACGTCGGCCTATAAGTACGGGACCGAAACAAATATTGTCAATGGGCTTCAATAGCCGCTATGAAGGCACATTGAGGTGAACACTAAAGCCCGTTCCTCCGTCAGGGCAATTTACCACTCCTTCCGTTTAATACTTTAAGACGTAACTTTTTCCTTGCAAGTCTAGCTAGTTTTAGAGAAATATAGCAACTTTTATTACATCAAAATAGTTTTTCGCTACATCAAAAATTAAATATATTTTATACTTTATTTGTCTGGTGTTGAAAATATTACTACTATGTTTTCTATATTTCGGTCATACTTAAAGAACATTGATTAAGAACAAAGTTAAAGTCTTATAATATATAACGGATGGAGTAATTATCATCGCAAAAAATCACGTCAATTAGACCTAGACTTTAACATAGTACCATTTTTTACAGGCAACGGTGTTTTGTATTTTTTTTTATTGCAATACTTTTAAATTTTCTCTACTCCTAATAATTATATGTCTGGTTACTCACCCACCTTACAATGCTCGTATTATTTGCTTCTTAGCAGTGTAAACTAATGTTGCTTCTTATGAGTTTCACCGTCTTTACCACTACACCAGTCCTTCGTCCTAATAGTCATCTCCACCACGTTGGTATTGTTTACACCAATATTATCCCCTACAACCATTACCCCACACCCCTAGAAGCAATCTCAACCTTACCGACCCCATTTCGCCTACCTTTCCCTAGGAGATCCATTACTGGCTTCTTACATATTCATCACGCTGTCATTAATCGCTTGCCTAAACTAGCGGAATAATCGGTTCCCAATCTCCTATTGATATCTTTGACCTTATAAGTTATTTGCCATCACCATTAATAACTTGGAGGTAAAGGATACCTTACAATAGTTAGTTGTTTTCAAATTGAGATTTGCTTAGACATTCCCTAAACATATAGGCTGCGTTCGATACTCCAATAAGAATTGGATGAAATTTTGAATACTCGTAACATGTTTTTCAAACTGCTAAACAGTGTATTTTCGTGTGAAAACTTTACATATGAAAGTTGCTCTAAAATATCGGATTAATCAAATTTTCAAGTTTGTAATAATTAAAACTCAATTAATCACATGTTATTACCACCTCATTTTACGTGAAGCACTTAATCTTTATCTTTATCTTAATCTTCATCTTCATCTTCGGGAGATTCAAACAGCCATTCCCGTCGCATATGAGATTAAGATCATAGGTTTGCCTCAAGTTACAACCGATAAATCTAACACCTCTTTGGGGGAAAAAACTGCATATGGTACATGAAGAGATATATGTTCTTTTATTTATTTTGCTCACTCCTTCGCTTTCCGAAATGCCTTCGTCAGTAAAAAGGGGAAACAATGCCTTGAGCGCCCGGCGTGCAACGGTGTTTGTGAACTTCACTCTACGGCTTCAAATCCGGCGTTTTCCACACAACACCCTGTGTGATCTGACGGCATCCAACGTTTTCCATTCGGCTGGATGAAAACGAACTGGTCAGTTCATCCTGACAGATACATTTGCACCAATCGATGCCTGGGTCACTCAAGTCTCTCTTCAGATTAAGTACCTTCGAAGATTGTCAACTCGGTTGCTTCTCATATATCCTTTCGATGTTGTTCACACGTATTCCTTGCCCATGTCACCAAAATCTCAAAACAATTCGAATTAGTGTACATAATAACTGCAGTTTATCTAACAAAAAATGCAACTAGATTTCATAACTGTACATGTACTTCGCTATCAACAAACAGTGCACGCTTCGGTTCTTGTCTGTTGGAATAGAGAAATCAGAACTGCAGAAAGCCAATCGGTTTGCACTAACCTGGGCTACATGATTTTCCAAGTCAGCACTTAGTATATACTGTTAATATAACCGGGTCAAGATGGCACGAGGCGGCTGCATTGATCAGCAATACAGTGACCGTTGAGATGATTGTTTTTTTTAATAAAAAAAACAGATATAGTTATTAAGATGATAATTTCATCCTTACAAGAAACTGTCTAACCAATCGGGATTTCGTGAGCTGAGAAGTTGCTGCACTGATTTAAACAAATTGAGTCTACATCTTCGAGTCATGAACAAGCAAACAGCATAGACCAAAAAACTCACAGGAAACTATAACCCATATGGATCACTATCAAAATCTCCCTGCTAATAAATTTCATGCTTATCATAGGGATAATGTGCCTTCGTGTTAAGTAGCCAGGCACGTACATGTGTGTCGATCTCCTTAATTAATTGCCACATTTCAATCGAAACAAGCTACTATTCTCTTCAAGCAACTAACCTCCAAATTCATCATGGATTTCTTTACACCCAAGTGGCCTATAAAATCACGAGAATTCGATCAGCTTAGAACCATTTAAAAGGAGGAGGTAGCCAATGGAAGAAGGCATCAAGGAGGAGACGAAGGCAGCAGCAGCAGCGAGCTCAGGTCAGACGACGGCGGCGGCGGCGACGAGCAAGAGCAACAGCACCACCGTGGGCGACATGGCGGACACGACGTTCAAGAGCATCGGCGACGTGCTGAAGCTGCTGCCGACGGCGACGGTGATCGTGTACGAGGTGCTGACCCCGATCGTCACCAACACCGGCGACTGCCACGTGGCGAACAAGGTCGTCACGCCGGTGATCCTGGTGCTCTGCGCCTTCTTCTGCGCGTTCTCGCAGTTCACGGACAGCTACGTCGGCGCCGACGGCAAGGTGAGGTACGGGCTGGTGACGGCGAGGGGGCTGCTGCCGTTCAGCGGCGGCGGCGGCGCCGACGGCGGGGACGCCGCCGGCAGGGACTTCTCCAAGTACAGGCTGCGGTTCGGCGACTTCGTCCACGCCTTCTTCTCCGTGGCGGTGTTCGCCGCGGTGGCGCTGCTCGCCGACGCCAACACGGTGTCGTGCTTCTACCCGTCGCTCAAGGACCAGCAGAAGAAGGTGGTCATGGCGCTCCCCGTCGTCGTCGGCGCGCTCGCCAGCGTCGTCTTCGTCGTGTTCCCGTCCACCCGCCACGGGATCGGCTACCCGCCGGCGAAGCCCGCCACGGCGTCGCTGGCGTCGCTGTAGGCGGCGAGCCCGATTAGTCGATTTGCATTGCCATGCAGGCATGTGCTTCCTTTTTATGGGTTGTGTTTTTTTAAATATTTGCACGTGTGCATATGTGTTCTGTCTGATGCTTTTGTTCATCTGTCTGTTTGTGACCTAATAAGGCCAAGAGCTAGTTTGATCTCGTTGATTTGCCTCATCTTTGTGCAGTTTATGACTTGTTATATTCCATCGCAATGGATGAATCCGTGGGGAACTAGATGATAAACTTGGCAAACATTTATGAGTTTTTCATCTGAATTGAATGTCCGCACGATTATATTAGCGAAAATGTTCAGTAAGAACTCTATGAATGCTGTAGTTAGCATTCGTGCTTAGAGCATGAAAAATGGTAGTTCGATCTTGTTGATTTGCCTCATATTGCGCAGTTCATGACTTATAGGGATGGTTTGGTTTGGGGGTCTAAATTAGCCTTACCAATATTTGACAATTTTAATAGCGTTTAGTGTCTATTTGGTTTGGAGTCAAATTTTGGCATGCCTAAGAAAATAAGTCATTTGAATAGTTAATTTAGGCTATTTTGACTTCAATCCAAACACAACTTTGCCTTACCAAAATTATGCATGCCAAAATTTGCTAAAATTTAGCATTGACAAAAATTGGTAAGGCTAATTTAGGCCACAAAACAAACCAGCCTATATTGATGTGGAAATCTTTAATTGAAATGGATGAATCTGTGGGAAAGCAGATGATAAATTTGGCAAACATATATAAATTCATCTGAATATTGCAAGGTAGTTAGCATGCATGCTTACTAGAGCATGACAAAATGGTAGCACCAAGAATAAAATTATTTGCAACGAGGTCCGTCCTCGCCGCCGGCGGCCGGTGAGCTCGAACACGCGGTGGCCCCGGAGCTCCGGCAGTTTTGTCTGCTCCGACGAGACGATCTGGCCGGTGGAGACGTTCGGGACGCCGTGGCGCCTGTGGCCGACCAACGCCGGAGTTGGAAACCGGACGTAGCCGGTGAGGCGGTGACGTCACCCGTTGAGGCCCAACTAATAATATGGGCCGGAAGTTCGCCACAGCACCGTCCCGGCCCAACTAGCATTACGGGCCTCATATGGGCAATACCAAACTACGGCAGGCTGCACCGTCACGGCCCAACTAATAATACGGGCTGGAAGTTCCCCACAACGGCCCAACTAGTATTATGGGCCAAGCTCCGCTCCGGCCCAATAGCTAGCACTCCAGGTCGGAGGGAGCAGCGCGTCCGTGTGTTGGCCTCACGCTCGCTGCCTCTCCTCTTGGCCCGGAGCTCACCCACGCACGCAGGCAGCCGTCTCGTCTCCCTTCTTCTCTCTCCTCTCCTCTCTTCTCCGGCACACCACACCCCAATCCTCCCCCGATCTCCCCAATCCGAGAGCTCCGGAGGAGCAGCGCGGAGGCGGAGATGGCGCTGCGGCGAGCGCTGCTCAGATCTGCCGAGATCTCCCCCGATCGCAAGGTCCGAATCCCCGCCCTTCTCCACTCTCCTCCTTCCCCCCCATCTCTCTCCGGTCTGGATCCCCCAACCACGAGGGGCGCGAACGCTGTTACCGCCTTTGCGAGAATCTGAGAGGAGTGCGCGTAGCGGGTTTGAGCTGTGGGAGGGTGGAGGAGGGTTTGCACCAGTCGATGTGTGTTGGTGGTGCGCGCATGGCGACGAATCTCTTCTTCTTCCGGGAGTAGAGGATAGGTCGAGGGGAGAGGAGTAACCGATGTAGAGCATGGAATGCCGATGGACAGTTAGGAGGGGCTCCATGTCCGTCTCTTTTGCATTTCGTATTAGTTCTGTAGGGATTTCTGGCTGTAAAGTGTTTACGACTTGATGCTTAGGATCGAGTTTCAGTTTGTTGCGGATGTGGTTTCTTGTTATGTCGTGGATACTCGGAGCATGCCGTAAATTGCTTGGATAGGCCATTCAAAATCTCATTTGTGAAAACCGAAAATGACCATGCAGTTGCAGACTAGTTACTACCTCTTTGTATTCGGTATTGCTGATGAAAACATGTGCTACACTCCTTTGCTTGATTGAAATAGAGAACAATAATTCAAAAGCTCGTTTTTGAACTGAAGATGACCATTCAGTTACAGGCTTGTTGCTACCTCTTTGTATTCAATATTGCTGATGAAAACATGTGCTGCACTCCTTTACTTGATTGAAACGCGAAACGATCTTTACTCTTTCTACTATATTAGTGTTTCCCTGATGCCCCGAGCGGAATACCAGTATTGTGGTTATCTTATTTCAATAGATTAAACAAACATGGTGCATTTATGAATATGCTACATTCTGTAGGGATATAAATGTGTTTGATATTGGTATTTCGTGGCTTCTCCTTTGGGTACAACTAAGAACACAACAAATGATACTTCACCTTAAAGTGATACTATCTTTTATGCCTTTCGTAGGCTTACTTAGTTTTTACTTTGCATATAAAACCACTACTACAAATAGGAAAATCGTATTGCAGATACTGAAAACCTGTCCTTTATCAGGACAGGTATGCTCTATGCTGCAATGAGATTATCGAAAACACCAACTTGCTGCCAACTGAGCATTTGATCTTTTCTCTTGTTACTTAGATACTTCTAAAATAATGCTCCAACATTGTAGGCACCTGCTGGGCTTATATATAATTCATGTTTCATTTATGGGCTGATATATTTGAACTTGATGTATTTATTTTGGTTTCTAAATCTGCAAAATTGTTCCCATTCTATTCGTTGATTTACCATTTACCTGCAGCAGCAAGTTTGAGTTGAAAGTAGAGATCCTTGTCACCATGTTCTAATTCCTCTATTCTAGTTCACTTAACTAGTTAAAAACTGAAGGCAAGAGCATCAGAATTCTGTATTTCTGATCATTTCTTGATGTTCATGTTGTTCTTAATTTTGCTTCTTTCAACACTTGCTTGGATACTTAGTCAGCTTTCAAATGAAGATTACTTTAGTCTTTTGCTTTTGACAAGTATTGGCGTATTGTAGTAAAGTAACTACAAACTTTTTTTTGTCCTGAATCACATCTCATGGATCAAGCTATGATAACAAATTGGTTTTTTTTTTCTTGTCAGGCTGCACTTGAGTACCTCCATTCTCTATCGAGAGCACAGCCTACTCGTTCTCTAACAGGTGCTGGCCTTTATTCTGCTGGCAAATCATTCAGCACTCAGGCTGCTACTACATCAAGCACACCACAACCTCCACCACCACCTCCACCTCCGGAGAAGACTCACTTTGGTGACCTCAAAGATGAGGACCGCATTTTTACCAACCTCTATGGTCAGCATGACCCTTTCCTGAAAGGTGCAATGAAGAGGGGTGACTGGCATAGAACCAAGGATTTGGTGCTTAAAGGGGCAGACTGGATAGTGAATGAAATGAAGAAATCGGGACTTCGAGGGCGTGGAGGTGCAGGATTCCCTTCTGGGCTTAAATGGTCCTTCATGCCAAAGGTATCTGATGGACGCCCTTCTTATCTTGTTGTTAATGCTGATGAGAGTGAGCCAGGAACTTGCAAGGACAGAGAAATCATGCGTCATGACCCCCACAAGCTTCTGGAAGGCTGTTTGATTGCTGGAGTTGGGATGAGGGCATCGGCTGCTTACATCTACATTAGAGGTGAATATGTGAATGAGCGTCTCAACCTTTTGAAAGCTCGGGAGGAAGCATACGCAGCAGGTCTTCTTGGTAAGAATGCTTGTGGATCTGGTTATGACTTTGATGTGCATATACATTTTGGTGCTGGTGCCTACATTTGTGGTGAAGAGACTGCCCTACTGGAAAGTCTCGAAGGCAAGCAAGGTAAACCAAGGTTGAAGCCTCCTTTCCCTGCCAACGCTGGCCTATATGGCTGCCCCACAACTGTCACAAATGTTGAAACAGTGGCTGTGTCTCCAACAATTCTCAGGCGTGGTCCAGAATGGTTTGCAAGCTTTGGACGCAAGAATAACTCGGGAACTAAACTCTTCTGTGTCTCAGGTCATGTGAACAAACCTTGCACTGTCGAGGAGGAAATGAGCATACCTCTTAAGGAATTGATTGAAAAGCACTGTGGAGGTGTGAGAGGAGGATGGGACAACCTGCTTGCAATTATTCCTGGTGGTTCATCTGTTCCCTTGTTACCGAAGCATATATGTGATGATGTGTTGATGGACTATGATGCACTCAAGGCTGTGCAATCTGGATTGGGTACTGCAGCAGTTATTGTGATGGACAAGTCCACAGATGTTGTTGATGCAATTGCTAGGCTATCGTACTTCTACAAGCATGAGAGTTGTGGGCAGTGCACACCTTGCAGGGAGGGAACAGGGTGGCTGTGGATGATCATGGAGAGGCTCAAAGTAGGTAACGCCAAGCTTGAGGAGATTGATATGCTTCAGGAGGTCACTAAGCAGATTGAAGGGCATACTATTTGTGCCCTTGGGGATGCTGCTGCATGGCCTGTGCAGGGACTTATCAGGCACTTCAGGCCAGAACTGGAAAGGAGAATCCGTGAGCGAGCCGAAAGGGAGCTACTGGCAGCTTCGGCTTAGGACACTGTCAACGACGATCCTGCACTAGTTTCCTGATTTCTTTCACAGAAATAATGCAAACTGATGGAGCTCATCTCTGTATACGAAATGCAGCTCCCCTGATTTGTTTAAACCTTTATGTGGATGTTTATTTAATGCACTCAGAAGCTGGTGAATTTTGATGGACTGATGAGAACTTTTTTAAGTAGAAACAAAATGCAGTTACTGTACCATGTATGTCACATGAGCCAGCAAAATATGATGGTGGATGTGGACGTGTACCCTGCTTGTTTTTTTTTCACTGTTAAACTATGCATTGTTTGAAATTGTCTAGAGTTCGTGTGAGCTGGTTGAAACCATGTCTACATCTGGGGCCTATGTTTGCATCTAATGAGCCAGCATAATCTCATCTGCATGGCATATTGTTGATCTGCATACTTCTATAGGGCCACCGGCCCTGGCATGCATCTGTTCGTGATTAACCACCGGATGCTTCATGGTGGTTGGGATATCTACAAATGTATTCTGGACCTGTGTTTATTGTACTGTTTGGTACAGCACGTATCCATCAGCTGGTATGCCGTGCCGTATCCAGTAGTTGCCACCGTCAGATATCTCTGGAATAGTTGGGCTTGCCGGTTACTGTTCTTCCATTTTGTCTCCAGGAATCTGAATTTGCAATGGAACAGTTGAGTTGACTGTGTCCAGAAGATGTGTAATACCAAACTATTTTATAATCTCTGTTAAGTAAAACATGAGCATTAAGCAATGACAATTCAACTAAAGCCTTGTTTAGATTCAAACTTTTTCCTTCAAACTTTCAACTTTTCCATCACATCAAATGTTTGGACAACTTTTCTATCACATCAAATGTTTGGACACATGCATGGAGCATTAAATGTGGACGAAAAAAAATCAATTGCATAGTTTGCATGTAAATCGCGAGACAAATCTTTTAGTCTAATTATGCCATGATTTGATAATATGGTGCTACATTAAACATTTGCAAATGATGGATTAATTAGGCTTAATAGATTCGTCTCGCAGTTTACAGACGGAATCTGTAATTTGTTTTGTTATTAGTCTACGTTTAATACTTCAAATATGTATCCGTATACTTCAACAAAATTTTGGCACACGAACTAAACACAACCTAAGCAACCAAAGCTTCGGCCACTCATCATAGATACGAGTAGAAGATATGCTGATTTCAGGGTTTAACACTGAGGGTGTGTTTAGTTCATGCTAAAATTGGAAGTTCGGATGAAATTGGAACGTTCTGACGGAAAAGTTGAAAGTTTGTATGTAGGAAAGTTTTGATGTGATAGAAAAGTTGGAAATTTTTAAAAAAAGTTGGGAACTGAACCAGGCCTGAGAGCCTAAGTTACTACTGCATCTCACTTCCACTTCTCCTTTACGGCAAACAGCTCACTCTCTGTAAGTAGAACCAGATGTAAGGTAGTAACCACAAAAAGGGGAAGCCAGGCCAAAATACATTACTTCCACTTCTTGGTCATACATCACATCCTTCAACCTCATTCCAAATATTAGCTGTATACACAATTAAAAGCAACCCACAAAGACCTTTTGGCACCAACAAAGATTAAAAAAAAAACACTGAAATTTACTCAATCAGAATGTCATTTAGCTGCCCATAATCCCTTTTTTGAACACTTCTTGTTTATCTTGACTACTCTCTGTCTCTGGTTGCCGCTTTCTTCATCAGTTTCTTTCTTGTCCTGTATTGTTACATCAACTTTAACGATGTGATGATCAGATGTTCCTTTTGAGGATATGACCGTGTAAGATCCTGGCACGAACTTGTAGGGAGAGTTTGGTGAGGCCAGTATGTAATCCACCCTTGTGCCATACTTGCATGTCCCTTGTACATCTGAAGTTCATAAAAAGTTCAGATATTCAGTAACCACTATACAGCAACAGCGAGTAACTGAAAAACTAACAAAGATCTTGTGTTTCATAAGGTAGCTGAAATTGGTTGTGCAATGTGATAAATGCACCTTAGGTCATCAATTTTTAGAGGAAATCATCTAAAAATGAGGAGCTGCAGTCCATCATATACATCATAGGTTCAGTAAAGAGCAGATTAACTGAAATGAAACTACTTTGTTGGCCATATGGTATCTGAACAAGCTGAGAAATGTAACCTCTCACCTTGCCCTTTAGCAACAACCACCACAGCCTCACATTCTCCTGCAAAATCCTTGGCATCAACATACTGCTTCCCCTTCAGGTACTTCATCACCTCCGCCTTCGGCGTCGGCTTCCCGATCTCCTCATAGTACTACAAAACCATCAAAATTTTGCACAATTCCTCAAGTTACTCATCAGTGTTCCAGTTTCAGGGACACAAAAAAATTCTTGATACTTGAACACTGACTGACTGCTGCTACCTTGACGATGTCGGCCCATCGCTCGTCGGAGTAGTCGGTGCCGTCGAGCGCATTGAGCCCTCCGGTGAGGATGTGAGGGCCATCGCTGGAGCGCAGTATGGCGTTCATCTGCTTCATCCTCCAGCTCTCATCAAGGTGGTCGAGATGTGTGCAGTGGAAGTTGACCTCCCCGGCTCTCGGAACCTCAATGGTGGCCCTCAGCACGTTCCTGCATGATTTGGAAAACAAAATTAACGCTTAATAATCACGTGGAGGGACCATGGATGGGAAGCAGAGGCAAGAGGAGTTATGTTCACTGTTCAGATGGCCAGGCACAATCAGATATGTTGCTGTCATGAATTCATGGTGTTTTTTTTTTTTGCTCCCGTTTTATAGGCTCATAGCTCGTTGAAAGGTGACGGTTTTCTGTTTATGATAGCAACATAGAGTGTAATTGCAGAGCAAATTTCTCTAAGGCTTCTGGTTTTTGTCAACATGAAAAAAAGAACTTTTTTTTTCAAAGGAGAAAGAGGAACGGGTTAGTGTTGAATAATTAAGAAGAAATTGTGAGTATATTGGGAGTCGAACACATGACCTCAAGGTCAGAGTCAAAACCAGCCACACTTGCCACTACGCTAGCAAGCGCATCTAAGATTTTCCTTTTCGAACAATATAATCGAAAATGTTTGTCCAGGAGAATGATGGGTAATTCTTACCACTTTTCTGGGTGAAACAGAAGTTAAGATGATGCTACATGTACCATCCAAAAACTTCTCTCTTCTTTTTCCCTGAAATACTAGCTATATAGACCTATGGTAACATATGAGTTTGTTCTTTGTTTCTCTTCACTAGTTACACAACACAAACAACAGGATGATTATCACAAGGAAGCAGCAGTCGTTGTTGTGCAATTACTTGCCAAGGCGCCGCTGCGTGGCCAGATGTTGCTATCCATCAAAGCCATTGCCCCGCTAATTGTCTTGCCAAGAAAGGCCCTGCCTAGCTACTACTTCTACTAGTACCCTTTCTCGATGGCGACTGCTCGGAGGACGCACGGATTTCAGATTTTCAGATCTCTCAGTTCTCACGAGATTATGTGGCAGCAGCACTTTGCTTTTCATTGACCACATTATGTCAGCATTACTGCATTAGGATAGTATAATTAATATTGCCTATATCTTTTTTGATAATGAAAATAAATCTAGTTTCTACATCAAGATGTATGATCATGGCCGTGTTTAGTTCACACTGAAGTTTGAAAATTTGGTTGAAATTCGTACGATGTGATAGAAAAGTTATGTGTATATGAAAGGTTTGATATGATGGAAAGTTGGAAGTTCGGAAAAAAAAACTTTAGAACTAAACAGGGCCCATGTCCGAGATGAGTGTGACCAGGGTTCACCTTTTCTTATTGAGATCCGGGATCTCGACCCCTGACGGTACGACAGTTCTGGCCAACTTTTGGTCAAATTTTACTGTTTCGAATTTGAATTCTTGAAAACCATTTGAAATTTAACACCGGAATCCGCTTTTCTCCTGCATCTAAACCTCGAAATTCCGCGGTTTTCAATTGGACCCTGAGTATGATATATATATACATGGAGACCTACCATTCCTTGTCACACAACTTCCACTGCCCTTCAACTGCATCTAGCTATCAACTAGTAGTAGTAGTTAATTGAGCACACCTAAACCTGTACTCCAATCACATGTGAACGCGATCCTTTTCGCTTAAACCTAACCAAAGCGTCACGCGTAACCAATTTTATAGGTAATAATCAAGCAAAACAAGCCAAATTAAGCTACAATTGGGGTGCCCATTTTGGCCTTGGATTTATGGGATCCGTATGCATATGCATTTCCCAGGGTTTTGATCTGCCAAAGGAGCAGCTCACCTAATCCTCATTATTATTATTCTACCTTTCTAAGAAAGGAGCATTAGTTGCTAAAAATCTAAATTAAACTACGCATCTGCCATACTTACCCAGTAATCATGTTGCCTCTTGTCGGATTGTGTAACAAACTCCTAATCCCAACTGCTACTGTCACCGCAATCTGCTCGATCAATTAATTAACTAATCAATCGCTTTGTATTATAGCAGGAGACCAGGAGCTAGCTAGTGATCTGAGACCTTGACTAAACTCCCCATCTTTCTTTTCTTAAAACATCTTTTAAAAATTATACTATATTCATCTCAAAATATAAGCATTTCTTACTTCATCTCAAAATATAAGCATTTCTTACTCCGATCAGACAAGAGATTGTCTACATTCAAAATAAGGACGTGTTTAGATCCTACCCGCCCTGACATATCGAACCTTTGAACACCTGCATGAAGTATTAAATATAGGCTAAAAAATAACTAATTGCACAGATTGCGACTAATTTGCGAGACAAATCTTTTAAGCCTAATTGCTCCATTATTTGACAATATGGTACTACAGTAAACATTTGCTAATTATAGATTAATTAGGCTTAATAAATTCGTCTCGCAGTTCAGTTCTGTAATTAGTTTTTTATTTATGCCCGAACACCCCATGCGACACCCTATATAATACCCGATGTGACACGCCAAAACTTTACATCCCTGGATCTAAACACCCCTAAAAAGTACTTATATTTTAAAGCGGAGGTATTACTTAATTATATAACTAACTCAATCCATCATTACAAGGTAGTAAAAGGTGGTCAGCTTCAGGTAAGCTGGACGACGGCGACGCTCACCGAACCGACCACCTGCGTCGTCGTCGTCGCTAGTCCCTCGTCGGATTCCTCCGGCGACGGGACAAAACCCAACGGCAGGCGTGCGTACGGTACGGCCCAATAATTGGGCGGCGACCGCGACGCGTCCAGGAAATTCGAGACAACGGGGGCAGCTAGATACCAAGCTGAAGAAGAAGCAGAAGCAGCAGCAGCAAAGCTAAGCTAGCGGCCGGACGACATGGTGGTTGTGCGTGCCTGAGTGCCTGACCGACGGCAGCTAGCGCCGACGGCCGACGGTTCCGACCGGGTCACTGGCGAAGTGGGGCCCACGCGTGCATGCGTGGGGCCCCCTGTACGCATGTGACATGTCACGAGCCACGGTCGGACAAAGGAGTGTATAGTACAGTACAGCAGTATGAGTGATGTACAGATGTAATGGTGGTAGCAATCTGTCTGCTGTTTTACTGTGTTACTCCCTTCGAAAACAATTTAAAATAGAATGAGATGTTTTCTAGTATAATAAATCTGAATAAGCTTTTATTTAAATTTATTATTGTAGAAAACATCTTATTCCACGTAGATTGGTATTTTTAGAGACGGAAAGACAGGATGTTAGAGGGTGAGAATGTGAGATGCAAGCATAGCTTGGCAGCTCATGCGCATCTGAAGCACAGGATGGAACATTCAGATTCAGAGAGTATGGCGTGGCGTGGCCTGCCAGCTCTGAATCCCATTATTATGGCAGTAGTCTGTACTGGCAATTTGCAAGTGTGCAACTAGTAGGAGTACTATCTAGTATTGTCGTGTAGAAAATAAGAGATATATACATATACTGAATCCAATGAAAAGCTTTTCTTGCTACTCATCGAGTGCTCAGTTGGTAGGAATTGTACTGAATTTTCTGGAAATTTACTTAACCTGTTTCTACACTTTTCACCCTTTGGCTTGTTTAAATATCAAAATGGTTCAAAATTTTATATTGAAAAAAATCACGGACCCATCAGCATATTTGCAAACAAATAGTAATTTGTGAATAAAACTTTTATATGTATTTCTTAGCGATATAAAAGTACATGCTGAAAAATAAACTTTGATGAAAAAACCTCGAATTCAGCTCTAAATTTAAAGTTAAAAATTTAAAATTTAGTTGATAAGCATAAGCATAAGAAAAAAAAAAGCCCCTTAATCGTTTGCAACCACTGTACACCGTAAAGCGAAAAATCCATGCAAGAAATGTGATGGTTGATGCGAGGAAATTAAATTACGGCGAGGGAAAAGGAGACGATCGGACTGACCGGAAGTCGGACTGGTCGGCGACGCGCTGCGACTTCCAGCGCTTGATAGGCCACCGGGAGAGCACGGCGTCGCCGTACTCCGGCGCCCAGCTCTCGGCGAACACGTACCGCATGCCGAGCCCCTCGGCGAGCTCCGACAGCGGGCTCATCCCGCGCTCCTCCTCCGCGCGCACGTTCTGCAGCCCGATGATGTCGGCGCCCACCTCCCGGAGCACCTCTTCCACGCTCCGCCGCCGCCCTTCCGCGCCGCCGTTCAGCTGCTGCGTCGCCGCCGGCGTGGTTGTGGCGGTGGTGGTGCTCCTCGCCGCCGTGCTGCCTAGCTTGCTCCTCTCCCGGGAGATCTCGTTGTCCTGGAGGTTGATGGACACGCGCGCCTTGCTCGCCGTTCGCGCCAGGCTCGCCTGCGCCTTCAGGATGCCCTTGGGTCGCCGCCCGCCGCCGGCGGCGGGGGTGGTGACACGCCGCGCGGTCTCGGTAGCTGTCTCTGCGGACGACGCCGCCGCCACGGCCGGCGCCATGGAGAACATCGCGGCGTTGAACGTCGCCACGCGGATGGTCACCGCCTCCCCCGTCGCGCCATCGCCGCGATTATCCCGACGCGCTCCCGCTGCCGCCGCCGCCGCCTCCTTCCTCCCGTTCGACCCCAACCGCCGCACGGTCACCCTCGCCTTTCCCTCCGCGCCGCCGTGGCGGCGCCGGCGCGGCCGCGGGTGCAGCGCCCGGAACCCGGCGAGCACGCGTCGCAGCATGAGCGTCGTCGCTTGCGTGTGCGTGTGCGTGTGCGTGCGCGGGGGGCGCCCAGTGCGGGGCTCCGCGGCGAGGGGGATAGCGTAATAATATACCGCTGCGTGAGCGTGAGAGTGTCGCCGTCGCGCGCGCGCGCCCGCGTCGTGACACGCGTGGCGACGACGGCGACGCGACGGATCGCGTCCACTCTACTTTGCTTGGGCGCTGGATATGACGAGCAGAGTTAGTTACACGGCGAAATTTTGGTTGTTTATTTTGGGTATATTCGTATGCGTGTACGCAGCAATTGTAAACTACCTAGGAGTACGTGGCTATACGTATGTCTGCATCTGTCACAAGTGAGATTTGTTGCTTCCTGTACCTATGCGTACACCGACCTCTACCTCACGATATCTTGGCATCTTGTCTTCTCCATGTCCAAACTGCCGTTGTATTGCATCATCGCACTATAATATTTTAGGAACAATAACAAAGCAAAGTTCACAGCCATCATTTAGGCCCCTTGATTCGCAGGATTTGAACAACACGAAAATCGAAGTCGTATGGTTCTCAAATCCTACCAGAATCCAGAACATATGGAATGATAAATAAGAGCCATTTGTTGGTACCATGGAAAAAACAAAGAAAAATTTATTAAAAAAATCACACATCTCGATAATTTTCCTATGAAATGTTAAGCATAGGAGTACAATCGTATATAAAGTTTCGTTCATTTTCTATGAACCAAAGAAACATTTAGGGAAAAAAACCATATAAATTTAAATCCTAACAAAATTCTTTGCCACTCCTATAAATAAATTTTTAGTTTCAAATTTTTTCTTCAAACTTCCAACTTTTTTATCACATCAAAACTTTTCTATACACATAAACTTTCAACTTTTCCGTCACATCGTTTTAATTTCAACCAAACTTCTAATTTTGGTGTGAACTAAACACACCCAAAGGAGCCCTTATCCATAATTGTGCAGTGGAATGCTCTGAACCTAGGAACAAGACCACATTCTGACACAGCGGCCGGGGTTTATCCATCACTAAAAAAAGCCGTATAACACACCGCATGAAACACATTTCAGAAGATTAAAAAAAAAGAGCAAAGAGAACAAAGACACAATATGCTGGAAAGCATTAAGCATAATGGCACTACAGTTGCAAAGTGTTACAGCTGATTTTGGAAAGGCAAGAAGCAGTCTTAACGGAACGTTCGAACGGAGGCAACCTGGCTGTCTCAGTGGCTCATCTCCGACTACTCCCAAGTCCAATCCCAATGCATGCAGACGCATTGCATTGCCTCTTTGCTTCCTTTCAGCATCGCATAGAGACCAGGTCACAGCAGAAATGTGTACTCCAGCTCACTTCTGCAGTTGTGTGCCAGTGAACGAACCTGTCATTTCTGCAGTTGTGTTGAGAGGCAGTTGGGACCTGACGTTGACGATGGTGGAGAATCGATAGGTTTCTTACATGATTCAATATCATTATATAGTTCATATGAGATATAATTGATTAAGTACTAGCCTTGTTGATGTTGAAGGATTGTGATAATTATTGGCTTTGACCCAAATAGATGCAATTTAACTTTTATGTTTTAAGCAATTTAAGAGTAAATAGATTTGTATATAAGATATTACTAAAGTACTTTAGATTACGTGCTTGTTTAGATTGATGTCATTTCAAACCATACCATTTTTTTAGGGTAAAGTTATCAAATATGTGTATCCATTTAGTTTCTTGTCAAATTTTGATAAATATATAAGAAATCCTACTAAAATTTTGGCAATATTACCAAAATTTTGGCATTGCTAAAATTTAGTAAGGTTTATTTTGGTTACAATCTAAACAACACCGTCTAATTATACAATTTTGATGCTAGATATTTAGATTATTCAAATACTATTGGTCGACAACTCAAAGTCAAAACCAACAATTTATTTGGAATCGAACGAAGTAATAATTTCGGTTATAGTAAAATAAATAGGATTTTATTGGCAATGTACTTTGATTGTAAAATGAATTCATGCTCTGCATATATACACCAAAACCCGGTTATCCTAGACATTTCCGTATTTAATTGTGATTTCAAAACTAAGGCCAATATAGGTTTAAGTAACTTGTACATTGTTACAACAAACATTTTTCAGCATTAATCACGAGCAGCTCAAGCATGTACCAAAATCTACATCTAGAATAGCATGGACCGATACAAGAAATCTTTACAAAGAAAAAAAAGAGAGCAGATCTTCTACTGGTATGATATTTGGGACAGTTCAGGTACTACTGTAGTCTTTGATATTATGGATCAACGCACTAACTGCACAAGCACGTGGATGATTGGATGCCCTTACCTTTTCTACTCGTACTCTACTGTCAATTCATTAATGGTTCATTTTTTACTGAACTTTAAATCATTAATAGTTTCATTTTTTTTACCGAACTAATGGTCACTTTACTTTCTACTACTACCTCCGTTCCATAATATAAGGGATTTTAAGTTTTCGTTTACACTGTTTGACCACTCATTTTATTAAAAAAAAATTATACAAATATAAAAAAAAGAAAGGTTGTGCTTAAAGTATTTTTGATAATAAAATAAGTCAAAAAAAATAATTTTAAATTTTTTGAATAAGACGAGTGTTCAAACAGTGTAAGAAAAACTTAAAATCTCTTATATTATGGGACGGAAGGAGCAGCAATCTTCCTGTCAATATGGGGTTGACCACACCTACCTCCGGTTTCTGATGCAAGCAATCGAAAAGCTCTCTTGCCGTGTTTCTTGTCTCTGCAACTTTGAATGAGCGGTAGGTGTAATGGACTAATGGTGTACAGTTCACTACGGAATCCTCATTAGTTTCAGCTCAATTTTGGCTCTTCATTTAATTTCTCTTAGAAAGTTAGTTTGGCTCATCGCAATTTGCAACTTTTTTTTAAACAAAAAAACCTTCGTTGTCATGTGTTTTCTGAAGCTACTAGCTTTGGAAGATATATCTTTGCAACACTTTTCAGACACAGCCACAAAAGCAAAGAATCGAAAGCTAATCAGTGGCAATCATAGATACATAGGAATCAAACCCCCTTTCAGGTTTCAGAGTAACTTTCATAAGATCATAAAGCCATCATTAAGCTAGTTTTTTTTTTAATGTATCAAAAAAATGAACTTTTCCGATGATTGGTCAGAGTGGGAGAGTTGTTTTCGCTCCACTGATCGTGTTCTCTGAACTTTCGTTGAAAGGCACGAGCTTGGAAAAAAGATAAAGAAGCTTAGTGGCCCTCTCGATAAATCGATCGTCAATGGCGAACAGAACAGAACATGATTTGCATGCATGGACAGGAGGAAGGAGACAAGGCCCTAGGATTATTAGGATGAGAAAGAGGAGAGCAATGCATGTGAAGAAGCTACAATGCCGTCAGAGAAAAAGGGGCGCAGTGACGAAGTGATCAAAGTGAGCTGAGCACACAACTACTAAAAGTGGAGCTAGTTGTGTAGCTTCTTTAGTGCGTTCTGCTCGCCGGAGCCCCACCACCACCACCGACGGCGTCGCTAGCTCCGGCGACCACCGGAGATTGCAGGGTTGCAATCTTTGAGATGTTGAATTGGAGGGCGAGTGATTCTGACTTTGCTCGGTCATTGAATTGGATTTGGTGTGACCACAGTGAGGCCTTGTTAGTTCCCAATTTTTTTTTCTTAAGAACGTCATATCGAATCTATGGACACATACATAGAGCATTAAATATAGATTAAAAAAACTAGTTGCACAGTTTGCATGGAAATAGCGAGACGAATCTTTTGAGCCTAATTAGTCTATGATTAGCTATAAGTACTACAGTAACCCACATGTGCTAATGGCGGATTAATTAGGCTTAATAAATTCGTCACACGTTTCCAGACGAGTTATGAAATTAGTTTTTTCATTTGTTTCCGTAAACTCCTTCCAATATCCAGTTAAACGTTCGATATGACACCTAAAAATTTTTGCGAACTAAACACACCCTGAGTGAGTGACACCGGCTGTGTTTAGATCCAAAGTTTGGATCCAAATTTCAGTTCTTTTTCATCACATTAACCTGTCATACACATACAACTTTTCAGTCACATCATCTCCGATTTCAACCAAAATCCAAATTTTGGATCCAACTAAACACGGCCACTGTCATGTCTGAACCTCCATAGACACAGAAAATTCAGTGATGGTGCCGAAGATGCCAGATAATCAATCACAAGCCGCGGTTACCAAATGGAGATCGCGGATCCCTGACGTGATTGATGAGTTTGTATGATAATTTGGACAGAGAGCAAGTGACGCTGTACTTGCTGAAGATATAATTTGGGCGATTGGTTGATGAACATCTCAGTATGCATGAGTTCATCCTTCTCGGCACGGATTGTTTGTTTAATGAATTATTGCAATCTTAATCATTATTTCAGCATCGTAGCAGTTGCAGTTTTGCTTTTCTAGTATGCCAAATCAGGATAACCTAAACCACTATTTCGTAGATCATTTACACTTCACAATTTTAAATGTCTTTTCCGACAAACCAATAGCTAAGTCCAAAGAAGCTACTAATACTAAGGCTGCGTTCTTTCAAAAAAGATTGGGGAGATTGTGACTCGTTTTCCGTGCGCACGCTTCCCAAACTACTAAACGGTGTGTATTTTTAAAAAAAAATTCTATATAAAAATTGCTTTAAAAAATCATATTAGTCCATTTTTGAAATTTAAAATAGTTAATACTCAATTAATCATACGATAATGGTTCACCTCGTTTTGCGTATCTTCCCAATCTTCTCAATCCCCTCTCCCTCAAACACAGCCTAATTATTCCTAATTTGCAGTCCATGGATACGAATAAGATTCGGCGGCCAATGGTTGAGGAAGTCAAATCAGACTTTTTTCTTTTCATGAAGTTGTGATATATCCACAGCCAGCCCAGCCCATATAAGCTTGCCTCTCTATGGCCCACCGGAAAACCGAGTGGCAGATCCGTAATTAATATCTAACGTAAGGTCACTAATCCAATTTCCTTTTCGGATTCTCCTCCATTGCCGGCGAGAGCTCGCCGCGGCGGCCGCCGGCGCCGCTCTCCTCAACACCGGCGCCTGCCGACCACCCGCCGCCGCTCTTATCAGCCTCAAGGCGCCCTCCGGGTCTCGCCGTCGCCGAGCGCTCGAGGATGCTTTCTCTTTCTGCGCCCATCCCCTCCTGCTCCGCATCGACTCCATCACACGGGGAGGCGAATCAGACCAAGGCTAGATTATCCATGGAGCTCGATAACAGCCACAACAATGTGAGTTTGTTCTGACCCGATTCGCCACTAGGCACCAGTATTATCTGCTCACCGATTTTGTTACAGTAACAACTCCCGCGTGATCTCAACTAGAACATGATTAGGAACCCAAGCAGCAAGCCTCTATTTAGGATTTCGCCTTTTATTTTGGTGAAATTCCCTGAACTTCTTGGTTGGTGCTGCCTGTCGTTTGTGACTGTATTAGCTTAGTTTCCAGTGGTTGGTGACTGTAACAAAATGTTAGGAACTCAATTGGGTTGTACATGGGCTATGTTAGCCATACTACAAGCCCAGCCCATGGAGACTGAAGAAAGGATACAAAAGGCAGCAGCAGCCCTGCTCGAGGCATCGAACGGATCAGACATCGGCGGCTTCGGCCACGGCGGCGGCGGCGGCGGCTTGGTTCGGTTGAACCCCGTCGATCTCTATCCCTCTCTTACTCTCTCTCGTGTTCCTCTTCACTACCACTTCTAGAAGCTTCCTCTACTTCTTCCATCTCAATTCCTCTTCTATTTTTCTGAGATTGTATTTGAATTTGATTGTTCTTGAGATTACTGAGTTGGAAGAAGAGGCTGTTAACAATCTGGTATCAGAGCCGTTCGGTTCACTGGGATTTTTGTCATGGAGGTGTTGGGGAGGCAGCATGAGCCATGCAAGATGGAGCAAGAATTGAGTTGGGAAGGTTTTCATCCAAGCATCGCCCACCAACTGCTCGATGGAATGCCAAGCCAACCTGGGATGTCCAAGGAAGATCAGAGGATATCTGAGCCCGTTCTCATCAATACCACCATGAATAAAGAGGAGAAATGGCTAGATGAAGCTTTGGATCGGATATTGGAGAAGTTTGAACAAATGGAGGCCAAGCGCCGGCAAGAGGACAAGCTCACTCAAAATTTTCAGAAGTTGGAGGAAATAGAGGCTCGTAGGAGCAAGGCTTCCGAGGAGACGATTGCTGCCATCAGGGCAACCACCGCCATTCTCAAGGCTGCATCATCTTCGACACCTATGGCACCACCTCCTCCAGCGCCCACCAACTGTTTGATGGAATGCCACAACAACAACTTCACTTGGGTGGCAGTGAATTCAAGTCACATCCGCGAGGTACCTGCCCCGATGGTTGCCTTCGAGCTTGGGGACGTCGAGGACAAGGATCCTGTCCCCTACATTGCCGCCAAGGACCTTCCCAAGGTCACGCCCACCAAGTGTTCGACGATATGTTCCAGCTCCGACACCAAGCCCGATCACATTGTGGCTACTGTGGTTACTTGCGCCACCCTTGTCGTGTCATCAATGGAGTTGGTAGCTATTGACGGCACCACTGGCAACACCAACATTGACACCCCTGATAGTACCAAGGCGATGCCCGCCAACTGTTCGACAGTTGGCCTTGATGTCAAGGGTGGTGCAGACCACGCCAGGGTCACATGCCAGATCATGATGGGTGTTCCTGAGGGTGTTGTATTACCTGATGCATCATCCGAAGTCTTGTCGCCATGGTTGATCGCTGAAATGGACCTTGCCAAGCTGATGCCCACTGAGTGTTTGATGAAATGCCTCAAAGCTATCAAGAAGTTGCTGGTGGGGCATCCCAAGAGAGATCCTTGGCCACCTCCCTGGTCAGGTGGTGTGGTTAGAGGAGGGGAGGTGTGGCACATCCTATGGTATGTACTCGATTCCTTTTGGACAAGTGTAGGTTTGATGCCACCATGGCCACCTCCAACCTGTGATGGAGTGATTAATGGATGGGATTTGCAGCCTATGGCTGGTCCAGAATTCAAACTCAATTGGTCAAGGGTACATCATTTGCCACCTTGGCCGCCACCTACCGAAGTAAGTTGTCTTGCATTGGTATGTCAAGGTAATGTAATGATTCTCACTGAGCTGAAGGATATTAATTTGCACCGTGGTGAGTTGAAGCCATGGCCTCCACCAAATCAAACAAATTGTAGAAATACTTTTGTTCAGGCTGCGCAATGCAAGTGCTGGAAAACTAGAGTGGGAATGAGTCTATGTGCTAGGATGGAGCAGTGGAATTTGTTGAATCAGGAAAGTTGCACAATGGTTGCAGTATCTAGCCTGCAGGAGCATATTAATGGGCAAGAACAAATCTTATGCAAACCTTGGAATCCAAGAGACAACAGGACCTCAATTGACATAATTCTGTTGAATAGTTGGTCTCTAGTGCACTGCTATCATCTGGGGCATATTGTTGGCCTTACATGTCTTGAAGCTTTGGCCATTCTAGTTTGCCATGAGATGGTTAAGTTTGGGTGGGCTGGTACTGTGTACAGTGACCAAGACAGGCATACAGTTGTCAGGCCAGCAAGAGCATTTGTCAGGCATGAGCTTGGCATCGGGAATGGTTCACATATACTACATGTTTCAGAGGCTGGAGCAAGATGTGGGTCCATGAGGAAATTGCTTGAACTGATAAGGAATGAGAGGACTTTCCAAATTAAAATTATGGTGAAGAACTTATTGCAAGAGGTAAATATGATCAGCAGTTTTGACACTTCTATACTTGAGATGAACACACATGTTCTGAAATATTCAGCTTCTACTCAAGTACTTGATGCACATGCACTGAATATTTGTAAGTCAATTGGGCTGCTAAATCTTATGACACACAAGCAATTGCAGTGCCTGCTCATACACAGGACATGGAAATTTCTACTTAGTGTTATTGTCGTTGTCCATGGGAGCAGAGGATCTAGTTTCAAGGCTGGACTACACTTATGTGCAATTTCAAAAAAATATCTTACATATAACAGTATGGCTATATGGGATACTAAGTTGCTTGGCATGACTAGGAAGGACCAGTGCTATGAAAAGAGCCAAACCAATCAAAGGTGGATGCCAAAAGAGTGCTGGGCAAAAAACGATCAATCAAAAGCATGCAATTTTGCTCCAAAGGAGTTATATCGAAGCAACAATCTTAGCACCCATCAGTTTGTTCTTCAGGAAGATGACTATTGGAATTCTAGATGGTTCACATACATTTGCAATATTTTGCATCGGCTTGAGGACAAGCGAAATTCTAAGAAGAGGGGATTGTTAGGAACTCAATTGGGTTGTACATGGGCTATGTTAGCCATACTACAAGCCCAGCCCATGGAGACTGAAGAAAGGATACAAAAGGCAGCAGCAGCCCTGCTTGAGGCATCGAACAGATCAGACATCGGCGGCTTCGGCCACGGCGGCGGCGGTGGCTTGGTTCGGTTGAACCCCGTCGATCTCTATCCCTCTCTTACACTCTCTCGTGTTCCTCTTCACTACCACTTCTAGAAGCTTCCTCTACTTCTTCCATCTCAATTCCTCTTCTATTTTTCTGAGATTGTATTTGAATTTGATTGTTCTTGAGATTACTGAGTTGGAAGAAGAGGCTGTTAACACAAAACTATATACTCCTAAGTGTTTGTTCTTTTGTGTGGATGAACGGAAGCTGGGTACCCTCTCATATGGGAAAAAAAATTAGAGCACAATATTTCATTATAATGTAAAGAATCCTGGTACACATACCGTAGAATCAAGAAAAGTTGTACTAGCTCTTGTTGCTTATTATGTTATAATGTCTATTCTGTTGGCTCCTTTGACAAATGTGTGCTCTGATGTTTGTTTTGTTGTAGGATATGGATCATGAGGATCGGCTCTCAATGCTAACTGATGACATTTTACTGTCTATCTTGGGGAGAGTGGACATAATCTCGGCTGTAAGGACAAGTGTCGTGTCAACACGCTGGAAACATCTGCCTTGGTTGCTCCCTGAGTTCACCATTGATGTCAAGGATTTTCTACCTGTCCCACAACCGAACCGCATCAAGGTTGAACATATGGATGAAGCAATGGCATCTCTAACCAAAGGGATCAGGAGCTTATTGACTATAGCTCGGAGCGAATTTCCCATCAATAGGTTTCAACTAAAGCTTTACCTAATCAATAATTACTCACGTGTTGTCGGTCCTATGCTTGATAAGGCAATTGAGGTTGGCATTTTAAAAGATATGGACCTTTCTGTTCTGGACGAGGAGGAGATTGTAGATTGCACCGATAAGCACATGCTACAGCAAGCTTCATCTGTGAAAGACCTTTTCAGTGGCTATCCTAGTGTGCTTACTCGCCTCACAAGGCTCTCTCTTTACAATCTATGTTTTGCCCGTTGGGACTTGCACCATCATCTGTTTGAATGCTGCAATCAACTACGATACCTGAGTCTATCCAATTGTGATGTGGGGAAGAATGCGATATGGAAAATAAGTGCACCAAATTCGAACATCATTGTTCTTGAACTTGATGTATGCTGCTTCGAGAAACTTGAGGTGCTCTGCCTTCCCAAATTGGAGCGACTAAATTGGGACACTTGGCTTTGCCCTTATGCCCCGCTGTCATTCGATGTTGTCCCGAATCTTCAGGAAGTATCTCTTATCTGCGGTGCAACAAATAAACATGAAGGATTTATTTTAAGTGAGGTTCTAAGTGGTACTACAAATATACATACTCTAACATTGGATTTCCAAGGAGAAAAGGTAAGTCCATCCTTTTTCATGGACTGCTGTTATCATTAGCATATAGTTGTTCGTGATGTACTACTAGTATATTTTCACATGAGCAAGAACAAATGTTTAATGTTAAGTAGCAATACTTCAATGATTATATGTATGCATTTCTAAAGCTGATGCATGCCTTAATTTTGTTTAACTAATTCAAATGTACGCTCATCCATGCATAACATCAATTCTCATGTTTCTTTTTTCATTTTTGTCGTGAATGTTTCTTTTTTTTTTTTGACGTGAATGTTTCTTGTTTTAGCTATGGATAAAGCTAGAAGGAAAACAACTCTTCCGTGCATTCAGCAATCTAAGGAAGCTATCTATACATAGCATCTTTTCTGAATTTGAATTGTTATGGACAACAAACCTCCTTGAAGCTGCACCATCACTTGAGATGTTTGATATTGAGGTACTTTGGTGCTTTTCCTAGTTACATTAGGTTAATTTGTCTTCTTTTGTGAACTCTAAGACACTCGTTTAATCATCTACATCCTGTCTCATTCTCCAGGATTTTTAACTAGGTTATTTTGTTTATTGTAGATATGGGAGCACACATGCGATGTTGACCGGGAACCAAAAGTTTTTGGGGAGAGACCGAATCCTGCATGGAAAGCGCCTGATGTTACAAGCTTCAGGAACTCTCTTCTGAAAGAGCTCCAAATTGTTGCTTTTAGACCACTAAAACAACAGTTAGAGTTCATCAGGGTTGTGATGCAGCAAGCTCCCAACCTGGGGACGATCATTCTGAAATACGACGATCCTTGTGAATACTGCGAAGCATTAGGCATTTTTCCACCTCGTTCTTCAACAGAATGTGTATTCCCTAAGAGCAAGGATGAGCAAGATAGGGTGATCAATCTTCTCAAAGATGGGGTCTGCTCCCCTGCACAAATAATTTTTCGGTAATTGGGGAGCTGTTCAAAAGTTCCATGCTCTTTCCCTGCAGTATTCTGAGCTTATTAAGCGTAAAGAAAAGTTCCCTATCCTCATTATTTTTTTAATATAAAAGGCCCTGCTTGTTTGAAAGTAAGTTCTTGTATCACTCTAAATAAAATCAAGTTCTTATGGTCATAATGTACTAGCATATTTTCAAATATTTATACAAATTGCACAGAGTCAATCATCATATATATGTTTGTCTCCGCAAATACCTTTTCAGAATAGTGTACAACCTTACTAGATTTTGTAGGCGTGTTACGACCACAATTTTGTCGTCTAAATTGTACTTTTTCCGGAACGACAAAAAGGAAAAAAACTAATCTCGTAGTATAAAAAAAGAGAAAAAAAAAGAGAGGATACATTGCTATTTCCAGGTTCTTCATGGCCCATCAACGCGTGTCTGTCTTGGGTTCGGTTAGACGGTCCAGTAAACCACAAGTGCCCAGTCTGAGAAGGCATAAGATTTCAGTACGCACTTTGGTGAACCATAGCATCAACCAAAATCTGTGAAAATCGTGTACTCCTAGCCTATATAACTGATGATGTGCATTAATTGGTCTTGCTCCTATGGCATTGTGACATTGCACAATTTTTAATCTTGTTATGACTGGCCAAGTTTATGGACGATCTGTTTTGTTGCAGGAAGCCGACGATGACGATATGCTCTCCATGTTGAACGATGATATTTCGTTGTCTATCTTAGAAAGAGTTGATATAAAAACGGCCGTAAGGACAATTGTCCTCTCAACACGCTGGAAACGTCTCCCCTGGATGCTTCCTGAGCTCTCAATTGATGTCAAGGATTTCTTTCTGTACCACAGCCGAACCGTATTGAAGGTCTCGAATTAAAGCTTTACTTGATCAATAGTTACTCGAGTGTCATTGGTCCTCTTGTCAGTGAGGCAATTGATATTGGCATCTTAAAAGATTTGAACCTTGCCATCCCTGAAGAGAAGCCGATGGCTGATTGCACTACGAAATAGTATATGCTGCTCCAAGCTTCAGTCGTGGATAACTTTTTTAGTGCCTATTCTAGGATGCTTGATTGCTCACAAGGCTGGACCTATGCAATGTGTGCTTTGCTGAATGGGACCTGCATCATCTCATATTTGAATGCTGCAAGCAACTGCGCCATCTAAGTTTCTACAACTGTGGTGCGGGGAAGGATGTGGAATGGGAGATAAATGCACCGAACTCAAAACTCAGGCTGCGTTCGGCAGTTGAAAAAAGTGAGTGAGTTTGTTTCGATTTCCGTGCGCACGCTTCCCAAACTACTAAATGGTGTATTTTTTGTAAAAATTTTCTATAGGAAAGTTGCTTTAAAAAATCATATTAATCTATTTTTTAAATTTAAAATAGTTAATACTCAATTAATCATGCGCTAATGGCTCACCTCGTTTTACGTATCTTTCTAATCTTCTCAATCTCCTCCTCCTCAAACTCACCCTCAGTGTTTTTGAACTCACTCTGACCTACTCCCTCTGTCCCATAAAAAGGCAAACCCTAGAATTCCAAGGTAAATTTAGTACTAGTAACAATTGACTATAATGCCCTTAGTAAAGTACTCAAGTACAGCCATCAACTGAAAAAAGAAATGGAGAAAATTCAATGCCAATGCTCTGCTTTCCATCGCCAGGACTGCTCTGCATCCCATCGCATTAATGTTTCTTGGTGGTTGTAGTAGAGTTCGATTTTTTGTGGGATAACAGCTCCACCCCAGGAATCGGCTCTTTTTGGGACGGAGGGAGTATACATGAGTAGTCTAGATGTGATTTACCTTCCAAACCTGGAGCTAGTATTGGCACAGATACCGAGATAGACAATCAACATGTGATTGATTAACTATTATGAACTTGAAAAATCAATTTATTTGATTTTGAAAGAAACTTATATATAAAAAAAATTGTTACACAAAACACACCGTTTAGCTGATAAGAACTAGATCCATCTATTTTGGTGAGGGATGTCTTCTCTTCATTTGCCTCCAGCAATGCCTTTCTTATGCCTTTTTGTGTGCTTGTGCGCGCGCAGAAAGATAGGAGAAAATTGACCCTATACTAGACTGGGTAAACACCGAGTCTGTTTGTATACGCAAGCTTGGTGGAAAGCAAAGATGGAAGGGTTAGCTAAGGCTATATATACTGTTTTGAAGGATACCACTGACTTTGACTTGGCAATCTATTGATGCTAGGTAGTCCCTCTCGAAATATTCAGAGGGAAGCTGGGAATTGAGCATGCAATTGAATTGATCAGACTTGAAGAAGATCACCAGGTTATTCAGCAGCCGTTATCTATCATAACATGAGCTGAGAAACAGTGAGGACTGAATCTAATGGTTCATATCATGTGGAAATGGCACAGAAGTTTAAAATGTGAAAAAAACATTCGTTAAACATTCTGAAAATTTTTGAAACTTTGCTCATCTATAGTTCATATGATGCACTTTGTTGCAAAGGTAGTGATAAAATGAGAACCTTTGTATGTGTATGCACTAGTACCAAAACCATAACTATAACCACAAAGCATACGATTCAGAAATAAACAGAAAATCCACTCTATGGTTGTGCCTGGAAAATTCCTCCATAATATTAAATCCAACCCCTAGCACTGAAAGACGAAACAACCGCACTGTTATCTCCCTGGCAACTGGGCCGAAACAAATGCAAGTAGGGCCACCACCGTCCCTAAAAGACCTTATTTCTAATTACGCATCTCAACAAATACTTATTCAGATGCATAACTAAAATTACATTTTTAGGGGTGGAGGGCTTAATTAGAATGACAGATTTATTACAATACTTCACTATCCAAGTTTATCACACCTAGGTTTAGTAAGCTGCAAGTTTTTTAAGTCACTCTTGACCCACTCTGTTATAGAAACAGAGCTATCAATCAAGTCCAGTAGGCAACAAAGTCGACCAAGTCACCTTCACTGAGATTAATGCAAAATCAGTCTTTATTTCTTGAGTATCATGGCCATGGATTTTCGGCTTGAAGGAAACACAATGTTGGTCGAAACTGGATGGAGATGCGCCCACTTTGAACTTCAAATCTATAGAAGATTTCCAATTTACAGCAACCACCGACCTCTTCAGGAAACGCGACTCAACAATGGCACCATCAAAGAGCCGCATTTCCTTATTCAAGTCACTGGTTAAACAACCAAGCAGCAAATTGAAACCGCTTTGCACTTCTGATATGACAACCTCTACAGTGGCCTCAACTGCATTATTAAGGTGTGCTACAGTTATGTCAACTGCACCGTAATCGCCTGGGATCTTAATTGAATATGGCTGATTCCATAGGCCTGGAGTCCATAAGAGTGTTGCACCATCAATTAGCTGTAGGTCATCTTTTTCTTGTTCGCCTGTCTTGATCCTCACGTCAAATTCAATTAGAGCAAAGTCCATCAAATCTATCCCTCGCTTAGGGCCCATCATGTTGATGAGCGAACCCTACAAAGTTATTATATTTAGTTGCTCTTCATATCTCTTCAAGTGAATAAGAACCACCGGATGCACGACAAATTTAATATGTACCATTGGATCTAATGTTAGGCTAAGTAGGAAGAGGTTGGGTCAAACAGGAGTCTTCTCGAGAATCACCGTGAGATCCACATCGTGCTAGAAACACATGGACCAAACAACATCGCGAGGAAAATAATGAATGAGCTAGGCAGTGGGAAAAAGGCGAGACAACAACAACAAAAAAAAAAATCATAGCTTTTTTTTTTCTTTTGACCAAGCAATCATGTTGGTCAAAAAGGACCTAATGGGCTGGTTATGCCGCTCAGGCCTAATGGTCCTTTGGACCATATCAAATTCTGAGGACAAAAGAAAACGAAGAGAAGTTAAATTTACATATAAAACTTTATATCAGTTAGTAATATTTCTAAAGAGAGAAAAAGAAAAATTGTTCTTATTTTGCAAAAAAAAAATCTGACTTATTAAGAAATGACAAATCAAATTCCTCTATGTTAAAATTTAACAAATGTATCATTTCCTGCCAAACACGTGCTCTAAACATCAATGCTATTCAGGCATGTAAAAAAATTATTGCTAAAACATATGTACTATAATTTATAAGTGAAGAATGACAGCCATGCAGCAGTGGAAACGACGGGAAAGGCGGTGGTTTACTGATTTTGGTGGTGCTGTGGGCTGAGGAGTAGGGTTTCTTCTTTACTTTCTCTGTTAAAAAAATTAGGAACGAATCTAAATAAACAACTGTCAATTTTCGTATACATAAGTTGATTTTTTTCAGGAACGAAAGGTGTACTCAGAAAAGGGCTTATATATTTTTTTCACATATATGCTTGCATATTCTGTTTCATAATAAAATTATTTCTAAAAAACCATTAAACACTTTATAAGGTTCAAAAATATTGTTTATATAATATCATTAATAGATATTTTTATATACTATATAGTAGGACGGTTAGTCGTGCGGATGCACGACTTCGTATACTAGTGAAATTACGAAATATCTAAAGCTTGATGCTTCCCTTCTGTTGTCTGTTGTTTCACTTGTAACAACATTTACTTAAAAAGGAATATTCTACAATCACCAAGATCTTCGTCATGTATCAAACAAACTGGTTACAAAATGCATAATGGTGGTAGAGAGGGGATACTGGACCCCGTTGTTCATTTTATTTTGTTTCAAATCCCAAAAAAAACATAAAGCATGTGTAAATGAAAGGACAAGACTTGTGTAGTGATGGGATCATTAATGCTATGCATCTTCATATGCCTATAAACAAAAGAAAATCAATTTGTGCAGTGTACTAAGCAGCAACCAAGTGTCCAAAACTATTCAACATGTTATTTTTTTTAATACATGTACACCCTTAGTTTCAAATTTTAAATTTGTTCTGATAGTTAGCTATTCATCATAGTTCATCAATGTAAGGCGCATTTTGGAAGAAGTCTTCGAAAGTAGGTTTTGACATTTGATTTCTGTAACAATATATTGCCAATTGCTATAAAATTAACACCTCAAAAGTATGAAATTTTCAAAAAAAAAATCACCTTGGGCAAATTTACTAGTGGCTTATACAATCCAAATTATTTTAATATTATTCTACTACTTTTGGACAGATTAATCAAATGAAGCGGTTTGTTTGCATCTAAGACAAAATATTACAATGGAGCTATAAAACAATATACATATATGGAACAACAACAATAAACTAATCCTGTTTTTAGTTATTAAGGAAATTAAGACTCAAACTTAACTTTATGTATACTAAATAATTCAAGAGCTACAGTGATAAAACATTCACAATATATCTCAACTTTGATGATGTAGATTAGCAGTTGTAGGATGCCATCAAGAATATGCAGTAATCCAATCTCATATGTATTATGCATGTGAGAAGTTTAGCCTTATATTATGAATGAAATGAATAATGTAATTAAAAATAAGGAATAAGTCTACTTAACCCCATCAAGTATCGAGGTTCGTTTACTTAACCCTCATCCGTACAAAATTGGGTATTTGGCCTACCAAAAGATATACACCTAAAATGATTCTCTTTTGCGGTTTTAGTGGTGGCTTTGCCCATGTGGCAACATCGATCTAACAAGCCAGGAGGGTGACACCATGTCACACCCCAATCCGGCACCGCCGTACAATGGCACTTGATATGAGCGTGTCGTAGGAAAAACAGTGCGAGCCGCTTCCTACGAAACCGCGATCTCAGTACCAGTCCCAGGATGTAGCGCTGGTACCCACGGTGACAAATATGAATCATTGCAATCCTTAAAATAAGTAGAGGACTTATTTACCTTAACATAGGTTGCAGCTCAGACAGCCCGAGAATGCAACCGACGACACGGACAAGGTAAACACCAACAACAGCAGCAACAGCGGAACCAACGGTCTAACACCCAACACCACAGGCAACAGCAGGGAACTAGGACGAAACCCTAATCTTTACTTCACTTCAACTTCATCTTCAGAGCTGGCAGAACTATATATTTATATAGAGCAAGGGTGAGTACAGGAGTACTCAGCAAGCCATGGGAACTTAGGTGGTTAATGCAGGCTTCAAAGATAAGGCTGTTATTTTGCAATCGGTTTTGTTTGAAAGCATTTTAATAATCTAAGTGTGTGCTCTCTGCGACCAGAGCGAGACAAGTCTCAGCTCGGTCGGGAGGTGACTAGTGACCAAAATTTTATCAAGATTTACACAACTCCCAGAGTTGGCCTCAAAGCTGGTTTTCCCAAACCAAACCATTTTTCCAAACTTCCCAATAATAGTGGTCCCCAAACGACCAATCACTTCCAGGGACTTCCGGTCCCGCTGTCCCCCGGACAGCTAATTGCTTCCCAAGCATTAGGTTTCCCAAACCTTAACACCTTTTCATAAAACAGGGTAAAACAAAAACTACGCTAAGGAATCACCTCACATCCACCCATGACCGTGGGCACGGCTGTTCGAATAGTTTAATAACCTTTGCAGAGGGGGTACACTTTACCTACACGACGTTACTAGCCTTGGTCACCCAGTCCGTGCAGAACAGCCACGTCTGGTGACTTTGGGGCTTTCACGACAAGGCATTTCGAAAGCTGACACAGGGTTACCATATGCCAACGAGAGGGGTCCCAGACCAACAACATGTTAGGTCCCAGACCATACTGTGCTAGGAAGCCCGGGGGTTCTCCCCGACACCACCCCGTTGAATCCACATGTCTCTTGGCATCAAGGATCCCTTGATTAGCTATTTACTCAGCCAGGGGTGTCTCATTCCACCCGTGTGGTCACACTATTGTATGCTCGGATGTAATTCCAAAGGAATCGGTCCTTAGATGCGACCGCACAAGTATTCCGCCCAGGAATGGCCTTGTGTCGCGAGTTTTATTTCTAAAACTCATTTCCTTTCACAAGGCACCGACCCAGGCGTCGGGTTTTCCAAAGCTTTTGTAAACCAAGTTTTACCCAAGAAGTTACTCAGATTTTAAGTTTGAAGGCGACCGTCGATACTCGCACAGAGTGCACAAATATCGAGGCGCAACTAGATGGTTACAAGGGAACATGATATAACAATTAACAATGGAAGGATCAGATGCAACAAGTTGGGTAGGCCCACCGGTCTGCCTTGCAGACGGGGCAAACAGATTAAGTGCAATCCTATCAATGCATAATATTTTGCAAGCAATATAATTAAGTTCAAATATAGGCTCAATATGTTCAAAGGTGGCTTGCCTTGCTCAGGGTCTTCACGAAGCTTCACAAATCTTTGAGAATTCCACTTGAAGAAAAATATCCGGTAACCGCAACTAGGCGCAAACAATTAAAAACCTAAACAAAGACCAAATAAAATATCCTATTTAGGCTAATTAATAGTGCCATTAGATAGATCACAATTTAATGGAATTATTGGAAGTGGAACGGGGTAAATCGGAGTTACGGATCAAGAGATATGAATTTTGGAGGTTTAATTGGAATTTATGGACAAAGGAAATGATTTATTGGAATTTATAGAAATAATATTCTCAAGAATATTATTGACAATCACTGACGTGCGGGACCAAGGGAAATGATTTAGGGAATTTTGGAATGGAGAATTGGTTTATGGAGGCAGAGGAAAAAGGATTCAATAAATCCCTTGGAAAAGAAAAGGAAAGAGGGATGGGATTTATACTTCGTCGGGGTGGCTAGGGCGCGGCCCGAGGGGTTTACAAGGCTCAGCCGGCCAATGGGCCGAGCGCGGCCACGGGGAGGCGGCCCAACAGAGGGGGCGCTGGGGGGGGGAGGGGGTGAGAGAGGCGGCCCGGTGGACGCGGTCCACCGCGCGGGGCCCACGTGGCGGTGGTTGGGTTCACGGTGGGGAGGGTGCACGCGGGGTGCGGCGCTAGGGTTTCGGGTGCGCGTGGCTTAGGAGCGGTGCACCGGGTGGACAAACGGCGGCGGGCCCACGCGCAGCCGCATGGCGCACCGTGGTCCGCGTGCTCGGAGGGGGAAAGCGGGACTGGCCAGTTTGACTCGGTCTAGCCGAGTTGGCACCGACGTGGCGCCTACGTGGCAGCCACGCGGGCTGGCGGGAGGAGGAAGAAAGGGGAGGCCGAGATGGACGGCGGACAGCGGCCAAGTTCACCGGAGCCTTGCGGGACGGATTTGGTCTTCGGGGAGCACACCGGAGTGACGAGGGATTCGAGAGGGAGCGATCCAATGGCTCGGATTCTCCGGAGAGAGGCCGGCGACGATGAATCGCGGCGGCGCACGCCGGCGGCGAGAAAAGGGGGAAAATCCATCGGAGCAATGGGAGTTCGATTCGGCGGGGTGGGAGCATCTCCGATGTTCAAGGGGTGCATTCCCGGCGTCGGATAGGGTAGATAAGTACCGAGGAGGGCCGGCGACGAGCGGCGGCCTCCAGGATCGGACGGCAATGGCGGCGGGGCCATGCCGGGCGGCGGCGGGGCTTGGGGCGGCGTCCACGCGCGTTCGGGAGGGCTATCGAGCCGCTACGCAAGCTGGAGTGGAAGAGGAAAAGCGGGGAGGGAGAACGGGGACTACCGCGTCGGGAGATCGCTGGGAAGAGTGTCCGACGGCGCGGCGGGACCGCCTCGGTCTCGGGCCGGGGAAGGGGACGGAGAGAAGGCGATCGGAGTCCCCTTCGGCTCCGCGCGCACGCCGACTTCCCGGCACGTGCAACAGCGAGGAAGGTGGTGGCGGCAAGGCGGCAAGAACAGAGGAAGAGCGGGGAGCGGCTTGGCTTTTATAGGCGGAGAAGAGGCGGTTTAGGAGGGGGAACCGACTTAGATGGTCAAGGGAGCTCGGCTGTCGCGTATGGTCAAGGTGGGGGCGGCGAACTTGGCAGTCACGGGCGGCAGAGGGGGGGTCGATGGTGCCGGTCAGGGAAAAAGCAAAAGGGGAGGGAGGAAAGGGGGCTCTGCCCATGCCATTCTGGGAGAAAGGAGGAGGGAGAGAGAGCTCTGCCTCCGGGAGTTGGACGCACGCGGCTTGGAGCGGCCGGGCACGCGCCGCAGGGGGTGCGGGGCCGAGCGGCACAGGCGGCGCAAGCGCGGCAGGGCTGACGGTGGCGGTGACTGGCCGGTCGGCCATGCGCGAGTGCGCGCAAAGGCGGTGGCGATTCGAATCGGCGAGGCGCTGGCGCGGCGAGGAGCGAGAGCGAGCGAGAGAGAGAGAGAGAGAGAAAGAACGAGAGAGCGAACTCTCGGCTCGGCTCGGCGCGTGCAACACACGTGCAAGGCTGAGGGAGGGGATAGGCAGGGGGAAAATGGGCCGAGAATAAATGGCCCACAAGCCAGAGGGAGGCAAACTAGACTTTTTAAGATAGATTGAATTGGAGAGAATTTGGAGTTTAGGTTTGAATTCAAAGATGATATTTAGGAACATAGGGTGGAGTCAAGGAATGGATTCAAAACGGGAATTGAATATTTTTGTAGTCGGAGCGAATATTCGGTAAGGATTCAAAGGAGACTTCGTATCCTTGGGGTTGGGACAATGGTATGGGATAGATTTCAAAGGTAGTTAGAGAGGTCAATAGATAGATAGATAGCTGGGTAGACAGATCGATAGGTGGACTGATTGGTAGAAGGATAGATGGATAGATAGGTTAGATAAGTAGATAGATCGATCGATAGGCAGGGAGGGATTCAAGGTAGGGATTCGATATTTTTGGAAATGGGAACAGGTATTTGGCGAGGGTTCAAAGGAGGCGATTAACCTTTGGAATAATTGAACTCGGAATTAGAATCTTGAGGTGGAGGATTTTGGTGGCGATGAGAGGGAACAACAGGATTTGAATTGAGATCCAAGGCACGACTTAGACTCACACTCAAAGAACAAAAATTTTCGCAATTAGGATTTTCAGTAAATTAGCTTTTAACGTCTCGCGAAAAGCGGGGCGTTACAAACCACCACCGAAGCTGCCCCCAAGGTGGTTTTGTACTTGAGGGGCCTAAGCGGACAAACCTCAATATTAAGGGGTGTTAGCTAGACTTATTCCTTGAAATAACTGTGGATAAGTATAGATGTGTACCTGCTCCACAATGATAGGATCATCCCTGCTAAAATTGATGATATAATTAAGCAATGGATCCAGATCATCCCGCACTGCTATGTATCCGTACAACTCTACTAAGCAACCATCATTATGAATTTTAGCCAACTCTAATGATAACATTTGCAGCATGCATCTAGGAGGATGTTGCAAGCAAGTTCCATCGTCCTTGATACAGTTAGTCGGATCTGAAAACCTCATTGCTTCCAACCGAGCTTCATAAAAAAGTAACGTCGAAATGTAAGTTTGTAACCGGAAATTAATGTAGTAAACAAATACTTGCCATTTGAAAGTACATGTGTTATTCGATGATTATATGGCCTTATTGGAAATTTTTCCTTCCATCTACAAAGTACAAATAACCTATGTTCTTTTTACTAGGAAGTGTGCTCCTCCCTGAAAAATTTTTCTTTAGGAACACCCAAAGAAGCATTGCCTCGAAATGCATATCAATTGCTTCCAATGAAAGCATTTGAGCACGGGGCTAGTGAGGATTGAAGGGGATATTGGCATAAACTGTACGGCATCTTTTGTCCCAAAGCATACAATACGCAACACATGCCATCTATTTAGACGAGATCAGTTTGGTAGTAGTAGTTTGGTAGGAGTTGGCTGGGATGGTTTCCAGTCCATTGGTGATACAACTCGATACCATCTAGAATCACTGCAGAAGAGTAAGGGAGGATAATAACAAATCAAAATAGAAAAAGAGAGATATAATCGCTTACTCTCATTACGATCTGCAATACGCAATTCCTTTTTCCACCATGTATCCATGATGCCCCTGTATATAGAACCATCACGGTGTCTACTTTTTGGAAGTAGAATGTCCATAGAATAATCTTCGTCATCAGTGACTTCCTTGTCGTCGTCATTGGCATCCCTCCGTTCCTGCATTTCGCTCCTTCGGTCTTCCTCTTGCCCTAGTAATTGCAGGTTGAAGCTTGGTCTCGGAAGCACAATCTTCTCCATGGACTGATTATTGTTCTTCGGTTCGTTTCCATCTCCAATCAGTGGCAGCATAGTAGGTTTTGTTGTGTTGAACAACCTGTGGCGCGTCAGTTTGACGCAGTGCAGAGATTTGGCTCTAGGGATGCCATTGTCCACGAGCAGATTCAGAAACTGACGCGAGAGGCCCATCTTCGATTGTTAACTTCAAAAACAGGGCATCGTCATAAAATTTATACAACAAATAGGATAGGTTAATTATTACTTCCTCTGTTTTATAATGTAAGTCTTTCTAGTATTGTTCATATTCATATAGATGTCAAACATATATGTGTGTCTAGATTCATTAACATCTATATAAATATATGAATATGAGCAATACTAGAAAATCTTACATTATAAAACGTATGAGCAATACTAGAAAATCTTATATTATGAAACGAAGGGAGTACTTCATTGCAAAGAAGACCTAATTTCAGGATCGAAGAAGAGTACGTACAACTACCAGCAGCAGTCAGGCACAGGCAGCAACAATTAGCTCACTCGATTCGACTCCAACTGCACTCTCTTTATTCTTTCTTGTGTCTTTCCTTGCGATCGATCAAAATTCAAACGGCAGGGATGGCTTTGAAGACGGACGGGATGGGCATCACAAAATCCTAACAAACGAAGGTGAGGAGATAAGAAATTGGGTTTGGATCAAAGAAAAGAAAAGAAAAGAGGGTGAAGATTAAGCAGGCGGCTGACCTGAGGCGCATTGGAGAGTGGAAGCTCCTCAGCGGCGCCGGAAGCGGAGCAGAACGGCGGCGGCCGGCGGGGGTGGGCGTCGTCGTCGGCGTCGGCGTCGCTAGATTTGAGGGGTGCATGGGCGTGGCCGCGTGGGCTGTCCGTGGGCTCTTTTTTCTGAGGAGGATATGGGCTGCTTTTTCAGGAGTCTTCACATGCAGTTAGGCCTGCCTGAGTTTGTATATAAAACGTGTGGTTTTGTGTTCCAACAGCCCTGATTTTTTAAATCAAATTTGCTCATCTAATAAATTTACCTACTTAAAAATCTAAGTTACTTGTATTTAAGTCAGTTTTTAAGTTTATTCACTTTTAAAAATACAGATCCGTGTTTGAGTTGAATTTTAAATTCGTTTGCTTTTGAAAATACAAAATGAATCATATAAGAAATCTCTTTAAAATAACTCGCACGCTAACTTGAGATGAAAGTAGGACTCCTAATTACAGCTCATGGTTTTCTAAAAAGAAATATATCCAAGCGAATTCCCACAATAAATTTCATTCTAGCTAAACCATATAACAATAATAACATTAAAATAGCATTCACCCGTTGCAACGCACATGCATTTTTCTAGTCTATCAAAAAAAAGATAAAGCTACAACTATTTTGCAGAACTCTCAATTTTCCACGACTTTAGCTAAGTGTTTAAGAGAATTACAACAATAATACACAATTTTTATAGAAAAAACTACAACTTTATACGTCGATAGTTTTTGGCCTACCTGTCATTCACATATGCAATAATCATGTCGTTGCATGTTAGGCTCACATGTCATACTCACGTATGCAATAATCATGTTGATGAGCAAAGTAATAGATTTGACCAAATGAAATCTCCAAAAAGAAGATTTGACCAAATGATTACATGTTTTCGATTTAGTCATTTAATTAACTAGTCGATTGCAACTATATGGCGGAAAGATGTTAGGGCTTGTTTGGTTTCAAGCCTAATTTTTACTCCATCAAATTTTTGGTAATGCCATAAGTTTTTGGCACTACCAAATTTGGTGGTATACAATTTAAATTAGGGTGGGTAAAAATTGTTAGCAAATCAAACATGCACTGGGTACTATTGAAATTGTCAAAATTTTGGTAGGTCCAAAAGTTGGCTTCAATCTAAACAAACCCTTCCAAAAATCAAATCCTGATATATATAGCTACAAAAGAAAAAAAATCATCGTTTTCATGATTTCATCCCAACCAAATGGCCAAATCCAAATGCAAAAAAAAAAAAAAGGTTTCAAAAAATAAAAAAAAGAAAAAAAAACACATTAAGCTGCCCTCTGACGAGACGGTCCCACAGGCCACAAGGCAGTCGGACTATCGCCGGCTCGCCTCGGCGCTCGGCTTCTCCTGTACTCCTCTCCCCTCCGATCTCTCCACTTCAAAACACTCGCCGCCGACGAGCTCGCCCGCCGGGCTAGGGCTAGGGTTTCGCGCCGCCGCAAAGGGCGGAGCCCCCATGAGCGCATCCGGCTTCGGCCGCGACGCCGGCCCCCTCAACCGGGGCCCGGGCACCGCCCCCTTCGCCTTCGGCGCCGGCGCCGCCGCCGCCTCCACCCCGCCCGCCCCTGCTCCCTTCCCATCCGCTCGACCGGTCGCCCCTATCGGGCCCCCCGCCGCCACCGCCGCCGCCTCTCGCTTCCCGAGCCCTCGTCCCCAGCTCGCTGCCACCCCACGCCCACCCGCCACTTCCCCCGTTCCCGTACCCTCATCCTCCGCGCCGCGCGGCCCGGCCTTTGCTCACGGCGCCGCCAATCCCGTGCGCTTCCCTAGCTCTCGCCCGGCCATCGATCCTGGCGTGCCCGCCGCCACTGCTCGCCACGTTGGTCGGCATCTCCAGCCCCAGCCGAGGTGAAGTTCTGTGCATTGTTTAGTGATGGTTTGCATTGGTTTTTTTTTTGTGACTTTTGGTATCAAGCTGATTAGTAGTGATTAGGTTTCAGTACTTGCTTTTTCATCTAATTCTAAGTAGAAGCAATCTATTACACATAGCTAAGCACAAAAACTGTAGCTGTGCGCTGTACAGAGCTGTAGTTTATCTACACTAGTTTTGCACATGAGATGATTGAATAATGCGGATGATATCCTTATTAGAGATTTTTGGGACGCAGACAACAAATTTTGTCTGGTCTGTTGTACGTAGGTATGCCAATATCGTCAATCGTATTACTCTGTTTTTCCAATACAACCTGTGTAAATTTGGCCATTCAAATCATATCATGGTCTTACAAACTATACACATCAACTTTCTAGCTCATTCCCAAGCTCTATGCACACTGGTGAATCAAGTGACTGATTTGGAGCAGTGCTCAGATCTAAATTGCATGTTCAGGTTAATACAGCATGGGTGAAAATAAGGTCTCAATAATTGCTAGGATGCAATTCCCATCCCATCTTGATGTAGTTATACTTAGTATCCATGTTTTTTGATGATTGCATTTGCATTCTTTGCAGGCCAGCTGCATCATCAATACGCAGCCCTGTGCGTCCTGTTATCTCCTCAAGGAGCAGGTCCACATCTCCTCTATCAAATCAGCGTATTGATTCTCCTGCAGACTATGATAATGGTATGGGAAAAAGAAGGTAAAACTGCCTTTTGATGTGCCTCTTGTTTGTTCTATAAAGGGATTAAGTTTGTTCTGGTGTCCTATATATGTTTGTGTCCATGGTATAAATACTTACTGGAGTATAACTTAAAGATGTCTAGGAAGTTATAACTGGAAAGTTGGCAAACATATTTCTCACTTGGGCTTATTTGTTGTGCTTTTTTTTTGGTTGTTTGCTGCATATACAAGTTTGAAATTGCATTCAATGGCTTTGGTTCAAATACAATACCTCAATATAATATGTATGTTGTCGGTGGACGTGAATCTCTTGTGGAAGTGTTTGCAACGAACGGTGAACCAAACTACTCTACTTATGTCAGTTAGCTTTCAGTCATTTACTACAATGTTGCGGTCATATTTCATTCACTGCTAATTGTTAAACAGAAAACTACATGCACTACAATCTATTCGTGGAGTGCACATCATGGATTACTCTTGATGTTGGTGCTGCCATGTTTGGCATGCTATTCATCATTTGGAACACCCTGTGGGATGAGTATAAGCACGGTCGTACAGATCTGTAAAATATCTCTTTACTATGCATTAGTTCACTCGAGATCTTCCTGGAGTTTGCTGCTATTGCTGGCTGGGTGCTGTCCATTACTTCAAAACCTAAAATGTTTCTTCCATTGATAGGGTGGTAAACTATGCGGACCCATTGTTTGAAAATGGAAGTGCACCTATAGAGGACATGAGGACACAGCCTTCAGAATTTGGGAAAACAGCACGATCACCAACTTCAAACATTACCAGCGAGTTTAGACCACCATCAGGCTTCCAAAATTATCACCCTGTGCAGGCTGCCAATCCTCTTGAATACAAGTAAGTTTCTTTCAAACAATCTTCCCAATATTATGTACTGTATTTCATTTTAACCTCTGCTTCTCTTATAGTACAGACTATATCAAAAGATTGTATAGAACTATCTAGCTAGTACATGCAGTATTTTACTACTGATTTTGTTTATGGTCATACTTTGCTTCTTATCTCTCTACTGCTGCTGATTTTTCAGACCTAATGTAACACCTGCGATGTTCGGAAACCAGAACCTCCATGATGTACGAGCAGCTCCCTCTCCTGCTTTGAACAACAACCGTTTAGTTCCTGGAAGTGGCAGACTACGTCCTGCCTTAGGGGGTGGTGCATCTCCCACGGTGCTTGGTGATGCAAGTCAGTATGATAATTCAACACAATCAGTTATGGCTCGACAAGAGATGAGCGAACATATGCGACCGGTATCACAAAGGTGCTGTATACTAGAACTGTTGATCTGATTTCTGTGCTTATAGTTCTACAATTTTCTTTTGGGGCTTCTTTTGTACCCAGCCAGTATGATCCTCAATATAATAGCATTTTCTCTTTATGGAGTATGGCAGTTAAAAGCCTTAGGTAGATAACTGTTCCTTAGGTAGATGACTGTTTCTATGTTTTCCTTATGAGTTCGATTAAATTTCTACTACATACATGCTGGTAGCTGATAGATGTCACATGGGGCAAAATCGTGTCGGTACATCCAAAATGGAAAATTATTTCTGTGGACACTTTATTGCAAAATTATGTTACTTCTTTGCCTCCCTTTTGCTTGCTGGGACGGATTCTCTATTGATGATGAAACCATATTTCATGATTTGATTTGATATTTTGAATAGAAAAGGTAAAGCTGCTGTGTGATGTCATTTTATATCTATACTTGTGTACATTCAATATCTTCTTCTATGTGTGTGCGTGTGCGTGCTTGCACATACGTGTTGTCTGTAATGTGTTTTTTCTTTATTTTTTTTAGGTTTCTTGCTTCATTTCAAAGCCGATCATTGGATCATAATATTTCGAAAAGGTCTAGGTCACCTACTTTGTCCCATCAGGATGCTGATGGTGCTGAAGCTCATCAAGATGCTGGTGTAAATGCTAGAAGGTATCTCAGATGTTCATTTCTCCATATGGTGGTGAAAATTTTTCTAGGAATATTTGGTGCACAATATGCATCCTTTTTATCTATTGTTTTGACACCAACCAACATTTGCTCATCTATCGGTTTTTACGTACCAAAACATCTGTTTTCTATATAATGATTTGGAAGGAAATAGATAAGTATGAAGATCTATTGGAAATCATTTTGCTAGTATTATCTGTTTAGGAGAGTAAGAAATGCTGTCTACATCATTTTGGCTACGGTTACCAATGCAACACTAGTTCTTTTTGTTACCGAACTGACCAAAACATTTTGAACATGCTTTTTTGTAAATTTATTTCATTTTAAGTTTACTTTTCTTGAAGTAATATATATTATTTTCCTTGTAAACTTCACTCTTGCTAAAATTGTTGTTTAGAAAACTTATGTTTTTTAAGCTTCTAAATGCATAACCCCTGCACTTAAGTTGCCAGTAATAATTAGCCTGATGTTAATCCATCTTTTGTACTTTCATTTTTAGAACAACCTAAAATTCTTTGGGAAATCTGTTAGTATGAAATTATTGTGTACTTATTTTCATAATCTCATCAGTTGTAGTAAGGTTGTGCTTATTATCTTAATTTTGCCTAGTTCTCTTAGATTTTAAAAGGGCTTAACTTTGTAGTGGTCTAAAACCTGATGGCTGACGTCAGTACATCACAGTTCCACTCAGTTTTGTTACTGGCATTCTATCGTACAGTTAACATGGCTATTTTTTGTTGTGCTTCCTTTACAGACTGATAGACTATACGGATTCCTTGTTTGATGACGGAATGGTTGAAACTTCCAAGCGAATGAAATCACCTTCATTAGAATTCACAAGCATGGTCAAATCTCCATCTTCAGATATTAGAGGCGATACTAGACCATCACCTGCAGGTTTACGCAGCAATAGTGCAGCCCAGAATCTACGTTCAAGTGTTGATATCCAAAAGTAAATGCTGCTTCTATGATTCTCTTTTTTGTTTATGCCAATTTTGGTTATTATATATTGGTTCAAATAAGTGGTAAGCAGTGAGGGTGAAAATGGATTATAATTAGGAAAGGCATATTTTTACGCATCATTTGTATTTGTCCCTACGAATAAATAATAATAATGTCCTGTTAATCCATTATTCGGCATGCCGAAGCATTTACACTCAACATTTAATAGTTGTATTTGTTGATATTTTTACAGGGCTAGTTCATCTGTTCCCAAGGTTGGAAATCAAGTGCAATTTCGTATCGGTGATGTGCGTTCACCACCATATCAGATTGACCCTTATTCCAATGAACAGAACACAGCTGCTGTTTCTCCACCAAAGCCTTCTATTCTTGGTGCTAGCAAAAGAATTGGGACCTCTCTGCTGGACTTTACTGATGATGATAACATGATCCCTTCAACTGAAAGTGAGAGGTGCTTATGATTCAGCTTATAATAACCCATCCCTTTCCCACCTCGAAACAGTGCTTTGATCAAACATGCTACCTGCTGGTATTGATTCGTGATATTTCCTGTAGAGAAAAACAAGCAAAAGCGAAGCGCTTGACTCGTTTCAGTGTTGAATTAAGCAGACCGGTCGATAATATTAATGATTTTGTAAAAGCGCAGAAGGGCTCTGCAGACAAGCAAAAACAAGCCTCTTCAATGGGAAAAGTTCCAACTGGATCGAAAGATGATATCGATGAAAGATCTATGGCTGATGCAGATTCCCCAGGGTTAGCTGCAATTATTGGGCTTTGTCCTGATATGTGCCCAGGTGTTTCCTGCTGTAGATCATAGATCATACCACTTCCGTGCAATATTTTCTTAAACTAGCTACTAATAACAGATGCATGTTCATTGTTTTTTATTAGAACCGGAAAGGGCGGAGCGTGAAAGAAAAGGAGATCTTGATAAGTATGAGAGATTAGATGGAGACAGAAACCAAACTACTGAGCTTCTGGCTGTTAAAAAGGCATGTGATGCTATCCTTATCACCTAGCAGTATGGCAAAAATTTATCTGAAACTATTTGTGATCACCTATCACAGGAAGCATGATTGAAAGTTTTCATCTGATTGATACAGTATAATAGGACCGCTGAGAGAGATGCAGACTTGATAAGGCCTCTGCCAGTTCTGCAGAAGACAATGGATTACCTTCTTAGTTTACTGGACCACACATACGATGACAACTTCTTGGGCTTATACAACTTCTTATGGGACCGGATGCGAGCGATAAGAATGGATCTTAGAATGCAACATTTTTTCAATCAAGATGCTATTTCTATGCTGGAACAAATGGTAGTTACATTTATTTCTTGGTGTCATTACATGTTTATTTATTTCGACACCTTAAGTTCCCAAAAAATTTCATCCTCAAGCCACCTTTTCTTTTCTGCCCAGATAAGGCTCCACATTATAGCAATGCATGAATTATGCGAGTACAACAAGGGAGAAGGGTTTTCAGAAGGTTTTGATGCACATCTTAACATCGAGCAGATGAATAAAACATCAGTGGAGCTATTTCAAATGTATGATGACCACAGGAGAAAGGGTGTATTGTTCCCAACAGAAAAGGAGTTTCGGGGTTATTATGCCCTGCTCAAGTTAGACAAGCATCCTGGTTACAAGGTGAGGTGAACTGAGTGGCTCTTGTTGTTTTCTGATATTTTCTGACTTGTACATACTACATACACCTGAATTTTAGGTTGAACCTGCTGAGTTATCTCTAGACCTTGCTAAGATGTCCCGTGAAATCAGAGGCAGTCCAGACATCTTGTTTGCAAGGGAAGTTGCAAGGTAGTCATACTATCTACTTTTGTTTGCACTTATCAAGTTCATTGATTTGTGATTTAACACCTTTTTTCCCTATTGCCATTCAGAGCTTGCCGAATGGGGAACTTTATTGCCTTCTTTCGTCTTGCAAGGAAAGCAACATACTTGCAGGCTTGTTTGATGCATGCTCACTTTGCAAAGGTAGAATTATTGCCTGCGAAGGATGCTTCTTCTGGTATCATTTTAGTGAAAATTATGGCTCCAAAGATAGCCAACATTTACTCGTTCCCATTGTGTGGCAACAAAGTAGCCTTTATAATAATAAAAATCAAAACTCTAATACTTTTGATTACTATACAAGTTTTGCTAAAACTGTTATTGCAGTTGTTAGGACCTTGCTTTTGTTTTTCATGAGGCAAAAGCTGCTTGATTGCACAGAGTTATTTCATTTATTTGTGACATGGTGCCATTATTTCGTAAACTGTTGTGACTGTCTCTCCCTCCACAGTATTTACTTCTCAGATTTAGGATGTACATTATTGAAGTACTATCCTTTTTATGTTATGACAGGTTTTCTGCATGATGCTCTGTTCTATGTTGACGTACTGAGTACCTAATTTTAGATATATTTTGTGGTTCTAGGCATCGGATTATTCTACTGTAATAGTATTGCTTTTCACTGCTCACATTTTAATGCACTTCTAGTTTTCATGTCGTAGGCTATTTGTTCTTCAGTCTTCACTTTTGAAAACTTAACATTTTTTTTCTCTACCCAGCTAAGAAGGCAAGCACTGGCTTCCTTGCACAGTGGTCTTCAGAATACCCAAGGCATCCCTATTTCCCAAGCTGTTGAGTGGCTTGCTATGGAGGTAACTGCTCTCTCACTTGTGTAGTGGAGTAATAAGTAGGAGTAATAACTACTTTAAAAACGAGGAAAATGATTATCCTTTTATGACTTCTTTTTTCAGGACGAAGACATTGAAAGTCTTTTAGAATACCATGGTTTTGGATTGAGGCAGTATGAAGAATTGTACTTAGTGAAAGAAGGGCCTTTTCTTAACAGCGAGACTGATTTCCCATCTGGCTGTTCTCAACTTGTGCACTTGAAGAAATCACAGAGAATCATCAATGATGTTTCTTCTGGTCCAGTTTGTGCTCCTACTAGCCAAAAAGAGGCTCTTGCATCAAATTCTGGTGGGTTCGCTCTAACACGAGGGCATGTTCACCCACAGCCTTCTCTTCTGGTAAAAAGAGAATTTGGTCTGTCCTTTCCTGGACCTGTTTCTCCCACTTCTGGGAGACAGACTACCTCCCTGTATTCTGGTTCCTTTTCCCCCAAAGCTGGCAACAAGCAATCCAGTTTGCCATTTTCAAGTCCTATGTCCCCAACTTCTGGCAAAAAGGAGAGTGTTCATGTACCTTTTAGTACTCCTCCACATACTACCAAGCAAGCTATATTACCGCGCACAGGATGGATAGATGAACAAAAGGTAGCTTCACCAAAAGCAGAAAGCAACACAAAGGCAGCTGATGATTTTATACCTGAAGATCAGGATGGTGGTCTTGTAGGGTTCCCTCGAGGGCAACCTGATGTACCGTGGACACAAGCTAACATTCAACAGGACAGTGCTTTGGAAGAAACCAAAATTTCACCTCCTCTCGCAGATGGTGTATCCTTAGATTACTCCAATATGCATGGAGAGGAAAATGAATTCAGGCCAGATGGTTCCAGCATTGACGCAGATATGGATGAGGAGAGTCCATCACACAGAGAAGTCAACTTCATACAACCTGAGTCATTTGTGGGTTCACATTTATCTGATTCAGATCACAAGGAATATGATGATCACAACATTGGTGACAGAGCAGCAGATAACATGTTACCAGTAGTTGTATCTCCAAAGAAAATTATTTCCAATGAAAGGTTGAAGATAATACTGAGGTTAGTCCTTGATCTATTGGTATTCCAACCATTAAAATGCTCCACTGGCCGCAACCAACCAAATGTTCCCTATTATGATTTTGTAGGAAATGGAGGCACCGTGCTATGGACAAGAGATTTATTAGAGAGCAGAAAAATGCTCTTGCTATTGCAGCATTGAGTTCTCTGTCACTTGGTCCACCTGTTCACCAAACTGCAGTGGTGAGTCTACCTTCATTTTATTTTTATTTCATTACCTTTTAACTTCAAATGTGTTTTGAGTACATAAATGTTGGGTTTTTTAGGCTTTTAGTGCCTAACTCATGTTTTGAGTTATACCAGTTTTTATGAGTTGAAAATGTTTAACCAGATGAAACTATCGAGCAATTCATCTTTAATTGTGGAATAAACATCTTAGCTCTCGTGGAATGTGGTTTGTGGGAGTCATGCCATTTTCTGTGATCTTTTCTGTTGTGAAAACATGATGACAATTTGTTGACTTGTCTACATTGAAGGTGCCGGTGCATGCAGTTCATGATCTAGACATCAGTCATGCATTTAAAGAGAGACACTCAAGACAACAACTATCGTTGTCACCTCTAAATGTCTCGGAGTTGGCTGGTCCCATTTTAACAGAAAGGAACCCTGATGCTAGATGCATCTGCTGGAAGCTGCTTGTACTTGTCCCCCCTGGTACCATGGAATTCACCAGCAATTATGCCTCAAAGTGGTTACTCAAAAAGCTCATGGGCTCTGGAAATGAAGATGCTGGATTGCTTTTTTCTTCAGCAGACCTATCAATTTGGACAAAGTGGAACAGTTCTCCAGACACATGCTGTTTATCTATTGCTAGGGCCATTGACCAGCAAGTCATTGGTAACGACATAGCCAATGGCACAAACTGTATAATATTCCTGGTATCTGAAACCATTCCGTGGGAAATGCAGAAGGCACGGTTTAGCAGTCTGTTAGCATCTATACCTGCTAAATCCAATCTTCCTCTTCTGATTTTGAGTGGCGACACATACAATGAAGAGTATGATTATGCGTCACAGAGTGTCATTGACAGGCTTGGCCTCGGTTGTTTGAGTGAAGAAAAGATCGCATCATGCTTGGTTATTTTTCTAGTTGCAGACGACATGGAAGGTTATGCCAATGGGTTCTTTGATGATGAGAAGTTACGTGGGGGCCTGAAGTGGCTGACCAGAAACTTGCCTCCACAGCCTGATGTCACTCTTGTGAAGACCCGTGAGTTGCTTTTGAACTACTTGAACCCATCACTTGACTTGCTTAACAGCCGTGCTGCACCTGAAGTTTGTCCCGAGCATTGCATTTCAGTATTCAACAAATCTGTCAACCAGCTTACAGAGGAGATTTCTGCAGCAGCATACACAGCTTCTAACCAATGGCCAGCTCCTGAGATTAATCTTCTGGAGAGATCAAGCAGTGAGAGAATATTTGCAGAAATGTTTCTACCTAGCATTGGATGGTCACTGCCATCGAGAATTCAGCCACTGGTTGCAGCCATAAAGAGTTGCAAGCTTCCAGAATTCAGTTACGACATGTCTTGGCTAAACAAAGGCTCTTATATGGGCAGTCAAATCCAAGACCAGAAGTTATACCTTGAGGAGTGCTTAACAAAATACCTGACAAAATCAGCTCATTTGCTAAATGAAGCCCAGGCGGCTACCGAAGTGAAGGTTATGGTGCAGAAAGGTGTCGGCCTCGAGCTCCGTGGCTCGCAGTACCACCTTGTGCCAAGATGGGTTACTATCTTCCGCCGAATTTTCAACTGGAGACTAGCCAAGCTTTCCACAGGAGAGTTTTCAGAAGCTTATGTCCTGAGTCAGCATCTTTATCAGACACCGGCAGCTGATTCACTTCCAAATGGAGGAACCCAGCATGATCTCTCTGCCAGCAGCAACACCACGGATGAGGCGGCACCCATTCTGGAGGATCGCGGCATGGCGCCTTCCGTGTCGTCCCGCCTCTCCCTAGATGAGATCATCGAGATCAGCTGCGATCTCGATGCCGTCAGCGCCCTGCCACCGGCGAAACCGTTGCCACCCCAACCGCCCACCCAGGTTCGCTATGAACCTCAACCACCGGGTGGGGTGAACGGTGTGCTTGGAGCTGGTGATGGCGTGCGGATGCCGAGAAGGACGGAGCTTAGAGATTTGGTGCCCATTGAGAGGGATGACAAGCTTGCGAGGCTACTGGAGCAGTGCAGCAAGCTGCAAGACAGGATCGACGGCACGCTCTCCATATACTTCTGAGTCATGAGCCTTCTTTTTTGTTTGAAGGCCACATATACTTCCTGAAGGTTTGAAGGGGCAACTAGAACTAGCTGTAGCTGTTACGCTCCTGCCTTCTTTGTTGTAAGCTGCTGTAACATTAGTATCATGCTGTGAAAAACCATTTTTACGGCCATATGAGTGGGCCCAGAGAAGAGTAGGGTCTACATGTAAGAGATTCCAACCGTACTAAAGAGAATTTTTTTTTTAATTTGGCGTGATCCAATTATCAGCTTTTCCATAGTCCAAGATATCTTTGGTCGGTGTAACCATCGCTATTACACCTGTCGGGCTTACGGGAGTGGATTAAGTTAAGAATTAAGAAGAGGATGAAGGTACGATTCGTTTCTTCAGATATGATATGGTTTAAAATAAACGTAAAAAAATAGCCGTCTCTTCTCAAAGGAAGATTAAGAGTCACGCGTCGCATCTCCAGATTGGCAGTGCTCCTCGAATCACACATTACGGCAAGCATCAACTTTAAGACATCTTTTCAAGTTGTTATTGGTAAATACAGGCACGACGACGCGTTGGTCGTCACACGAACAAAGTCAACCAATCCCCAAGTTAAACGCGACCCAGTTTGGGTCAGGAACCCCTTTTTTTTTTTGCGTCGTCAGTCAGCAGGTGCTCTAAGAAAAACACGAGCAACAGCACCGAGAGGATTTGCCACCGGTGCATGACGGACACTCTGCAAAGCCAGCACCACAGCCATCGCACAGCAACAGCTCCCTGCAGAAGGAATCCGCTTTCTGTATAAGAATTTATCTGAAAATTCGACAAAATATTGATTAGGGCAAAAGATCTTACGGAGGACAGTGATGTGGTATCATGCTGCTTTTCTTGTGTCATTTAAGTTTAGATACTGTAAAGCAACAGATGAACCGATGAGAGTTTGTTTGCATTCACTCGATTCATCGATGACAAGATTGACAGTTTTACCTCATCAAGTTTAGCAGGAGGCTGTTGGGATGCTGCGCTGCACTGATCGATCCATGTTGACAACACCATCCCTTTGATGCCATGATGCTTCCGCTGGTTGCGACATAGCTCTCTCGCTTTCTATCAGCTTGGGGGTTTCTGATGTTCTCCCAACTCCAAGCAGAGGGTGAGTCGGAGAAGGAGCGACGCAGGAGAGGTGTTGTTCTGTTGGAGAGCCTGAAGAGGACGACGGCATTTCAGTAGCAGCATCTCTGTTCAGATGGCTAGCTTCTGACGGTACAAATACAGTTAGCTCTGGTTGCACCGCTCCCGAGCTGCTGCCGTTCATTTTCTGGCTCCCTGCAGGACCTGGCTGAGTAAATTTAGGAAAGCACAATAAATCTCTGCAGGCCAATTAATAGTGTGGTTTTATGCCTAAAGAAATTTGAATGTTGTGCACCAACATTTTCGGAATCCCGGATGTGCACAATGATTATCGTAATGTCATCCGTCCTGTTTTCATGCTCCAGCCATAGTTTGTACGACTCTGCAGCAATTGCTGAGCAAGCTTCCCGGGGATCTTCATATGCAGCCACCTGTTGGGATCAGAAAAGGAGGTTCGCAATTAGTGGCATGCAGTCAATAGAGAGAATATCAAGGTCAACCAAGTAATCAAAAGCACATACAATTCAACATGAAATTGTTACTCAAATTTGCATGGTGATGGGTACAAGGCATAAAAACAATAGTTCATTATCACATTACTTTAATAGTAACAAAAGGCAACATACAATCACAAGTAGCCAATCTACACCATTATAATCTAAACCCGCCATGATCAACATCATATATATCTCTTTTCCCTGATTGATAGGGTAATTTATAGGCCTTTGAGAGAAAACATAGTAGTCCCTTCTAGCCTTCTGTTAATAGTATTATAGGCATTTACACAGTTCAAAAAAATAGGATAACATATATTCTGACTGATCCAATACTGAAAAGTCATGCACTTTCTATGTAGATATTCACAGTGCAAGGCAAAAGGTAGAAAACAATGTAAATGAAATAAGCCATGGAAAGCAAAAAAGGCTGTTACCAGCCTGGCTTCCTTACACACGTAGTTGTAGCACATTCATTTAAGGAAAGTGGTGGGAAGGAAAAGAGGTTCATGAGGGGACCGCCCATTATAAACACCACTCCATGTTAGGGCCTAATCAAAACACATTTGACAGCATGCAGGCACATCCATAGTGAACTAGCAATCAGCAGTCAATTCTAAAGTGACATTTCAGTTTTGAGTCCAATAAGATGTTTCCATCAGCAATACTTTTGGAAAAGTGTTAGATTATTCCTGATTCACACAGCCCATTTTGAGATGTTCTTACAGTGGTTTACCTATCATGCCCCTCGTTTCCGGTCAGACTTCCGATTAGTCAATTTGCTGTTACAAATCAAACGCTAATCCACTATTCTTCTACTACTCAATAGAAAGTACATCCACTTATGCATAACTTTATTCAGAGTGACAGCTTTCATGATGCCAACATCAATCAACCTCAAAACCCAAACCATTTTGTAATCATTACACCTTCCTGCAGTTCCAACTTTTTTGACAAAGCTAAAGGTTGATGGATTATTTTTACATGCATTTATGCAACAACAGATGGAGCAAAAATGTATATCCATGACCAAAATTGGCCTATTCAAATCCACGAGTGCAGCTAGTAGGCTAACTGTAACTTGTTAGCAACCATTAATATCCATCTCACCATAAATCGTGATATCGCATGTACTAAGCTCGCATCCTAACATAACTAGATGACTCCACAGATAACCTCCCCTTCACTGTAATCCGTGAAACGTTGATGATGTTCCGTAATCCACAGGGAATAAACATCACGGTACATAGAGGTTTTGCGCACCCTAGCATGCAACACTATGCTCATCAAAATCCTAATTGGAACTAACATATACCACTTTGTCTTTGTATTGGTGATCTTAACAAAAGCATTAAGCATTAAGCTTACTTCTGTGTCCCACTGGAGCAATTTCATGCTTCCCCTGAACAGAACATATGCCAAAGTCATACTCTGGTTGGGTTTTTGGCTGTGTACATCTAGTTTGGATGTAGAGGCTGGGCTTATCCCATTTTCTAAAAAAAAAAACCTCTGGTTGGGTTTAAATGTCTCCAGAATGACACACTGGATGAAACCTATTAACTCACACATGCAGAATATAAATCACACTGCAAGGGCTGTTCTAGAATATCTTATACCATTCAAACATTTCATAAGCTTAGCTGCAACACCAGTTCTTGGAACATCGGATGCTTCATATAAGCCAAAGGCTGACAAGTTGACACACTGCATCAAGTTCTCCAGAAAGAAGAAAAGGAAGAAGCAAAAAAATCTTTTACTTCCATTATCAACCATGTTGGCTAGTTAACTATGTGTGGTAGTGATGAATTCATGGTGAGCAGTGCAGTGGAGTAAAAATATTTCAATATTATATCTCGTCTATTCCCAAAATGAAGCTCTGCACCAAGAAGAGTCCAGTTTCCATGAAGCAAATGCACTGGCTAAATACTAATTACTACCTGAGTCACCACTCACCACACCACAGTTCACTGGTATCCTATGTGTGCAAAACAAACATCGAAATGGATTGGTTCAGAAAATATTATGGGCATGAATTAGAGTGGAGAGAGAGGGGGAAATCACCATGTCCACGACATCCTGGCTGGAGAGAAACTCAAACACGCCATCGCTTGCGACGACGAAGAATAGGTGGGCTGGAGTGATCTCTACACTTTTCACCTCAGGTTCGGCGATGACACCAACAGCCTCGGCGGCTTGGTCGCCGAGGCTGCGCGTGAAGGCCGTGCCGGGGTAGAGCCCGTCGCGCGCCCACACGCGAGGTGGGTCCCCCTCGTCGGCGACCCAGCCCTCCGCCTCCGGGTCGCGCACGCCCTCCACCTGCTCGACCGACATCACCCGCGCGCCGCACGCCTTCACGCGGGCGCGCTCGTCGGCGCGGAACGGCGTCTGGTCCCACGAGAGCTCCTCCGCCGCCACGCGCCCCTCGCGCCAAACCCCGGCCACGGCGCGTGAGTCCCCCACGTTGGCCACGTGGAGCGCACCCCCCGCCACCAGCGCCGCCACGGCGGTGGTCCCGCTCATCGAGTCGTCCACCTCGTCCGCCGCGTGCATCTCCGCGTTCGCCGCCGGGAGCGCCTCCCGGAACGCCGCCGCGGGGTCCTCCACCACCACCATCCTCCCCCCTCCCTCCTCCCCCGCCCCCACCCCCACCCCCGCGAGCAGCCGCGGGAGCGCGTCGCGCGCGAACCCGGCGCACGCGGCGCCGCACGCGCCGTGCCCGTCGAACACCGCGAACAGGTGGAGGTCGGGGTGCCCCGCGAACCGCGTCGCCACCAGGTGCGCGTCCTGCGACTCCCTCCCGGGCGAGTCCGGGTACAGCCCCGCCACCGCCAGCGTCGCGTACTCCAGCACCAGCCCCGCCCCCGGCACCGCCACCCGCCCCAGCGTCGCGCCGCCGCGCCCACCCACCGCCCCGCCGCCGCCGCGTCCCCTCTGCCGCCGCGGCACGCAGCACTTCCCCTGCGCGCACCCCATCGCCGGGCTAGGGTTCGCCGAGTGCGCGATTGCTTTTTGGGAGTTTACAAATCGGAAGGGGAATTCGGAAGAGGAGGAGAGAAGAGAGAGAGATCGAATGATTCAAATGGCACTGTGCTTGTGTGAGAAGAAGAAAGATAAATTAATAAATGCAACGAATAAAATAAAATTTAAACAAAAAAAAAAGGAGGCGTCAAGTGTGGAATTCGTGTGGGGGTTTTGGCGTGTGCTATGCTACCGCTGCGGTTTGAGAGTGACGCGAATAAAATTCGTTGAATTTTTTTCTCTCTTTTTTTTTTGCGTGGAAAAATTAGGAGAATGTTGGCATGATGCATTATTGCGTTAAGTACAGCGGAAAATGTGGCTAAATGCTTTTTGGTCTTCCTTTTTTTTTTCTTTCTCTATAGTGACAATCTAGTTAGCAGCAGCATGCAGCCGCCTTCATGTTTTAATCATGACCCAATAGCTTTAAAATGTTTGGTGCCAGTCAATTTTGGTCGATTTGGTGATAATACTACTAATTTGGAAGAAGCACATCCATCACAGATGTTTTTTTTAAAATAAATGATTACATGCTTGTGCTGTGACTTGTGTTGTCACTTGTGACGTTGCTTTCGAATAAGTGTCAGATCATTTTCGAAGCTGTCCTTGCCAATCTTGTCTTCTAGGACTAGACCAAGACATCCTCACAAATCACAAGAAAAATGCCAAAATTCTAAAATAAATCGAAACCAAACCGCATAAAAATGACTTGTTTTTTTAAGGTGAGTTGTAGATGAGAATGGAGTGCCAGTGACTCAAGTGAGAGGCCCACGAAGCTAGTGTCCAACAGACCAACACTGAACAAATCGAGGAGAAAGGGACCAAGCTTAAATAATTTGGGATTATTAAACCTTCGAGGTTTAATTACCTCTTTAATTGTGTACTCTGTAGTTCTCCAAGGCCAACTTGCCTACATGCATCAACCCGATCCATTGTTCTCTCTTGGATGTGGTTTTGGCATGATATTTTGCTGCAAAACATTTTAGAGCGAAAATAATTTGTTTTAGGCCAGTTCTAAGCTGATATATGCAGCTGTGTTATCAGCGCAAAAATAATTTGTTTTTGATAGCTCTAAGCTGATATATGCAGCTGTGTTATCACTATCAGATGAGTTTAGGTTTTTTATTAGAACCACACCTTTATATTTTCCGAAATAGCATGCTTTCAGGTACTTTAGAATCGACATATGACGAGATAGAAACAGTTCTCACTATTATATTATTTTTTGGGGGAGAAAACAAGTCTTATTATTATATACAGGTACAAATGAGTAAGATCAATATAATAAATAGAAATGATGGATTCATTGATTAGGAGAGATGCGCAAGATGGCGGCGAGAAATGCCCATAATTCGTATTAAATGCAAACGATAATTTTAGCGGTACAATCCACATAAATCCACTCTTGGGTTGATCTGCCTGACGATAGCATAGACAACAACAACCGCAAGAATGAAAAGAAAATCAATCGAAGATGGAGGTCATTTTCTTTTCTGATTTTAGATTTTTGTTCGCATGCTTCTTAAATTTCTAAACGATATGTTTCCGTAAAAAAATATGTATATAATATTTTCTTCAAATATTTTTTATAAAAGAAAACAATACCGTTATGGTGTAATATTTATCAAATAGAGACCACTTCCAGCTAAAGAGAGAATATAAACTACTTGGATGTAACTAGGCACCTAATGACCTAAACAACATTAAAAACCACATTCCAGTGTAGAATTTGCAACCATTTTACTATCAATCGACAGACGAGTTGGGTGCTATCACCATTCACCGGTGATCGGTTCCTCCTATCACAATGCGTAGCGTCGCGTACAGTAGCACGCATACTCGTGCGGCTCGCCTGTCCGTTTCATTCCATCATGACGGCGATTATTATTATTTTTAATTCGAAGTACTCCCTCCATTCCACAACGTAGCAATCTAAAATAAAATAGGATATGTCTTGTCTAGATTCGTAGCCCTAGAATGTGTCTCATCTCATTCTAGATTGCTACACTGTGGGAGGGAGGGAGTAGTTAACTTCATCTCTTGCGGCAAAAAAAAAAACAATAATGAACTTATCTCTCCATATGCTTACTATCTCCGTCCCATATAATTTGAGTTTTTGTTTGTAATGTTTGATCATTCGTCTTATTTAAAAAAAATTTAAAATTATTATTTGTTTTGTTTGTGACTTGTTTTATTATAAAAATACTTTAAGTTTGACTTATTATTTTTTATATTTGCACTAGTTTTTCAAATAAAACAAATGATCAAACGTCGAAAAAAAAGTCAAAGCGACAAATAATATGGGACACAGAGAGTATCACACATGAGCCTGAGCCATGATTGGATAGATGACTATACGAGTACCTCATCCGTTTTACAATGTAAGTCATTCTAGCATTTCTCATATTTATATTGATAGATGTCTAGATTCATTAGCATCAATATGAATATAGGAAATGCTAGAAGAACGGAGGGAGTATTTCGCTAAAACAACGCTTATAGTTCCACGGTAGGAGTACTTATCAGCATTTGTGACACACTAATGGCTTTTTAGTGCCTTCAGTACTGTTGATACGGTGATACCCAATTATATAACGTACTCCCTCCCTAAATCTCATGTTATAATAAGATATTTTAGGTTTGTCATAAAAAAAATTTCTCCAGATTTAACTAAATTTATATAAAAATATAAAAAAATTAATATAAATTATGATGTTATAGATGTTATTTTTTTACATATAAATTAAACCAAACATCAAGAAGTTTATCACTTAAGAAAACCAAAACGTTCTATAATACCAAAAAAAAAAGGAACGGCAGAATCTGCAAGAATTAGAAAATTTTTAGGGAATGCGTATTGTACAATACGTATACGTGTATATGAGTATATCGATTCGATGTGCGCGCGCATATACGGTATACGTCGCGTGTCGTCTAAGTCTATGTATGCAAAGTCTATAAATGCATACACGGTATACGTCGTGTGTACGCAGCGAATTGCGCCTATGTATGCAGTCTCGCTTTTGATGGAGGCGGATTGCGGGAATGCACGTCGCGTCGCCGCCTACTAGCCGGCTGGGCGTATCAAGTGCATCACTATCTACTCGTGAAAAAAAAAGGGTAAAAGATGTACTTTATTTGTCACATATTAAGTTTATTTTTAACTGCTTTTATTTGTCTTAAAAATAAATTTATCTTCAGAGTAATCATTACATCGGAGTTTATAAAAATATAAAATAATTGTATCGGGAGTAGATAAAATGATGAATAGTTTTATTGAGATTTGATAAGATAGAGGTATGCTATTTTTTTTCTTTTATATTGGTACGTGTGTGATTAGTGAAAAATAAATTTATGTTATGATGGAGGTAGTAATGCTACATGCGAGAGGAACCGAACTACACGTACAAGAGAATAAAAGAAAACTGTGCCGTTTGGTTGATGCTACCGACCCGCGTCCGTATCGTCCAATAAGGCACTCCACTCGGGGGTGGTGTCACGCTGTCGCGACAAATGCTGGCTTGTATGTTCGAGCAGGGACAAGTATCAGACTATTAGCCATCTATAAATATATTTTAATGAGATAAAAAAAATAAAAGAGAAGAGTAGCGAGCTACAAATCTATAGCCACCTACACCACGAACTTCAAGACATAATATATTAATAGTATAGTACTACCTCTGTCCTATAATAATTGTATTTATAGGACTTGAATTTATCCCAAAATAATTGTCACAATAGAGTACTAATGGTCCCATTAATCACTTCTCATTCAAATTTCTCCCTATTTTACCCTCAACTACTCTTCCACTCTTACCTATATACCATTTAATAAGGGACATTATAGTCTTTCTTCTCAAAGCTTAATATGCAGTAAACAATCTAGAATTACAATTATTTTGGGACGGAGGTAGTAAGCAACTATTGTATGAATTGACTATTACATTGACTATAGATGAATTGAAGTTAGTAGTGGGATATACTATTAAACTTGCTCTTAGGGAGAATCTGAATGGTTGAGTTTCAGCTAGTGATAATCTTACGGCTCTCTTTCATTTACAAGAAAAACATAAAAAGCTTGGAAAATTATAACCCTATAGAAAAAGGGGTTGTTCATTTGTGCTACTTGTGACTGTGTTACATCTGTAGCAACAATACTCACAATAAAAATAAATAAACTATGGTTTGTGCTGCCCAAGCTAGCACAAACAATCGGAAACAAACGATTTCCTTTGAATTTTTCATGGAACGAAGAATCATATAAAGATTTAGAGGAAAGTTAGCAAATGTTCTAATCTCTTGGAAAATTTCTTATGAGTTTATCCCTCTTATTTGATTCCTATATTTTTTCTACTGTTTATTCAAACAATCACTACTATATTTTTCTTGTGTTTTACTGATCTCTATTTTGCACTTGAGTTCATGTAGAAATCATGTGTTCTTCCTATTTCCTCCATTTTCTCAATCCTACATTTCAAAGGAGCCCAAACCAAATTTCCTAGCTTTCGGTTTTTATCAATTTTCTAAATTTTGTAAGTACATATAACATATCCTCATAATTAAGTCTAAAGAGGCTGGAATTTTATTTATTTATTTAAAAGTTTTGCAAAAATATACTTCTCTACCCGACAGGACATATAAATCGCTATATAGCAGGTAATCTATATGAGAGAGAGAGTGTGCCATGTAAATTTTGTAGACGGCCCCCTCCAGGGATAAATTGCTTTAGGGGAGGGTAAATTAATTGCCGAGAGGCCCCACTCGGGAACAGTAAAATAAATATTTCAAAAATAAGTTAAAAAAATCAAAGACGTTGTACCTTCATATTACCTGAGAAAATAACGGAGCGGCCCATGTAACGTTGAGCTAAAGCCCATGTGGAACCAGCCCACGGCCCGGTTGATAGATGCGGAGGGAGGCGGAGCCCACCACCCTGCGGAAATGGAGGGAAAGCGAGCGCCACATGGCGGGAAGCGAGAGCGTCCCCCTCCCCGACTCCCGAGGCGCACGACGACACACGACACCCACGACACGCACAGTGCGAGAGCTCTCGTCGAGACCAGCGCCGCCGCCGCCGCCGATCATGTCGGAGCGCGAGGGCCCGCCGTCCTCCGGCCCCGCGGCGGCCGTGGCGCCGCCTCCCCTCGCCGCCGAACCCGTGCGTTCGATCTCCTCGCCGCGCTATCTCTCTCTCTCCGCTTGCTTCCTCTTCTTCTCCTGTTGTTGAAGTCGTGTGCGTTCTGTGCCCGCAGGGTGCCCGCGGCGGCGGCGACGGCGGCGGCGGAGGGAGGAAGCGGAAGGGCGCGGCGGCCGGAGCCGGAGCCGCGGCCGCGCGGAAGCCTCGAAAGGTAGCCACTCTTGTTCGATTCGTTTGAGTATGGAGCAAAGTGCCACTTCAACAACAGTAGATTTCCCCAACAAAATCTCTGCATCTACTGTTATTTCCCCAAACACAACATCACAATGACGCATCCGTACTACCATGGTTTCATGTAGGATTACGGGACAAATCAGGCTTATGTGTTCTACGGACATTCGCGAGATTTCCAGTACGTGGGCGTAGAAGATTTGCCTAAATGTGCACACGTGATTGCGGAGCTTCCACCGCAGTCGCAGTCAATGTCACTGATGGATGTGCAGATCTGGATCATCAAATTGTTTCGGCTCCATCCTGAAACTCAAGATCTCTCAATCAAGGGTTTCTACTCGGATTATTGCCCCTCTGTCCTAATTCCAGAGTGGTATTTTGGGTACTGGATAACCTATGATTGTCTACGTGATGAATCATGGGCTTCCTTTGCCAAGAAAGTTAGGGGGAGAAGAAATGGGATGGAAATGTTCGTCTTATATGTGGACTCCTCTGAAATCAAGCACTCCAGCAGTTTGATCAAAGCCATACCTGATGATTATTCTCAGTTGGAAACGGCTGTGCTGCCTGACGGAAAATCCCTGTCGTCATTTTTCCCTTTGAATTGCACTTCCAAACGCCTCACCGAAGACCTGACGATGACAACCACGGAGATCGCCGCATATCTTGCTCAATACTACGGCGATCAGTACAGTCGTGCTGGGGCATGGAGGGCAAAAATGAAGGCTTTGGAGCTGCGCTATGGTACCTTCTATGATTCACACAACTATGCGCCGAGGTTACTTAAGGACATAAAACATAAGCACCCTTACAGTTTTGTGGACATCAAGGATACAGAGGTTGCAGACTGTAAAGATTTCAGAGTTCTCCACCGGATATTTTGGGCATTCGACCAGTGCAGAAGGTCCTTTATGCATTGTCGTCCTGTGATCTGCATTAAGGGCACACCACTCTGTGGTAAATATCAAGGAGTGCTGATGACTGCTCTAGCATTTGATGCTAATGATTACTGCATTCCAGTCGCATTTGCTGTGGTCGAAGGTGAGAGCAAGGAAAGCTGGTTGTGGTTTCTGAGGAATGTGAATCATTCTGTTGTGAATGGGCGTTCTAATGTATGCCTCATACATGATTACAAAAGAGAGTTGCTTGATGCTGTAGAGGACCTGCAGGATAGTCCTGAAGAAGCATATCCATGGAGAGGCATACAGAGCCGGTGGTGCGTCGAACACCTTGCTGAAAGCTTCTTTGCACATTTTGGTGACAGGAAGCTGGTGATGTTATTCAAGAAACTCTGTCAGCAAAGCCGACCATGTAAGTTTGGCAAAATTTGGAAGGAGCTAGATGAGTTGACACTGAAATATACGCAGGAGAAAGAAAGTGGTGCTAGTGGGGAAATTCAACAGGAGTCAGTTGAGCATGGCGAAACAGAGTTTGTGGCACAAAGCCCACACATCCATCTTGATTCAGTGGGAGAGGAGGTGGAAAGGAATTGCGCTGGTGGCACAGAGAGCAAAATAACAAGGTTCTCCGAGTGGATCGGTCCAAAACCAATGGAGAAATGGTCATTGTTGTACGATAAAAACGACGCAAGATATGGCATCATGGGCACCAGTATAGCTGATTTATACAAAGATAACCATGTAATGAAGGGGATAAGGTGCCTTCCGCTCTCTGGATTACTGGACCTGACATACCGTCGCATGGCAGAATGTTACGATACCAGAAGTGCTGCTGCAAAGAAATCAACTGGCAACCCTTTAATTAACTTCCCTGAATGCATCCAGGATGAGATGAAGGCCAAATTGCAGAAAGCCGAGACACATCACGTAACTTGTATAAACAGTGGGAATAAAAACGCTTTCTTTGAGGAAGGACACGGAATATTTAAGGTCCAATCAAAGAACAAGTATGTGATTGTTGAGCTGACACAGAGAGAGACACAAACGCACAAACATCCTAAAGTTCGAACCGTAATCAGCGGAAATACCATCCACAATACTTTAGTTCGAGAGCCAGTGATAAGAAAAGCTCACTGTTCTTGCAACAAGCTGAAGCTGCTTCGCAAGCCCTGCTCCCATGTCATCGCCGTCTGCTGTCAGGTTGGAGTTAGCCCTGATACATACATGTCCCCTTACTACACTCTGGCTTATCTTGCTGACACTTGGAGGGGCAAATTCGATGCATCGGAGGCCTTAGGAGAACACTACACATTAGGAGACTTTTGCAGAGATCCTTGCTATTCAACACTTATGTTAGGAAATCCGCCAACATGGATCCCTGATAAAAGGATGGAGTGCGGTCTTCCTGCCTTCCTAACATCGGACGGGACCCAAAATGGCGTTGATGAGGAAGAGCAACAATGCAGCATTGAGAGTGTATCATCAGCTGCTGACAATCAAGGCACTGAAAATCGTTCATCAAGAGAAACTGACCAGGTCTGAATTCTGTTGTGAGTGTATCACCTTATGTTGTATCCTGAATCTGTAATGTCCATTGTACTTGACCTATCCTAAGTTACCCTGAATTTTGCCATGATCATTTGCAATGCTATTGTTCTCTCTTGATAGTGTTGACTCTTGAGAATAGTACGTACTGCCTTGTTCATAGCAAAATGCACCTAACACTGATAATGCTGATATATCCTGTTATCTGGACGCCAGACTGTTTATTGGATCAGGTATTTCAAGTGTGCTGTTATGCTTACATCTTTCCCCTTTTTTCCTTTAAAGTTGGAACTATATTGATTATCGTGAATAATCAGCCTTTTAACATAATGACTATTACGTGACAACTTCTACAGCTATGTTAGATGCTAACAATAAGTTCTCTTATCTTAAACTAACAGTTGGCATAGTGTGCTGATTTTAGTATGGTCGTGTTACTCGTGTAACCATGTACTGTTAGTTCTGTAAATATCACAGGCTGAAAACACGAAAGGCCATTAACACAAGAATGCCAAAACGAGAAAAAGTTCACTCTAGATCCCTCATCTTGTCGTCGAGTTTCAAAAACACCCCTGAACTATAAAACCAGATTCAACGTATCCCCTCACTTAAAAAATATCAGTGCACACGAGATACACGCCTTGGGGACCTCGTGTGCACTAGTTTCCGAGTGTGGACGTCAAGTGAACTTTTTTCCCGAAACGATGATCACAAGGGCCCATGGGCCTTTGTACTTTGCTTCCACGGCCCAGGACATCACGGTCTACTACCATCATCAATGGCGGGAAAAGCATGGGAGAAATGGAGGGAAAATGAGCTCCCATTCCCCACCCAGAGGCCGCCGCCGCCACTGCGGAGCGGAGCTTTTTTTTCGCGAACACGTAAAAGGATTGCACGTCAATATATCAGAAGAAAAGAGTTATAGTTACACAACGCAATCAGCCAGACCGGTTTATGCCAGGGGAAAGGAAAAAACAAAATAAAAATGTTGAAGCTTAGAAAAAACTACGGCGGCTAAACACAAACTCCAACTAATAGGAAGGGCCAAGCCACTCTACACTAGTATTTCCGTGTGTGGACGTAAAGTGACGATGTCCTCGCCGTCTCCCGCCGCCGCTGGCGCCTACGCGTCCCTGTCCTTCCCAAAGGAGCTCTGCTGCCAAGCACCAGAATCTCTACAAGAGCACAGGCTCATATATGCAGGGAATTTTCCTTCCTTTTTGTTTTTTTTTTCAGTTTCTTCAGAAAGGTTAACAGGTTTTGTAGCGGATCTATCGTTGCTTTCTGACTTACTGTTTCTCTGAACAGTGAACACTGAAGCTTTGGTTCCTCTGCTGGATTTCATGTAGATGAAGGTGTGAAGGCGAGATATTGGATCAACCCCGATAAGAAGGTACTGGAGATCCTGCATGCTGAATCCAGGTCCAAGCAGGAAATGGCTCTGCTGCTTTGCCAAAACCTCATCACTATTTAAGCTCTCCACTCTAGATGTTCAGGGTTCTGCAGATATCTAGCGCTGGAAAGCAAAGAATGTACCAAGTAGTACAATCCTAACATGCTACATTGTGTTAAAAACAAAAACTATATCTGTAGAATTGAATTGTATAGCAGAATTTACATAAATTATCATCTTAGTTCAAACTAAATATTAATACCAAGGGATATTGTCCAAACTGATCAAAATGTTCATTATAGTAACGCCTGATTTTCAGTACGACTTGCCTGAACCTCACACTAACTGATCAAAATGTGCATTCATGACTAAACAAAGAAGAGGCTGCTCTCTGTTGCTCAGCCATTCAACAAAGAGGTCGGCTGATCAAGAGTTGTCTTATTGCAACCAGCCAATCTTATAGATATTCTCTTATCGTTTTATGCATATATATGTACGGCACAAAGTTATTTAGTGAGGTAAAATCTGATCCTAGAAATTGGGGAAGATAGTTTTTAGATGAGTTGATGTTATAGTTTTTATATGAGTTGATGTCACTATATCATATACAATTTGAAACCATAACTGAATGTAATATTTCAATCCGTAATTAATTGTCCCTCTATGCTTTTTTTGTTTGAGAATTTGAGAAGTCAGATTCCTTTGGGTGTGCGCAAACGCGCCTCATAATCTAATGTTGACCAGTAGGCAGTATTCATGTTAATCAATATATAATAGGCTGGTTGGGCTCATATGTTTGCACTTTTGGCTAGCAGCTTTTTTTTTTCTAGAGAAGGGTATTTTTTACCCCGCCTCTACATCCAACCGGACATATACAGCCATCAAAATAGGAAACTTAGCCCCGCAAACAACTTAATCTGAAATTCGCTCCTATGGAGATTTAAACTCAGAATCTTGGGGACTATTCAGGTCATTGTAACCACTAGGCTACATGCCTTTTCGTCTGCTGTCGATAATATCACGAGTAAAGCAGCACCATCAATGCCCAGTACAAGCCTACAAGGTAATTTTATCGTCAATACAAGTGTCAGAAACCATATAATGCTCACCAATTTGTGGTTTTTCCTTTTAGACAAACTGATGTTTTGGTTTCTTACCGCAGAAATGGGGCAGACCAATATCCTCTGCAAATTTTATTCACAATCTGCCTAATTTCTATATCCACTGTTCATTCATTCTTCTTACTGCACAATAATCATTTATACAAATAAATATGTAGTAGCTTTTTTATATTCCTGCAATATTTGAATAGATGAGTGTAAAGGAATATGTTTATTCTTTGCAGCAGGCAGCTAACCACCGTTACATCTTGATTAGTAAAAAATATTGCTTTGTGCGCATTTAGCATTTTTTTTTTGAAATCTATGAGCCATTTATTAGGTTTTTGGGCAGCACATGCTTTTCATGTTAGATTTCAGAGCAAAATTGATGGAATGCTACAGGTTGAAAAATAAATAAGGAGTGGAACAGACTGCATGGGATGGAGGTCACCAATGTTGGCATCAATTGAAGCTGCCTAACAAATAAGTAAAAATATGTAGTGCAAACCTTATATAATTATATAAACCTGAAAATTACTGTAGAATTAAAAATTGAATGTCCGGTTCACGTCACCCTGAGTAAACTTTTACTCCCAGTTTTAACCATGAGTACAGGTTTTGTTGGGATTAAAAGTTTTACTCAGGATGACGTGGATACATCACAGACGTCCATTCTTGGATCCTACGAGAGTTTCCCGGTTTGCACTACATATAAGGTTGCAATACATATTTTTCCAACAAATAATGTGTTGTATTTCACAACAGTTATGAACTGGTCTATTGTGACATAGTTCTAGCAATTTTAAAGATTTCTTTTGCTATGGTGTAACCTGTAATTTTTTATTTTATCTTCTCAACTAAGTGCTATTCCATTAGAGGATTTGTTTATTCAAATATCTTAAATATATATTTTTTCATCATATACTCTACAAATGGTGTTATTGATGAAGCAATAGAAAAACATTAAGTGATGTTTGTTTATGCATGTAGAAAAATAAGAACCATCTTACAAAGTATTCACATCAACAAGGTACAGAAATTACTCCCTCTTGATCGAGAATTGAACTACACAACTAAAAGCTACCCAAGTTTGTGACAGTTATAATAATAATAAAATGAACATGGATGTTGACATATATAAATATTTTTATGCATGCTTACTAAATATCGCCGTAGCGTTAGCACGGCCCTGCTACTAGTAACTAAAAGTACTTTTTTTAGGGACAAAGGGCTTAATTACAATGACAGATTTATTACAATACTTTACTATCCAAGTTTGCCGTACCTAGGTTTAGTAAGCCACAGGTTTTTAGTCACTCTTGGCCGACTCGATAAAACAGAAGAGTAATCACTTTAGTCCGGCAGGCAAAGTCGACCAAGTCACATTTACTGAGATTAACGCAAAATCAGTCTTTATTTCTTGAGTATCATAGCCATGGATTTTCTCCTTGAAGGAAACATAATGCTGGTCAAAACTGGATGGAAACGCGCCCACTTCGAACTTCAAATCTATGAAAGAATCCCTCGTTACAGCAACCACCGACCTCTTTAAATCACGTGACTCACTGATGACACCATCAAAGAGACGGATTTCCTTATCCAAGTCACTGGTTAAACAACCGAGCAACAAATTGAAACTGCTTTGCACTTCTGATATAAGAATCTCTACGGTGGCCTCAGCTGAACAATTAAAACGTGATAAAGTTATGTCAACTGCACCGTAATCGCCAGGAATGCAAATTGTTTCTGGCCGATTCCATAGGCCTCCAGGGCCTATCATTGATGCACCATCAATCAGCTGTAGGTCATCTTTTTCTTGTTCACCTGTCTTGATCCTCATGTCATATTCAATTAGAGCATAGTCCATCATGTCTATTCCTCGGTTAGGGCCTTCCATGTTGATGAGCGAACCCTACAAAATTATTATATTTAGTTGCTCTTCTTATAAAAGTAAGAAATATCTAAAGGTGGATGCTTCCTTATGTTGTTTCACTTGTAACAGCATTTACTTGAAAGGTCCTTAAAGTTGGAGCGTGGTGTCACTTATGTCCACGATCTTGTAAAATCAACATTAAGATCCATGAACTTGTTTAAGTGAATCATTGCAGTCCAAAAACACGTCTGACCGGGTTGACCGTCCTACGTGGCAGTCTAGCGTGGCTACATGTTTGCAATTAGGCCCCTCCACGCCCGATCCACAGCCTTCATGGTGTTGGAGACGCGGTTCTTGCCGATGAGCGACATGACGGCCTCCCGCGCCTTGGTGAGCACCTGCGTGAGCGCCTCCCGACCTTCGCCATCATGTTGCCCGGCGCCGTTGCCGCCTTCGGTGGGTGTTTGTTGCAGCAGCAGCGGCGGAGGAGGGGGGACAGGGGCAGATGCACTGGGGAAGGAGAAGCAACACAAGCCGGTGCTCAAGAACACCATCGCCGGCGGCGACCACAGTGGGAACAATGACGGCGGAGGTGGCAGGGAGAAACAGCGGCGACCGCGCTGGCGTGAGCAACAACAGCAACAGCAGCGAGGAGGATGAACGCGATGTGGCGGCGCAGAGGATGGGTGATGTGGACTAGCGCAGGTACCAAGAGGACATCGAGGACAAAACCATCGCCATGGATTCCGATCCTGAGGTTCATATCGCGCCGAGTAAGCTCTTGCTCCGTTGATCTCTAGCTTTGCATGTGCCGCCGCTGACGGTGTTAGATTTGAAACTTTTTTGGTTGTTTGCGTGTGCCGCCGCTGACGGTGTCAGGTTTGACATGGCAAGGACCCTAGCGGTGCAGGAGATGGAGCAGTGGAGGGCGACGGCGCAACGTGTCAAGGTGTCGGCTCGGTGACCTCGGCGGCCCCGTCTTGGACGTCTCGGCGGCACCACACTCCACGATGCGTGTGCTGCGGGAAGGCGAGGACATCGGCACGACGCCTGTCGTCGACTCTTTCGAGTGGAAGGATGCGGCCACGTACACAATGCCTGAAGGCAGCGCTGCCGCCTGTCGTGTCCGGCGTGACGTACACCGACAAGATCAAGTTGGCAGCGACATGCACCACGGAGAGTACAGCAAGAAGCTAGCCACCACAATGTACGAGAAGGTCGCCGGAGTCGGGACCGTCGTGGACTCGTGGCTGGCAAGGTGCAGCAAGTGACGCAGTCCGCTGGCACCGTGATCTCAGGCATCAGCGGCACCTCGTAGTCACAGGGTACCGCGCAGGACTCGGACGCCTCCACCACCCTTGCCTCCGGCGAGCCAGCGACCGGGCAGCAGCAGGACAAGGGGGCGACGGTCACCGGCTAAATCGCCGACATGCTCCGTCGGGGCGATGAGGACCGCGTGCTCAGCGAGGCGATCTTCGGCATGGTGCAGTGGCGGAAGGAGGTCGTGGCACAGCGCGTGCCGGCGGTGGCGGCAGCGGTGCCGGGCGAAACGATGATGAAGATCCGGGAGGCACTCGCATAGGTGCTCGCTAAGGTGCGGGAGGCCGTTACGTCGGTCATCGGCAAGAACCACATCTCCGACACCGTGAAGGCCGTGGATCGGGCGTGGAGGGCCTAATTGCAAATATGGAGCCACGCTGGACTGCCACGTAGGACGGTCAACCCAGTCAGACGTGTTTTGTACTGCTATGATTCACTTAAACAAGTTCATGGACCTTAATATCGATTTTACAAGATCATGGACCTAAGTGACACCACGCTCCAACTTTAAGGACCGGTGGTGTATTTTACTCTTTTTACAACTACCAAGATCTTCATCATGTATCAAACAAAAGAAAAAAAAATTATGTAGGGTACTAAGCAACAACAAAGTGTCCAAAACTATTTAACATGATTTTTCTTTGGAATACATGTGTTCCTTAGTTTCATAATTTAAACCTGTTCTCATAGTAAATCATCATTTCATAATATAGAGTACACTCCCTATGTAAGGTGCGTTTTGGAAGGAGAAATTCTTGAAAAGTAGAATTTTGACCTTTAATTTCTCTATCAATATATCACCAATTGCAATAAAATTAACATCTTAAAAGTAATTCGAGTACCAATAATTTGACGATTTTTGCCAAAACTCATGAAGTATGAATTTTCCAAATCAAAATACACAATGATATTTCTAGATAAGTCGGATGTGTACCTGCTCCACAATGATGGGATCATCCCTGCTACAGTTGACAATATAATTAAGCAACGGATCTAGATCATCCCGCACAGCTATGTATCCATACAACTCTACTGAACCACCATCCAGTGTAATTTTAGCCAACTCCAATGATAAAATTTGCAGCATGTTGCAATGAACATGTGACATGCAAGTTCCATTACTGCGAATGACACAATTTGTGGGATTCGAAAACCTCATTGCCTCCAACCGAGCTTCAAAAAAAGTAAAGTCATAATGTAAGTTTGTGACCGGAAATTAATACAGTGAACAAACACTTGACATTTGAAAAGTACATGTGATATTTGATGATTATATGGCCTTATTGGATTTTTTTTTCCTTTTCATCTACAAAGTAGAAACAACCTATGTTCTTTTTACTAGGAGAGCAACATCTATCCTAGTATCAACTACAAGAAAAAAAAAACTCAAGGGCAGACTACCTCTTCAGAAAGCCAGGTATATTCTTTCCTGTACCAGCCTTTTACCTCTACAGAAAACCACGTGTTTTGGGAAGTGGTCTATATTTTGGAAACTGGCAACCCGCTCCTCATATTAAACAGGGGCATTTGAATGTTTGGTTGGCCCCTTGAACACCTAGTAGTCCTTTAGGTTATATATAGTATGTGAACTGCCTGAGTACTTTCTATTATTGCTTGTTGTTGCTCCCTGCATGCTTGGAAAACTTGTACTATTACTGACAGTTTGTGGCTGCATGTATGGAGAATTTAAACCTAATGGCAATTACAACAGTGTGGATGCGATATTTAGATTATTATTTGCACTTATAGTTGTCATTTTCTTGTGTATTCTGCTATTGAAATACATGCTCAAAGGCTGTGTGATCACCGTGTTGCAAAGTTCAGGGATAAAGTACTTTGGACATTTATGTAATTAAATGGCATGGAATAAGGTCCTAGTCCATGTCATCAGAACTCTGCATGCAACCTCAGTCCCTCCCATCAGGCTGTGGCGCAGATTGCTATGTATGCAAATGGTGCTAAGCTGAAGGGCCAGTAAAAGTAAAGTACAAGGCTTGGGGTGGAAGTGTTACTCTCATCCACGTTTAAGGACCTCCAGTACAATTATCTCATAGCTGAAAAGAGTGTAAGGCGGGTAAAATTTTGGCAGTGCTGCATAGCATCACATATACAATGATCTCAAGGATCACAATAAAATATGTATAGTTACAAGATATGGAAAGAGATTCGTTATGTTCAAGGAAACAAATTATCTCTAATAAAAAATAATATAGCAAATAAAGATAGAGAAAAGATAGCTTACTCTCATTACGGTCTGCAATATGAAACTCCCTTTTCCACGGTGTGTCCATGATGTCCCTATATATAGAGCCATCACGGTGTCTACTTTTTGGAAGTATGTTGTTCACAGTATATTCTTCAGGATCAAGAACTTCGTCCTCCTCAACATGTTCCTCCGTTTCACTCCTTCGATCATCCTCATCACAGCCATCCTGCTTCGCACTTTGCCCCAGTACATCGTATTTGATGTATGAAACCTCTGAGGACGCCGCATCTCTATTACTTTTCTCATCTCCAGCTCTAGCCTCCAAGATTGTGCCCCTGGTGTCAATGGTTTTCATACCTTGAGTGATCGCAGTATGCTTCTTTTCCTGGGATGGAAGTCGCCTGTATGACTCGTCGCCTTTTACTCGACTGATGGTGGTCATGTTCCGAGGTTCCCAAGGAAATCTATCATTAATTAAGAGAATGAAAAACCAATATCAACAACTAAAATAAATAAGACGGTACCATCAGTCAGGATTGAGATCATCTAACCCTGAAATCGATAATCGATTTCTAAATTTTTTTCTCGATCTCCTTTGTCTTTGTTTCGAATTAGTTTAAAGAAACTTATTTTCCACAACTACCTTCAAACAAATGAAAACAAAACCCAAAGTTGATCGCAGATCCAAAAACTGTGGCAAAAGACGCAAACTTTAGCATCAGAACAAGGAAAAAAAACACATGCCCAAAAAATCTGTCTATGAAAATCATGCCAAAACTGTAGTAATAACCAAGTAAAGGCGCAGACTTTAGCATCGATCAGCACAAGAAAACACACCGGGAAACACGACGGACGACAGGTCCTCCTCGAGCAAGCAATGGTGACCACCAGCACCAGCTAGCCGCTGCAGATGCCATGAGAGAGGGAGAAGAGATGAGGCGGTGCATCGGGGCAGGAGATCGGGCGGCGGCGTTAGAGCGTCGGAGCAGACGCGGAAAGCGGCGGAGAATTCGCATCTGGGCGGCGGCGGGGGTTAGGGGGAATAGCCGTGCTGTGGCTGCGTGGGGGATTTCTGTCATCATCAGAAACGGGCATCATGTGGATGGACATAATTGCCCCTGGTTGGACGTGGTAAGTCAAGTCTATTTTGCCTCCCTCAACTCTTGCCTTTGGTGGTATGACGTCCCTGAAAAGGTGGTTCGAGGATGTTTTTTATCCCGACGACAAGTTGAGGGACCTTCGATGTACTTTTTCCTAGAAGATAGAGCAAATCAATCTGAATTTTTTTTATTTATAATTTTTTTTATTAAAAGTTTTACAAAAATAATTTTCCATTTTGAAAATTGACGGAAGTAGTCGCCTACCGCGTGGGCGTGATTCACTTTATGTCAACAGACAGCGCCGAAAGTTGATAGTGATAACTCGAGCTGCCGCTTTTCATGTGTGCTGTTGTGGACTGTGCGCGCTACTGGATAGGGCAAATCAATCTGATGGGCCGAATTGGAGGCCCATATCCGTGCAAACCCAAGGTGACGATATTATCAGCCCAATATTGTACACGACTCCCAAATCGCTTTCTTGTTCGAGGTCGGCGAGGCGCGCGGGCGGCGGCGATCGGCTAGGGCTCGATGAGCGGCGGCAGGTCTCCGGCGGACGGCCGGGGATCACCGCCGCTTGGCACCAGGCTCCGGCCGCCGGTGCAACGGGTATTCTCATCCTCGTTCTCTCCAATCCCATTCCCCCCTCCTAAAACCCACCTCCACTGGGTTTCAATCGCTGGGATTTATCCAATTTTCTCCTCTACTAATCCCTCCCCAATTGGGTTCAGAAACCAGTTCATGCCGCCATTCCCGGGTGGCATTTCGATTCCCGACATCCAAACGGGAATCGACTCGCCGTTGCTGTGCTCGGTTCAGCGAACCGCCTTCTCCACTGCGCGCGCATAGCGCTATATAAACCCTCCTCCTCCTCCTCCTCCTCCTCCTCCTCCTCCTCCCGAGAATTAGGAGAGGGACACCAACAAGCGAAATCCACAGCCCGATCGAATTGCCATCCGCGGCGGAATCCATTTCGTTAGCAAGCAAGCAAGCCGGTGCGCGCGAGAGGCGTCGCGGCATTAGCATCAGCGCCGCTTCGTCGCCTTCGTCTCCCTTCTCCCCTGCTCCCCTCCACTGCTCGGTGTCGCACGGTGGTGCGCTTCCTGGACGACAATGTATGTACTAGTAAATTGGGGAGCTAGCGCGGCGTTGCATTTGATCTTTTCTGTCGTTTGCTTGATTCTTGTGCGTTCTTGAGGTGGTTTGTGGAGCATCTGGTACAATCAAGAGCGGTTTTGGTTGAATTCCGGGGACGGGTGGGTTCTTGGCTAGAACGATCCTTCGCTTCTTGTCTACTCTTTACGCGGGTGAATTCTTGTAACGGTTTGTGGATTATCTGGTACAATCTTGATGGTTCTAGTTGAACTCTGGATACTGATTCTTGGCCGGGACGATGCCTTTTACTCTTGTGATTCTTTGCGGGTTCAGCTCTTCTAGGGGTTCGTGGATTATCGAGTACAATCTTGGCGGTTTTAGTTGCACTCTGGATACTGATTCTTGGCCAGAACGATGCTTTGTACTCTTGTGATTCTTTGCGGGGTGAGCTCTTCTAGGGGTTCGTGGAGTATCTAGTACAATCTGAGTGGTATTGGTTTAATTCCGAGATTATGTTCTTGGCTGGAATGGTTCTCGTTTGTAGATATACAACTTCTCTTTTCTTCTTTTCGTGTGTTCTTGTGGAGGCTCCGGGTCTATGGCATTACAGGAGGAGTAGGTTTCGGTTAGTTTTGGTTGGATTCTGAGAAGGGTTATTGGAAAGAACAGTTCTTGCTCATTGGGTTCGTTCTCTTACTATGATGATTTTGGCTGGGTTGGTGGGTATAGAGTTCCTGTTTTGCATCAATGTGGAAAAACACGAGTTGGTGCAAATGTTTCCTCTTTTGTGGGTGCAAACAGAGCTAGATGCAACATGCAAGGCTTCTGGTTTTGCTTGCATAATTTTCTCTACTGCCACATTTTGGTTTAATTGTTATCCTTGTAATCTTTTAGAAATAACTGCCGATTTTTCTAATCAGAAACATTGGTTTGCAGTGGGTTTTTATATTTTGTCCCTTGTGTTGCAGGAACGGGGAGCATATGCTCCAATGTCAACTGGTTTTGCGGCACAAAATCGAGAAGTTGGAGCCATCATGTGCAAATGCTACTGTTCAGTACGCCAACATAGCAAAGCCAAGTTGGATCAGTTGGTATGCATTTTCAGCTCCGGATGAGGCAATACAAGCCCTGATTAGTGAGGCGAAGTCATACTACATGAGGCTCCCCCCAATACAACACCTCCAGCAGTTACCCTTACTGCAGTCACCTTCAACGCGGTATCTAACTTCGTTGTTTGGAGTAGAAGTTAGAGTCAAGCGTTACCTGGAATGGACCAAACAAGAGCAAAGGTCTGTTATCTAACTTCGTTGTTTCTTTTGTTGATTGCTTCTCGCAGTTTTTTTTTAATTAACCTACAGTGTAAACCTACTGTTGTTTTCGTCCAAACAATATCTGAGTTATGGTTTACAAACTATACTGTTGAGCGCCTGTTTGGAGGAGTACATGCTAACAATTCCCAAATCGATCCCTATGTCCTGGCAAGCAGCTGGGTGCGCCTCTTGTTCAGTGTGGTTATGTAACTTATGCCACAGTATTCTGCTAAATGCAGACTTTGAGTTTGATGTGTTCTTGTTTGTTCTAAGGTCCAAATGGTAGTCTTGCCACAATGTACTCTCCCTTTTCTGATCTTGATTTATTTGGCCGGCAAAAGATCAATCCCTCGCATCCAAGGACTTGCACAAAATCTTCCATAAGTACTTTCTTGAGGATTTTAAAACTAGTTATTAGTTGAAGATATGTTTGATCTTGTACTCTTAAAGTTAGTTTCTGGTTATTATGTTTTCATCAAGACATATTTGATTGATGGATGGATGTAATGCTTAGGATTTCATCAGATAAAATTATAGGGTAGAAATTTGCATTATATATATTTAATTGCAATGTATATATCATAGGAACAATAAATTTCTACAGCTTGAGATGTACAAATGAGCAAAAGATACAATGCAGTTATTCTTATTCAAGAACTGCAGTCGTTACTGTTTTGCAAGTTTAACTTTTGGCATTCCATTTTATATTTCTTTGTTTCTGCTGAGGGTTCAGCTTTATTTCTCCGAGATATTAAGTTAGTTCTGCTGCTCAGACAGCTTGCAATGGATAATAATGCTGATGTCTCCACACCAACATTGTTGTCAATATCAGGTGATTTTTTTGTCGATTTATTATTCGGTGATGATATAGAATTTACCATATATAATATATGATTGATAGAGTTTGACCTTTGGCATTCCATTTTATAATATCTGATCGATAGAGTTGCTAATATGCTATGGGACCATGATAGTCAAATAGTGTACATACTGCCACATCACCTATTGACTCGTGATAGAAACTTTACTAATCAAGGCTAAAAAATCACACAACTGTTGAACATGTTATTATAGGAAGAGCTCATATTTAGTGTCAATGCATGCTTAAAAGTAGTTAAATTTTTACCCTGAAATCTGTCTCAAATACAATTATTTCCTGAGTTAGTGTGGTCCTAGGATGGTAGAGTAGAATCTGAAAGTTTGTCATAGATTAATAATAGAATCCAATAGTGCCGCAGTACTCTAGTATTGTATAGTTACATAAAACATTCAATAGAGATTTAACATGAAATTTGGTGAATCCAGTAACTTGTACTGCTAAAATGCCATATATTGATTTTATCTTTCATGTCAGCAATCGAATCCTTTTTAGGCTCAGCTGTAATATGTTACTAACATCTAAAAGTATGTTCTGCCAATTATTTCAATCAACATGTTAATTTCTTTGCATGTGGGCAGCTCTGGTTGGCGATGTTACTAATTTAAGTGCCGAGGAATCGAGAAGAAGGCAGCAACGTGAAATAAACAATTCTTTGAAAGTGGAAGCATGGAATGAATACACATTTCTTGGATGTGCTAATACAGCTGGGTCAGGTAATGCCCCTATTTTTTCACACACGATGTAAATTACAAATTCACTGTTGCTCTATTTTGAAGTTAATTAGCGATTCTTTGTTTCAACAGGAAGTGTAACTCGCCAACCCGTGATCACACCTAGACGCCTCACGCCTCTCATTTAGAATTTACATCCAGTCCAAGTTAATTGCAAATCTTTGTTAATCTTTGATAACTTACAACCCGACACTACTGTTTATATGTTCTATACTTGTCTTTATACATCTGTATGACATGTTAATCGATTGAATGGTTAACAACGTGCTAAATATTTCTCAAACTATTTGACAGTGCTGTCTCTTGTCCAATTAAAACTGCAATGAGAAATTCTGTAAAATTATTAAATCCAAGATATTTTATTTCCAAAAATGTGGCATGAGTTTGGAAAAATGACATTCATTAGTCATTCAATTATTACATCTACCCCTTTGGGTGTGCCTGCACATTGGAGCATAGGAATCAGGACTGTGATCTGATAATTGCAACACTTGCAGCTTGCAAGAAAAGAGTCAAAGCTTCATCACTTGATAATGTAAAAGCACAATGCCATATGATACTTGAAGATAAACGAATAGAGCTGAAGGAGTACTTGAATGATCTGTGTCACGACAAGCACAAGGTATTATGTTTCTATAATTTGCAGTACTATTATTAATTTTGTAACACTATGGTATCTCAGTTACGAATGAACTTTGCAGGTTATTGATAATATCTGTAAGAAATATGAACTAGAAAATATAGAAATCACTAATGCCAAAAAACAAAAGGTAAGCTATGTTTCTTTTTTCTTTTGAAAAGTATTTAAGCTAGGTATTTGGATTGCTGGTGTTATTCTAATGCTATATTTTTTCTGAATGTTGGAAAATTCAGGCAGAAAAACTCTCTAGGGAAATGAAAAACAAATGTAATAAAAAGATGCCCAAGTCACATGGAGCAAAGGTAAGTTGAACTAGTTTGATTTCTTCATTTGAAACAAATGAATGTTACTTTTTTGTGATGCATGTGCCATTGGAATGCTGCAAAAGTTGTTTGTGTAATAGTTGAATAAAGTAAGCTAAGCATTTCAGCTACTGATAGTTTTCTTTAATGATGCTCATTTCTTTCACTACTATGAAACTGAAAACTGACCATATGCTTGAGTCATGGGGGGTTTTGTACTAATGTTTAATGAAAGTTGTATAAAAATGAAAAATACTAATAGATCCTTGAGTCACGAAGGGCAATATTCTTTTCAGGTGTTGAACACCATGAGGTTCTTCCATACAACTCCTTCTAAGGAGAAATCAAAAACAAAAAAGGTATGGTGATTGAGGGATTTTTAAGATCGTTCATGCTATATTTAGTCTATTTTGGTTTTTGTTGTCTCCTTATCTCAAGGAAATCCAACAAGGGAATATTTTCTTGTTTTTATATTATGCAGTTCAGAGATCCAAAGGATGGTTATCCAGGAAATTCAAAGGATGGAAGTTATCCAGGGAATACAATCACAATGGATATGGATAAAGACAACCTGCCTGCATTTAGGCGTAGTTTTAAAAGGGCAATTAAAAAAGGCCGAGCATGGTGCCAGGCAAACAGCAATTCGGTTGACATATCAGGACTCTTTGGTCCCGGAGCCGAAGTTTATACAACCCCCGCAACCGGAACTTTGCATGTGAAGCTTAGGAACAAAGGGCGTGAACTTACACTCTTCTTCCGTGGTAGAGACTTATACCTGAAAGGGTGGAGAAGTGATAGGTTTGGTCTGTTTGCTGCCCACCCTGATAGGTTTGATAAGAAGGATTGCTTCATACAAGACAAAGCTTGCAAACACCTGAACATCGAGGATAATTATCATCAGCTTGTTCCAGGAGGAAGAATCGGGAAAGTTAGAGTGGGACCCCTTGCAATGCTAGACTATTTTGAAGTCCTTCACAAATGCAATGGAATAGTGACAACAGATGTTCTGGGGGCTGTGGCTGGATTTGCTGTTAACTTCGCAGAACCAATACGCCAGGAAGATGTCTTGGAGGATATCTTAGAGTCGTTTGTTCATTTTGATGTGGCTATGCTGGATAGCAGAAGGGCACTATCCTTGTACGTAAGGAAATACGACCACTACTCAAGGGAGTTTCTAACTGGTGTTGATAACTTCTTGCACGGTAGACCAATGCCAGAGATTTTGAATCGTGAGGAAGTTACAGTCAAGTCACTCCATGAGTTGTGGTGCAGAATCAAAGTTCCGCTGAGAGACTCTTATAATGATGGTGCATTTTATCATGATGATAAATTTGGCATACCCGTCTGGTCTCCCCCCTACCCTGATGGGAATAATTGGGAGGAGGAGGAAGATGAAGAGGAAGAAGAGGAAGAGGGAGATAAAGAGGAAGAGGCTGAGGAAGAAGAGGAAGAGGAAGAAGAGGAAGAGGCTGAGGAAGATGCAAACCACCGTGATCTAAAATTCACAAGCCAACAGGACTTCTTTTCAGTTGGGATGAAGGCTAATGAAATCAACACCTCTTGTCTCTGTCGTCCTTTCTCTGCAGTTGCCTCAGGTGGGATGAGGCCCCTTGTTGTCCCTCCAAGTCAGGGTGGGGAAGTCCAGAGCCAGTTTCTGAGCAGGTGGTTCTCCAGATTCATTAATGGACCAAGGGCTGCGTGTTTTTTGAGGAGGCTACTAAAATAGCGACCACGGCTGGTGGAGCGGGCTTCTTGATTCTTTTGTGTCTGTCTGAAATTTTGATATGTCTGAAATGTATCTCTTTTGCTTTGTTTAGTTGCTTCCTGCTTACAAACATGTAAAATTTCTCTAAAGGAGAAGTTGTCCAGAAGTTTCATTTGCATCATGCTCTTTTCTGCCTTCCAAACATGAGCAAACTCCATTAGGATACTTGGCTTTGTCTTGAGTACATCATGGATCATGAAGCACATTTATGCTAAGTGAGATTTTAATTGGTCGGAATTTTGCTCGGAATGTCCTAAACTACAAATTTCTGAGCCCAGGGGAGACGGATCCCTGATAAACGTTTGGAGCGTGCCTTTTTAACATCTGACAGGATACAGGATGAGGATAGCATGGATGAGGGAGATCAAAACTGCACAACTCAGGTTATAACAACTGAAAACAGTCAGGGAACCAACAAGTTCTCACGCTTGACTTGTGTTATCATCTGACAACTTATCTATGCATGTTAGTTGTATCATAAATATGTATTATCCATTGAACTTAACTTATCCTACGTGACCTTGAATTTCCTTTTTAAAAAGAAATCATGTGTGTGCTATGCCTATTGTTTGTTCTCTGCAATCTCTGCCATTTTCTGACTGTCACCTATATTCTTCTTGGTTTTGCAGTTTAACTGTTGAAGGCAGTATTTTGGTGCATACATATGTTAAAGTCTGTGATGCTTTAGCTTATGCTTCGCAAAATCTTTGATACTGCCATAATGCCATTGATTTTTCTGTGCTGGTATCTCTGATTTATCATGTCTTCCCAGCCAACCCGCACCGAAGCGCAGGGTGCACACCTGCAAGTATAATTGTTAGCAATAGTGTCAATTCACTTCAGTAAATAATCAAGCAATTTCTAATCAATCTAGCATGTAATACTATACTCTCTCCAGCCATAAAAGAAGATCAATTTTGACTATTCAAAGTCCACAAGACACAAATTTGAACGCTAGATTCTTCCTCATAAGTCTGAAAACAGGTTAGGTAAGTGCAATACTGTTATTCAAGCATTTGCTGTAATAAACTTGGATATATAATTTCATATGCGAAATATACATTCTAATTCTAAATAATAGACAAATTTTGCTACGGGACATTCAAAAAACACGTAATTAGCTGGGAGACATCACAAGAAGGCATATCTGTTATAGGGCAACGCAAAAAACTGGTAATTAGCTGCTTGACACCCGTGGGATTATTTTATTTTATTTTAACATAATGACTATTACGTGAAATCAACCACAAACTATTTCTTCTTTGCTATTTACAACTTCTACAGATATGTTAGGTGCTAATAATAAGTTCTCTTAAACTAACATTTGGCATAGCGTTCTGATTTTTTTTAGTATGGTCGTGTTACTCGTGTAACCATGTACTGTTAGGACTGTAAATATCACAGGCTGAAAACACAAAAGGCCATTAATACAAGAAAAGCATATGCCAAAACGAGGAAAAAGTTCACTTTAGATCCCTTATGTTATCATTGAGTTTCAAAAACATCCTGAACCACGGATCTCGTGTGCGCTAGTTTTGTAAGTTAGGGGATGCGTTGTGTCCGGTTTTGTGGTTCAGGGATGTTTTTAAACTCGACGACAAGATGAGAGACCCAATGTGAACTTTTTTTTTCCCAAAACGATGATCATGTGGGCCCATGGGCCGTTGTACTTTGCTCCCACGGCCCAGGGCATCACGGTCTACTACCATCATCAATGGCGGGAAAGCATGGGAGAAATGGAGGGAAAACGAGCTCCCATTCCCCACCCAGAGGCCGCCGCCGCCACCGCCGCCGCCGCCGCAGAGCGGAGCTGACGATGGCGAAGCGCAAGGCACCGTCCGGCCCCTCCTCCTCGCCGTCTCCCGCCGCCGCTGGCGCCGACGCGTCCCCGCCCGTCGACCCCGTCAGTTCACCTCTCCCTCGAATCTCACGCTAGTTTTGATTTCTCTTCCTTTTGTTGAGGTTTCGTATTCTAGCTCGCAGGGTGGATCCGCCGGCGGGAGGAATCGCAAGGGCGCAGCGGCGGCGGCCAAGCGGAAGCCTAGGAAGCCGCAGGTTTGCGTCCTCCCAAATCCCAATCGCAGCAAATCCTTGCATCCTGCTCTCTTTTTTGATTCGTTTGAGGCTGTAATTTTGCCACTGAATGTGTGGTTACTGTTCTGCCCCCAAATACAACATTGGCCTGATGCAATAATTCTGTCACTTTTGCGTAGGTTCACGAGAAAAATTACGCGCATGTGTACTATGGATGTAGAAATGTTTTATATGATGGGAATGATTTCTACTATGGACATAGATATACAGAAGAATTTCGTAAGGTGGAGGCACATGATTTGTATGGATGTCCACACTTGATTGCCGAGCTACCACCACAACCACGGTTAATGTCATTGCTGGATTTACAGCTCTGGATTATCAAGTTGTTTAGACTCCATCCAGAAACACAAGACCTCTCAATTAAGGGCTTCTTCGAAGAAGAAGACAGTTGGCAATACTTAGGTTCAGCGGGCTGGAAGACCTATGATTTTCTATCTGATAAAAGTTGGCAGTCCTTTGTCAAGAAAGTAAAGGGTAGAAAGGGGATGGAATTTTTCAAGTTGTATGTGGACTCCTCTGAAATCAAGCACTACGACAGTTTGCTAAAAGCAACAAATGATGATTATTGTCAGTCGGCAACTGTCTTGTTGCCCGAGCAAGATGATCTGACATGGTATTTTCCTTGGGATCACATTTCCCGACGCCTCACGGAAGACCTGGCAATGACAACTACACAGATTGTAGCTCATCTTGCTCACAACTATGACAGGCACCTTAGCTATGCTGGGGCATGGAGAGCAAAGCAGAAGGCTTTGGAGATACGATTTGGTACATTTTATGCTTCACACAACTATGTCCCGAGGTTACTCAAGGAAAGATTTTACATAAATAACCCTTTCAGTTTTGTGGACATCAAGGATACAGAGGTTGCAGGCTGTAAAGATTTCCGAGTCCTCCACCGTATATTCTGGGCATTTGCACAGTGCACGCAGGCCTTTCTGCACTGTCGTCCTGTGATTTGTGTTAAGGGAATGCCGCTATGTGGGAAATATGAAGGGGTTCTGTTAACTGCTCTAGCATTTGATGCTAATGGTTACCCCATTCCAGTAGCATTTGCTGTCATCGAGGGTGAGAGCAAAGAAAGCTGGCTATGGTTTCTTAGGAATGTGAAACATGCTGTTGTGAAGGAGCGATCTCATATCTGCATCATACATGATTGCAAAAGGGCATTGTTCAATGCTATAGAAGATCTAAGGAATAATCCACAAGAAGCACATCCATGGAAGGATGTACAAAGCCGCTGGTGCATCCAACACCTTGCTGAAAACCTGTTCGCCCATTTTGCTGACAAAAAGCTGATGATGCTGTTCAAGAAGCTTTGTCAGCAGAACCGACAAAACAAGTTTGTTAAGATCTGGAAGGAACTAGATGAGTTGACGCTCAAATTTACGGTAGATAAAGAAGGTGGTGCTGGTAGGGAAATGATGCAGGAGTTGGTTGAGCCTTATGAGAATAATCGACTCCCGGAGGAGGATGAGGAGGAGAGTAATCGGCCAAGTGGCAACAAAAGCCAGGTAGCCATGTTTTCTGACTGGATCAGTCAAAAACCAATGGAGAAATGGTCATTGTTGCATGATACAAATGGAGCTAGATATGGCATTATGGAGACTGATATAAACAAAAGTTACCATGTATTGAAGCTGAAGGGGATAGAATGCCTTCCACTCACTGGACTAGTGGAGGTGGCATTTGAACGTGTGACAGAGTATTTCAATAACAGAAGTGCTGCTGCAAACAAAGCAACGGGCAACCCTTCCATGGGCTTCCCTGAATGTGTCCAGGATGAGATGAATGCAAAAGTGCAAAAAGCACAGACGTATCACGTGACCCGCATGAACACTGCGGATACAAATGTTTTCTCCAACGAAGCGCATCAAAGGTTTAAGGTTCAGTCAAGACAGAAGGGTGTGATTGTTCATCTGATATCGAAACGTATCCATAAGAATCACAAAAGGAACATAGCGTGTCAAAGCGAAATCAGAAGAATCGCTCGATGTTCATGCAACAAAGCAAGGCTGCTTCACAAGCCCTGCTCTCATGTCATTGCCGTCTGCTGTCAGGTTGGAGTCAGCATTGCCTCATACATGTCCCCCTTCTACAGCCTGTCCTATCTAGTCAAAACTTGGAGTGGAAAATCAGATGCATCCAACCTTGTTGACCGGAATTTTGCTCGGAATGTCCTAAACTACAAATTTCTGTGCCCAGGGGAGACGCAAACATGGATCCCTGATAAACGTTTGGAGCGTGGCCTTCCTGCCTTTTTAACATCAGACAGGATACATGATGAGGAGAGCATGGATGAGGGAGATCAAAACTGCACAACTCAGGTTATAACAACTGAAAACAGTCAGGGAACCAACAAGTTCTCAGGAGAAACTAGTGATGCTTGACTTGTGTTATCATCCGACAACTTATCTATGCATGTTAGTTGTATCATAAATATGTACTATCCATTGAACTTAACTTATCCTACGTGACCTTTAATTTCCTTTTTAAAAAGAAATCATGTGTGTGCTATGCCTATTGTTTGTTCTCTGCAATCTCTACCATTTTCTGACTGTCACCGATATTCTTCTTGGCTTTGCAGTTAAACTGTTAAAGGCAGTATTTTGGTGCATACATATGTACGGGATAATTTACTATTTGCCACTCTGTTAAAGTCTGTGATGCTTTAGCTTATGCTTCGAAAAATCTTTGATACTGCCATTGATTTTTCTGTGCCAACCCGCACCGAAGCGCAGGGTGCACACCTGGAAGTATAATGTTAGCAATAGTGTTAATTCAAGCAATTTCTAATCAATCTAGCATGTAATACTATACTCTCTCCAGCCATAAAAGAAGATCGATTTTGACTATTCAAAGTCCACAAGACACAAATTTGAACGCTAGATTCTCCCTCATAAGTCTGAAAATAGGTTAGGTAAGTGCAATGCCGTTATTCAAGCATTTGCTGTAATAAACTTGGATACATAATTTCATATGCGAAATATACATTCTAAATAATAAGTATAATAAAGTTAACATTATAGATCTAGTGAGATCAAAGATGTGCCGTTGATTTTTATCTCTTTGAGCGTGTGTTAGGGCCATATTCATGGGTGTGTAAATGTGATGTTGCATGTGTAGTGGTGTGCGCGCCGTGTAATCGCTTAAAGAACACATTATGCAGTTAACATGGATTGATTGCAGTTGCACACGTGTTGAGGGAGTGAGTAGCTAAGGGCCTTTAGAAATATTGGGCCGGAAGCACATAGCCAACGGGCCAGCCCATATTGATGGGCTTATGGACATCGGTGCCACGGGCCCAATGCGGCCCAGCCCACCACCAGAAATTGGAGGGAAAAGGACAGCAAAAGGGAGGGAAAAAAATATATTTCCCCACAAAACCAACCGGCGCCGAGCAAGCGAGCAACCCGAGAGAGCACAGCCAACGTCGAAACCCTCACCTCACCGCGCCTCCGTACACCGCGGCCGCCGATGGAGGACGCCCCCGATCGCGGCGCGGCGGCGCCGCCGTCGCCTCGCTCCATCAACCGCCCCGCTTTCGTCGATCTTACCGTGGTGAGTTCCTCTCCCTCTCGCGAGAAATTTCATTATTTGACATCCAATTCGCAGGCCTTTCAGGGCAAGCCACTCAATACACATTCCTTTCAGATTTTGTCACTGAGATAGCGAATTCCTTTATTCCGTGCCACTCCGTCGCCGATCCGTCCGTCCGTCCCCAACGCCAGCTTTTCCGTCGTCTTCTCCACCTCGTCACGCTCGTCACCGGCGCCGGCGTGGGCTGCGCTCTAGAGGGGCTCGAGCTCAGATTCCGGTGTGGATGTCAGGAACCAGTCGTCTTGTAATCTCGCAAAGCAGCAGCCGATCGAAACGGGCGAGCCGAGACGCACGAGGCGGGGCCAGCCGCAGACGTCGCGGCCGCCCTCCACACCGCAGAATCGTTGGGCAACTCGGAGAAGAAATTTCCAGCGTCTTCCACCTCGACGTAGCCGGCGAGCGGCCACCTTCGCGAACCCGGGCCACATCGGGAACGAAGGCCATATCTAATCCCGCAGACGTGCGACCTCAGCACCAGGCAGAACTGCAGAGCTAATCTCTTCCATGCCATAATCAGCAAAAAATTGTTAATCTTCCCAAACAAATGCATTGAGAAAACTGACAGAGGAATCTACTGTTTTCATTGATAAACTACCAAGCGTGCTCCTCAGAAGTCAGAACGAAGAAGAAAGAAATCACATTACGCAACTAATTGATGGGAGAGAACGAAGAAACTAGGGAAGAAATTAGCGAGCTGCAATTAACACACAAGCTATATCTATGCACAATCAGTTGCTGCTGCTTCGCAAGATTAGAGACGACTGGTTCCTCCCATCCGTGCCGGAGTCCGAGCTCGAGCCCCTCCAACTCTCCAAGAGTTTGGCCCACGCCGGCGCCGGTGACGAGCGTGACGAGGTGGGGAAGACGACGGAAAAGCTGGCGTTGGGGACGGACGGACGGATCGGCGACGGAGTGGCACGGAATAAAGGAATTTGCTATCTCAGTGACAAAATCTGAAAGGAGTGTGTATTGACTATTGAGTGGCTTGCCCTGAAAGGCCTACGAATTGGATGTCAAATAATGAAATTTCTCCTCGTCTCGCCACCGGCCACCCCGCGCCGTCTCGCGCCTCGTGTGTTGATGTGATGTTTTGTGTGGGGGGTGAAATGTGCGTGCTCTGAACACGCAGGCTGACGGCGCCGCCACCGCCGCGGGGAAGAGGAAGGGCGCCCCGGTGGCCGCCGCCGCCGCCGCCACGGCGCCGCCGAAGGCTAAGAAGCAGCAGGTCTGTGCCGCGCACATTCCGTTCCTTTGAATCTCCCTTGCTTGCTCGATCTCGTTTTGGTGCTGGATCTTGGAGCAATGGGAGGTCACTAGTGGTATTTTGCTTCGCAAGCGTCGAGTTTAGGATAGATTACAATCTGCCAATCTGGGCCTTGCTTAGGTACGAATACTGAAGCAATGTGCTGTTTTTTTTTATTATTAGATAGGTGGGGGCAAAATCTGTATCCATATAAAATGTTCTTGGTATTTGGTGAGGAACAAGTATTTGATTTCATTTATTTTTAGATTGTTACAGATTTGCCTGAATCTAATATTGATCACTTCGCTGTAAGATTTGTAGACTTTTCTAAGACCTGATGTCTGATGTAGCCCCCAAATATCAAACTTTGATGTCTGATATTTGTGGTAAGGGACAAATGTTTGGTTTCATTTATTTTTGGGTTGATACAGATTTACCCCCAACCTTATTGATCACTTTGCTGTAAAATTTGCAAACTTTAATATAGCCCCTAAATTCAACACTGATTTGATACATGGAAATCTCATTGTTTGGTGTAGGATTTTGGAACAAACCAGGCTTACGTGTACTATGGGCTACGAGAGGACAGATATGGGCTATGTGAGAGAGAGTTTGAATTCATGAAAGGGTCTGATTTGAGGCTATGTGAACGGGTAATCGGTGAGCTCCCACAGCCTCGATCGATGTCATTGGTGGATCTGCAGTGCTGGGTCATCAAGTTGCTTCGACTCCATCCAGAAATACAAGATCTTCAAATCAAAGGGTTCTTCTCAGAAGGCTTGCCCCTTGAGTTTCGTCCGGAGTGGTTTTATAAAGGTGACTGGGAGACACACCATATGCATAATGATGATTCATGGGCTTCCTATGTCAAGAAAGTAAAGAGAAGATATGGTATGTCAATGTTCGTGCTCTGTGTGGATTGCTCTGAAATCAAGCACTACAGAAGTTTGGTCAAAGCTGGGTATGGTGTTTACGCTCAAGTGGGGAAGGTTGCGGATCATGAATGCATGCCTACGGAGGTTTTGCCTGGGCAAAAAAGTCTGTCATCTAAATTTCCTGCTCAGTATCTCTCCTATCGCCTTAAGGATGAGCATAACATGTCAATGACAGCTGAAGAAATTGTACCTTTTATTGCTGACAGATATGGCGACAAGATCAGTCTCCCTGAGGCATGGAGGATAAAGATGAAGGCTTTGGAGATTCTATTTGGTACCTTCTATGATTCATACAACTCTGTACCAAGGTTACTTAAGGACATAGGATATAAAAACTATGGCAATTATGTGAACATCAAGGACACAGAGGTTGTAGGCTGTAAAAGTTTCCGAGTCCTCGATCGTATATTTTGGTCACCTGCACCGTGCGTACTGGCCTTTACATACTGTCGTCCTGTGCTTTGCATCAAGGGCACTTCACTATGTGGGAAATACCAACCACTTCTGTTAACTGCTCTAGCATTAGATGCTAATGATAACTTGATTCCAGTAGCATTTGCCATCATTGAAGGTGAGAGCAAGGAGAGCTGGCTGTGGTTTCTTAGGAATGTGAAGCAATCAGTTGTGAAAGAGCGATCTGGTATCTGCATTATACATGACTACAAAAGGGAGTTGCTTGATGCTATAGAGGACCTCCAGAATAACCCTCAAGAACAAGAACCACACACATGGAGAGACATACAAAGCAGGTGGTGCATCGAACACCTTACTGAAAACTTATCTGCACATTTTGGTGGCAAGAAGTCGGCGGTGCTGTTCAATAAACTCTGTCAGCAGAGCCAACCAAGTAAGTTTACTGATATCTGGAAGGACCTAGATGATTTGACACTCAGGTATACGACTGAGAATGACTCTGTTGCTAGTGAGGAAATGGAACAGGAGTCAGTCGAGCATGATGAGGCAGAACTTGAATCACAAAGCCCATCCCACCAACTTGATTCAGCGGATGATGAGGAGGAAGTAAATCAGGGCGGTGACAGCAAGAGCAAGATTACAAGGTTTACTGAGTGGATCCGTCTGAAACCATTGGAGAAGTGGTCGCTGCTGCATGACACAGATGGAGCTAGGTATGGCATCATGGGCATTAATATAGCTGATATATATGAAGGTAATCATGTGTTGAAGGGGATAAAGTGCCTTCCTCTCAACGCAATAGTGGAGGTTACACACCAGCGCATGGCAGAATACTTCAAGGAAAGAAGTGCTGCAGCGAAGAAAGCAATTGGCAATCCTTCAATGAACTTTCCTGAATGTGTCCAGGATGCCATGAATGCCAAAATGCAAAAGGCGCAGATTCATAGTGTGACCTGCATGGAAATCAAGGAGAACAAATATTTTCCCGGGGAAGAGGTTCAAAAGTTTAAGGTTCAGTCAAATCAGAAGAAGGTTGTTGTTCAATTGACATCGGAGTATACCCGCATCAGTAGGGATCATGCACGCGAGCTCACGAAACGCGCTGAATGTTCCTGCAACAAGCCAAAGCTGCTTCATAAGCCCTGTTCTCATGTCATTGCCGTCTGTTGTCAGATTGGAGTTACCACTGCTGATTACATGTCCCCGTACTACACCCTGCCCTATCTGGATAACACTTGGAGTGGAAATTGTGATGTACCCAAATTCTCACCAGACTACAAAATCATCATGCCATTTGACAAACCAACTTGGATCCCTGACAAAAAGCTGGAGTGTGGTCTTTCTGTTTTTAGAACATCAGATCGCGTGCAGTCTGTCATGGATGAGGAAGAGCAACAGAGTAGCAGCACTTAGAGTAGATCAGTTTCAGACAATTCAGGGCAGCAAAAAGCACCTAGAAGAACCTAGTCAAGCTTGAACCTGTGTTATTGTCTGTTGGCTTAACCATGTTTTGCGTTAGACATTAAGTTATGGTATGCAAAACCTGTGTTTCTATTACTTTTGTAGTGCTTATGTGCTCCCTTGACAACTGATGTTTTCAGATCTTTTAAGGCAATATGGTTAGTGGTCTCATGGATATTTCAAACTGTGGGCATGATTATGTTCTAAATCAGGTTAGTTTTGCTATCCTATACTATACCCTTGCTCTCTTTTCCAGTTGGTTACACTTTTGATATTTGAATAACTGTTATAGGATTACATTTTTTCATGCCCTGATATGCATGAATGGGTTGATGCCAAATTATGTCGAAAGGTATCATTTCTAGGATGATCATTATAATGAATGGCATGCATGCTCTCTGACAAATCACATCTCATGTTTTATTTTTTATAACAATTTCTGAAGTCTCTGCACCAGAACTTGTTAATTTTCTGCACAAGGCAGTCGTCTGTTTTCTCCGTTTTACTGCAACAGCAACAAAATGCAGCATCTACAGAAATTGCATGATGAGATATATAGATCTAAGAGAGTGAAAGCTCCTTAGCATTCCTGAAGCAACTTGTGCAATTTGGTTGCTGCAATGCAAAGTTGCAGTAACTTGTCTGAATCACGCCCTGGTGATGTCGGTGATGGTGATACGAAATCCGACGTTCCCGATGCATCCACGTGGTCAGCGTTTCACCGACACACGCTGCTATACTATTCCTTAATCATTTTCTGGTCTCTTCCTCTGTTGTTTCAGTCGTCTTCCTCGTGTTGCTCATGGGGAATATAGGAGTATTATCATATGATCTGAAATTCTGATTTCTGAACACATATGCATCGCGATTTGAACTTGTCCTTCCATCTGTTTCTCTTTGGAAACAAATACGTCACGAATTTGCATGATAAGCTGTTGGATTAAACGATAAATAATTGCAAAGTCGCTGTATGCATGATCTTTCAGAATTCTTTCTCTGACTTAACCAATCATAATCAAGCAACTACTCTAAAGTTGTAACGGCCACGTTCGCTCGTCGAGTCCTCTGCTGTGCCCAGAGGAATAAAGAAAAAAAGAATTGTCCATTAAGAAGCTGACCATTCAAAGAAAAACTTTCATGATTGGAACTCACTTGGGGCCATGAAGAACAGTTCATTGCGATTTGCAAAGGTGATTTGGTCATCCTTTCCTGGCACTCAAAACTTGAGGAATTAAAAAAAAGAATTAATCAATCAGCTCGTTACAAAACAAACATGAAGAAGCAATTAACCCAATGTTCAGATCACTGCAGGCGTGTCGGTTGGATCGATCGCAACCGACACGATGATACATCGAGACACGACCATCAGATTAAACGAAAGGATTAATTACTGCAAGTGCTGAAGCTGTTCTTGCTTGTGTGTTTTGCACGTCGACTAACTAACGGCCTCTCACGCCATCGCCTACTAAGCTAGCGTGTATGCTTCCAACAACTATATACTTCGATCCCTCTGTCCTTAAATATTTGACGCCGTTAACTTTTTTAAACATGTTTAATCGTTCGTCTTATTTAAAAATTAAATAATTATTAATTTTTTTTCTATCATTTATTCAATGTTAAGTATACTTTTATGTATACATGCATACAGTTTTATATATTTTACAAAAGTTTTTCAATAGGACGAACGATCAATCATGTTTAAAAAAGTCAACAGCGTCAAATATTTAGAGAGTATTTCATTTGCAACCAACCACCGGCGAGTCGGCGACGAGTGGAATTATCATGGCCATGCAGGACGACGACGACGACGACCAGCACATGCACAGCATGTCTCGCTGGCGCGCGGCGACGGCGGCGGCCGGGAGAGAACGTGCGTGGTGACCCAAACCTTGACGCGCAGAACACAAGCTGTACACTACCACTTCTCTAATTCTTTAAGTACAAACCAACACGTAGCACCACCTACCTAAGCTTTAGCTTCCTCTCACATTCCACTCCTCACATATATATATATACCACATTGTTGTCATGGCACGGCTCCTACTCCAATCAATCACAACCAACGAATTAGAATCTAATCACCCTGTCCCATTAACCAAATTAACATCGATCGATCATTAGTACAAACTAATTAATCAATCAATTAGTTAGAGATCAAGTTATTAGTGTCCAAGTATAGCTTAGGAAGGTAATGGGAAAGAGAGACACGCCGGCGAGGTCCTCCTAAGTTAGGACCTTGGACCGTCCCTCCTCCATCCTCGCGGCTATACCAACTTTATCCTCGCCCCCTCCCCACCACCCCTCTCTCCCCTCCCCTCTCAAACACCACCGCCACCGCCATGGTCACGCCCTTCCCCTCCTCCTAGCACCACCTCTCCCCTTCCCGCGCTACGCGGGACGAGGACCAGGGATGGCTCCCCCCACCGCCGTCTCCGCCTCCACCGCCGGCCTGATCTGGTCCTTGTCGCCCTCGCTCTCGCTCGTCGTCACCACCTCGGTGGCGCTTCTGCTCGTGCTCGGCGGTGTGTCCGGGATCCGCGTCAACGTCATCCGGCTCCCGTCGGCGTCGCCGTTCCCGGCGTTCCGGGAGGCGCCGGCGTTCAGGAATGGCGACGGGTGCCCGCCGGCGAGGGGTTCGGCGGCGGCGGAGGGGGGGCGGGTGGACGTGGCCATGACGCTCGACGCCAACTACCTGAGGGGCACCATGGCCGCCGTGTTCTCCATCCTGCAGCACACGGCGTGCCCGGAGAGCGTCGCGTTCCACTTCCTCGCCGCGCGCTCCGACCCGGACGCCGGCGACCTCGCCGCCGCCATCCGCGCCACCTTCCCCTACCTCGGCGCCGCCGTCAGCGTCTACCGCTTCGACCCGTCGCGCGTCCGCGGCCGCATCTCCCGCTCGGTGCGCCGCGCGCTCGACCAGCCGCTCAACTACGCGCGCGTCTACCTCGCCGACACGCTCCCCGCCGGCGTGCGCCGCGTCCTCTACCTCGACTCCGACGTCGTCGTCGTCGACGACGTGCGGAAGCTCTGGTCGGTGGACCTCGCCGGGCACGTGGTGGCGGCGCCGGAGTACTGCCACGCCAACTTCACCAAGTACTTCACCGACGCGTTCTGGTCGGACGGCGAGCTCAGCGGCGCCGCGTTCCGACGCGGCCGCCGCCGGCCGCCGTGCTACTTCAACACCGGCGTGATGGTGATGGACATGGGGCGGTGGCGCGACGGCGGGTACACGCGGCGGGTGGAGGAGTGGATGGCGGTGCAGAAGCGGAGGCGGATCTACCACCTCGGCTCGCTGCCGCCGTTCCTGCTGGTGCTCGCCGGCGACATCAAGGCGGTGGATCACCGGTGGAACCAGCACGGGCTCGGCGGCGACAACGCGGAGGGGAAATGCCGGAGCCTGCACCCGGGCCCGGTCAGCCTCCTCCATTGGAGTGGCAAGGGGAAGCCATGGCTGCGCCTCGACTCGCGGAAGCCCTGCGCCGTCGACTACCTCTGGGCGCCGTACGACCTCTACAAGGCCGCCGTACCCGCGCTCGAGGAGTGAGCTAGCTAGCTAGCTCGCCGCCGGCGAGCCGAGGCGGCGGCGTGATTGCATTGCATGCATTCGAGGGCAGACATACGAGAGAAGAGGAGAGAGGGAGAGGGAGAGGAGGTGTGTACACGTACGTACGCACGTGCGTGCGTGCATGCATGCATGCATCCATACGTGCAAAACACAAAAGGGGCAAAAAAAAAAAAAGTTGTGACGTCATGCAAAACGGCACAAATAAGATTAATTAGGACTGGAAGTGGTGAAGAAATACATGCCAAGAGGATCAATGGAAGGAAGGCGCTCCGTCTCGTAGAAAAACTAATCCTAATTACGAATCTAAATACATATGTATCTAGGTTTATAACTAGGATTGACTTTTTTTTACAGAGTAGTACATATGTGGATGCATGTGCCGATCTCTTTTTCTTTCTTCCTCTTGTTTTGGGTTCCTTGAAAAATTTTCTACCGTTGAATTTGATTCATCATGGTGACGATGATGTACATAGGTGTTTTGATTGGAGTACGATGTGTAAAAAATTAGGGTGGTGAGATCAGAAGTGGGTGGTGCACTTTGCAAATGTGTATGTACTATATGCTTTGATGTTGATATATCATACAAGAACACACACATTCAGGGGGGCAAACATCGGTCCATAGCTTTATTTTCCGTTCATCCATTTGATCACATAAATTGATATAAAGAGTAAAATACATTATCGGTCCTTAAAGTTGAAGGTGGTGTCACTTCGATCCATGATGTTGTAAAATCAACATTAAGGTCCATGAACTTGTTTAAGTGAATCATTGCGGTCCAAAACAGACCGGGTTGACCGTCCTATATGGCTGTTCAGCGTGGCCGCATATTTGCTATTAGGCCCTTCCACTTTCGCACTACCGGTTTGGTTGGCAGAACAATCGGGGTGCGACAAATATGGGGGCAGCGGTGGGGACAAGGGGCATGTAAATACTATCCATCCTAGGTCGGATGCAACGCTGATGACTGGTGAGAAGGCAGGATCCAACGCCGGCGCCCGAGTGCAGCTCGGCATCCATCACTCTGGCGCCAAAGGAGCGTAATGGAGGCCGCGCCCATCTCTTCAGCTCAACAACGCCCAACGACTTGGTGGGCAGGCAAGCGGAATCCGCGGCATGAACTCACCGCCCATGGCCAAGCCTCCAAGCTTGTCGCTTCCCAATCTGTCGTCACCGGGAACAGGAGAGACCCTCGCGGATCTTGGGGCCCCACGCCCTCTCCGGAGCCATCCCTCCACCGTCGCCGGATAGAGGGGCACCACCAGGGAGAACCATGCTTCATCGACGGCCAGATCCACCGGTCACCCTTCCCGCTGGTCGTCGGCGCTAGATCCACCACGTCACTAGATCCGTGCCACGACGCTTTGCCGCCAGAGTGATGGATGCCGAGCTCCACTCGGGCGCTGGCGTTGGATCCGGCCTTCTCACCAGTCATCAACGCCGCATCCGACCTAGGATGGATAGTATTCACATGCCCCTTGTCCCCACCGCTGCCCCCATATTTGTCGCACCCCGATTGTTCTACCAACCAAACCGGTAGTGCGAAAGTGGAAGGGCCTAATTAAAAATATGTGGCCACGCTGGATAGCCACGTATGACAGTCAACCCAGTCAAACATGTTTTGGACTGCAATGATTCACTTAAATAAGTTCATGGATCTTAATATTGATTTTACAAGATCATGGACCTAAGTGACACAACGCTCCAACTTTAAGGACCAATGGTGTACTTTACTCATTGAAATATATGTTGAGGCATGTGCATATCAGCATGAACAAACAATGTTGCTCGCGGCTTTTGCATCTGACGAGCCGGGGCTAGGTGTGGTGGCAAAGGAAGTAAGTTCACTTTGACTCCCTTCACTAGTGGTCGAATATAATTCGTATTCCACTATCCCTGAACCACAATACCGAATATTTTGACCCCTTCCTCCCCCAACTATTAAAACCGATGCAATTTGACTCCCTTAACGGTTTTGGAGAGCAGTTTCGCTGATGTGGCGCCTACATGGCAGTGTTCACTTTGTCTTCATCCAACGTGGCATTGACGTGACATTTATATGACAATACAACTAAAAGAAATGTGGGACCCATTTGTCATTTACACAAAAATATTATGGGACCCACTGACATGTGGGGCCCACAGTCATCCTCTTTTTCCCTTCTTCCTCCCTCTTTCTCTCCCTTCTCTTTCTCTTCCCCTTTCTCTCCCCCTTCACCGTCCGCGGGAGGTTGCCGTGTAGGGAGAGCAGGAGCGGCAGCGGCGAAAGGGGTCGGAGTTCAAAGTGAACTTATTCTGGTGGCAAATGCTCGCGGTCCCGCGTTTCGTGGGCCACGACCTAGGCGCAGGTGAGCCAAAATGGCTAATTTTGCTCTAGAATAAGTTCACTTTGACTCCCTTAACTAGTGGTCGAATCTTATTCATATCCTTAAACCACAATATCGGATATTTCGACCCTCCAAACTATTAAAACCGGTGCAAGTTGACTCCCTCGGCGGTTTTGGAGGGCGGTTTCGTTGACGTGACGTCTACGTGGCGATGTTGACTCGGTCTTCATTCCACGTGGAGTTGACGTGGCGCTTATGTGTATTAGAATTAAAGACAATATGAGCGGACCCCATTTGTCATTCACACAAATAATGTGGGACCCACATTTCATCCTATTTCCTTCATTCTTCTCCCTCTCTCTCCCTTATCTCGCTAGATCGGATCGGCGGGCGGTTCGGCGGCGGGCGAGCGCTGTGACGGCGACGTGTGGGCAAGGGCTGAAGCGGCGGCGGTTTCGGCCCGCAAGGCCACATGTGGCATTTCCCCTCTCCTTCTCTTCACGCGTCCTCATACGATGGTTTCCACCTTCTTCGATCTGGAAGCGTGGTTCAAGGACCACAGTGCCACAATGCTCTTCGAGAAGGCGCACGTGATGTCCCCGTCGAGCTTAACCAAAAGTGGCGCATCATACAACCATGCGATGAATGTCGCATGCGTGGCAGACAACACCTTCATCATGGACTTAGTGCTGAATTCGAAAGAGGATTTTTTACCTATGTGGATCAACGGGGTAGCATTTTGAAATTCATCATTCAGTTGTAGAGATTTGGTTCGGTTGCCTCCTATTCTCCCGACTCTGATTCTATAAGCTGGATAGAGATACAGGAGGACTACCAACCTATATATGTGCACGCGCTATCTGGCAATAGATTACTTGTGTCGAGTTTAATCCGCTTTACAATTTGGCATTTCCATTATCAATTAAATATAGCCATCTAAAAGAGGATGAGAGATTTTTTTCTCATATGTCGAACGAAGAGGTGAGGGCAACTATAGTGGAACCAAGCGAGGGGTAGTGAAGGAATTTGGCATTTCCATTATCAATTAAATATAGCCATCTAAGAGAGGATGAGAGATTTTTTTTTCTCATATATCGAGCGAAGAGGTGAGGGGGCAGCTATAGTGGAACCAAGCGAGGGGTAGTGAAGGCAGTGGTGCAGCAGAGGCTGTTGCTGCCGCTTAGCATGATAGTAGTTCAGTTGATTTTAGTGGAAATGTTGGTACTGTCGAAGATAACGCTCAATGACGGGATGAGCCCGTTCGTTATTATTGTGTACCGCAACCTGATCGCCGCTGCCGCTACCGTGCCACTTGTGTTCATATTTGAGAGGTACTAGATTAATGACCTATATCTTTCATTTTTAGGTGTTTTCCTTTACATCTTCATGTTTATAATTTTTTTTCTATGTTTTTTCTGTTACAGGGATATGTGGAAAAAGTGAACTGGGCAATTGGGGGCTGGCTTTTTATAAACTAGGTGAAACCCCGCGCGTTGATGCAGAGTTTAGTATGATAACAATAAGTAAAAATAATATGTGTGATAGCTAGACAACATAAGATTATGTAAGTTAATGTGGTTTATGATAATTTAAATTTAAATAGTATATAGAATGATGATTCAAATGTAAAAGTAAGGTGATATGACTTTATGAAAGAAGAAAAGTATTGAGATAGTTTGAACCGTAGATTAATCATCTAAAGGCTAAAAATAATTGAGGTGATATGGATTAATGAGAGAAGAGAAAGAGAGATATAATTTGGACTATAGATTAATCATTTAAGCACTAAAAATAATTAATGTGATATGGCTTAATGAGAGAAGAGAAATAACATTAACTAAGTGATGATGAACTATATAGGTACATAGCATATTATAAAAAAAAATGAAGATATATATTAAAATATAATGTGAATTATGTGGAATTATGATTTAACATGTTTGGATTTTAAATGCTTTAAAATTTAATAAATTATAAATAACATGTTTGCATGTTGTTTAAATTTAATGATTATTAGTGGATGATGATGTGGTATCTTGTTAATGGATGATGATGTGGCATCTTTGCATGTTAAGCTTTAGAAATTAGTGGGTTATAACTTTATAGTAAGAGAGGATGCTGTATTTGGGTGAGGTCTCCCACTCTACCTTTAGATTTGGACATTTTGTAGCCGTACTACTTTTTATTCCTTAGTGTCATGGGCATGGACCATGCTTTTATTCCGCATGGACCATGCCCATGTAGCAGTTTGCATGTCAGATCGATGTTAGTCATAATGCCAATATATTTTTTTTGGTCTATTGAGTATATCTATATTCCATGACTCTAGAAGAACATAGTAAACCACAGGTACCAAAGATCTTTAAGATAACATATTCTAATCAGTGGCGAAGCCAGGATTTGGGTATAGGGGGTGCTGGCCAGGAGACGTAAGAACTCACCAGCGCCTCGGTAGATAATATAGCGTGGATCTTGGTGTATAAAATTGAACTTATTTTAGAATGGAGGATGTATGTCCGAATATATGTTAATATAGAATAAAAAGAACCATTTTTAAAGTCACTAAATAGCACCAACTTTACTCAATACAGAATGACACACGACATCATTTCTATTCATCCTTTTTAATTTTGGAGACTTGCAACCACATCGCTTAGTTACGTTAATAGACTTGCAACCACATCGTTTAATTACGTTAATTAACTCAGGTAATCACGTAAAGCTAAAACCTATTGGACAGCTAGGTAGGTATAGGCTCAACTTGTAACAAATTAATGAGCTAATTTTATGGATTAGATGGCTAATCATCCGGGGGTGGGGTTTGCAGCGCATGGGGATGGGGGGTGCCAGGCCCACCCCGGCACCCCCTGTGGCTTCGCCACTGATTCTAATCCTAACAACTATAACGCAAGGATCCAAATCATTTTTTTTTTGACAAACAAAGAAATAATGTGAACATATGACAGTTCTTGGGCAGTAGGTGTAGTGAACACTTTACTGAAAAGGCTTGAATTTAACCACCACAATGGAACTAAGAAATTTTACAACTTCAAATTGATTCAAGCTTTGTAATAATGGCATATAAACAAGGTTGCCCTAATTTAGGTTTATTGTATACTATTAAGTTTGATTACTTGGCCTAATTACTAAAAGTTACTCAGTAATCTCTAATTTAGGTTTATTGTATACTATTAAGTTTGATTACTTGGCCTCAGTACTAAAAGTTACTCAGTAGTCAATTCACAAGTGTGTTGATGTATTTCAGGCATATAGCCCACTTACTATAGACAACTTACATGGAAGGGCGGTAGTTAGACCTAAGTTATAGCTAAGCTACAAAATAATAAAAAAGACACCTCTTGGCAACTCTGGTGCTTATCTTTGTGATAAACTAGTGGTAAGATAGTATGCCGTTAAAAATCTCAGCTTTGCATCATGTACACAGTATTTCAGCTGATATAACTTTCCTGAAATACAAAGCACTTACAAATTCAATATGGCATACATGAGAATTTAGAGAATTTACCATCAAATTCATGTGCCTCAACTTTTTTTACCACCCAATCCGCGTGCCCTCTGTAATATATCATTATGACTGCTAATTCGTCTATTTTGTACCACTTTCTCTATTTTTCATGTGTTTTTTAATTCTTAATTCCATTTGTACTCCCTCCATAAAAAAAAACAACCTAAATACATCCTAGTACCATGAATCTGGACATGTGACACATCATAGTACCATGAATGTAGTACTAGTATGTCCAGATTTATTGTCATATCGTAGTACGATGTTGAGTTTTCTCGACGGAGGGAGTATATTTTTTACAGGTTTGTGGGCATTTTTCTCTGGGCCCACCTGTCAGAACCAAAAGAGATATTTCTCTTTGGATCGATCGGATCCCTCCAGGCAGGCGCACCACCCCGCCGCCGAGCGCCGCCGCTGCCACTGGACTGTGCTGGCCACCCCAGCTCACCGCCCCCACCGCCGAGCGCCGGCCCACCACCCCGCCGCCGAGTGCCACCACCGCCCCAGGTCAACGCCCCCACAGCCGAATGGCAGGTCAAGTTCCTGAGTCCTGACGAACGAAGAGAGAGTTGGGAGGCCCTGGCTGAGACCAACACCACCAGATTTCACCAGAGTTGGGAGGTCCTGACTGAGAGTTGGGCGGAGATGTCCTTCTTCTTCCGGGCGGCGTCGCGGCCGGCGCGCCCGTCGCCGCAGGAGCTCGTCCGCTCCATCAAGGAGTCCCTCCTCGCCCTCGACACCAGGACCGGCGCCAAGGTACTCTCCCTCATCCTCCCTCCCTCGCGAGCTTCTTTCCTTAGTCCGCACATGCATGAGATCTTGGTTGATTAGTGCTCGAGGTGTCGCTTGCTTTAACCGTAGCTTGTGTGTTGAGATTGAGTGTTTATCTGTCTGGAACTCTGGATCTTAGTAGATGTTAGTGCCTGAGGTCGTTGGTAGTGCAAGATGTGCTTTATTTTGGTCGGAATTCGTCCTACCTACAGTGTAGCAAACCCGGAATGCAATGTAATCCGTGTTGGTAGAACCGTGGGATTAGTTTTTTGGGTTTAAATCTTCACCGATACTGACCTTTGGATGCTATGGCCTGTGCTGAGATTGTGCTTACCATTGGAGTGCTCATTTTTACCCCCAATTTAGTGGCGACGAAGGCGTCAATGTTAGGGTGATTCAAGCTTATCTATGATGGAGTTTGGTTGTACTTCACAAGGAAATAGGCAAAATAGCGCAATAAATTGTTGGTTCATAATGTGAAACAAGAATAATGCCTGATAATTTTTCAAAATAAATTTGCTTGAGCAGGTCTAATGAAGATTCAGGGCATGTACTTAGCTCAAGTCACTGATATTGATTCGGGAAAAGGGGCTCTTGTTTTATTTATTCGCTGCAGGGACTAACTTGGTACTACTTGGGATCTTTGAGCAACTGGTTTCCGTGTATCACAAAGAGTTTCAAGAGTCACATTACTTGTAAAATATGCTTTCTTGTTGAGAGATTCTTTTTAACAGTGTTGATATACCAGTATATTGCATATGGCACTTGCATCTGGAGCCTACTCATAAGCAATGGCATATTTGTTCCTTTGTTTTACTGTTCTAGTTGTTTTATGCTCTTCTTTACACACAGAACACGATTCTACAGTCCCACTGGTTATCTCACGTAGTATTTGTTTTCTAATTAGGCTCTTGAAGATGTTGAGAAAAATGTATCTACTTTGAGGCAGACACTTTCTGGCGATGGAGAAGTTGAACCAAATCAGGAACAGGTTCTACAGATAGCCCTTGAAATTTGCAAGGAGGATGTCCTTTCGCTCTTTGTTCAGAATATGCCTTCCTTGGGTTGGGAGGTATGGTTTCATCAGTTGAATTTGATATCCCTTTCTGTTCAAGCTTACTCGACTTATTAGTTGAGTTCTATATTGCAGGGTAGAAAGGACCTTGCCCACTGCTGGAGCATTTTGTTGAGGCAGAAGGTTGATGAAGCCTATTGCTGCGTGCAGTATATTGAAAATCATTTTGATCTTCTAGATTTCCTTGTAGTTTGGTAAGGCCCATATGCTCAAGTTTTTTTATGGAAAACAATCAATATTTAGCACATGCTAATTCGTTTATTGGTAGTAATGCAGATATAACACCATCCAAAAAAATGTCTATTTGCTGCAACAAAAAATTCCTTCTTTTTCCCCTTTCCTCGTGGTCCCATCATTCACGTCAATTTATTGCCGTCAGTCCTCACCTATAACTACAATATTAATTGTATTTATTTATGACTATGTCTACTATTATGTCATTGAATATTTTCCTGGAAGCTGATTGATTCTCTTGCATCAGCTACAAGAACTTGGAAGTTGCATTGAACTGTGGGAATATGTTGCGAGAATGCATAAAATATCCTACACTTGCAAAGTAAGTCTTCATAAATTTTGTTTCCTTTGCATAAGTATTAGGGATTTAATTGAGCCTTGTTTTTGTTGCCTGCTAACATACGGTATCCAATGGGTATGCCTTGAAGAAATTCTGTGGTTGTATAAACAGAAACAGTGAATCAATTTAGCAATTTGCATACCATGGCAGTTACCATACTACTTGCTAGTTCCCCTCCCCTGTTGATTGCTTACTAAATTGATATGGTTAATTTACAAGCATTATGAAGTACCCTTTACTCCTTTCAGTTTTACATTCTGGAATGTATCAATGAACAACTTGGGTTTGTTATCAGCTATGAGATCAGTTAACTAAACCATGCTAGAAAATATACCAATAATACCATTTAGTTAATAATAAATCAATTAATTGTACATGCATTGAATATTTGATTTTGTAGCTCTCTTTCAGATATATATTGGAGTCAAGTAGCTTCGAGTTGTTTTTCCAGTATGTTGAATTATCGAACTTTGATATTGCTTCTGATGCTCTGAACACCTTCAAGGTAAACCCAGTTTTATTATAACTTGGTATTTTATGCTTCGGTTCTTCAAAATTGATGTTTGTTCTTGACAAGATTCTTGCAGGATTTGCTCACCAAACATGAAGCCGCAGTTTCTGAGTTTCTGTGCTCCCATTATGAACAGGTTAGCTGGAGTGTTATCTTTTGTGAAATGTGTTTATTTATGATGTCCTCACCCTTTTCCCTGCCTTGTTGGCACCATCATTTATTCATTTGTACATGACAATTTTTGGAATCATGCAACTTGTCTATATTGCTATATATTTTAATACTGATAGATACCATGTGTTCATTTGCAGTTCTTTGAGCTCTACACAAGACTTCTAACTTCAACTAATTATGTTACAAGAAGACAATCAGTGAAGGTTGGACTAATTTGGATTAATATATTCAATTTATTATTGCGCATCAAAAGAGGAAATCTAAAAGTATTGTGCTTCATTTCAGTTTCTTTCAGAGTTTTTGTTAGAGGCCCCAAATGCTCAAATAATGAAGCGGTACATTGTGGAAGTCAGTTATTTAAATATCATGATTGGCCTGCTGAAGGTATTTGATTAGTAGTTATATGCTTCCTTTTTTTTACATTCAGAAGTCACTAATGTAGTAATTACCCATTTTTGCTTTCACAGCTTTTCTTTCCTTCCTTTTTTTTTTCTTTTTTGACAATTCTGGATATTAGTGCTACCAGTATGAGAATCGAGAAATCCTGCTTTCTTACTGTATTGTCAACCAAAGGATTTCCTAGGTTAGAATTATAAACCTGTAACTATTCTTAGGTCTACCAGAGCCCCTAGGTCCAGAGCTAAATGGGTTTCTATTTGTTGCTAAGTTACATGTCATCATCATTTGCAGTTTAGCTGATAAAGATCGAACACTTGAATGCCATATTGGTCATAAAGTGGTAATTGGTTGAGCAACCACATTGCTTTTCCAGTATATGAAAATAGTACAACTAGTCAACACTCCTGAGGAGAACAGGGTTTAAAGTTTTGTGTTGAGGCAATAGATCCATGGCTAGAACGCAGTTACCGATGACTTCCTTTGCTTCATGGTAATCAGTTTTTCATGGCTCTGCACATCCTATCTTTATGGCTCAACTAAAGTGAAGCTTTTGTAGGATACAAGCAAAAATATCAGGATATGTGCCTTCCACATTTTCAAGGTAATTTTTATCCTTAATCTTTTGACCTTTGTATTCGGCTAGCTATAACTAACCATCTAATGCCAAATAAATCAATACCAGTTGTCAATTATCACATAATCACCATTTGAAATTGCTTGCCTGACCCTTCAGTGGCTATAAGTTATAACCTCCATGGAGTTTTGTATTTCTTGTGATATAACTTTCCAACGGAAATTTCCTTTGTTGCTGATCCTGTAAACATTTCGTTGAATAGTTCGAAATCTATTCCATTTGGCACTTGATGTGGTTATTGTTATAGTGCTATCTCATCTAATCAAGTCGTTTTTGTTCTTGATCACATGTTGTTTGATTTGTGAAATTTTCTGTTGAACTTGATATTGTTAGTCCATTGTAATAGGATAAGCACCTCTCTTTCACCATTTTGTGGGGTTTCACTTTCACTGCATGTAAGCAGGTATTTGTTGCCAATCCAAACAAGCCTCGTGATATTATTCAAGTTTTGGTAGACAATCACAGAGAACTGTTGAAGCTACTAGGCAATCTTCCCACAAGCAAAGGTAGTTTTTACTCTCAACTTCCAGCCTGATGCCAGAAATGGAATAGAGTAACCAAGCATTATGAGTTATAATTGCATCTGGGTGTTTAAGGAAGATTTCTTGTTAAATTGTTGAGAGATGCAAGTTGTGGCACTACTAATTGCGCTCCTTTTAATAGGTGAAGACGAGCAACTTGAAGAGGAGAGAGATTTAATCATCAAGGAAATCGAGAAGCTTGTGCATTCATCGGTATAGACCCTCAAGAAATTCAAATCCATCCGTTCAAGTTTCGCTGGTCAAGAAATGTGATCCCTTTCTTCCCTTCTTGTTTTTAAGACCTGTGTAATGTGATCCCTGTATAGAGGGTGTTTATCATAGGGAAATAGTTTGACCAAGAAGTATGTTGGTCACAAGAACACTTTACCATTGCTGTGTGCATTTCCATTGTGAAAATTTTTGGAACAACTGGTGGGCACATGTTCGAATTATGAATGACAGCTGATGTCAAACATATCTTTGTTCATAATTGAAATGAAATATTTCGAGATCTGTGACAGCAGCTATCGAATTATGAACGGCAGCTGATGCCAGACATATCTCCTATTCAGAAACTGAAACGAAATATTCCAAGATCTGTAACAACAGCTATCGGTTGAAACTTGTTACGTATGGGTATGCTTCTATACATATTATTTTTTCAGTTGACATTTGACAACATTATATATATGTGGTATATATATGTATATATGATAATTTACAGAAGGAATTAATTGAATCCGATTAACATGGAGGGTGTTCTTGAGTAGTGTGCTAAGCTGCGGCTGACGTCAGCGGCCGGAAGATCACCGGCGCGCCGAACTGCGGGCTGAGTATCATGAGCACCCTGGGCGCGTGCACGTACGCCGGCGATAGCCGGAACTCGAAGCGCCGCAGGACGACGGCGAGCGCCACCTTGGCCTCCATGAGCGCCATATTCTGGCCGATGCACACCCGCGCGCCGCCGCCGAACGGCATGAACGCCATCGGGTGGCGGCGCCGGCCGCCGTCGTCGTCGGCGGCGAACCTCGCCGGGTTGAACTCCGCGGCGTCGTCGCCCCACGCCGCCGCGTCGTGGTGGACGGCCATGATCGGGATCATCACCTCCGTCCCCGCCGGCACCACGCACCCGCCCAGCTCCACGTCCTCCTTCGCCGTCCGTATCATCGCCACCGCCGGCGGGTACAGCCTCAGCGTCTCGTTCAAGATCATCCCGAGCTGCAAGGAGAAGACGACGACCAAGAATTCATGGATCGTTGCAATGTAATCCCTCTCTCGTTTTGATTTTTAATCCAATTATTTTAAAGTTTGACTAAGCTTATAGAAAAATATATCAATATTTTCAACATAAAACCAACATATCATCAAAATATATTTAATGTTACGTTTAATGAAACTAATTTAGTGACATAAGTATTTCTAAATTTTGTATATAAACTCAATCAAACTTAAATAAGTTTGACTAGAAAAAATAATCAAAACACCTTACTCCTTACGTTCCATTTTATAAGTCGTTTGACATTTTTTTCTACACAAATTTCTTTGAATTTGATCAAGTTTATAGAAAAGTATAGTAATATTTTCAATACAAAATAAACATATTATCAAAATATATGTGATGTTATATTTAATGAAACTAATTTAATATTTTAAATGTTATTAAATTTTTCTATAATTTTAATTAAACTTAATAAAGTTTGACTAAAAAAATCAAATAATTTATAATATGAAACGGATGGAGTATATCTGAACATTCGACATCGTGTGACGCAAGAATTACATACGGTTTTGAGCTTGGGGAGGTGGTCCTTGGTGGGGAGGTCGCCACGGCCGCAGACGGCGACGACCTCGCGGCGGGCACGTTCCTGCCACTCCGGGTGCATGGCGAGCGCGACGGTGGTCCAGGTGAGGAGGTTGGACAGCGTCTCCTTCCCGGCGAAGAAGAAGTTCTTGCTCTCCTCGATGATCTCGCCCGCCGTCATCGCCGGCGCCATGAAGCTCATGAACTCCCTCATGCCGCCGCCGCCATCGCCGCCATCATCGGCGTCGTCGCCATGGCTGCTGCTGCAGCTCTGCAGGCCGGTGACGAACTTGGCGAGGTGGCTCCTGATCTCCCTGTCGAGCTGCCACACGCGGCGGTTCTTCCTCGTGGGGAGGAACCTGTACCCGGGGATGTACACCTTGCTGTGCGCCTCGGTGGCGTAGCCGGCGAGCTCGTCCTGGAGCCGGAACACGGCGGCGCCGTCGTCGTAGTTCCGGCGGCCGAACGCGGCGAACGTGATGGCCTCCTGCGGCACGCGCTGGAACCACTCGGCGACGTCGACCTCCGCCTCGCCGGCGCCGCCGGCGCGCGCGCGCTCCGCCAGCTCGTCGAGCATGCGGGTGACGGTGCCGGCGACGAACGGCGCGATCATCCTGAGGTTCTCGGTGTGGAACGCCGGCGTGAGCACCCGGCGGCGGCGCGCCCACCGCTCGCCGTGGAGGTTGCTGAGGCCGTAGCCCTCGAACTGGCAGATCATCGGGTGCGCCTCGTACCGGTCGAAGTGATCCGCCCGCGTCAGGAGCACCTCCCGGATCAGCTCCGGCTCGCTCACCACCAACCTCGGCGTCCGCCCAAACCAAATCAAATGCATCGGACCTGTTGGTAAATTTCAAATTATTCAAAAATTTACCACCAAGAGATAATCAGAAATTTTCTTGAGCCTCGACGAAGCAAATGTTATATCTAGCTAGCCTGCTATCCACCAGCTTTATCAAATGTTAGTAATAAGGTGGGGTCGGAACACTTTTTAGGCTCCTTTGAAACATAGGAATTTTATAAGAATACGTTCGATTCTAAGGAAAATTCTCGTAAAATCCATTCATTCCAAAGGGGTCCTTCCTATTGTCATTTTGCCATATCAGCTCAGTGGCAGTGGAAATAAATAAGGGTGCATTTGGACTTGATTTTCCGACCGTCCGATGAGAATTGGACGGTAGAGATTGACACTGGAAAGAAACTATATGTGCATGTGTATGTAGGTGGTCAACTTTGACAGATTCAAAGAACACGCAGCCAGCATCAATGTGATGCTCATGATCTATTGAGTTGTAAACAAATTGCCAAAACAAACCATCACTGGAACTGACAGACGACGATTAACTTCATCATTTCTTAACTGACCGACCGATCAACAATAAGATTCCTCACTTGGATTAAACGCGGGTGCATGCCTGTAGGTAGCTAATGCCGAGCATATTATACTCCACAAACCGTTGAAAAAGAGGGAATTATCATCGGCTGCCGTGACAATTAATGAGATAAACTAATCAGAGCATAGCAGAAAGCAAACCAGATCATTAACTGAAATGCTCTGGCAATGTGCAGGAGATGCTAGCTGCTGTTGATATAGTCATATGCAAGTATGCATCAGCTGCAAGGAGGACTCGTTGCTAAGCAAGCCTGCATGTGGGTAGTGTGTCCTCTGAAATTCTGAATTGCCGGATGGATCTGCATGGATGTGAGCTAAGCCAAGCTAAGGTAAGCTAGCTAATTAAGCTCTTGTTTAATTAGTTAATTACTCACTCACATGATCATTGACCTACATTGACAGCCTGTTGGAAAGATCCATGGATGGATGGATGAATCATGCATTGTGATCAGTGATGACAACATCACCAAGTTTGACTTGGGAGGCTGGCTAGCTATACTTCCTTCGCTTCTGAATATAAGCATTTCAAGGTTGTTTAGTGGATTAAGAGGGCAAAATTCTTCTTAGTCACTTCATTGATCAAATTTTGAATTATTTGGATTCCCCTCCTAAGCACTCGATCTCAATGGGCTGAAAATGCTTGAATTACGTCCGTGTCCCAAAATTATTTGTATTATATACAACATTTGAATTCTTGAAATTTTTATATTTGATATTACGGAGAGAGAATAGCTAGCTGCAGCATTTTTTTTTTGGGTTATCAAAGAGCAAGTAGTAGTGGAGAGGAGGCATGCAGTGGTAGTACACCTAGCTAGTACTACTAGCTACTACCACACCCAGCAAAAGTGAAATATGAAACGAAATGAAGCTCTCATCTCCACCTAATCAACCATAATTTAACCTTTTGGATCCTTGTTTCTACTTGCAAAAGCATGGAACCTTGTCCCCTTCCTAATTCCCTCCGCGTTCACGCGTGATAGCCTACGCGTATACACATATATATACTACTATATATAAGTATACATATCCATCAAATGCCCCCAAGTTGGTTAATTTCTTCTTATTTTTTCGTGTGAAAGTGTTGCCAATTTCATATGTAAAAATATGATTCGTGTGAAAGTCGAAACAAAAATGAGAAACAAAATCACCAATTTGGAATTTCAAAGTTGTAGTAAGTATGCATGCACATCGATCAATAAGAGTGAAATTAAATTGGAGAGTGGAACTAGAGAGAGATTTTTTTTTTTGAATGAAATGGAGATTAATTAATTAGAGGGTGATCGATCGAGGGGGGTGTAGATTGATTACCGTAGAGCTTCCTCCAATGGTGGTAGAAGGGGAGGACGCGGGGGAGGATGTCGTGGGAGGTGGGTGGCTCCATGGGGCGGGAGGCGGCGTCCACCATGAGGCGGACGAGCTCGATCGAGCTCCCCACGAAGAACCGGTACCCCGGCCCCCGCACCCCCTGCGCCGCGAAGTGCCGCTCCACCCGCCGCGGCCGCCACCACAGCGCCTCCGCCGCCCTCGCCGCCGCCGCGTACACCGCCACCCACGCCGCCGCCGCCACGGCCACGGCCGCCGCGCCGCCCCACGTCCACGCCCACGACGCCCACATGGCGCGCTAGCTACTGCTGATGCTGCTGCTGCTACGGCGGCGGCGGCGGCGGCGGCGAGGCGGCATATGTGTAGACGCGTCGTGCCGTTTCCTGCAGGTTTATATAGACGTGCTAGCTGCGGTTGGGAGGGAGAGAATTTGAGAGGGATTTGATGATTGAATTTTAATTTTTGATGCTGTTGATGACGTCATAAACGTGTGTGGTTATACTTCCAGGTATGCATGGTTTGATGCAGAAGGAATTAATTGATCATGTATGACTCTTGGATTAGCTGGTGCATGGAAATTGCCATTGAGTTTGTTACTACTCCCTCCCTTAAAAGTCAATTTGACTTTTTTTTCCTAGTTAAATTTCTTTACTAAGTTTTACCAAGTTTATAGAAAAAGTTAGCATTTCATTCAAACTAACAGTTCATATATTTTTTATAATATGTTCATTTTGTGTAAAAACTTTTTTGCTAAATTTTACTATAAATTTGGTCAAACTTAAAAAAGTTTAACTAGAAAAAAAAATCGATTTGTAGTACGAAACAGAGGGAGTTTTTATTATATTGGTTTACTGTGATTGTCGAACTAACAGAGGTCAATGCTTAATGCTTCCTTATTACCCGTGCTACTACACTTAAAAAAAATTCTTACGAACTTTTACAAACAAAAACTCTCAACAGTTTGATTTAGCTAGTTATAGGAAATCTAGATTATTTTTTTCACAACATGCCACATCAGCTGGTTATAAAGTTTTGTAAAAAAAATAATGTATGTATTGATTTTTAGAGTTAGGCGTTGTTTAATTCCCACGCAAAAACTTTTCACCCTGTCACATCGAATGTTTGGACACATATATGCATGAAGTATTAAATATAAAAAAAACTAATTACACATATTGCGTGTAAATTGCGAGACAAATCTTTTAAGCCTAATTGCTCCATAATTTGACAATGTGGTGCTACAGTAAACATTTGTTAATGATGGATTAATTAAACTTAATAAATTCATCTCGTAGTTTACATGCGGAATCTGTAATTTGTTTTATTATTAGTCTACGTTTAATACTTCAAATGTGTGCCGTATATCTGATATGATACGGCAAAACTTTTTACCCCTCAATGTAAACAGGGCCTTAGAAGGGTTTCTACTGCATCAGTGACAAGTACTCCTAGTTACCTACTAGTAGTATTTACTGCTTGTGTCAACACAAACCAGATATTGATGGATGTATGCACATTTTCAAAAACCTGTACATCAAAAGGATCAAACGAATACATTTGCATATCTTTTCCTTTTCCTTAAAAAAAAACCAAACATGTTTTTATACCATCTATCATGGGAACTCGGTGTAGACTTTAAAAAACTATGTTCCATATCGAGAGAATGCGTACTACCTCGTCCTAAGATAAATTTATTTTCCACGCATACTACAGATACCAATACAAAACTTTTAAAAAAATTACATTAGTAAAACCAACCAACCCAGATTCAATCTTAGATTTGACTCATATTTTCAGCTAATTATTATTTTACCCATCGACAGCCTACGGTGACTTTGTTAATATTAAGATATGACAGTCCAATCTTATGAAGATGTTTATAGGGGTAGGGTGTGCGTGTGTGCTGTTCGTAGGAGTGCTTATATATGCTTGGATTTGTATTGTGTTTCTAAAAAAAATACAATGCAATTATTACTCTTTTTATCTACTCTAATGTATTTATTTCGTACTTTACGAACTCCAATGTAATTGCTTAAAAACAAAATTATTTTTGGATAAACGGAAAGGGAAAAGATCATCTTATTTTAAAACGAACGGAGGGTGTATAATTTAATAGCAAACCGCCACTTTCATCCTTCGAAACAATGTGATATGTTTCGTATGTTTCGTTGAAACAGTACACGCATAGTATGCGAGTTCGGTGGTGTGACTGAGTTTAACAACAAAAACACGGAGCACGACATGGTACACTCCCAAAAAACATCCCCAGACTATTAAATGCAAATAATAAATCCCCAAAGTACAAAAACACGGTGGACAGACACTTTATAACCCCATCTCACAATCCTTCCAAAGTAAACTAGATTAAGGAGCCTATCACCTCCAAAACCAAAACTAAACTACCCTTTTATTTTTGTTAATGCATTTTGGGGTTGTGGAGGGGTGGCGCAAGTTGACGAGGGTGGTGCTAGCTACGCATTTGTTTCTTGTTCTCTTGCTGTCCCCCCGGAAAAGCATGGCGAGAGGTTGCAGCGGTCGGGGTCTTGTCGCACCCAAGTGCGTACAGTCTGTTCCTCACAACCTGTCCCTCCTAGTATTTTTTTTTTCTTGTGTGTTAACTACTGCGATCTAAAATAAGTTCATTTTCACCCATCTCATGTATATCAATACAGAATAAACAAGACTAAAATATTCTGATTTTGTTAAATTTTAATGTAATTATTTCTCCTTTTATATATTTTCAATATATTTGTCTTTAACTTTTATAGGCTCCGATGTAATGATTGCTTTAAAATAAATTTATTTTGAGATAAACGGGATTAACTAAAAATAAACTTATTCTAGGAGACTAAGAGATATATACACTACTGCTGCTACTCCTAACAAAAGTTAGCCTTTGCAAGTTTGCATTGGATGGATGCACGGGTCGGTTGCGAGCTGGTACTGGTGCTACTAGGTTAGCAGCTTGGTCCGCGTTTCCTTTGTTTACTTGAATAATTATGTATGTGCCACTGTCAAAACCTTGTTTGATTATCATCTTAAAAAAGTGTTTGATGTTTGATGAATATGTGGCAGCTTAGAGTTTATTGGATTGAATTTTCTTCATCTTGGAAAAATCCTTATGATTTGAAACTTTTAAGGGTTCTAAAATTATGTAATATATGCTAGCTGGTTACTCCTAACACTAAAGCTATCTTGCCTTTGCATCACCTACTATCATACTAGAGTACTGCTTAAAAATTAGAGTATATTTCAGAAAACTGCAACTTTAGTAACAAAACTAGCAGTTTACTCCAACATTAATAACATGTTTCAGTTTACTGCAACAATAGCGTAGAAAATTATCACAAAACTGTAACTTTTACGTTATATGCTGATACAGTTGTCACCTATATATATATATATATATATACTATAGCAGCATATAACGTAAAAGTTGCAGCTTTGTGATAATTTCCAACGCTATTGTTGCAACAAACTTACACATATCGTTAATGTTGCAGCAAACTGATAGTTTTGTCACTAAAGTAGCAGTTTTCTAAAATTTACTTTAAAAATTATGTATACTACTACTATTTACTATACTACTGCTACTCCTAACACTAAGCTAGCCTTTGCATCAAATGGTACATTAGTGCTACTTTGTTCACACAAAGACTTGTATATTTGCCACTGTCAAAACCTTCGAATGTTTCCCCCGCAAAAGAGAGACTTGTTTGAATGCTTGATGAATGTGTGGTATTTTAGAGGTTTTTGGATTGGGTTTTGTTGATCTTTGAGGTGAACAAATTCTTGTGGTTTGAAAGGGTTTCAATATTAATTATCGCTAAAAAAATGCTCGTGTGTCGCAACGGCAATGGCCAACGGGTGAAGGCTATTTTAATTTTATTATTGTTCAGTGTGAAATTCACTGTGAGAATTCGCTTGGATATATATTTTTCTCGAAAATCATGTCAAGTTAGCATGCGATTTTTTTAAAGAGATTTCTTATACGACTCCTTCTGTATTTCCAAAAATGAACAAACTTAAAACCCGACTCAAATACAGATCAGTATTTCCAAAAGCGAACGAATGTAAAAACCAACTTATACACAGATGGCGTACCAAAGAACCGACAAAAACATCTTCAATTTTTATAATAGTAGAGGTGTGCAAAAATTCTTGCTCTTTGAAGTGAAAAAAAAATATTATGGTTTGGAAGGATTTGAAAATTAATTATCGTGTGCAAATGATGCCTGACTCCTGATAAATATTTTTGTGATTTTTTTTAGTTTGTAAGTTTTCACCAATTTGTGTTTGTGTAGAAATGTCATTTGGCAAATTATATGCTGAACAGAGTATACTAATGCTCACGCCAAACAGAGGGATTATATTCTACACAAACGCTTTCGTCACAAGCACAATTTGCTATTCTGTCAAGGCTTGATAGCTGGGTTTGTCACTCTCCTCACCAATCACCATAAATCGATTTGGTTTCCTATTAACACCAGATCCTCGTGAAGTTTTGTTTATTTTTCTTTCTTCCGAATGAAAGCTCTACGAAAGCAGTTTAGTTTATCTTGCTTCACTAATCTTAAGCTTTCTGATTTGATTCTCTGTATTATAATTATTTTCTCAACAAATCCCGTAACATACGAATGCTTAAAAAAAAAATCCTTTCCTGAAGATTGTTGTCAGAAAAAGCTCACGAATGCCATGAAGTTATATAAATTTCGAAACTTCAAAATCGAGTACGTCGAATCAAATAAAAACAGGGTTTACCTTGTACAAAACGCCAGCGTACAAAACGACCTGGAAAGTCACTCTCTCAGAAGTCGTCGCTGTGTTCATCGATCGATCATCACTTGGGCGTTGAGTAACCGATCGTTTCGTCAGACGAAGAGAAAAATTCAGAAGCAAAAGAAAGAAAAAGAAATGCTTTTGTGCAGCTCAAAGTCGTTGTGAACAAAACTGTCATCTACAGGACACCCCTGACACACTAGTCTTTAATTAACTAATAACAGAGGAGTCTGCTCATGAAATATTCTGCAGGTGTTTATGTTAATCTTGAGGGGCCAATAATCAACTGCACAAGGGGGAAGCTGAAGTGCATCATGCATTTGTCATTACCTGCTGTCATGTCACCGGCTGCGTGGTGTAAACAGCTGGGCTATAGTTGCAGTACGCCAATGCAACATGTTTTGATTAATCCCCCGTTGACATTGCAAAAGCCAAAAGCTACTAATAAAGAGCCTAGGCCTGGTTTACGGAGCTTCTGTTAGTTCCAACTTCTTTCAAAAGTTGAAAGTGTCAAATTCTCGTATACTACCTTCGTCTCAAATTAATGGTCATTTTAACTTTTTCTTGCAACTTTTAACCATTTATCTTATTTAAAAAATTAGTGCAAATATAAAAGAGACAAGTCATACTTAAAATACTTTTGATAATAAATAATAATTTCATATTTTTTTTATAAGTCGAATGATCAAACGTTGCAAATAATAACTCAAAGCAACAAGTATTTTAGGACAGAGGTAGTAGGTCATAAGAATATATAGTTGCAAAATTAAGAAGAAAAAAAGTTAGAAGGTGGCTAATTTAGCTTTTTCTTTTTCTTAGAATCTCGAGCTCTCCTAATCAGATACTTAGGTACTACAATATTTAGAATAATAGATACTACAATATTTAGAATAAGGAAAAAAGGGTAAGATGGAGTTGCAGTATAATAGGGTGCTGTAACTGTAATGTAATGGGCTTGTTGGGGATTTTCATTTAGGAGATTAACTACCAAAGTCAACATGATGATGCCATTAAGGAGGATTGCAGATTAAGATGACAGGGTTTGTTGTTGTTTCTTGGTCTGTGGATAGGCATGGGACTAGAATAGTCCTGGTAACTGTAGCAAGGAACTTGGCCACATATAGCCGGCAGAATCATTGTTTAAGGATGGAGCAAGTGAGCAGCTACCACTAGCTTGTAAATCACTATCATTTTCTTTTTCAAGTGTTTGCTGCATAGTTTAACCTTTTCAAATGCATGGTCAGTGACAGTGAGAGCAAACCTTTTGGCCTATCAAAATGGCCGCCTTTGGCAGAGAGGAACCTGACAAGGATCTTGCAGGAAACATTCACAACTTTCTCATGGCAAAGGCTGTGGTTAGTTCAGCGCAGAGTTTGGATTTTAGTTGAAATTGAAGATGATGTGACTAAAAAATTATGTGTGTATAACAGGTTGATGTGATGAAAAAGGACCGAAGTTTGGATCACAGCCAAAATGCAGTAAAGTTTGGTTGCTCACCGTGGCAGAGTTTTAACCCATGTACAGTAGTAGTAGCTTCTTTGAGACAGACAGAGACACTGTACTTGTTTTTCTTCGAAAGGACAAGGCCTTCATTGGAGGATCTAGCTTGACAATTACCGGGCAGTGCATGTGGTTCATGCTTCTCCCGACATGGACGCGGATCTGGTTCCAACTTCCAAACCTCCCATCACGTGAGCATCATCGAAAGAGAGAACTACTGTACACAGACACACACCTGAAGTGACTAGGAGCTATCACGCATGTTTGATGGGCCAATTTGCCAGGCACCATTGCAAAAATCACGGAGGCCTGGTATAGTTTCCAACTTTTTCTTCAAACTTTCAATTTTTCCATCACATCAAAACCTACACATACAAACTTCCAACTTTTTCGTCACATCGTTCCAATTTCAATCAAACCTTCAATTTTAGCGTGAACTAAACACACCCAGAGTTGAAAACTACCATCGGATGTGTCACTGACATGTCTCACATGTCATTCTCACATCCCAACTCATGAATATTTACAATGATATTTCCCAAACTTTCTCTATGTTGGATATGAATGGATGCTAGTTCAAGGTAACCATTGTCCATGAGAAGAAGCAACCAGCATATTCTGAAGGTAATTGCTGAAGCCTGAAGCATGTAAGCTGCACTACCAATTTTCTCAGATGACAGCATACTCCAAGTCCAGGAAACAAAGCATCGTAAACATACCAACAACACTAGTAAATTGGTTCCCAAAAAAACATGGCAAATGTTCAGAATTTGAGGACCAAGCTCACAGGATATAATATCAAAATGTCTGTAGGATTCATTCAATGGGCCTAAGACAAGTACCACTACTTGTCACAACATCTGCATCGGTTCACAGCGTTATACATTGTAACTGGCAAAAAGGATAAAGGTAGGAACTGGCAAAACATTTCAAGCTTTTCCTTGCGAAGGCGTCACATGATCACTTCGTATCAGGTATGAGTACTGTTGTAGGACAGCAATCTGATGACAGTGAAAAAAAAAAGAGCCATTCTGAAGGGGAACATGCCCAGCTACCTCCCTAACAAAAGTGTAGAGAAAAGAGTGCCTATTTCCTCTGCTGATAAATAAACTATCATCATGTATATGCGTGCCTAGAGATTTTGTTAGACATTGTTAGACAGGAGGAATACAGGATGGTAGGGCAAAAGAATTATTGAGACCACTGTGCATAACAAAAGACACTGTTCAGCTTGGTATGTGCTTGCCAAGAGATTTTTACAATGTAATTCTTCCACATACACGCCAGTATGCTCCAGGGTGAAAAAGGGATCTTTCAAACACCCATATATCTTTCACAAGCACCTATAAGAATATTTGCACAATCCAAAACATCATGAGTCACCATGTTGAAACAATTGATTAGGCTGTCATAAGGTATAAAACTACAACTGCTTTTGAATGATATAAACAACTGCTTCTTAGAATGTAACGAGTTACTGATGGTCTAGTCTCTCCATTTATTTGCTCTACAGTTTCGGAATCTTTTCATAACATGTAAGATAGATATACATCCCCATGATGGATCATGCAGAGGAAAACACAAGATTAAAATTCTATGTTGTATCCCTGTGCTCTTTTGTGGAATTTACAGAACAATAAGAATCCCTGATGCTCAATCACCAGACAATAATCAGCTGTTAAAGTTCCAGCATATTGTCGCAAACTAGATACTAACAGATTATTTCCAATGTATCATTGTGAATTAATATTTGAAGTCAGTTATATGCTCGGTGTTTTTTTAAAAAACAAAGCCTGAACAAAACTAGTCCCACTTGTTTCATTGTTTGAACATTAGAACTTCAGATAGTCACCCATATTTTACTTACCTCCTTTGACTTATCTCCAGACACGACCTCACCTTTTGTATTATAGGCTTCAAATTTCTACAGAAATACAATTAAGAAACAGTCATGCGATGAACATACAGTACTGCACAAGACAATAGGATGCAGTGCTCCTCAGAACCACTAAACCATCTATTCATGATCATTGCACAAAATAATAGGAAACAGAGACCAACCTAATACAGGGAATAACTTAGTCAAGGCATTAAAACTATCTTTGAAAAGTAGACATTTTACAGTTTATACTTCGGGTGCTTATGAGCAATGCATATTCTGAACATCTCCAAATTGTGTAGACATGAAAGCTCTAAAGAAAACTAAGAGGGGCATGCCCACCTAATGGTGCAAGCAGTCAGAGGATGAATACGAGCACATGTGGGGATAATAGATATTGATTCCATAAACATAATACTTGGTACAGTATTAGATAATAGATATTGATTCCATGGTCAGCAATACGAAAACCAGAACAAATTATGCAATTTACACAAAGAGGGCAAGAAATAATGCAAAGATACACAGCTCTCCTGCAGATTCTAGAAAGAAGATATATAAAGACACAAAAGCCAAACCATAAAAGTCAAGGACAAATGGCACAAACAAAGAAAGTAGTGGCACCACATTGAATCACACAAACAGCTAAACTTTAGGGAATGAAAGTACGGGACCTGTTTAGTGACGAATTCAAGCGTAAGCTGTATGAAAGCTTTGTCAAGGTCATTTTTATCGAGTCCAATCTGCAAAGTTTTATAGTTAACCAATCATAATATCACTGGACAGCAAACATCAAATGCATGAATAATGAAACAGATGGTTATTAGAGCTGACATATTTTAACATCTATAACTTGATCCAAGTCACATATGTACAAGATAAAAACCAATCAGCAATCAAGGAAAACCAGATCTTAACTTACCATGCGAGCCCTCAAAGTTCTTATGCACACAGCAGGCTCCACCAATTCCCAGTGAACAGAACTCCACATGGATTGTCTTTTCTTCAGTTCATTTTTTATAGTCTTCACCCATAAAAAGAAGAGAGAAGAATAAATAGCATGCCTCCAAAAGTTTATCTAACATCCACTCACAGTAAGGTGAAAACTTACCGAATGCATCCTCTCTGTCAATATTTTACGGAGAGATGGTGTGTCTCCACGTGCCATCAGTGTGTTAACCTGAATGAAAAAGAAGGGTCTCATTGTTTGCCCTATGGCTTATAAGCCATTGCCAAATTTTGAATTTTAAAACTTGTTTTTGAAGTTGATTTTGATGCTTTTTCAGTGTAGTTTCTTTTTCAACATTTGCTTTTAAGCCGCAAATAACACATATATAAAAGGTTTACCCATAAATCTTTTTTTAATCACTAATCAGCCGTGAGTAACCGATGGGGAAAATATGTAGTAGTTGGCACTTAAATTTGCATTTGACATATAGACAGTATTCTTTATAAGGAGAACACAATCAAAATTCTATGTTACATACAAATTGCAAGGTCGCACTACAAGTCATGTATGCTATGCACTGAAGAACTCGGAAATCAATTCAAGCCAGAAGATAACTCAGGAAAAGAAGAAAAGAATGCTGCTCAGTGACTATTGCTATTTCTCAAGAAAAGGAAAAGAGGTAGAAAATTCACCAGCCTGTTACTACTCCCTCTGTCCAGAAATATAAGGGCGTCTAGAGTTTGAAATTTGTCCATAATATAAGGACATCCCCACCTACTTTCTTATCCCAACCAATCACAACCATCCCTCACCTCAACTTAATCTCTCAAAAAAAAAACTCCAGATGTGCTTATATTCTTTGATGGAGGGAGTATGTCAACCTTTAGTAGCAACAAAGTGTCATAACCATAAAGATCGCAAATCAGTAGTTTGAACCATTTATCTACTGAACACTTATGAAAACTATACTATTTATTGGTCTAGGCCTGTGCCTAGGAAACACGATTGTCAAGAGAGGTATGCCAAACCTTCACTGGTAACAGTATACCTGATAACATCATTAAAAATGATATTATCTTGTTATAATATTGAACGCTACAAAATTCTAAAATTAAAATCACCAAAACGAATATAGGTACTGAGAAAACATTAAATAAATCAGTAGGTACTAGGTACAGCTCTTATCTTCCATTATCAGATCATGATATCTGCATGGAAACCTGAAACCTATGCAAGTGTAATCAAAATGCTTAGATTATTCTACTTGTTATATTTGGTTTCCAGATAAAGGAAATGTACCTCCTTGTATATCTTGAATGCTTGATCATAGAATTGCTTTTTGGTATAGCCTGTTTTCTTTCTCAATCTTGACACAGCATACGCATTCTTCATCTGTCAGTATAACAACCAACTAACCAGCTCACAATTCATGAAAATAAAAATATCACAAAGGAAAATTGCAGGGTATCTCAGATCAAATACATTAAGGTATTGCAGTGGTAGCAAATAAATTAAAAAGTTATCGTTGAATGTTGATAGGATAGAAAGTAAGAAAATAAATAATGCAAATAAAAGACAGTACTCCAAAATGTGTACTCATATATGCAGCATTCACTGTTATAACAAGGCAACTCAAAAATAGCAATAATAAAGAAACTCTGTTGCCAAGCATCATGAACCTAAATAAAAAGGAAAACATAAAAAAAAACTACACTAGGTTTCTGTTAAATATCTCAGTTTGTGTCATTTCATGTAAACAATCATTGTTCTACCTGGTAAATAATCATGTACAACCAGGTATGACCAGATTGGTTGTGTCAATGGTGGCACGCAGGTGCCTATGGATCAGGATCGAAAAAAAGTAATGTGTGATCAAGCAAAAAGAGGGAGGCCTTTTAAATTTCTAATCCAGAATTCAATTGACTAATCAAAGAAGTAGTCACAGGTTGTAAGAAGGAAATAAGAGATGAAAAGCAGTTTTCTAGACAAAAGAGTCAGTACCTCCAGAATAACGTCCTCTTTTGTTCTTCTCCAGCCACTTGGTGTAAACCATCTAATTCACAATAAGCCAAGGTTATGATGATGAAGACCTTTTATCATGCGATAGGACAGTTTATTTAAAGGATATTTATTCCTCTAGCACACATATAAGTTTGATATCAATGTGCCACTTAACAGTATTTAACTTTTGTAGGAACAGATTACAGATAGAGAGAATCAGCATAACCAAACATGAGAAATAAAATGCTTGAAATGTCTCTGCATCATTCAGCTCATCTAAGTTTGTTTAGCCAAGGCAGCAGATATTAGGGTAGCAGACGGTGAAAGCATATCTCGTGATTTTGCATTCTCAAGGGGCTCCATCACTTAATTTATCAGTTAGTTAGCTCCACTCTTAAGTGTGCTCTTGGTGAACTTAGTTTTCTGTCTTAACTGAAAATATATGATTTTCCCCCCTCCATTTTCAGAAACTAAAATGGCAATGCCACAGCCGTGCTGTAAGAAAAAAAATATACAGTAAGGAAGAAAGAAAGGTTACACTTCTCACTAGTAAGGTTATTGTCCATGAAGCGGAATGGCAAAAGCACTGCACTGCACTATAATGTTCATTCCCAAGTGCTGCACTCTGGAATAGCATGTCATTTGTACCTTTTAGTGTTGAGCTTAAAGCTACTCACTCTAACAATTCTGTCCTGGAAACTAGCAGATGGGTCGGTGTTTGGAAAGGGAAGAGAACTGATTACCATGTACAGATTGATTTATGTACGTATTGATTCAAGTGAGAAAGCATAAAGGTCAAAATATAGAATGTAATTTCACCTTTTCCAGAAGGGGATTGGTTCCCGAATGCTGTATGGCTCATATACAAAACCAGGGCTCATCATGACAACCTTCATACCAACCTATACAGAGAAAAAAAAAATACAAGATAAAAAGAACACAACTTCAACAATTATATGAAATCCCTTAAGCTAACCAAATCACACCAGAAAACCAGATTCGTCCTCGCACCTTGCGGGCACCAAGTGGCACCTTCGATGATGTTTGCGACGGTGTCGGTGCCTTCGATAATGATGGCGGCTCTGCCTGTGCCGCTGTCGACATTGATCTTGTATGATTTATTTGGAGTAGTAGCTCGAGAACCTGCAGCACATGCAAATTTACAGCACAAATCACATAAGACCTTATTGGCAGCATATTGTACATCATCCCCAACTCGATAATGACTCAGACCTTCACAGTATAGACAGGCGACTGCCCCTTGTAACCAATCACGCCACCGGCATTGTACGGCGAGCTTGCAAAACCTAATGGCACGAAAAATGATTGAAATGGAGCCCAAATTAAACCTGGAAAGAAAAACAAGCGCTGGGTTGCTCACCTCTTGCGCGTGTACTCTCGTGGATCAGCGCGAACGAGTGGGCAACCGCGGCATGGTGATCCCTGAAACGAAAACAGCAAAGAGGAAGTAAGAGAGCATCCGATTCGAGCCGCGGGGGACGAGATCTATACCGAAGTGGGAGCATTACGTAAGCGGCGGCGGAGGAGGATGGAGGAGGTGGAGAGGGCGGCGGAGGCGTCCGGTGACAGCGTGCCCGAGGCGAGCCAGAGCCATCGCCGGCGGATCGTCTCGGCGCCGGCGACGACGGGAGAAGAAGCGGCGCGCCGGCGTGGAAGGGGAACCAACCAAGGCGGCGGCGACGAGGGTTTTAGGGAGAGACTCAATCCAAGCCGTTGATAGAAAAGGAACGGCTGTTCTTGCTTTGATCTTCTCCTCTGAGTTCTTTTTGTTATAGGGCCTGTTTAGATCAATTTAGAATAGCAAATGGCAAAAGTTTTGGTGGCAAAAAATTTGGTATAGAGTTGGTGTTTAAATGTATCCTAAAGTTTTACCATTTTACCATTTTAGCACAAAAATTTGCTACCCTAGACTAGCAAATGACAAATGCTAAATTACCAACTTTTGCTACTAGTGTTTAGATCCAAAATGAAAAAAAAACGCTCCATAATAACACAAGATCTAAACAGGCCCGTAGTTACCAAGATCTTCATCGGAGCCTAATAAACCAAACTAAAAGTCAAAATTTGTTTTTTTTAATAAAAAACTAAAAAAAAGTTACGTTGTTCTTGCTTGGATCTTCACCTCGGAGTTCTTTTGTTAGAGTTGCCTACTCAACTTCCTCGATTTCGAGAAAATTGACATTATACCATAATCGAAGATGGATTTCGCCAATATGCTATCCTGAAATTAGGAATCATTATAATACCACTCTCAAATGGCGACAGAATGCATTTTCTCTCATTTTTTTTCCAAATTAAATGAACTCTACCCTGATTTCCTTGGCGAGCTGACCAAAATACCCTTGCTCAATCCCTTGTTGTCTCGCCGCCGCCGCCGCGAGTCATGGCTGGTGCATAGCTGCGTCTGTGTCCATCGCCGGTAGCTGCGCTAATTCCATTCGAAAATTACATCACCTGACACACCTAGCATCGATACATCCGCGCTGTCAACACATCTATAGAAAAAAAACGCAATCAAATTGATTAGTTTGTCCCTGTGACTGTGACACGATGTTTCGGTGGCTAGTGGGACAATGGTAGTGCCAGGACGGGACCAGCTAGCCTACCTCCACACTCGCCGCTGCTGTTCCTCCTCGTGTTTACATACGCATCATTGCTGATTCGCCGTCGACCACTGAATGAACCAGCATGGCCTCGGCGGGGAAAAGTACAACGACCTGCACGCTGGCATAGTCGTCCTGCTTCATTGCATCTAATGACAATGATGATGTCGCAGCCGCAAGCACCACCCGACGCCGGCGTGGTAGTGCAGCCCGTTGTCCTCCTACGTAGATCTGGCGAGCGTAGGGAGTTGGGGATGGCCATGGCTGCCCTACCGCACCATCCCTACTTGTCAAGGTGGACCGGCCGACAACGACGGGCGTGCCAGTGGTAAGGTCGGCGGCAGCAGTCGTAGAAGAGCACCACAAAGGAGGCCGCGGCTGTGGCGGCATGCCGGTCGATGAGATCTTCAGTGACAATTACGTAACTTTGGCATGAGAGAAAGAACATATGGAACTAAGGGCATTTTAGTCCCTTCAATGTGTAGAAAGTGCAAAATATCAAGTAAAGGAGAGAAAATGTATTCTAGCGTATTGTCACTGTTTGAGAGTGACTTTATAGCGAATCCCAATTTAAGAATAGCATTTTAGTAAAACCTATCTCCGAGAATGGCATAATGTCAATTTTCTCATATAACTTGCCTTGGTTGAATCAAGTTAGGGCCTGTTTGGTACAGCTCTAACTCCTAAATATAACTCCAGGAGTTGAGTCTGGAGTGGAGTTGTGGAGCTGCCTAAACCCAGCTCCACAACTCTAGTACATTTTGTGAGAGAGCTCCACCCAACTCCACTCCCAGTTCTGGTGGAGCTGAAACTATTTGGCTGAGCTCCAGCTCCAAAAGGGGTGGAGCTGGAGCTCGAGCTGTGCCAAACAGGCCCTTAGATACAAAATCGCACGTGCGGTTACAAGGCAAGGAATCCATTCCCAAGCCGACCGATGCAAGCGTGCAACTCAATCAATCCAAAACACGTCCCTTGTCATCTTCCTCGCACCGCAACACAAGCCCACCAAGCAAACCAACGCACCACCTTCCCCTCCTCCTCCTCCTCCGATCCGATCCAAATCGCCATGGATTTCTTCAAGTCCATCCTCGCCGAGCCCGAGCCCGGCCCGTCCTCCCCGCCGCCGCCGCCGCCGGAGACGGAGCAGGAGCACGCCGGATCCACGTCGACCCCGCCCGCTGACGACGACGACGTCGGCGGCGGCGGCGGCGGTGGCGGCGGTGGCGGGGGCGGGGGATGGGGCTTCGGCGGGCTGCTCAAGACGCTCACCTCCCAGTCGGAGACCGTGCTCGAGGCCTACCGCCGCGACCTCGCCGAGTTCGGCACCGGCCTGCGCCGCGAGACCGAGGCGCTCCGCGACGCCGCGGCCCGCGCCGCGCGGGACCTCCCGGCGCACGCCCACGCGCTCGACGGCCTCGCCGACATCGTCGCGCAGGGCAAGGACGCCATCGCGCAGGTCGCCGCCGCCGCCGCCCCCGCCACCGGCCACTCGGACGGCGGCGAATCCGAGCCCAACTCCGCCTCGGGGCAGGTCCGGTACAGCCGCTTCGAGGCGCAGCTCCGCGCGCTCCAGTCGGATCCGGCCACGTTCACCTCCGATCCTGAGGACGCCGATGACTTCGCGGCGTGGAGGGTAGGGTTTAGCGTGGATGAGAGGAGTGGGGAGATCGAGGCGTTGTGCTACGAGAGCGATGCGTTGGAAGGGATGGTGGAGAAGCTCGTCCCGGGCACGGTGGAGAGCGAGGTGTTCTGGGCGAGGTACTTCTACCGTGTTCATAGGTTGAAGCAGCAGGAGGATGCTAGAGCGAAGCTCGTGAAGCGGGTTTTCGCGGCGGAGGAGGACGAGGAGGATTTGAGCTGGGAGGTGGATGATGAGGATGAGGAAGAGGAAGAACAACAAAGAGTGGAAGCGAAAGAGGAAGGATCAAAGCAAGAACCGATCAAAGAAGATGTCAAACATGTAGCGGAGGATAAGGAAAGCGAGAGAATTGTGGAAGAAAAGGAAGTTGAGGCAGTGGAAGAATCACGCGGTTTGGAGAAGGAACAGCAGAATGCCGATGCACCGCAACCGGAGGTTTTCGGCAGCTCTATGGTGGTGGTGGACAAGAGGGAGAAGGAAGAGACATCCGTTTCGAACATTGAAGAATCAAGTGACAAGAAAGCTGTCATTGAAGAACCACGTTCAAGCACAGGAGATGATGCGGTGAAAGACGGAGCAAAGCATGAGACAAGCGACTCAAGCAAGGATAGTGACTACTCCATGGTGTCTAGGCAGCGAACAACGACCGAGGAAGAGGATCTTGAGTGGGATGAGATTGAGGATCTTGGGGAGCATGAAGAGAAGAGAGGGAGCAATAATGACTCAAGCGCTGCTTTAAAGGAGGAATTGCGGAAGAGGCTCAGTGTTGCTGAAGATGATGAGGATTTGAGCTGGGATATCGAGGATGATTGATGATGATAAGGCCTGAAAAACCAACGTGCCAACCTGGTATGAAGTGTTGATTGTATCTCTATACTTTTTAGCCAATTACTTGTGCAAGATACTGAAATGTGGCCAATAAAATTGGTTTAGCTGTGCTGATTATGCTATGGATACGTTTGTAAACTAAACTTGGTGTTATCAAATGGCAATTGGCTATGCGTCAATTCGTTGATGTCTTTATGTTGCTGTAAATATTTTTGTTTTATTTGACTACGTACTGTTCAGTTAAAATACGTAGGCTGCACTAGAATTTGGAATAGCATTTGGATGATTTGTTTCCATACAACCTTTGAATCAGGACATACTGAATAAAGTTATGACTGCAAAATCAAGATGTAGGTTTCATTCATTAGTGATCAAGCTCTCTCCAGTAGCAGATAGTGGACATAGGATACAAGGCTGATATTTATATTGAAATTTTCATGTTTATACAGTTCTGTGCATATAGTAAGTCCATTTTTTACACTTTTGGATCAGTGCATTTTTTCATTTCTGCACATGGGGACACTGGTGCCAGTGGGCACCAAAAACACATTTGTTCTGAATTCTGTGTTCTTGAAACCAGTGCTTCTTTCACATCCTAGGATGGTACATACAATGTGACCATGATACATACATTGTAAGTTTTACAGTTCTCTATGTATAAGATATTTCTATATCAATTTTATGCTTCCTCCGTTTCACAATGTAAGTCATTCTAGTATTTCCCATATTCATATTAATGTTAATGAATCTAGATAGATATATATGTCTAGATTCATTAACATCAATATGAATGTGGAAAATGCTAGAATGACTTACATTGTAAAACAGAGGGAGTACTTGATAGTTTGTATGATACACTAGAGAAATATATCAAGTAGACAAGTACTCATCTGTTACTGCTATTACGTTCTCCAACATTTGTCCATTATTCAGTGCCTTGTAACAGGGTAATATTCATTCAGCAATGGCCTTATACATGTCATGGCAAAAGGCTGATGAAGCTTATGTATCATAGCATATAAAGCGGTATGAGTTCTTTATGTATGGAATTTGGAAGGTAGGGAAGCAAAATGTACATTTACCTGTCATTCCAGTGTGATACAATATTGGCATATGGCTATTTCCAGACCCAAGATGTATGTGTAACTACAGAGCAAACAGTATTTCAATCACCCTGGTTTTTACCAACAAAATGGCTTAGCTCCAGTTATTGTGCCTGTTTGTTTTACCAACAGACTGGCCTAGCTCCGGTTTGGGTATCAACAGCAGCCTTTTTCTTTAGAACTTTCTCCTTTTTTTTTGGGGGGGGGCTTCCATTTCTTTTTTTTGGAGAACTTTCATTTGAGAAGATGCTGGTACAGCTATGCTGCCCTTCTGATTCGCTGAATTTCTGTCGACCTCAAACCTTCTGAATCCTAACCTGCTTAATTCATAATCTGTTCATTGTTCAAGCTGTCTCACAAGTTATAGGGTCTGTTTGAGGGTTGGGGGCTTCTAGCATTTGGAGATTCTTCTAGAAGCTGCAGCTACCAAAAGCTTCCCAAACAGTCTAGATTTTCACTCAGATTCTGAGAAGATGTAGTTGTATAATCCAAAAAATAAACTAGAAGCTATTATTACTAGCTAGAATCTTAAGCTCCATCAAACAGAGCCATAATGGTCTTGTTTTATGTCCCTGTTTTGGGGGAGTTTCTTCTAAAATCTCTAATTCCCTATACAGTACAAATCTTCTCACCTAGATTATGAGAATCCCTAAAAAAAAGATTCTGAGAATATGTAGTTATATAATCTAGGAAATGAATTAGAAACCAGAAGCTGAGAACATAGTTTTTTTTTAGATTTTCAAAAGCTGATTAACAACCAGCTATTTGTTAGAATTTTAAAACTCTCCCAAACAAGACCAATATATGATCATGTGGCAGCAAGCAGCTGCACACTTTATCCTGGCCTCCTGGGTCGAACAAGGCAAGAGCAATATCCTGGGCCAAATTTTACCCAATATAACGGCCCATTTACGACATTCCCAGCCCAGTACGGCCCGCCCGAGAGCGTCCACAAAAGCCGCTGCCGGGTCGCCTCCTTCCCTTCCTCCTCCGTCAGGTCAACCATCTCTTCGCAGATCCACCCGCTCCGCCGCCGCCGCCGCCGCCGCCGCCGCCGGCCTCCCCTTCGAGCCCGACCCGCGCGCCTCAGCCGTCGAGGTACGCGTCGTCCCCTCTCTCGGTTGTTCTCGGAATCCGTGGCTCGGTAGATGGGATGGAAGGATTCGTGTCCCGTGGTGGCGATGTTGACTTGGGGGGAGGGATTCGTCCGTATCGCGCTCGATTGTTCACGGGATTCGTGGCTCGGTGGATGGGAGGATTCGTGCCGTGTTGCGACGTTGGGCGAGGGATTCGTCCTTATGGCTAGGGTCCAGCTGATGCGGGATGCGCCCAAGTTTCGTGTCTTGACGTGAACTCTTTACTCGGCCGCGCTTTAGGGATGATATGGTATGCTTGATGTCTAGGTGATTTCATGATCGCGTTGTTTGATTAAAATTTGCTAGATGTGGGGTTTTATATGGGGCGGTATATTTTGGAATTTGGTATCCCTTTGTGAATTCACATGCATTTCATGGTTTATTGGGTCTGCTTCGGTGTGATGAATACATGCTTAATTGAACATGAAATAGCGCTTTCATTGATATTTGAGAGCTCCTGTAGCGGTGCTTATGTGTTTCAACTCGTACTCTTAGAGATCGTTGCGTCATGGATAGGAGTGTCAGAGTACTCTGCAATTGGGAATGTGCTAGTGCCATTATGAAGTCTCAAGTGTTGACTAAATAGTTATGTCGGTTTCCTTTTCCGTACAATGACATGACTGATTTGTCTCATACTCATACTCCAGATGCCTCACCGTGTTCTAATTTTATGATTTGTAATACCGGTTCTTCATGATCAACTATCTAATCAACTATGTAATGACGACCGTTAAACTGCTCTATATTAATTTCAATCAAAAATAGTTTATGCAGCCTACATATGTTGACCTCGTCTGCTTTTATTTTGGGTAAGATCTAGGGTGATTACTTTAACTAGTTACACATTCAAGTACATATTATCTGTTGCTATATAGTTTTCGAATCTGCTTCATATGGTTATGTTTGTGTACAAAGTTCAAATACATTTTGCTGTTCAAAGAGCTCAGAAAATGCTTGGGAAACGGACTACTGTGCTATGTTGTAGAATTATAAATAAGTATTTCTTGCTAGCAAGAGACAGCTAACTGTTTAAAAACTGTGCGGTACTCAGATCAGTACGGGAGTTTAAATCCAATTATGATGTTTATGGCTAGCAAATTCAATAGTTCAATGATTATATAAAATTGTTCATGGAGATTAATATTCTCTCTGAGGAAGTGAGGATTTGCTTGAGTGAAATTATTGTGTTGATATGATCAAGTTGTCTTAGCTCCTTGTGTCATAATGCAGGATGACAGAGGCACCATTTGTGCCACGTGAGAAGCTGTTTAAGCAACAGCAATATTTTCAGAATTTAACCAAGCACACCTACCTGAAGGGGCGTTACGATGTGATCACATCTGTTGCCATTCCCCTTGCGCTGGCTGGCACCAGCTTGTTCATGATTGTAAGTTGAAAGTTTCAATTTGTTGCCTATGCTACTTTGTTCTTGTTCCTGTAGTCTTGTTCAGTCAATAACTTATTTGCTGTTTTATAAACAGGGCCGTGGAGTTTACAACATGTCCCACGGTATTGGGAAAAAAGAGTAGGCGGTTCAGTATCTCAACTTGGCATGGAAGTGGTACCATCCAGGCTACATTGTCTTTGGTTGCAAAATAATACTGTCAATCTGAGCACATTTTGGTTCGCTTTGTTGTTATTTGTTTATATCTGATGTCAGCAAATTGATGCTAACTTATCAGCAATGTGAGAACATTGGCATCGTTGCATTTCCCCATTTAATTGCATGTTCCTGCTTTGTGTTTTCTTTTGATTGGTGATGGCTACATGTACTCGTTGCTTCACTATGGTGACATGGTGTTTTCTGATTTCACCATTCGCATGGCGTACAAATGGTGAGAACTGAGAAGCCTTAAGATCCTGAATGGTTGCGAGTATTATTTTTGCGATACCCTCCAACACCTTATGATCCTAGCTTGTTGCTTCGCAAGAACAAGAGAATTGCTAGGAATCAACTGGAATACTCCCAAATCATTGGCTCGTTGATGTACCTGGCTAGTGCAACTAGGCCTGATATCTCCTTTGCTGTGAGCAAGTTGAGCCGATTTACCTCTAATCCGGGAGATGATCACTGGCGTGCGCTTGAGCGAGTAATGCGCTATCTGAAAGGTACTGTGGAATTGGGGCTTTACTATACTGGGTATCCTGCGGTACTAGAGGGTTATAGTGATTCTAACTGGATCTCTGATGTGGATGAGATCAAAGCCACTAGTGGATATGTTTTCACACTGGGTGGTGGTGCTGTTTCATGGAGGTCTTGCAAACAGACCATTTTGACGAGGTCAACCATGGAAGCAGAGCTAACGGCACTGGATACTGCTACTGTTGAGGCAGAATGGCTGCGTGATCTATTAATGGATCTGCCTGTTGTTGAAAAACCGGTGCCGGCTATCCTTATGAACTGTGACAATCAAACGGTAATTGTCAAAGTGAATAGTTCTAAGGATAATATGAAATCGTCTAGACATGTGAAAAGACGATTGAAGTCTGTCAGGAAATTAAGAAACTCCGGAGTTATAACGTTGGATTACATCCAAACAGCGAGAAACCTGGCAGATCCCTTCACAAAGGGACTATCACGAAATGTGATAGACAATGCATCGAAGGAGATGGGTTTGAGACCCATGTGAGTTATACTATGGTGGTAACCCAGTCTATGTGATCGGAGATCCCGTGAATTAGATCCTGGGAAGAACAAACCATTAATAAACTAGAGGAGAGTACCAATATATATACCCTCTCCAAGTGAAGATGCATATACTCTCGTGAGCTGCAAGGCAGGTTGGCTATGCCTTAATGAGTTCTGTTGGCTTTAATTAGCGAAGATGTTGTCCTGCAGAGCATTCTTGAAAGAACTCACCTTTGTGAGCTTGACTGTTGGTCGCAGTCTATGAAGATTTTAGGTGAATCTTCTAGGAAGCTTACTAAAGACCTAGGAGTATGACTTATACGCTCCACCCGAGGGGTAGTCTACAGACGGTCTAGTACCAGATAAGACTTTGAGTGAAACTTGCTTGCACAAGACTTGCAATTCAAGGCGTAGTCCATTGTTCAAGTTGTGAGTAAGTGTAGCTTGGAGTTCTAGGTGGATGTTCAACCTTAATTGGTCTCCATCGAACCACTGGTATATAAACAGTATATTGGAAAAGGCAAATCTCAGTGGGATTTTGAGATTTGGTGGGGGATTGTTGGAATTAATGAATGGGCCTTAGCCCACTCGAAGATTAATTCTTTGGAAAATCACAAAAGCCCACCTCATGGGATGGCATGCATGTGGAGTTTAGTACCACCTTGCTTATTCTAGGAGAGGGGGACCTCCTTAAAAGGGAGGATGCCCTCCTAGTCACTTGAAGCATGTGTGATGGAGAGAAGAGGGGAAACACGCGCGCGCTCGCTCGCCTCGCCTCGCCTCGCCTGGTCGGGCAGGGCAGGGCAGGGCAGGGCAGGGCAGGCGGCGCGCGTGCACGACGTACGCGTCGAATGGTCCGAAAAATTGGCTCCTCACCCTTGCGCAGATGCAGCCTCCTTTTGCAGTTTTGTTTTGCTGCAAATTCGGATTCGTTTTTGTTTTGGAAACGTTCCGAAAAATCCGGTGCGTGCAAACGGCGTGGAGTCCGGATAAGTTACGCGCGACTTATCCGGTTCGGTTACGCGCAGTAGAGATCGTGCGGGCGCCCTGATCAAGCGACCCTTCTCTATATAAACCGACCTGCCGTCTTCACGCAGTACACGCGAAATCAATCTAGGGTTTGCCTCCTACTCTGTACTGCGCCGTCGCTCGTAGACTACTCCATCCCGCTCGCCGGCGTGCACCGGCGATCGGGAGAGCAGGTCTCCGGAACCTCTGCCTTCGATGTCCTGCACCGGGAGAAGGCGGCAATAAGGTTTTTGGGAAGCGCTTCGCGCGACTGCTCCCTGTTCGTTCGCCACGGCTCGCCTTCCTCTTCGCTCGCGTGTTTCGTGCCTTCGTAGACACCTGCGAAAGTTTCGACCAAGCAGGCGGTCTTTCCGTCACGAGTTGGCATCTTGCTGAGATTTTCTTGCGTGGAGATATACTTTGACACACCGTAGCAATAAACTCCTGACGCATGTGTTCCAATCTGGTTGGTTTCTTGGGCATCTTAATTTCGGTTCGGATGTTATTGATTGGTTCGCTAACAAACGAAACGATGCGGCTTGGTTTCCGAAGTTAAATCTTGCAACACGAAACATCTCCGAATGAAGAATCAGGTGGGGTTGAGTAAGATAATTTTAGTGATTTGTACTGATTACGCGTAGGCCATACTAGCTTCAAGGACATGTTGATACGGAAGGCACATGAGCGGAACGAAAGGAATGAGCCAACGAGGAATCATGTTCCCAGGAATATTTGCATCATTAAAAATGAGAACCCTAAACACCCGTTAATAGATCGCATAATAAAAGATTTCGTTAGCCAAATGTAGATGGATAAGTCCAATTAACAACGCTAGAACTATACTGAATTAGTATTTGCAGATCTTAACTTTCTCCAATATTGCTTCAGCTAATACCGGAGAGATTGCCCACCTGGAACAAAAAGAGAAGGTGAAATGCGACACTGGATTAGCATCATTTTGACAAAGAAATACTGCAGCTCAACTCAAAACAAATAACTGCAACTACAAATTATCAATGGAAAGTATTTCCGTATTATGCTAGATATCACTCTAGGGGCAAGAAATGCCAAAAGGAGCAAGAGTTTAATCTAAAGTTCTCAAAGACAAGATCTTAGTCAAGTTCTCAATGAAAAGCAGCCAACTTTATTAGCAGTAATTGGTAATGAGGACATGGTAGTTCTGATCTCTCTTTATATGCTTCACTAACCCTCAATTACTAACTTAGCAAGTACTCATGGGTGGCTAGCAGCCTAACGTGCTAGTGCACATATACTATTTAAGACTAAGTATAGCATGGAAATCTTAAGATAAGTTATCCAAGAGTAGTGAAGTAGAAAGGTTAGAGTATGCATCAAATGCTTTCCTTTACTGTCCCACACCCTCATCATTCTTAGAATGAAGTGAGCTACAATCATGAAATTTATGAGGGATTTGTGGATCGCGTAACATACCGTTGAGCATTTGGACTATGTAGTCCCTCTTATAGATTTCTGGGAGTGCTAAAAACATCTCCATTTGGTTTGGTTCCTTTGCGAAAATACTTGCTGCGAAAACCACCTCGCTTCCAGTAAGGCCAAGCTTTTGAATTTCAGCTATAGCTGTCACTTTGGCCTTTTGTTGGGGTTCCTCGCACATCTTCTTCTCTTGTGTATGATCAGTACCACATTCCATCACTGCTGCTACCATGCTTCCATGGTGAGTGATATTCTGAAAACGATCATGTGCGTCTTTGAACCGTTCGATGGCTGATGCTGCACTGCTGACACTCTGCACAGCACCCTGGAAGTGATCATGTGCATCCCTGAACATCTCCATCGCCGTGGCCATCGCATTGGCATGCTGAACAACATTTTGGAAGTGATTGTGCACATCCTTGAACAACTCCATTGCTGTCGCCATGGTGCTGACATGTTGAATGGAACTCTGAAAGTGGCTATGCACATCCTTAAGCATCCTTGGAGAAGGAAAGTTTGATTCAGTCCTACACCTTTTCGTGCCATTACTATGTTTCTTTTGCCTCTTACAGCTTGATGCCGCATCCAAGGAGCGACCAGATGGCCCTGCGGATTCCCTATCCTTGTCCACATCCTCATCTCCAACCTCGTCTGTGTTTTCATTCTCCATGTCAGCGACCACTTCATCGGACAATTCCTCCTCCTCTCTGCCCGCTCTGTCCTTGCCATATATTACATCAAATGTATCAAAATATGGAAATGGGATACCATACAAACTCTTGGCTCTGGGATGATCCTGCGGAAAATAAACAAGTCGTAACAAAAACACATTATGATAAAAACAAATGTACAAAAATACTTAGAATGGCTTACTTTGCAATGAGCATCATATAACTCTTTTTCACACTGAATCATCTTCCGCATGCCGTCCCACGAGAACCCGGGCAACACTAACATATCTTTGATCGCATAATACTTCCTCTTCAGCACTTTCAACCGAGAATCGACATGAGGACTGGATCTAATACCACGGCCCGGCAGCCTTTGTGCAAGAATGTTCTCTATCCCCTGAGAATAACAGTTCTTGAATCCCCCTCCTTCGACCTTAAATCTAGGATCAAGAGAAACCTCGCACAATGCTTTGACAAGCTCCTCATCTTCATCGGCTGTCCATTTCCTTTTGTTCCTGCCTCTGCCACGCACAACTTTGGAGCACTGAGTTTGACTCATCCCTACAACAAAATCATAATCAGCTTAGGGTGCATAGAAAAAGGAGTTGCTTATTAACATACAATAATTAATATTATCTGAAAAGAATTGAAAAATAGATTAACATGATTTTTTTTAAAAAATAAACACATCATTTACTAGTTCGAGAAGCTTGCACGCGAAAAACAAGCGAACAGAGGTTGGCAACTTAAGCATTAACACAGCCTTACATGTACAGAACAGTTCATACAAGCTAGGGTTTTACAACAACGTAGTAGATCAATCCCTTATCCATGTCCATAGGAGGAGTTCGACGGCTAGCCGATGATGAGAGAAGAATTCGTCGAGGCGGCGGCAACTAGAGGCGCGCTCGTCGGAGAGGGCGAGGCGAACGGCGGGTGAGACGTCAAAGCCAGCCGCTGCGGCCATCGGCGCGGGGAGAGGAGGAGGAAGGGAATAATACCTCACGTCACGAGCGGCGGCGGAGGCGGCGGCGGCCGGAGAGAGGCGGCTCCGGGACGGCGGGAGCAAAAGCGGCGGAGGGGAGATGGGATTGGGATTTGGGAATGGTGGAAACCGGGTTAGGGATTTAGGGTTGTGTAGTTGTGTGTAGGAGTGGGAGTGGGACTGGGAGGGAGGCAGGCCGGTAATTGGATTCCTCATATCGTTGGGCTTTGTCGCTTGGACATCTGTGATCCAATACCACTGGATTCGGATTAGGGGCATCAGAAGGGAAACGATGGGCACATCCCGGTAATCACTATCGAGATAATCGTTTTTGATCTGTATTATCATAGTATCGGAATACTATGATCGGAATACTATCAGATTTTATAAAATACATATTTTTATATAAAATATATACTCCCTCCTTCCCTAAAAGTTTGACGCCGTTGATTTTTTAAAACATGTTTGACCGTTTGTCTTATTCAAAATTTTTTATGAAATGTGTAAAACTATATGTAAACATAAAAGTATATTTAACAATAAATCAAATGATAGAAAAAAAATTAATAATTACTTAAATTTTTTAATAAGACGAACGGTCAAACATTTTTAAAAAAAGTCAACGGCATCAAACATTTTGGGATGGAGGGAGTAATATACTGTATTATATATATTAAAACATATAATATTGATTTTGATATATTTAATTGGTTTTTAATGTAAACCTGAGCATATTTATTCATATTATTTTCAATCCATCTTATTTTAAATAATATTTTGTAGGATAGTAGAGATCGTTGAATTGGGATACTACCTAAGATTTTGTAGAATCGTGTGAAAATGAATAATAAGATCAAGATGCTATAAAAAATAAGATACTATGTGCAATCGTTATCGTTTCGGCTTGATAGTATCGTAGCATTATAAGATACTAGGGCATGGATCGGGATAATTACAATCTTGCTCTAGACTCTATAGATTGTTTGGCAATCACAATAGAAATTTAAATTTTGAAACTTTATTTTAAGTTGGTTTTGGAGTATTTTTATTGTAGTTTATTCTGTAGCATTGGTTTTTAGACCGTGATAAAAAATTTAAAAGTTTTACACTAATTATTTTTTTGTTGCCTTGTTCATTTATCTACGGTTTACCAGCGATAGCTCGACCGATCAGACATTGGCCTCTTCCAAGACAAAAGTTTTAGGGTAATTCTATGGAAACTTGACTATTATTAAAATTCCATAAAATCCCTACACTTGTAAGAGCAAGTTTAATAGTATAGCCAACTACTAACTCCAAATTATTTATAGCCAATTCATACAATAGTTGATTACTACACTATTAATATCTGGACCCACATGTCATACATGCATTATGTCTTCGAGTCCGTGCTGTATCTGGCTACAGATCTATAACCCGCTGCTCTTCTCTCTCTTCTTTTATCCCTTTAAAATATGTTTATAACTGGCTTATAGTTTGCTATTGTACCTGCTCTAATATTGTAGATCAAGTAAAGGATAGCTTATAATTAATCTCTTGCAAACCTGAAAACACACTACGCCATGTCACAGAATTGCCCACAGATGTATGTGGGTAAAAATAGAGAATCAACATCTAACCATCTGTCGGTAAAGGTTTGTGACATACCATCTGTAGGCAGTTCTACGGTACAGGACAGATCGGGAACTCTACGGATTTTTGGGGACAAACTATATGTCGCTGATTGTTAATCTCATGTCAAACTATCTGTCGGCATAGACTCATCCGTTGGATCACAATCAAACAACCCATAATCCTTCTCGCAATAAATGTATAAATGTTCATCACCCAGACCCTAGATCAAGTCAGTAAGGGCCTTTTCCGACAGATAAGATGACGTGGAAGGTGACCTCTGCCGACAGATGTTCTATGGGGGTAGGGGGGGTTAGGACATGGTGTAGTGACAAATTGGCACTTGTATTTAACCTTTTTTTTTGAAAAATAAATTGGACAGTTGAGTTAACTGTAGGTTGGTTCGCCATCATACCTTCTTCAAATAACTGAAGGTACACATGATGGAGTGACTGAAGGCATCATAGTTTTTGTTTCACATGAAAGCAGGCCTCACAAAATAGGCTTGTTTGAAACGTACAGAGCACTATCATCGAAATTTTTAAATAAACAATTTAAGTTCTCTGGGAACAGGAAATTAATAATTTCCAAGCATGGGAAAGTAGAGAGAAGAAAGAAAGATAAAAGTAAGAGAGGAGACGAAAGAGGAGGGGACATTGACATGTGGGGCTCACACACTAACTCAGTCGGTTGGACTATGTCAACGAGCCACACTTAGGGAAAACCATTCTCAAAATAGCCGAAGCAGTCATTTACACCAGTTTTACGGTTGAGGGATCGATATGCCCGGTTTGCGGTTGAGTTGAGGGATAAAAATCACATCGAACACATAATGCCATGTCTTGTCTTGACCGGTACGGATGTAGTGCCGTGTGTCCATGATGGCAATGGGACTGGCAATGGCAATTACACCAATGGCAGCAATGGGAAAGTGTAACTCCGAATGATCAAGCACAACTCGAAAAGCCACATATCTGATGGCATAGATGGTACTATTAGGCTAGTGTTCTGAATAACGTACTTTGGTTTGCTTCCAGACCCTTGTATTATCTTATTATCCATCATTGTCGTCTGAATGGTTCGGGGACTTTGTTCTATATGAGACAATTTGGTGGTATCACTTTATCCTCTGCATTTTCATTACGAATTTGTAGTATTTGTGCAACTATTGTATTTAGATCAGCTTGTCCAGTTCCTTGTATTTGTTTGGAAAACAAATAACAGTGATCATATAATGCTATGAATTGGCTTAGTGATCTGGCATGTTTTTTTTTCAATCAAGGGTTAGTTGATGAAGGATCCGTGAAATGGTCAGGACATAAAGCTTATCTAGATTCATTGTACTAAGATGTATGGCGTGTCAGCGTGTGGCTGCATGGCAGCATTCCCTTCTCGTAGTATTATTATTATATGGCTGTCACGAATCACGATCTCAGCCTTTGAGGCACCCTCATCCTCACTATCCCTAGCTCTTCAAATTTCTTTGTGGTTCCTTCTCTTCTAGTTTAAAATATAACCTCTAGGTTTCTTGACCACCATATAATCTGTTCAACTTACTAATTGATGAAAATACACATGATGATGGGAGTGGCTGAAGGCATTACCATTTCTTTTTTGTTCCAGACGAAAACATGGCTTCATTGAAATTTCACAATAAACAATTCAATTGCCCTGGAAACTCTGAAATTATGTGTTCCAAGCAGGGGCCAAACTGAGTACACAAGAACCATTCCATTCATAAAAAAAAAATAAAAAAACAAGTTCATACCCCTAATAGGCAGAATACACTGGGCACAAAGAAATATTAACATCCATGTTATTAACAAGTAAGCGTGCTGTGAAAACCAATGCACATTTACACAAGACATTCTGGACGCGATTGTACACTACAGGCAAGAACAGCAATCGACATGATGGCCAGAAAGTATAGCCTATTATGAGTTTTTACCTGCGTTGCTTCGGCGCAATACTGCAGATCAAATGTCATACTCCTTCCATCCTGAAAGAACTCAACCTAGGAGGGGTCACATCCCCTCCTGAATAACCCTTTGTCCAGATTCGTTGTACTAGGAGGGGTCATCCCCTCGGTTGAGTTTTTCTGGACAGAGGGAGTACGCAGGTGACACACATTCCAAGAATCAGGTGACAGCAGTCCACATTCCAAGAATCAAGTGGATCTGAAAGATGCGGTACCATATTTTGCATCGAAGTGCTGTCAATGGCGGAAAGTTCTCACAGCTTGGTCGATTCTTCTCCGGCAAAGTGGACAATTCGTCAAATGAGAAGAGCAGTTCATACAGCAGCACATGTGGCCACACCTGCACGGTGTTTGATTTACATATTCATTCATAAATTTTTGAGGTGGCAGTTTAATGAGAACAGAAGTTGCATAAAGAGATGTATCGATCACAAAGATGACAATGGGGGTGATTCAGAAACAAAATCAAAATTTTGTACCAATCAGAGCTCAAAATGTAATGATAAGGTAACTACTCTTCAATTCAAATATTTGATCAGATTCCAACAAAAAATGTAATGCATAGTCTATAGTAATGTTTAAAGAGTTATTTTATTATTCAGCAATATATAGACAGTTCTCATTCCTAAGAGGCTAAGAGTAAAGTTATATGACGGAATGCAAAATATAAGATACTTACGGCACAAAAACAGCATTATATTCCTGTTCAAGGCATATGACACATATGTCCAAGACCAATTGATCCTTTTTATTGTTAGAATCTACATCTGATGTACCATTGCCCCCTGTACAAAATAAAACTGATGTTATAAGACATGAACAAGTTATGATAAGATAGCCTAACCAATTGATAAGAAAAATGAAAAATCACCTTCAGCTTCTCTAGCTTGTCTTTGTGCAGCAGCAGCATGAACCCTGTATGGAAAAAATAATGCATCATAACAACATTTTCAGTATCTTGCATTAGCAAAATCGTCAATGGTTACAAAACATATCCTAGTGTCCATCTGTATGCTACAATGTTAGTTTGTGATTTTCACCCCCGATATAAAATTACTCCCAGGGTAAAACTTTTTTCAAGACAGCATCTCATTTCAGTTTTGTCTTAATGACATATATTAGCTGCAGGAAGCACATGCAGGTTCCACACTTTAAAAGATACAGTGATCACAATACTATTGAACATTACAAGATGTTCCAAAGCATCTCATTCTGACCATGTCTAGCAAAGTTAGCAAACCACTGAAGAATGTAAATGGGAGTAACATGTCCGTCTAAATCCAAATAAGTGGTTGCTTAGCACACACCTCTTCTGTAATTCATGTCGTCGTTTTCTTTCGAGAAAATGCTGTAGTGCACGCTTTGCAAGAAGAAAGACACCAAATGCTGCAAATCCCATGGAAGCAAGCTGATATAACCTGTTGTAGTAAAACACACTATTAGCCTCAAGAAGCCTAAAAAGAGAGAATATTCTACTGCATCTTCATACTTGGCCCATTTCCCAAGATTCATGATAAGTTGATCAATGCTTTTCGGGGATACATAAAATGGTCCTTTGTGTGGTCGCTGAATTCGAATAGTTCCAACATCATCTTTAATGGCCTAGTCATACAACATAAGAATCAAGAACGAAAGCAAGACTTAGCCATGTAAAGGAAAATAGGGCACCAACACAAGGCATTGCAGACGAATTAAAGCTATGAATTACCTCACCAACAACAGTCAATGAAGTTCCAGTTGGAAGAACCCTTTCAGTTCTCTTGACTCCAAGCATCTACAAGCATTATTTCTTAAACATGAATAATACTACTACAAGCATTTACATTAATAAAAATGCAATCGTTACTAAGTACTAACCTTCAGCCCTTGTAAATAGTCTAGTGTTCCACGCACAAGTGTCCGCCCTGACTCCTCAAAAACTTCGCTAGCAACAGTTAAAACTAACCCAGCTGCACCACGAGCTCCAACAACAAAAACACGGCCGGTACCATCATCCTGTGGTGAATTATATTAAAGTAGTATTGAGCATCTAAGAACCTAATATGCAATTTATGATACTAAAAGGTCTCTAAATAGTACGTTAAAAGAATCAAGCTCCTTCCCTTTATTTTCTTGAGAAGCCATTTGTGCTCAATGTTAAAAAAAACCCTTTTGCTACCTTAAAATTGGGTTCATCAGCTTTTTAACAAATAATCTAGATGATGGGGTCTTGTCATTAGGTTTACATGGAGGAGCTCGATGTAGGTAGGGTTAGGCTATGGGGCTGACAAACAAGGTATATCCACAGAACAAGCTATATCAGCAAGATTATTACAGAAGTCCAGACATCCATATGACATTAGATGGTTCATCTACTAGAAATCCAAGATTGAATAAATCAGCTGATATACAGTCGCCAAGATTGGACACATAATGGCACTGTTTTATATCCGGACTAAACTGAATTACTTGTTTCAATAGAACCAAAGAAAATTAGTATATAACAACTACAGCAGTTAATTACCAGGTACCATGGAACTTCTTTGCTAACAGAAAGCATCACAGCGGAATCTTGAATCCATGATCCAGCATCGTTGTGCTTTAGGAAGTGTTGTTCTGCCTACCAGAGGAAAATGGTTAAGTAAAATTGCTAGGATATGCTTGCCACAAAACTAAAAGAAAAAGAAACCGTAGAAATGGAACCAATAGATACCGTTTCCTCTACTATTACACCTCTCATGCCACTTTGTTGGCAGATAAGTGGTGTATCTGAACCAACCCGTCCAGAGACTGCCACTACAAGTGGCAGGACTTTACTTGCAGTGTCCAATATAGCAGCTGTTGAAGACAATACAGATAGGTCAAAACAAAACTGACAAAAAGGTAGTATTATGTATGTACCTAATTGGGAAAAATTACAAGAACTTCATTTATATAAAAAAAAACAGATTGACACACTACAATAAAGTTATAAATTCTTGTAATATCTTAATGCTGGACTTCAATTACCACAACAACTCTCAGGTTTTGAACGCGTGCTACAAGAACAAATTATGCTTCTCTGGAGAAAGTGGTGACACTGAGGTCTACTGCTTCATCACTGAATCTAGATGGACCTGAAATATTCTCCTAATACTTTATCCCATGCATCACTAGGATTGAATTAGCTCGAAGCATAAAATTTCCCCAAAAGCCACATACACGGTACATTAACCTCGATACAATAAATTAACAGCACCGCAGAGTAATAGAATTACTGCAGAATCCAGCTAATTAAGCACGTATTTAGCAGACACCCAACAAAACATCAGACCAAACCAAACCAAACCCTCGCTCGCTCACCCAAATCCTTCGTGCTTCCGGCCCTCGCCACCGATCGCAGCACCTCCGCATCCCTGAGCAACAAATCCCCGGTCAGAACCACCAAAATCCCCCAAAAAATCGCCCAAAAAAAATGCCGCCCTGCCAAAATCCCGCACCTGCCGCTGCTCCTCCCGAGGAGATACAGCGCCGCGGCGCTGAGGCAGCACCCGACTCCGCCCCATGGGATCAACATCTCGCGCAAGGAATCGGCAGGCGAGCACCAAATCCGGGGGAGATCAGTGAGGAGGACGAGGAGATGGAGCCGTGAATTTTTATTTTTATTTTTCCCCCCTTTTTTTCGCGGCGAGGGAAGAGGAGGAGGCGGCGGGGAGGGGGACCGGGAGGCAAGTAAAGAACAGGATACGAGGAGTGCACCGCACCGGGCTCGGTAGGGGTGGGCCCCACATGTCAGTGACCACATTCCCTGACATGCGGGACCCACAGGAATATATCATGGCCATTGGAGATGGATTTTAATAGGCAGGAATATAGGACGTTCACACGTTTATTGCATGCCAACTTATATGGTTACGAAAATTTTTCAAAAAGTTTGACAAGATAGATCAATATGTAATATATCATCCCACCAACATACAAGTTCAAACAAGTTGTAACAAAAATAACAAATTTAATTGTAAATATACATATAGTAATTTGAGTTTTATTTGTTATTTTTGTTATAATAAGTTGAATCTTAACTTACATGTTTTTTATTGATATTACATATTGATCTATTACATATATTTTTATATTTTTTAAATTTTTTTATAATTATTTGGGATAAGTCCATTTAACACCCCTCAACTATTATATTTGTCTAAAATACACCTTTAACTTTAAAACCGGGCATTTAACACCCCTCAACTCTTGAAACCATGCAATATATACCCCTCATCCAAACCGCTCTGGTTTTTGCTTAGGTGGCAATCCAGTCAACATAGGACCCTTTCATCCTTCTCTCTTGGAGCACAACCAACTACGCCTCACTCTCCGGCAGCTTGGCGCAGGCGAGCTCGAGGTTGAGCGGCACATTCCCGAGCCCTTCCTTTGGCATCTCGGCACAGGCGAGCTCGAGCTTGAGATCCACGTCTCCCTGAGACCCGAGTGTTCCTCATCAGCCTCCGCCGCGCATCTGGAGCTCCACCTCTGTCGGTGGCTGTCCTTGCCTGGAGCTCAAGCTCTGAGCTACAGCTGCGTGTCCTCTTCCCTTGCCACATTCGGGTAGGACTGCATGGGACATATGATCTGCTTTTTCGACTCGATTGCTCACCAAAACAACGGAAGTGAGTCGCTTACCAGTCCATCAATGCCTGCATAAAGGGAAAAATCGATTCTGAACCAATCGATCCATTCTAGCTAGCGGAAAGAAAAAAACAACTTTGTCCAATGGAGGAAAAATTGATCCATGGTAGCAGCAAGGAAAAAATTCGACCATCGCCGTTGTCTCCTCGAGTTCCATCGCATGCTCAACTTGGGGTAGGTGAGCTCGAACTCCACCTCGACGGACACGCGGACCTCCACTCCCGTCCGCTCGTTTTCCACTGCAGCCCAACCCAGCTCCCGTTCTTTCCACCTCTCCCACTCCATCGATGCCTCAAGCCCCTAGATCTAGACTGCGTAGAGTTCGCCGCCAACCCCGTCTTCTCCGAGCTCGGCCAAGGGGGCTGGCTCTTCCGTCCTCGTCAGCGGCAGGAAAGCAGAGGAAGAGGAGAGGGGCGGTGCGACGACAAAAAAGGAGCCAAGAACTGGCCGACTGGGGACAGATCGAGGAGCTTGCCTGCAGCTTTGGCTCCTTCGCTGAGTTCGTCGTCGCCGACCACCCCAACGACGTCCTCGCCGGCCACTCCGACATCAAGTCACGCGTCGTCAACGACATCCTTGTTCTTCCCAGGGATATGCCGAAGAAAGATATAGAGGGGAGAAAGACAGGACAGAGCTGGAAGTGATATACGGGACCCATTGTTTTTTACACATAGCATCCTATGTGGCATCCTACTGTACCAATACTGCCCTGCAAACCATTCAGGGATGAAAAATGCACGGTATTGAAAGTTTAAGGGCGTTAAATACCCGGTTTTGAAGTTTGAGGGTGTATTTTAGACAAAGCGAAGAGTTGAGGGGGGTAAAATGGACTTATCCCTAATTATTTAGATGAGATACAATAAATGGGTGGACGTCCCCTCGACCTATTTTCCCATGGCCCATTACCCATAGCCCATAGGGAGATACCGGTCCATTACTTATTCCGTGGCCTACGTGGCACGGGTAAGGCGAGATTCCTCTCGCTTACATGTGGGACCCGCTCGGATTTTCCTCTTGGTCTGACGCTGCAAGTGGGACCCACCTAGGGTTTTAAGGAGGAGGTTCTCGTCGTCGTCGGCGGCGGCGGGCAAAGGTTAGCCATGGAGAAGGCGAAGCTCTCGTCGGCGCTCTTCGCCGGCACGCACTTCGACCGCAAGCGCTTCGCCGGCGACTTCGCCCGGTTCCGGCAAGGCCCGTCTGCCCAAGACGTGGCCTCCGCCGCCGCGCCGTCGCCGGAGAAGAAGCGGAAGCGGAAGAGCAAGGCCAAGGCGAAGAAGAGCAAGAAGAGGCGGGCGGAAGGCGCCGACTCTGCTTCCGGTGAGTTCTTATTCGCAAGAGGTTGTTGCTTTTTGGGAGTGTAATCTGACTCTGACTCTGACTCTGACTCTGCCGAGTGTTGTACGCTCCGCAGATGCTGTGGAAGGGTTCAGTGTGTTCAAGGGATTGGCAGCTAAGAAGGATGAGGAGGATTCGGAGAAGAAGGTGGAGACAGGTAAGAGTGAGGACTTCGAGGTTGTAAGGCGGCGGAAGGAAGTCGAGAGAGAAATCGAGGTAATTGCGTTTTGCAAATCCGTTGAGCTAGCTGTGTCTCTATCTCTTTCGCAAAATTGTGCTTATGTAAAATATTTGAAAAAAAATGTTTATCATCCAGCAACTATCTTGGATTAGAAATAATGGCAGAAATTAACATTTCGGTGTGTTCGGTTCGCATGTGCAACCTCTGAATTGTGGGTTGTGATCTTTGGATTGGTTTCCAGAGAACGGCAATACTACGGAAGAAGTTTGATATTCACATTTCGGGACAAAATGTTCCAGCACCGCTAGAGAACTTTGAAGAACTGGTTTCAAGGTTAGTATCTGAATAATTCGAAGAGTTCAGACATACTAAATTCTTTATTATAGGTGCTGCTACATATTAACTTCAAACCCATCATGGTACCGTCTGAGGTGGATTTTAACCTACCTGATTTTGTGCACTAGGTATGGTTGCGACTCATATTTGGTTGGAAACTTGTCAAAACTTGGATTTCAAGAACCTACACCTATCCAAAGGCAGGCCATTCCAATTCTTCTATCCGTAAGTCATTTTGACTCTGTTTGGATATTTTTCCCCCTAGTGATTGAAAATTTTAGTTTTTTAGGGTCATATATCTGAAATTGCTTTGTTTCAGGGGAGAGAGTGCTTTGCCTGTGCATCTACAGGTTCTGGCAAGACTTTGGCTTTCTTGTTCCCAATCCTTATGAAAATCAAGGTATTTATCTTTGTTATATTGTTTTATGCTGTTTGTATGTGTTGTACATTCTTTTTAAGCCATGTTGTTATAGCCAGGATCTAAAGAGGGTGTTAAAGCTGTGATTCTTTGCCCAACAAGGGAATTGGCAGCACAAACCACAAGAGAGTGCAAGAAGTTAGCAAAAGGAAGAAAGTTTTATATTAAACTAATGACAAAAGATCTATCAAAATCTGGGAATTTCAAGGATATGCATTGTGACATCCTGGTCTCCACCCCACTTCGTCTGGACCACGCTGTACAAAAAAGAGACCTTGATTTAAGTAGGTCTGTGATCATACCTTCATTATTTTGATTTGCACACTACTACCTGTTAGAAGCTAAACTTGATGCATTATGAACTCTGTCTAATGGTTTATCATGAGTTTCAACCTTGGAATCCGATTTCTAACATTTTTGTTGGAAAGCGAATGCATGCATACCAATCCGGATAATAATGGTATTTAGTAATGAAGTTATGGTTTACCTGCTAGAAGCTACACTTGGTACATTATGACTCTGTCTAGTGGATTATCATGATTTTCAACCTCGGAATCCCATATTCTAATGTTTTTATTGGAAAGTGAATGCACGTATTTACTCATGAAATGTTAGCTTTTTAGTGGAAGGTAAAATTCCTTCACTATATTACCCTGAAAACAACCCATCTTAAGTGTTTATTCATCTCAAAAAATACTATAGAGCCTGTGCCTTGTTAATTCCCACCAATTTACTTACGAAATGGAAATTTAATTAGATCAATTCAACCGTCCCTTAGTGATATCACAACTATATGTCTGCATGCCATTTATAAAGGAATGACAGGTTGCAATTTTCGCCATTGTTTTTCTTTTTATTCTTGGGCACCCAGTTCGATTTAACAGTAGCATATGCTGTCTTTCAGAGTGGAATACCTTGTCTTGGATGAATCTGATAAACTTTTTGAGCTTGGATTTGTTGAAGTGATTGATTCAGTTGTCAAAGCCTGCTCGAATCCTTCAATAATTCGATCTCTGTTTAGTGCCACATTGCCTGATTCAATAGAAGCGCTTGCACGCACGATAATGCACGATGCTGTTCGAGTCATTGTGGGAAGAAAGTAAGTATTGCTTTCACAGTGTGTACTGCGAAAACTATTTTTTCAAGGTTATTTTTGTCATTAATTCTTCACATACAGGAATTCAGCCTCTTCACTGATTAAGCAAAAGTTGATTTTCGCTGGAACTGAGAAGGGGAAGTTGCTAGCTCTTCGCCAAAGCTTTGCAGAAGTAAGCCATGATCCTTCTCTGACGGTTTTATCCTAGTTTCCATCTTGCTGTTTCCTAGAGCTGATTAAACAATTTCAACTGTAGTCTCTCAATCCTCCAGTATTGATCTTTGTTCAAAGCAAAGAGAGGGCAAAAGAGCTTTACAAAGAACTGGCATTTGATGACGTAAGAGCTGATGTAATTCATGCGGACCTTGATGAGGAGCAGGTATCACTTAATATCATTATTAGTTGCTAATAAATGTTTGTGGTAGTTTTGTTTTCACTGCTACACTTGTCTCAATTTCTATCTCCTCACTGAAGCGTCAAGATGCTGTTGACAACTTGAGAGCCGGAAAGACTTGGGTACTGATAGCAACCGAAGTCATTGCCCGGGGAATGGATTTCAAAGGTGTTAACTGCGTTATCAACTATGATTTTCCAGAGTCAGCTTCTGCCTATATTCACAGAATAGGTAAGTATCTGGCTTTGACAGGCTACACGTACCCGTCTGCATTTTTGTGAATGATGTCTTGTACATAAGCATCTGCGTGGAAGGCCTGAGTTCTGATGTGCATTTGATTGGTTGCCATACTGATTATATGGTCCTCTTTTCAAATTTATATTATTGTTATTTTGCCTGTTAGGCTTGTTTAAATTTAGATTCCAGTCTGATAATGTAGCCAGATATATCATATACCTCTATTGATCAGTTTAGTTCAGTTTCATGTATATGCAATTTTTTTTCTCTCATGAAAGACCTGGCATCATGTTTTTCTTCCGCCATCTCATGATTCATGAACTAACTAGGGAAAAAAACTCCTTTCTTGTTATATAGGACGATCTGGAAGAGCAGGTAGATCAGGGGAGGCCATCACATTCTTCACCGAGGAGGATAAGCCATTCTTGCGGAACATCGCAAATGTGCTGATATCTTCAGGCTGCGAGGTTCCTTCTTGGATAAAGGCATTGCCTAAACTCAAGCGCAAGAAGCACAGGGTGAACCGTGATCCCATCTCCACATTACCAGACGAAGATTGAGTTTCCCTGTAACGTTTCTAGATGAAGATTGAGTTTCCCTGTAACGTTTCTAGATGGCACGTTGGCTTCAGTTTTCCTGTTTGAATGCCAGAAACTGCTGCCTCTATTAGTTTTGTTGACTGAAGCCTGAGATGAGAATACACTTGCCTTTTGTTATTTACAGTTTTGACTGATCAATTGAATAGATTATTTCTGAATTTACAATTAGATTCATCGCATATCCCAACATACAACCAATCACAGGCATTTACCATTTCAGACTGTCCTGTGGTCATTTGTTAACTGTCTTGCAGAGCTTTCATGATCTCCATGGCGTCATCTACAAGTGAGGCCAGAGTTGAGCTGTGCCTGCTCAGCCCAATGCTGCCAGAGAACATGTTGAAGCTCTCGAGCTCGGACGTCGACCTGACGACGCTCCTGAGCTCCTTCTCCAGCTCCATGCTCCTGAAGAAGGGGACGAGCTCGGCGTCGCCTCTCATCATGGCGATGGCGAGCTCGATGACGAACCTTCTCATCCTCGGAACCTTCACCCTGGGTGTCCTGTGCTCTTTCAGAATCTCCACTAGCCTCCTTGCAATGTCTGTATCTGGTACACCTGCCTTTCCAAAGATTTCCTTGTGAAATTCAGGTGTTGCAAGCCTTGTAATCTGTATTGCCAATCCTATAGACACCTCAAGCAAGCTGCTCTTCTCAACCATAATTGCTTTGAACACCTGTGAAATCATGTAGCAGACATCATTCATCAAATCATAGCAACGATGTCTACTGAAGAATGAAATAAGTGATCTTGTTCTAGAGAATCTATTCTATGTCCCTGAGTTTACTCTAGTTAAATGTTTTTTTATTGGTTTCTTTGATTTGTTTCAAAAGAACATCAACACAAGAATTCTCTCATGGTTGCAGTGACATGAGTAGCACTTCATGGTCCTGAGTTCAAGTCTCTGTAGGAGCGAATTTCAGTTTGGGTTATTTGAGGGCTAAATTCCCTGTTTGATGGGTTAAGTTCCCAATTAAAAAGGCTATATATATCCGGTTGGATGTAGAGGCTACGGCCTTGTTTAGTTCCAAATTTTTTCTTCAAACTTTCAACTTTTCCATCACATCAGAACTTTTCTACACACATAAACTTTCAACTTTTCCATCACATTGTTCTAATTTCAACCAAACTTCCAATTTTAGCGTGAACTAAACACAGCCTAGGTAAAAATTACCCTTCTCTAAAAAAAGAATTCTCATCCTTTTTTGGTTGGTTTTTGAGAACTTTCTATTGGGACAGCTAAGTTCCCTATTAAAAAGGCTATATATATTCGGTTAGATGTAGAGGCTAGGTAAAAATTACCCTTGTAAAAAAAGAATTATCTCATATTCTTTGGTTGGTTTTTGAGAACTTACTATTGGGACAGCTGCAGTGAGGCTGCTGAGCTGCAAGAAGTGGTCGCTCCTGCTGTACCTGCACAGGTTCAGTAGGATTCTGGATGACGTGATCTGCAGCCCGGGGTGGTGCAGCGTCATCACCAGCCTCTCGACGACGGCGGCTTCCCGGAGTATCCGGTCGCAGTTGGCGGCGCTCTCGAGGGCGAGCAGCGCCACCACCTCGCCGGCCTGCAGCCTGATGTGCGCTGCCCCCTGCGCCGCGTAGGCGACCGCCGGAGCCGACTCCGGCGAGCCGGCGAACATGTCCAGCAGATGCGCGATCATGTCGCCCGTGCAGCCGATCTTCTCCTTGGCGTCGCCGTCGATGGCGAGGTCGGCGAGGACGCCGATCGCCGTCAGCTGCATCTTGCCGTGGCGCTCGCCGCCGTGCTGGAGCACCTTGCGGATGTTGCCGAGGACGAACACGTTGTCGGAGATCTCCCTCCTGATCGCCTCGCCGGTGTGCCCCGGCGTGCTCGAGAGGTTCTTCACCACCTGCAGCGACCGGAGCACCGTCTTCGCCGGCAGGCTCCCCTCGCCGCCGGCGCCGATCTGCAGCGCCGCCCTGCTCGTCCGGGTGAAGTGTATGATCCTGGAGAGGACGCCCCTTGTGCTCGAGATCTTCGCCGCGTTGCCGTGCTCGCGCGCCAGCTTCTTCATGATGTGGAGCCCCATCTCGTTCATGGCGAGGTCGCCGGCGGCGGCGTCGGTGGTGGGGGTCTCGAGTAAGGTGGAGATGGACTCGATGGCGCCGGGGATGGTGGCGACGCGGATGAGGTTGCGGCGCTTGCCAGCGAGGCGGAGGACGACCTCGGCGGCGAGCGACCTGACGCGGCGCTTGCTGGGGCTCTTCCAGCTCACCATCTCCACCAGCCGCTCGACGGTGGCCGCCGACGTGCCGATCTTGCGCACCGCCCGCCTCGCCGAGTCGCGGTTGGCGATGGAGCCCCGGAGGATGTGCGCGCCGATGAGCTGCTCGTCGCCGGAGTCCGATGAGAGGAGCTCGACGGCGAAGGAGACGAGGTCCATCCGCGTGGCGTCGAGGATGCCGCCCTCGACCGACCTCGAGAAGGCGCGGTAGAAGAACCGCTTGATCGGCACCACGCCGGCGTCGCCGAGGTCGCACTCGCCGCTCACCGCCTCGACCAGGCGCCGATAGCTGAGCACCCACTCCCAGTACGCGCGCTCCACCAGGAAGATCACCGCCTCCGACAGCGCGAGCACGTAGAACAGCATCAGCGCGTAGTACGCGTTCTTGTTGCCGCCGCCGCCATTGTCGCCGGCGAAGCGGAGCGTGGCGAGGCGCAGCAGCGACAGCGCGACGCACGCCGACGCCGAGAGGAGCTGGAGCCAGTAGAGGACGTAGCTCACGTTCCTCGCCTCGACGAGCCAGCCGCCGAGGGGGAGGAGGTGGATGGGCGAGGCCGCCGCCGCCGCCTTGTGCGGCGGCGGCGGGTCGTCGTCGTCGTCTCCGGCGGCGGCGGCGGCGGCGTCCGGGAGGTGCATCGGCTGCTCCTGCAGATCGAGCTCGTTGCTCCGGCTGAACACCCTCGTCCCCTCGACGAGGAGGATGGCGGTGACGAGCCAGAAGTCCCGGGCGTCGAGGTCGGCGGCGAACCCGCCGAGGATGACCACCGTCGCCCACACGAAGCAGACGGCGCCGACGTGCGACGCGGCCTTCTCGAGCACCGCGACGTGGAGCGCGAACGCCGTCACCTTGCGCTCCGGCACCACGTCGTCGACGCCGCCGCCGTCGTCGGAGGCGGTGGCGGCGTGCATGGACGAGACCTGGTGCTCCACCGGCCGCCGCTGCGGCTCGTACGACGACGCCGTCGAGTCGCCGGTGTGCGTTCTCCGGTGCCTCGCCGTCGCCGTCGCCGTCGGCGGCGGCAACGGCGGCGGCTGCACTAGTATTTGCATGGGAATGTCCACGCCGCCGGCGCCGGCGCCGCCGCCATGATCAGCCGTAGTGTCGATGGCCATTAGCCTTGTATTCCCGAGTGCATGCACAAGTGCACTTGGGGTTTAATTTCCATGGTTTTTTGCATGGTGATGTTATAAGGTTGGAGCTGATTGGGCAGGAGGGTAATTTTTCATCTAAATTAATTTTGCTGGATCTTGTGTGAAAGCAATCAGAAGTGAAAGATGAAATGAGATTCGTGTGGCTTCAACGTGCAAGAAACAAAGTTTCATCAAGTTCAGATACACGCTCGAGAAGATTACAAGTTGTTTATTGCATTCCTGTGCAATGCAATGGAGCAAAAGCTGTGTTTACCTTGCCGGTTTTCAAGTTGTTTAACCTGCAGGTTACATCATCTTGTGTCATGTAATGTTGAGACTTGCTGAACTTCTCATGTTACAGTGCAGTAGCCAAGACATGTTTGATTTTGATTGTTGGAAGGATTATTGGTGAGAATTATCTATAATCAAATATTTATTAATAAAAATAATAAATAGAGCAAATAGTCCATAATCCATTTCAATAATCAGTAAATAAAATCTTTATAGACAACCTTTCACCGTTTCACGCAACAGTCATTTTCAGAGGTTTACATACCATTGCCAACTCTATAACTGCTTCTCGTACACTCAGATTGCATCTCAATCAACTTGTTTTTAATCTCCAAATTAAGAGGATCCTCTTCATTCAACCATTCTCTTAGACTAGATCACATAACATTTCTCGGATTTTATATATACATGTTACTTGATCATGGGTACGTCAAGCAATCCTATGTCTGAGTCAACAGGCAAAATGACTTCATTTGATAAATCCAGAAGCCAAAACAATCATCCGGGTTGCTTATCTGAACACTGCCGGGTAGCTGAAGACCTACGGGTTCAGGCTTTATACATGCAGAATTCAGTGTATTCTTTAAGCAGAAACCGTACCCGTAGCTTCAGGAATGGAAGAGTACATTTCGTGCCGCGCAACGAGGAAATCATTCTCCGGCCGTACGGTGTTCCACGCCCGGTAGGCCGGCGGCGCCGCCGCAACCAATGACCAATCACCAAATCCAACACCTCTGGAGTTTGGAGTTTACTCTGCATCCAAACAAACAAATTCAATTGAATTTCAGTGCATCGAATTCTACTGAGAAACCGGCAGCAATTACAATAAAAAGGTAACTCTTGTACTACACATCACTCCTCATGGTTCATGGACTTTGGCAATTTAGCACCACTTGACAATAAGTAATAACATGATGGTATATTTTACCTCTTCCGTTTGTTTTTTTTCTGTAATGCGTACAACTCTTAGGTAGATAGAGAGGAAGATGCCATCAGCTGTGACATTTTCCTAGAAGATGAACATTGGCATGTCAGTCAAGAAAACTATGCTCCAGCTCTATCGGGAGAATAATACAAATAAAGGGAACTTCGCATGCGTAGTAATCGAAGTTGCTGCTGACTCATCATTGGATTAACCGGTGCTCTCGTGTCAGCTGTCTCCTGATTGCCTACAACCCTGCCCCTTCAGGAGGTATACTTTAGAAAGTGCATCAGTATTCTTCGTAGCATATACAGAATTCCAGATAGATACATCAAAGAACCTGAACTGATTCATGAGTATGTCGACACAAACAGAGAATGTACTGGTAGATGTAGCAGAGAGAGTTGCCCAACCTGAGGCGAGCTGGCATAGCGCGATGCCAGAAGAGCAGCTGAATTGCTTTGTTCGAGTTGTTGCCTCCGTTGAGAGGGTGGGCAACGCCCTCGGCACACTGGCGTTCACCTGGGCCACCGTTGTCCTCCTTGGAGGATACCCAACTAGTATCACCTGTGTGGACTTTGCGTACGCCACAGCATTGTTCTTCTTAGAAGCTGCAAGGTATGCATCAATGATCAGTCACATGTGATAATGTTAGTCACAAACCTGTGTACTCATGTTATCACTACACTTAGCATTCGTAAGACCATGATCAGATTATCTAGTACTTAGCAATTTATCAAGTCCAAAAGGATTGTTGTTCATTTGGTTGATATATCATCCTGTTTTTCTCGGTTTCCATGTGATGCACCGTGCATATTTTCAGGATGTTCTGCCCCAACAGATCAGAGTACCAACTTTTCTTCAGGACTCGCGGAGCTTTGAGACCTTTCTCATGGAATAGAGTGATTGTGGTGATATGTTTGAATAATGTTGGTTTATTCCTCCCAAGCACCAAAAGTAAAGAATTGTCGGTTTCCATATTGATGCTTGTTGCTGCCACCTTGCCTTTCCCAGGAGTTCACAAACTTAAAGGTGGTCCATTACGCAATGCTATATCACTATTGAGCCCCTTGGTTGTAATGGTGCTGTTGATCCCCTGTCTATGGTGCAAAGATACAACACCAGCACCAAAATGGCATTTGCTACTCCTAGCTAGGGCCTTTTACACACTGTTACTGGTCATGGTGTTGCTACTAACGATCAGCAAATTGCAGTTTCCAAGCATCGTCAGACTAGTTCATAGGCTTGTCATCCACAAATCATTATCCTGCCACCAAGTCATTTTGTTTTCTTGCATGTACCTTGCAGCAGTGCCCTTGGTGTTCTTTTCTCCATTTTTGTTAGTAATGATAGTATTCGCTCTGTTGACAGCAATGTGTGGCAGTTTACAGATTCCAGCTGCAGTCATGCGCATTGTTATTGGATCGATCTGCCTTTTGCACCAAGATTATTATGGCAAAGGTGGCCATGCAAATAATTCTGACAAGACAAACCTCAAGCCAACACACATGCATTTGAGAAATGTATGAACGCTAGCATCCTTGCTCCAAAGAAGTTGAACCTCACCAATTTTGCCATGGAATCCCTCGAATCAGACTCAAGGAAGAAGCAGCTCTGCGGGGTTCGAATTCTGTATAGCCTTGTGAACAGAGAGCCCTATGACAAACAAGTCCTGTCAAAAGTCACCAACTCCATGAAGACGGTCACCACACTGATCCAAATGCTGGGATGGACTAACCAAGAAGACAATCAAATTAGATTGCTGAGATTGCTAGAGGTCTCCAGATTGTCACAATCCCTGGTGCAATGAACTCCATATCATCACTTCTGGACAACCAGAACAAACAGCAGATACAGGAACTCATAATTCAGAAAGACAGTGGTGGTGAGGAGAATTGCTGGATACTCAAACTTTGGCATCAGATGACTAAAATGTGGTCCATTCTAGAGGAGGAGCAGTGGACAGAAACTGATGTTTTCCTGGTACTTGGCCTTGTAACTCTTGAGAGGCTAGCTACATATGATATTGTCAACTGCATGGAGATCAGCAGATCAATGGACCTCATCCCAAAGATCACAGAGTTCACGAGTAACAACAGTGAGAGAATATGTGTCAATGAGACAAGTCAGAAAATACTGATTGATTTGTCATTGAAGGTGCTGAGAAGACTGGCAAGCATTGGTGGGGAAACTGGTATAACATTGAGGCACAAGATATCAGAAGATCCCTTCCTACTTGGCAACCTTGCTGAGATTTTGGAGGATAGCAAGAGCAGTCAGGAACTGAGGAAGTTGACAATAGATATCCTTATAAAACTTGCCATGGATGAGACTACAAAGAGAGAGATTGGGAGCATCCAGGTGATTGTTCAGATGTTGATGTTTGCATTCACTGCGCAAGATGATCTGCCAGGTGCATATTCTGACTGCTCGATGACAATGAAAGCAGGACAAGCATTGTCAATGCTAACACTAGAAAGTGCAGACAACTGCTCAGCTATCATGAAGGAACCTGGGCATAGATTCTTTAAGGATGTGGCAAGAATGCTAGTGCATGACAACAGGTACATACATGTTGCAGCAAATGTACTGCAAAACCTGTGCAAACACTCTAGAGTCGAGCTAGGAGATTCAGATTTGGTGGAACTTTCCAGTGTCCTACCAGAGGTGAGATCTCCACCTATGTATGATAATATTTGGCATATTTTTTTAAAAATAAAACAATGAGAAGCACAGGAGGGCTTTGGCCCCATTCTAAACTACAACTTTCTCGTCTTCCGTTAGCACGCTTCCCAAATTGTTAAACGGTGTGTTTTTTGTACAAGATTTCTATATAAAAGTTTCTTAAATAAATTAAATAAATCCAATTTTCAAGCTTGCAATAATTAATACTTGACTAATCATGCGTTATTGACTTGTCTCGATTCGCATGCCACAAAAAGAGGTTGTCCCAAACACAGCCTGTATTTATATTTTGTATGAAGAAGGGGCTGAGACACCAAAATTTTAGCTTCTTATTTAGGATATCTGTTTTCGCCAGATATTTGATTCTAGAGTCTAACTTACATGATGCTGCGTTATACCGTCTACAGGTGTTGGGACAAGTAATGGATGCAGAGGGAAAAGAACTCGAGGTCCTTGTTGGCCTCAGTTCACAAATATGCAGGGTTAGTCCTAAAAGCTTTTCAAAAGCGCTAGAACAGGGTCAGAAGGAGGCAAGATTCGTGGAGAAGCTAATCAATGCACTAAATGCGAATATGAAACCCAATCCACAGTTTCCAGGAATCAGAAGTGTGATAGTTGAGCAGTGTATATACATGATGGAGCTGAGCTCTCGTTATGCAACATATTTCAGAAATCATGAATTGATGGAAGCATTAATAAGGGTGGAGAAGACACCATCAAGGGCTGAAAAATACAGGCTTTTCTTGGGCAACACAGGGCTCATTGAGCACAGAGTGAATCTGTCCTCTCTTGTGGAGAGGGCAAAACAGTTGATGGCTGTGCATTCAACTCAACAGCCTTGAGAATCCAATTAGATTTTCGATCATATTTACCACTAGCCTTTGGATCATCCTGGTCCACTAGGATATCTTTGTAATTCAAATTACTGATTGGCCCAGAAAACACTGGTGCTAAGCTCTGGCTAATAATTTATCTGTACAGTTTAAACTTGATCCTTTTTAAAAAAGGACTATAGAGAAATAAACAAAACAAGTGCACATAAAGATTCTTAGGCGCAAAAATGAAAAAAAAAATCAAAATTGCATGTTTATTTGACATACATCGAGTTCAATATTCAACATTTGTTTTATTCCCCAATCAAAGTGATCATGTCAATTGAACTGTTAAGCAACTATCCCAAATGGTGTACTGATAAATACTCTATGATTCCTAACCTATTTTGTTTTCTTGGACTAAATATCAAATAAGGCAAGTTTGGCATAAATGATCCTGTAAATAAGTGATGAATAAGAGAATATTCTGACATTAACACGGATGGGTCTGTTTTTTCTAATGGTCAGGCCGTTGCCGACGTTTTATATAAAAGAAGAAAGTGTCTCATTTTAAGAAAAAAAAACATGACAAAACCTTACAATGCACGGTAAATTAGGGGAAACTGCACGAAAACCACAACTCACCACCAACTAACCTAATCAGCCATGGCAGCGAAAATAGGAGTTACAGTACCACTAGCACCACACAGTTCTGATGTTCGAAGTAAATCCTGAAGTATACCGTATATATTCAGCAGAAAAACTCAACAGTTTCTGTCGCGAGCATGGGGGACGGTTCTTGTTGACTATAGAAGAACGGATATGGCTTATCTGGTCCCTGCAGCTAGTATAGCAAGTTCAATTTGAGCAGGAGTGAGTGGGTCTGTGAGTGCTTCCGTCACTGCTCGTATGAACAAGAACAACGATGGAAGGTGAATGGCTGGTGCACTCACTCTATGCTCCATGTGAATTTGTGAAATTTGGGTTTTGCTGCCCGAGTGGCTGGGGCCTAGTCGCTCGCTCCCGGCAGCATCTGATCCCACTTCCTCTTGTGAAAATTTTTTATATTCATCGTGAGGTCCAAGTGTGCGGCGCACTAGGCAGCAAATTAAATTAATCCCCCAAAATAATATACTACTCCCTCCGTTTCACAATGTAAGTCATTCTAGCATTTTTCACATTAATATTGATGCTAATGAATTTAGACATATATATTTATCTAGATTCATTAGCATCAATATGAATGTGGAAAATACTAAAATAACTTATATTCTGAAAGTACTAATTTGCACCGAACTAGTACTAGAAGAGAGCGAAAGCACCGCTTAAACGGTTGAACCCTAGCTAATATTCGGGTGCCTTTCACACACCCCCTTAAACAAAATCGCCAAAAATGCTTTTCATGATGTATGAGGAAACCTAAGATTTCGAGGTTGGGAAAAACCAAATCCGCAGGAGCGGACGGGGAATCGAGACCTAATCTCCCCCGCGGATCTAGGCCCCAAGCATTTGGGCGCGGCGCGGCAAAATTAATACCGAATCGAATCGAATCGAATTTTTTTTTCGATCGAAACCGCGATCGAGAGGGAAAAAAAAAAGGAATGCATCGGAGGAACACGGAAGGGAAGCAATCGACTCACCCGACCTGCGAGCGGTCACATCGCAGAGATCATGGAGACACAGTGAAACTAAAGGCAGCCCGTCTCTCTCACAGTCTCACTCTTTAGCAAATTTTACCAAAACGTCCATGTGCGCTGCAGAAAAAAAAATGGAATTTTCCTTCTCTCCTTTTTTTTTTTCAAGTGGTTTGAAATTGACCTCTGGCAAAAATTAACGAGCTATATAAATTTTTTCTGAGGAAGATAATGCTTTATTGATCATTTTAAAAGTTGGATACAATTACGATCAGCAGCTCTCTAGTATATAGGGGAGCTTGCATATGCCACGCACGCAATGAGCTATATAATTTTTTTTATTTGTTTTCTAGCATGTCTTTTATAAACTTGTAATGGTGCAATGAGTATTTGCACATATATTCACTCTCCTATTTTTTTTGTTTTAAATATTTGTCACTTGTAACTAATTACAATACTTTGAACACTGATGTTACAATACTTTGAACACTGATAAATTTTAAGTAGTTAAATCATGATATATACTTAATTAATGGAGTACTTCAAATTTTATATGTTTTCTTCGAAGGTCAAAATGATCAAAAAATAGTATATAGACTATTTGGAGACAGAGGGAGAATTGCTTTAGAGTTTTATTAAAGAAAGAAAAATGATACTTGCTAACTTATAGAAAAACTTCTTCAACCCTTACCGTTAGGCACACAAACAATATGTCATGACTCTCTGAAAAGCCTAGTTAAGCAACAAAATGCATCATGCGATATTGATACATACAGTAATTGCTATCGATAAAAGAAAACTCATGTATGCTCGAGAACACGAGTCAGCTATCAAACTCTGTCAAAAGCGTAACTTTTTGAAGCTAGTCCTACTGCTGTTGAAGATGCAGAGGACTAAGAGCATCCCCAGCAGTTCCGGCATCCCATCTTCCATCTAGAAAATGGCGTATAGGGGGAGAAAATCCGGCTCCAACGGATACGCCATCTGGGCCTCCATAGATGGTACATGCGCTATTCTTGGCGTTTCTCTCTCCTCACGCCATCCTGCAACCACCGCTCCCATCCGTTCTACTGCCCTCATCCGAATCGAGATCGAGGCAGAGGGTGAAGCAGTGAAGGTAGATCGAGGAAAGAGGATGAGGCAAATCTTCGTCGGCCGCTCCCGCCGTCGACCACCTTCGGTCGCGCCGCCCTTCTGCTCCCACCGCCAGTCTGCCCAGCCATCGGCGAGCCGCTCGCGCCGCGCCCTCCGCTCCGCTCCCACCGGCGGTCGGCGGCGACGAGCCGCTCGTGCCACCCCTCCGCTCCTCCGCCCTTCGCTCGCGTCTCTCGATCTCTGGAGTGACAGAGAGATCGTGTGAAAGAGAAGATAATGATGAAAAAAGAAAAAAGAAAAATAATATTAATTGATAGTAGTTGAAAGATACTATTAAAATATAGGAGGATGTGATATAGATGATGTAATATAGATGATTTGTTAGAGTGGAGAGAAATATGAAAGAGGAATCTTTTTTGATAACCATCTATATAGCCATATGAAAGATCAAATTTGGACGAGCTGCTGGGGATGCTATAAGGTGATACAAAATACGAATTTCCACGCTGCCTTTGCACCCCTAGTAGTATTATTGAGGACTAAGAAGACTACTTGTGTTCTTTAGTACGGATTGGGATCGAATCACTCGCATACGAAAAACAGAGTGATATATTATAGCACATAATTAATTAAATATTAGTTAAAAACTTATATAATGAATTTATATGATTTTAAAGCAACTTTTTATATATTCTTTTTAAGAAAGCACACCATTTAACCCCTTGATAAACACATACGGAAAAGTAAGTGAGTGTAGATTGAGAAACTTAACTACAGACACATCCTATGTTTAGGAAGAAACGTGGAGTAGGGCACATGGTGTCTATTTTCTTGAAAAAAAGAGAGGGGGCCCATCCTCAATCCTTACCAACGAAGGGGCAAATAGTCAAATTCCCCCCAGCTAAGCTGCGCAGCCTCCCTTCCTGCCTGCGCCTGCGCTACCGTAGTCGGCCTCCCTCTGACTCTTTTGCTCCCCCCTCCCTAGTTTACCCTAGTCGATCTCCCCCCCCCCTCCCCCTCCGCCGAGGCAGCGCCGCCGCCGCCGCCGCCGCCGGAGTCCCCGCTGCTTCCCCTTGCCGGTGAGCGCGTCATCCTCCTCACCCCACGCCGCCGCCGCCTCTTTGTTTTGACCCTTTTGTTTAAGCTTCGGTTTTAGATCTGGAAGTTGCTTCTCTCTTTGCCCTAGAGTTAGTAGTAACAGTGATTTTGGTTCGTTTCCAGGAGGAATTTGGGGGGTTGAGGTGATCCCCCCCCACCCCCACCCGTGCCCTAGGGTTGGCTGCTCCTGCTCCTACTGTACACAGCTTGATTGATCCTTTTTGGTGGGTGTGGATGTTGGGGGTAGCATGCCGCTGACCTGCTCGGGGAGATGCAGAGGTACGCGGGTGCCGGTAACAACAGTGGGTTTAGTGGCGGCGGTGGCGCGGGTGGAGGCGGTAGAGACAGCTCGAGGTTGGATGGGTCGCCCTACTCCGCCAACAATTATCCCCTGAGCTCGAGGTGACGCGCTATCGCTCCATTTCTTTTTTTTCCCTCCATCCAACATGATTTCTTGTTTTAAGCCATGTAAACAATAAGATGCCCTAGTATGCTCTTATTTAGTTGGAATCTTCCAAGTTGTAATTGATATGATGCGTCTACATTTTGGATGCTACAGTAATGGCATTTCTTCGAATCATAACGATTCCGTACTGTTTTATGACTTGCGTTACTTGCATGAAGTAACTGCCGTAATCAAACTCACCACATGTTCTACGTATAATTTCCCAGCTATTATCAGAATGACTTGATAACCTTGACACAAACCGTTATTGAACCACAAGCAATCAACATGTATAGAATGTTGTTCTGACCAAAGGAAATTTTTTTAGTAAATATTTTCTTTAACTGATGTTGCTGATATTTGTATGGTTACGACAATACTTTCTCTAGAAATTAGATAAATTCCGTCAGGCTGTTCATTTATTAGTTAAAGAACAAGCTAATCCGTCACGTATAGTGATTGAATATATATTACCATGCCATGAATATCAACAAGACCATCATCAGTTCAGTTTTATTGAATATAGCTCATCGCGATAAATCCCTCCATCCTAGTTGTATTTCGTATAACCATCTGATTATGTAGAACATACAGATTAATAGACGTATATATATGACATCATGCTTTGGAAATTCGAATGCCATAGATAATCAAGCTTGTATCATTAGTATGATATTGCAACACTTCAATCTTTGTGGTATGGTTAGAGAAGGAGCAGTCATTTTCTCTTTGATATGTGATCGAATGAAGTAGTGAAAGAGGTTATTTACTACTGCCTCAAATCTTATACTTGTCATGCATATGCTTTGCCATGTTTAAAATAAAATATGTCATAATATTGCCTAAAATATGTAAATGCATTTTTTCTGTCATGAAACATGTTGTTTACCTTTGATCTATATGGAATACTCACCTTAATTTATTTATAACTGGCAATTCATTTATATTCGACTGTTGTGTAATATTAAGGAATTCAACGGGTAATATATAAAAACTGCAACGGGAGTAGGTGGGGTGGCAGATTCACTCAGCACCATCACTCCATTCTTTTAAAAAGAGTAGTTTATTTTTCGCCGGGCCAGCAAAGGAATGGTGGCCAAATTTATTAAGAGCAGAGAGAAAAATGGTTGGTTTACATAACAACAAGATTGTTGGATGCTACTTAACCGCTGCAGCCAAACATACCTGACAAAATCAAAGTGCAACATTAGGAAGCCAAGATAGAGGGATAAGATAACAGCTTTGCTGCACGCCACACCCATAGCTCCTCCATGATTGTCTCGACCCTCATTGGGGTGGATCAAACCTCAACCCTCACAAATAATTGAACATGGAATAAAGAATATCTGCTCTGTCAATTCTTCACCTCTATTGCTTGTCCAATATCGGAAGTAATATTTGATGAAGAGTACAACTAACTTGCTACTGTCACAATCACTTTCTTAGTATCGATTTTCTGTCAACAGAAATGGGGATACCTAATTCAAACCAAACCTGTGCAATTATATCATCACAATAACTGAATTTTGATATGTTTTTCTTCTTCATTGTTGTTTTCAGGCGGCAGCAGCAGCTAGCTCCTTACAAGCTAAAGTGTGATAAAGAACCACTTAATAACAAGTACGCATATACTTCTTACCAAAGACAGTTCACTCAGGGAGTTAAGTGGGTGTTTATTAATCTAGATGTTAATCTTTCAGGGATTGCATTTCCTTTACTTTCTTTGCCCTTCGTTTTAACTTTGGCTGTGCTCTTTGCGTAAAAAAACACATCTGTGTTGTCCAATAGCAAGTTAGCAACAAATAGTAAAATACTACTTCTTTATCCTATAAGATATTACTTCACTTGATCTTATGCAGTCCAACTGTACACGATGGCTCTTTTGCAGGCTTGGACCACCTGATTACTATCCTCAAACACCAAACTGTCCTGAAGAGACATTGACAAAAGAATATGTACAATCTGGGTATAAGGAGACCGTTGAAGGAATTGAGGTGCGTATGGAGATGAATGTTGTATACAATGTATTATGAGTTTGAATCCAATTAGAAATTCATTAATGTATCTATCTGTGCTATGCTTATTGAGTTTGGATATAGTCCAATCTTGTATATTGACTGATTCAGTTTTTTCTTGGGATTCATAGGAAGCCAGAGAGATTGTACTTAGCCAGATCCCGTACTTCTGCAAGACAGATATTGTTGTAAAATGCAAAGAGGTGAGGAAACTTGGCCAATATTTTCTCAGTAAGCTCGTGGCATGATCTTATTTTGCCATTGTGTTTCGGAAGAAATACGAAAAATTCTTTGCAATAGCAAATGGATTGACAGTTCATGGTAACAAAGAGACAAATTGCCACTGGCACCAACCTTATATTCCAATGTTCTGTATATCAATTTGGCATCTAGGCATAATTTGTTGCCTGGCTGGTTTACTACCCATGCTATTTGATTACCTTGACTTACTGGAGATTAATCTGATATCCTTTAGTTATAAAGTGTCACCGACTATTAGGACTAAATCTCAGAACTTATTCCATCCTGCAAGGATAGTTAGTCTAGTGATTATTAAGTCTTTATCAACAATTGATTCTGGCTTGCACAGTTGTACCAGCTATCATCAGGTGCAAACATTTAGGCAAAAAAGTTGCTGTAGATTGTGGGTTGTGTGTTTCTGTTCTCTTTTAGGAAATCTTGTTTCTCTCGTAATCTCAAATATGTATGTTGAAGATGTAGTTCTTTAAATGTTGTAAGACACCACAACTATAAATGCATGGATACATTTAATTAACATGGTTGATTGGTAGCTTCATCCTTTTGTTTTTATTTTATGATCTGTTTTGATGTATGATATAGAGTACTTAGTATAACATTTAACAATTTCTTCATTATTTGCTGAAGGCACTAAAGAAGCGCTTGAGAGCTATAAATGACTCTCGTGCTCAGAAGAGAAAGGTAGTTGTGCAATATTTCTTGATTTGGATGTATTTACCTCCTGACATCATATCAAACAGACCAACTAATTTTCCTGTTTTAGCAGGCTGGCCAAGTTTATGGAGTTCCTCTTTTTGGATCACTGTTGATAAAACCTGGAGTTTATCCAGAGCAAAGACCATGTAACGAGGACACCCGCAGGAAATGGGCCGAGGTCGACATACTTGCCTGTTATCTGTTTTCACATGCTTTTTTCAATGGAACTGTTGGCATAATTTATGAACTGTCATTTAAGTTTTCTTGCACTTTTATCTTGAGCTTGTCGCTAGTTAATACTTAACTTTTCTGCTCTAGTTTGAATCTTCTTTTTTTAGGAATTATGGGTTTAGCATACAATCGATTAGAAACTTTATTTTTTGCTTGGTGTTGCTTTGACTTTAAACTGCTTATTATTGTTTGAAGTCAAGGGTCAAGTTTGTGTGAGGCAGACCTCCCTTAATGCATCTTATCATCTCATCGGTTGGAACAATGCAAGTCAAATAACCTAAGAAAATTGAGTTATTTTGTTTACAGACATCATTTTCTACTTCTGTGATATCACTGCTGCCATGTATCTGGCTATCTGCCCATTTTAACTTTTTGATTACATGTGCCATCGCCATGCAGGCCCTTTCCCAGCCAAACAAGCGACTGCGTTCATTATCTGAACATGTTCCTCATGGTTATCGTAGGAAATCTCTTCTTGATGTTCTCACTCGATACAATGTCCCATTATTAAGAGCAACATGGTTTGTGAAAGTCACGTACCTCAATCAGGTTTGTATTTCTTTTGCGAAACTAAGCCTTGCTTACTACTCACTCCGCTCTTGAAAGCAAGTCGTTTTGGATATCGAGATGGTCTTTGAAATACAACTTTGACCACTACTTTCTATTGCAATATATCTTTATAACCTGACGAGATTATAATATTATGAAAGTATTTGACAAAATGAATCTAATTCTAAACACATGATTTTCTTCCATCCAATCTAAATATTTAAAAGATATTGATGGTCAAAGTTTCTTAAGTTCGATTTGAAACATGTCCAAAAAAACATGTTTTCAAGACCAGAGGTAATACAAAAGAACATGCTACTTTGTTGTAACCAAATATACTTAATTGCAGCCACAGGTTCGATCAACATCGGTCAGTACATCAGCAGGAGGCTCTGACAATCATCGATCTAATCAATGGACAAACGATGTCGTTGAATATTTACAACAGCTTTTGGATGAATTTTGTTTAAAAGAGGTACCTCCATCTTTTAGAGAACAGTCATCACCAGGGCTTATTGCTGGGGTCACACAAGTAAAAATGAAAAGCGAAGCACCCCCAGCTGTTGGAGACATAGATGAGCCTTTGGTGCACTTCAAATGGTGGTATATGGTCCGCCTTATTCAATGGCATCTCGCCGAAGAATTGCTTGTTCCCTCGGTACTTATTGAATGGTTATTTAACCAATTTCAGGTGATTTTATTTCCATTGACTGAGTAGCTCATTTATTTAATGATGTTTAAGTTATCTCTTATTTTCTTTACTTACCAGTGATATGCTTCTACCCTTTACTCAGGAGAGAGTTGCAGTTGAAGCTTTAGAGCTTCTTATGCCTGTGGCACTTGGTATGATTGACATCATCACTCTCTCACAAACATATGTGCGCATGTTTGTGGAAATATTGGTTAGACGTCTGAGTGATGGCCCTGTTGTTGATAACCCCAAAAGGGCACATATTTCTTCTGTTATAGCTGAGGTACTGCGATACATGGTGCTTGCAGTGCCTGATACGTTTGTTTCTTTGGATTGCTTTCCTCTTCCATCTTTTGTGGTTCCTGATGTTTACAGTAGAGGTGCTTTACTGAAGATAACTGCTGGTGGTGGTATTGCTGGTTCAAAGAGGCAGGATGGTTATCGTTACTTGTCCTGTGGTTATGCTGTTTGTTCAATTCAGAAACGTTCATATGATCTTGCAACAGTTGCCAACCCTAACTTTCAGGCACGTGGTGCAGCCAAAGTGGTGCAAGCTTTGGACAAGGCTCTTGTCACAGGAAATTTGACAATGGCATATTTGTCACTGTTTAATGATTTATCTGATGCATTAATGGAAGAGAGATGGATTAAAGAAGTGAGCCCTTGCTTGCAGTCTTCTTTGATGTGGATCGGGACTGTTGAGTCATCCCTAATCTGCTCAGTATTCTTCCTTTGTGAATGGGCAACGTGTGATTATCGTGATTGCCGCACATCTCTCTTGCGGAACGTAAAATTTACAGGACGAAGAGATTTATCTCAGGTACATCTGGCAGTCTCCATCTTGAAGAATAAAATGGATGAGATAAATAACCTGTCTCGTTCTAAGAGTAGCAGTCGCATTGCAGTGAATAATACTGCTAAAGGTTCTTCATTAAACAACACTTCTTTAGCAGCTACAGTGAGTGATTCCTCTGGATTGAGAAACAACGCAAAGAGCGTGGATGAGAAGGACAAGAAGGATATATTTGAAAGCCCTGGTCCACTGCATGATATTATTGTGTGTTGGCTTGATCAACATGAGGTTAACAGTGCTGTAGGTTTTAAACGTGTGGATGTTCTCATCATAGAACTTATCCGCAGTGGTATATTTTATCCTCAGGCTTATGTTAGGCAGTTAATTATTAGTGGAATTACTGACAAGAATGACACACTGCTGGATGTGGAAAGAAAAAGGAGGCACCACAGAATTCTGAAGCAGCTTCCTGGGTCATCTTTATTTGAAATTCTTGAAGAAGATAGAATTACTGAAGAGCAGCATTTGTATGAGATGATGTCAACATATTCTAGTGAGCGTCGCCTTGTGCTTTCCGAACTTTCAACTGGCCAAGCATTCGATGCAAATAGCAGAGGTGAATATGCTTCAAGTTCCTGTGTTCCGAAGGCAAGTGATCTTTTTCTTGCATCAGGAGGCGATAAGCATGGGAGGGTGCCGGAACAAGTCGAAGATGTGAAAGCTCTGGTGTCGAGCATGTTGCGCTTTATAAATCCTCACTCAGTGGAAGAAGAGCATTGTCAAATCAAAACAAACCCGCAAGGATCGTCAGCTTCAACGGTCACACAAGTTGATACTGTAGATGTGAAACATGACTGTGAGGATTGTGCGAGGACCAAGAGACAGAAATTGGATGAGAGGGCCTCTCCATTACAAGGGTTCCCATTGATTCAATCAGATGAGGAAGATATTTGGTGGGTGAGGAAAGGGACAAAGTTACATGAATCCTTGAAGGCTGAACCTGCACAGAAACCCATTAAACAAAACTCTAGAGGTAGAGCAAAGGTGGTTCGGAAAACACAAAGTCTTGCACAGCTTGCGTCTTCCAGAATTGAAGGCAGCCAAGGGGCATCTACTAGTCATCTTTGCGAGAGCAAGGTGGGCTGTTCCCACCATAAACCTAGCATTGATGTTGACAATGTCAAAGATGTTGATCACATGAAGATAGTGGATCTGTCTGAAGTTGGGAAATCGTTGAAGAGGCTCAGATTGCTTGAAAGACGATCTGTTTCTGTATGGTTGTTGAAATCAGTAAGACAGCTTATTGAAGTAAATGAGATGGCTGCTTCTAAAGCTAGCAATTCCATAAGTTCTTTTTCGTTGCAGTCTGATGATAAAACTCTATTGAAATGGAGGCTTGGTGATGAAGAATTACTGTCGATTCTCTATATATTGGACATATGCTGTGATTTAGTCTCTGGTGCAAGGTTTCTTGTTTGGTTGCTAACAAAAGTTCGTGGTGGAATGGCAACCTCTGGTCAAACAGGGAGAAGTGCCACTCATATCAAAAATAGAGAAAACCAAGTTTGCCAGATTGGCGAGGCACTTGTGTTCTCATCCTTGCTAAGGTACGTTGCTTTTGATGTTACTTCTCTTCAAATGTCTCGCGCAATGATTGATTTGAATAAATGGGTGAGCTGGCAAATGATTATGAAGATTCTTGTTACTAGAGAACTATGCTTCCCCATTCCTTTTTCATCTCTCTCTGCTTTGATGTCTCAATGTAAAATGTGCTGTAGGTTCTTTCATGACGTCAGTTGCGTCTTTCTTATTCCCGAAAAAAGAAAAACCCTGTGTCTTTCTTGTCCATGTACCTGACAAGAGGGCTTACAACAAACGGCCAATATTTGCAGGATCTCTGCAGTCTATGTATTTACACCTCACCATCTCTGTGATAACCGGGCAATATTTGAATACTCTTTTGTTTGGGCTTTTATGTTCTGCTATGTTTTTTAATCCACATAGTTCTTGTTTTGTGCGTATGATGATTGGCATCGCTAACTTTTCAACATTGCTACATAAGTTATCATGAAAGTACTTTCTAAGTTGGTGTCCAGTCAAACCCTTTACTAAAAAACAAAACTCACCAGGATGTTATTGCATTACTTGAAATAAAATTAATGTTGATCAGAGTGAGGAAGAGATATTGTTACTCACCAATCAGAAAGTGTACAATACTTATTGTTTCGTATGACTCTCTTCCTATTTCTAATACTTTGAACTTTACTATATTGTTACATGACTTTCCTTTGATTGCTTTAGCATGTAATATGTGCAGGTATGAGAACATACTTCTTGCAACTGATCTCTTGCCCGAAGTTTTAAGTGCTTCAATGAGCAGAAATTTTGTGTTAGCTACTGCAAGGCAGCCTGCTTCAGGAGCATTTGCTTATACTCGATATTTCCTGAAGAAATACAGGGATGTTCCTAGTGTGGCAAGGTGGGAGAAAAGTTTTAGAACCACATGTGATCAGCGACTGCTAGCTGAGCTTGATAATGGACGTTCAGTTGATGGTGATCTGGTTTCTTCTTCTGGGGTTTCAGCAGGTGAAGAGATTGATGAACAGATCCGTCAAAAAATGAATGTAAGGAATTCAAGAATTGTTCCAAACATGAAGGATATAATACAACGGCAAACTGAGGAAAAGAAAGGTATTACGGCACCCAAGAGCCCCTCTGTTGATAGGGAAGACAGCTATCAAATTGCACATGACATTGTTTTGGGCTTACTTGAATGTATCAGGCAAAATGGGGGAGCTAGTCTAGATGGAGACCCTTCAATTGTTGCTTCTGCTGTCTCTGCAATTGTTCTCAATGCTGGGCATACAATAGCTAAACATTTGGATCTTTCGGCCGGTAACTATCACGGTGTTTCTTCCATGGGTAGTTCATTGAGCTCTATTCGGCACATTTTGCATGTCCACATAAGTTCTCTTTGCTTACTGAAAGATGCTCTTGGGGATCGCTTCAGCCGTGTATTTGAAATAGCTCTGGCTGTTGAAGCGTCTTCAGCTATTACAGCAACTTTTGCCCCTCCAAAGATGCAGCGTAATCAGTTTCAACCATCTCCAGAGACCCATGATATATATGGAAATCATACAAATGACCTAAGCAACACAGGGAAAGGTTTTGTTGGGAGAACTACAAAGGTAGCCGCTGCTATTTCTGCACTTGTTGTGGGATCTGTTATTCATGGAGTTGTTAATATTGAGCGGATGGTTGCTGTCCTGAAAATAAAAGATGGTTTGGATATTTTGCATCTCCTAAGAGGTTTGAGATCAAGCACAAATGGTGTATCCCGGTCCACTGGAACGTTTAAGATGGAGAATTCAGTAGAAGTTTTGGTGCATTGGTTTAGGATTCTCTTGGGGAACTGCAGAACTGTCTATGATGGGCTTATTGCTGATATTCTTGGTGAGTCCTATGTTCTTGCACTCTCAAGGTTGCAGCGGATGCTTCCTTTAAGTATGGTCCTTCCTCCAGCCTATTCAATTTTTGCCATGGTCCTTTGGAAGAGATATACTTTTAGCCGTGAAGATGTGCAGCTTTACCAGTCTCTGTCAAACGCAATAAATGACATCACCATGCATCAGCCTTTTCGGGATATCTGCTTCCGTAATACACATCAGCTGTATGATCTCCTGGCCGCTGATGTTGGTGATTCAGAGTTTGCGGCAATGCTTGAAATACATAACCCGGATAAGGGTTCAAAAGCAATGGCATTTATACCTCTTCGTGCTCGGCTATTTTTGAATTCCCTTGTTGATTGTAAAACAGCTGGGGCAATTCTAGGAGATGGTTCGTGTGCTTCAGAGTCTGGCGAGGCAAAAGAGAGTGAGTTGAAACTCTCTGACAGACTTATACAACTACTGGATACCCTCCAACCAGCAAAGTTCCATTGGCAATGGGTTGAGTTGAGGTTTCTTTTAGATGAACAAGCTCTTCTGGAAAAAGTCGCAGCTGGTAATACATCAGTTGCAGAAGCAATCCAGTCGCTTTCCCCTAATGCTGAAAGCTTTGCCCTTTCTGATAGTGAGAAAGGGTTCACTGAAATCATCCTGTCAAGATTACTTGCCAGACCTGATGCTGCTCCCCTCTACTCAGAACTTGTTCATCTTCTTGGGAAGCTTCAAGAGTCACTTGTCGTGGATGTCAAATGGCTCCTGCAAGGGCAAGATGCCCTTCTGGGACGCAAATCCACAAGGCAGCAGCTTGTTCATATTGCTCAAAGAAAGGGCCTCTCGACAAAGACTCAGGTTTGGAAACCATGGGGCTGGGCCAGCTTGCTTAGTGATGTAATAGCCAGTAAAAGTACCAAGAGGAAATTGGAAGTCACTTCAATTGAGGAAGGAGAAGTTGTGGATGACTCTGCTGATGCTAAAAGGCCTAGCAAGGCTAACCCCCATAATGTGGACAGAAGCTTCGAGGGGATTAGATCTATTAATAAATATTTGACTGAGAAAGCCCTTTCAGAATTAATGTTGCCATGCATTGATAGAAGCTCTGCTGAATTTCGTAGTATATTTGCTGGTGATTTGGTGAAGCAGATGGGGACTATCAGTGAACACATCAAAGCAATAGCAAGGAATGGTACGAAACAATCTGGTTTAGTTCCATCAGGAACTGAAGCAGCATCGAACAAATCCAGTAGCCGTAAAGGGATTCGAGGTGGAAGTCCAAATATTGGACGGCGAGCTCCAGTTGGTAATGATCCAACTCCTCCTTCAGCATCTGCTCTGCGAGCAACAGTGTGGTTGCGCCTCCAATTTATCATTAGGTTGCTTCCATTAATCATGGCGGATAGGTGAGGCTTCATTAAGGACACATGTCATTTGAAGTTAATTGAGCTTGGCGATGGTTTCTAGTATTGTCTTTTTCAACAATTATGCTTATTATTGGTCGTCCTAGATTATAATTATTTCTCTCTCTCTCTCTCTCTATATATATATATATTGTTCAATGTTTCATATAAAATAGAACTAAGAATATGCACAAAATTACCCTTTCTTTCTGTTCCACGTGCTAAATATTAGTAGGCAATAGGTCAACTGTGAATGTTTTCTACTGTTATTATTGGAAATCATGGTACTTTTCTTTTCTATTAATAGTTGCCTCTTACACTTACATACGTTTACTATATGATTCAGGAGTATGAGACATACACTTGCTTCTGCAATTCTAGGCCTTCTTTCAGCACGCATAATTTATGAAGATGCAGATTTGCCCCTTCCTCCTACCAACACTACCGTTTTAAGGCGGGACGTGGATTCTTTGCTGGAACCTCCCTTAGATGTCCTTCTCGACCGCCCTGGTGAAAGTCTTTTTGAGAGGCTCATATGTGTTTTCCATGCATTACTTGGCAATGGCAAACCAAGTTGGCTGAAGTCAAAGTCAGTTTCTAAGTCGACCACTAGAACTCCAAGAGATTTCCCTGCATTTGATAGTGAAGCAGCTGAGGGCTTACAGGTCAGATCAATGCTTAAATTAATAAATGCTGTCACTTGGTTTTCAATAAAAAAGATAATCTTCAATAAAACTTGCACCTCTGAAACCAATGTTGTTTTTTCACTTCTAATGCTAAATTTCTTTTGCAGTCTGCACTAGATCACCTGGAGATGCCTGGAATAATCAGGCGAAGAATCCAAGCAGCTATGCCAGTTCTCCCACCTTCTCGCCACCCTTGTATATCATGCCAACCACCTCAGTTGTCTTTGGCCGCATTATCACCACTCCAGAGCGGTACATCTACTTCAGGTCCTCAACAGAAAGGCAACTCTACTAGCTGGGTTCCTACTAATGTATCGATCAGAAACAAGGCGGCGTTTGCAACCCAAGATCCTGAGATGGAAGTAGATCCATGGACATTGCTTGAGGATGGCACAAGTTGCCCCTCCATGTCATCTGGAAGTAACAGTTCCAGTGGCATGGCTGGCGATCATGGTAATTTGAAAGCTTGTAGCTGGCTCAAGGGTGCAGTGAGAGTGAGGAGGACAGAACTAACCTATATTGGGTCCCTGGATGATGATAGCTGATCATGCTTGTACGCTATCACTGCTGACGTTGCACAAATTCAAGATGGGGATTGAGGAAAATTTTTCGGTTTTGGACCAGGTTGGGCTTGAGTGGTATACATGCCGCCACCATGATAAACTCCACTATTGAAGGGAGTTTTGTGTTGAAATTGTGGCCTTGTGGGGGCGGCCTTGATGTAGAATATCTTACACCCTGGGGTATTGTTGTTACTAGGGCCTGCGGGAGCGACCTTGTACATAATGTAACATTAATCCATTTGTCAAGCAAGCTGTCCCTGAAAGAAGTTGCCCCAGGGCCCTGTTTGTAGCTTATATGCAAAGTTAGGAAGATATGCATGCATGCAGTAGCTGATGAGTCGAAAGGAATGTATTGGTTTTTGTTTTGCTCGATATGTAACCTAGTGTGAGTTAGCCCCTGCTCAAAACCGAGGGTTGATATTATATAACATTATGTATATCATATGGTGGCTGGCCTCAGTGGAAGTTGATATTGTTTCGGATGGGTTTTCCTCTTTGTAGTGGCATGCATATTTATGGGATGTATCCAGCCTACCCAGTTTCTGCTTGTCTGTGAATTCTCATGGCTGGTGAGGTGAGCTTGCTCAACCCGAGCAGATTGCCAGATCTGAGGATCCTTGACACATTATATTCTATATATGGTGGAAGGAACATTGAATTCTATAAATTGGTGAGGTTCCCAGAGACCGTGTTCAGTTGGAAAGAGCTACTCGATCGTGTATACCAACATGCAAACTGTAGCTACACATACTGATATACAGGAGTTACTAGCAATATGCAAATTTCTTGTGATGATGAGAACTTCCGTCCCAAAATTTATCTATTTCTAACATCTTATACTAAAATAAAACTATATCTTCGCCTACCTCTTTTTAACCAATCACAATTATTCTTCATTTAATTTTTTTCACATGGTTTTTCTTCTCAGTTAATCACAACATTTCTTCCATCATTATTATTTTAATACCCATATCCATCTTACAAAATACTTTACATTTCCACACGATTTGAGGCTCCGCTGAGAAGGATTGTTACATCAAGGACATGACTAGTGGGGCGATTTTTGCACTGTGTGCTGCCTTTTGCAAGAATCTTCTTTTAAGGAAATTATTTTTTTTTCCTTGCAAGAATCTTGCTACCAAAATTTTCCTGATTGGCTGTGGGGGTGTTCTTCGTAGAGGCCGTCAATTGCAAAGTCTAAGCCTGGTTCCGCCAGAATTTCTTTGTGTTAAGTGTATATCCGCTTTGGTGTTGTAATAAAAAACATATGACTTATTAACATCTCCAGAAATATTTTGCATTGCATTGAATTTCAGGGCAGCGTATTAAACCGAGATCCCCATTAGTGATTGCAAAAGAGTGTCACTCACTCATCATCCATAAGGTGTCCTGGGACTTTCGGCCAATCAGCAACGCCTGCCACTTCACCAAGTCACTATTCTCCAAACTTCACTACAGCAAGAACAATCCAGGAAACCTCGCATGCGAAGTAATCGAAGTCGCAGCTGTCTCATCATTGGATTAACCGTACGTGAGAGCCTTACTCCGTCCGTCCCACAAAAAATCAACAACTAGATGTGACTCCTAATACTACGAATCTGAGTATGGTATATCCATATTCGTAGTATTAGGATATGTCATATCCAGTATTAGCTTGGTATTTTTACGAGACAGAGGGAGTATAGGCTGTCTCATGATCTCCTGCAACTTCAGGTAATCAGGTCTGATACTTTAAAAGAAGCTGAACCAGTCAGTCATCACAGCATCCACAGATACCTGCATGCAAAGATAAAAAGAAGAACCTACGGTTGCCGAAACAAACCGAGAGTGTCGTGATAGATGTAGCAGAGACTACGGTTGCCCAACCTGAGGCGAGCTGTGCATCCCAGCTGCCTAACACGGCACCGGAAAAGCAGCTGAATCTCTTCGTTCGAGTTGTCGCCCCCGTGGAGAGGGCGGGCAACGCCCTCGGCACGCTGGCCTTCACCTGGGCCACTGTCGTCCTCCTTGGAGGGTACCCGACTAGCGTCAACTTCGAGGATTTTGTGTTCGCCACGACATTGTTCTTCTTAGAAGCTGCAAGGTATGCATTAGTTATGTTTTTTAGATAATGGATTAAGAAACCCGGCCTCTACATACATGAGAGGATGTACACAGCCAAAAGTAATCAAGAGTACAAAGTCTCGGACGCCTTACAAGATAGTTTCAACCAACACCTGAAAAACTGAGTACATAGACTCCAACCCCAAACATATGAGAGGTTCCTACACCACTTAATACGACACCTTCAAGAGGCAGCGAAAAGCGAAATTAAGCCTCCAATCTTCTTCTCCCATTCCACCTAAATTTTGAGAAAAGCTCCAACACTCCCGCCCCCAAAAGCCTGCAACCTTCTTTCACCTTTAGAGCGTCTTCCTCCTTAATCAACACCGACCATTGATGTGCCCAATATGTATCCCAAGAGAGATGTACACGGAATTCCACATGAATCTTGCAAGTTGGCAATCAAAGAAAAGATGTTGTATTGTTTCATTTGCATTACAAAAGCAACACTTGGTATTCCCCTTCCATCTCCTCTTAGCCAAGTTGTCTTTAGTAAGAATGATCTCTCTCTTTAAATACCAAAGAAAGATTTTTATTTTTAAAGGAACTCTAAGTTTCCAAATAAAAGTTTTCCTTGGTATTACCCCGTCACATATGAGAGCTTTATACATTCAGTTGACTGTAAAGACCCCCTTCTTATGAGCCTTCCAAATAAAGACATCATTTTGATCTGAAAGCTTTTTTTGCCAGGTCGGCCGACCAATTTCATTAAGATTTAGGGAGAAAAAACAGTAAATTGTTACAATGACATTACGATGTCGTAGCAGGCCAGGGAAGATCCCCAGCCCAGCCAAGAACGAAAAAAGAACGAGAAGAAGATAGGCAGGGCAAAACCCCGTGCTCTAGCCATGGTGATTACTCGCGAAATTGGGAGAAAATCCCAGCCATGGTGATCTGAAAGCTCAAAGGAAACCACTTTTGTTACTAGAGAAAACCAAGAATCAAGATTATCCCCAACCAATGCCCTTCTAAAAGAGGCATTCAATGGTTCCCTTCCTAAGACTTCAGCCACAGTAACATTTTTCTTCCTCGTTAACTGATATAGCGAAGGATAAAGCCTATCAAAAGAAGAGTTACCTGCCCAACGGTCCTCCCAAAATCTCAATTGAGTCCCATTATGCACCTTAAAGTTTAGAGTTTAGTCATGAAAGTGTTTAGAGTTTGGCTGTGTATATCTTCCTGTGGATATAGAGGCCAGATTTCTATTTATTTTCTAAAAAATATGAAAGTGTTAAGAGTTAGCCACAAATCAGTACTGATGTAAACCATTTCCATTATAAAAAAAAAATTATCTAGGAGTACTATATTACCAATTTTGCCAAATTAATTGGGCACAAGAAAAGGTGGTTGTCTTTCATTTAGTTGACAGATAGTCCATTTTTGGGTCGGTCTCCATATGATGCGCCATCCGTATTTTCAGGATGTTCAGCCCAAACAGATCAGAGTACCAACTCTTCTTCAGGACTTGGGGAGCTTTCAGGCCTTTCTCATGGAACAGAGCAATTGTGGTCATATGTCTAGATGATGTCAGCGAATACCTCAGGAGCAACCAGAGGAGAGAATTCCATAGCCTAGTTGTGTCAATGCTGATGCTTGTTGCTGCCACCATGCCTATTCCAGGAGTTCACAAACTTAAAAGTGGTCCATTACACAATGCTATATTGCTGTGGAGCCCCTTGGTTGTGATGCTTCTGTTGGTTCCCTCTATAGTATGCAAACAGACAGCAGTAGCACACAAAGGGAATTGTCTAATAGCTAGGACATTTTACATGATATCACTGGTCACTGTGCTGCTACTGACCATCAGCAAATTACAGTTTCCAAGCATCACCAGAATAGTTCATAGGCCTGTCATCCATAAACTACAATCCTGCCACCAAGTGATTCTTGTCTTCTGCATGTGCCTTGCGGCCGTGCCCTTGGTGTTCTTTTCTCCAAACTTAATACTGATGATAGTACTCTCTCTGTTGACAACTGTATGTGGCAGCTTACAGATTCCAGCAGCGGTCATACGTGTTGAGATTGCATTGATGCGCCTTTTGCCACAAGATTACTGTAGCGAAGGTGATCCTGCAAATGATTCTGGCAAGATAAACCTCAAGCCAACGCTTAATGTCTTCTATGGAATGGTGCTCGGCCAAGGGATACTATACCTTGCAGCCCGCATATTGGAGTTCTTCTCATTCTTTCCTCGGAGATCATTGGCTCGTCGTGGTGGGTTCAGGGGTCAGAAAGGAGTCCAATCTGTTGATATGTACTATGAATATGCCTTTGAGAAATGCATGAACACCAGTATTCTTGCTCCAAAGAAGATGAACCTCACTACTTTTGCCATGGATTCCCTCAAATCAGGTTCAAGGAAGGAGCAGTTCTGTGGGGTTCGAATTCTGTATAGCCTTGTGCACAGAGAGCCCTATGACAAACCAGTCCTATCAAAAGTCACCAACTCCAGGAAGACAGTCACCACATTGATTCAAATGCTGGGTTGGGAGAACCCGGAAGACAATCAAATTAGATTACTTGCTGCAAAGATTACAGCTGAGCTTGCCCCGGATTGTCGCGATCTCTGGTGCAATGAACTTTATATCATCGCTTCTGGACAACCACAACAAACAGCAGATACATGAACTCACAATTCAGACAGATAGTGGTGATGAGGAGAATTGCTGGGTGCTCAAACGTTGGCGTCAGATGATTAAACAGTGGTCCATTCTGGAGGAGGAGCAGTGGGCAGAAAGTGATATCCTCCCAGCACTTGGCCTGGTAATTCTTGAGAGGCTAGCTACATATGATCTTGTCAACTGCGTGGAGATCAGCAGATCAATGGACATAATCCCAAAAATCACAGGGTTCACCAGCAACAACGGTGAGAAAATGTGTGTCAATGAGATAGGCCAGAAAGTACTGATTGAATTTTCACTGAGGGTGCTGAGAATATTGGCAAGCATTGGTGGGGAAACTGGTATAACATTGAGGCACAAGATATCAGAAGATCCCTTCCTACTGGACAACCTTGCTGAGATTTTGGAGGATAGCAGGAGCAATCAGGATCAGGAGCTGAGGGAGATGACAATAGATATCCTTACAAAACTTGCCATGGATGAGAGTACAAGGAAGGAGATTGGGAGCATCCAGGTGATTGTTCAGAAGTTGATGTTTGCATTCGTTGCGCAAGATGGTCTGCCAGACTCACATTCTGGCTGCTTGATGACAATAAAAGCAGGGCAAGCACTGTCAATGCTAACATTAGAAAATGCAGACAACTGCTCAGCTATCATGAAGGAACCTAGACATGGATTCTTTAAGGATCTGGCAAGAATGCTACAAGACAACAGGTACATATATGTTGCAGCAAATGTACTGCAAAACCTCTGCAAGCACTCTAGAGTTGAACTATGGGATTCAGATGTGCTGGAACTTTTCAGTGTCCTACCAGAGGTGAGATCTCCTTGACAGATTAAAGAAACTATTTTTTTTTAAAAAAAAACACAAGAGGGCTGCGGATTCTGTATTGAGAACAAAAATATCGGATATCTGATTCTAAGTTACATACTACCGTGTTATTTCCTCCACAGGTGTTGGGACGAGTAATGGATGCAGACGGAAAAGAACTCGAGGTCCTTGTTGGCCTCAGTTCACAAATATGCAGTGTAAGTCCTGAAAGCTTTACAAAAGCGTTTAAACAAGGTCAAAATGAGGAGATTTTTGTGGAGAAGCTAATCAATGCACTAAATGCAAATAGCAAACCTAATGCACAGTTCCCAGGAATCAGAAGGGTGATAATTGAGCAGCTTACATACATGATGGAGCTGAACTCTCGTTATGCGACATACTTCAGAAATCATGGGTTGATGGAAGCATTGATAAGGGTAGAGAAGACACCGTCAAAGACTGAAAAATACAGGCTTTTCTTGGGCAAAGCAGGGCTCATGGAGCACAAAGTGCACCTGTCCTCTCTTGTGGCTAGGGCAAAACTGTTGATAGCCATGCATTCAACTTGACGACAGCCAGGAAGCATCCATTTCGATTTTTGTCTACATTTCTGCATCAGATAACATATTGATGGTACAGAATCCTAGGGGCTTATAGCAGCTGATCATGTAATCGTGTTCCAATCCCATCTGAAAATCCAGCCCAAAATTTAAGCTCTTTAAGCTCAACCGTGCACTCAGGAAAATTTTGTGGAGTGGCAGAATACCAAATCTCATCCATTCCCTGTATTTGTCTTTCTTGTATATCGGTTGTATAACCTTCCCTTTCAATCCAAACATTTCATAATCGATAAAATGTTTCCTCCTGACAATGATCTGAATACTTGCCGAGCCGGCCGAAGAAAACGCCGACCAAATTTACTTAAGATTGAGGGTACGTACAAATATACAAGTTTATGAAATTTGACAAGAGGCTGTCGAAACAGAAGCGGTGTCGATAGAAAAGCACCCTCCCCAAAACAAAAGGAGAGATTAAACCTCGGTTGTTTGAAAACTCCTGCTTCCTTCCAGATTGTGATCGTGAATACTAGCAATTTGTCTTACCTTCCAGCAAGTTTCGACACATCTCTACCAACTACAAAACACTACATTCCTAAACCACGGGTACAACCGAACGGGATGGAGATAGTAGGGCTATATATAGCAACAAGATGGATTCAGGCATTTAATCAAACAGCCGGAGTGCAGCCCCGGCGGGTAGATCAACCCATGCTCAGAAAAAGAAAAAAAAATCAAAATGGAGGAAGCAACTACGGAGGATTGAAAGAGCGGATTGCCGGGTACCTTTCACTGTTGGACATGGATGGGAGCGGCGCCCGCCGTCGAGCCGGATCACCCTAGGTGCCTGGTTGGGTTAGGTGTTGCGCCGGATGAAAATGCGAGCTTTCTGTTCCATTTGGTGGAGCTTTTGTATGCAGGATTAGGGCCAGGAGTGACAGCATGTCCTCCTTGACTCTCCTTCTCCTCGCCGCCGCCGCCACCGAGAAGAACTCCTCGCCACAGGCGATGGTGTAGGACTCGTTCTACTTGTTGGAGGTGTCACTGTTTGGTGGTCTGGTCGGGCGAGGTAGTCCGCGATGGGATTCAGATCGAGAATCACAGGCCAGCCCTCTAAAATAAATTCAACGTCTGAGAGGCGTTAGATTTGTTTTAAAGGACCGAGATCTATCCTATATCATATTATGACATGTCTACCCTATGTCATCCAATCTAAATCCTCCGTGATGTGTCTATGGGCATTGCGGTACTGCACCACGCGTTGCTTCCGCGCGACAGTGTCCACATGGCCCCACCGCTGGCCCATCCAGGACACATCCACGCTGTGCCGTACCACGGGAGTGTATGTTTATGGGGAAGCAAGCAAGCTGGATTGAGATCCTCCGACGTAAAGCCACAGGAATATGGTGACTGATATGTAGGCTCCACCGCTCTCGGGTTCACCTGTCAGTAATTACATTAGGGGTAATTTTACGTCAGAGGATCTCTTTCCAGCAGTAGTAGGGGAGAGAGAGAGCACGCAAGCTTTACATTTTTTTTCACTTACACGTGGATCACATTTGTTTTTTAATTTTTTTCTGACTAGGGTGTTATTTTTTCACTTACACGTAGGTTACATTTGTTTTTTATTTTTTTTTCTGACTAGGGTGTTACGTCAGTGAAACCAGCTGTCTATCCTACAATCGGATCTACTTTACACAGTTTTAAGATAAAGATTTCTGGTATTGGAGATTAAGATGTCAGTACAAATTCGACGGAATGTCGAGGGACGACAGGTGGATGCGGGAGTGCAGCATTCGTAGTGTGTTCTCATACTTCACTACTTCTTGAAGCCCAGTTTGTTCTAGCCCAATCTGTGCTTGTGAGTTTGTGACGACATCTGGTGGCCAGCATACAGAATTGCATATGCAGTCTAGCAAAGTATCTATATTTCTGTGTGAAATCCAAAATGGCTTAAGAGAGAAAAAATAGACCATCCGATGAAGGAAAAAGAGGAGAGAAGCCGTTTGATCTGATCGGTAAAAATAAAAAAAATAATAATAAAAAAAACTCGGGAGCTTTCCAACGCCTCGGCCACCTCAAGATGAAACGAGACCAGCGACGAAGAGATGGCAGAGAGAAATTGCCGCGGATATGGAATGCAATTTTATGTTTTGATCCTCTGTACAATTCAATTTTACAAATAAGTTGTTAATCAGAAATAGGCTACTCAATGATTTTGGGAATACGCGAGGGGCGCATCTTTGTATTAAGAAGGAATAAAATATTTACAGAGTGGGCTGACAAATCAAAACTAAAAAACGAAGGGGACAAAATATAGGAGGGGGAAGAGGAAGAAAACAAAAGCCTAATCTCCCAACGGATGTGGCGACCTTCCACCCGACATGGGGGTCGCCATGGCCGGTATCGCGGCTCTAGCTAACCGCCAAAGATCCGCTTCGCCCGTCATGGCCCTAGCAATTTCCGCCCATGTCCTGCTCTTTTGGTTGAAGACCCGATTGTTTCTTTCCTTCCAAATCGTCCATGCCACCAAAGTTGTAATGGTGTTAAACCCTCGACGATGCTCCTTGGCCATTTTTTTGCGACTGTCACACAACCAGGAGTGAAAAGAGTGCTCATTGAGAGGCAGACATTCAGAATGACCAATAGCTGAAAGAGCAATCCACGATAGCTGACGAGACTCCGGGCAAGCGACCAATAAGTGATCAATCGTCTCATCGCATTGATCACAATGAAGGCAGCGAGCCGGGTGCGACAGTCCTTGACTCCGAAGGCGATCCGCTTTCCAACAACGATTCAGTGCGACCAGCCACAGGAAGTACCGACAGCGAGGGGGCGCTAGAGACTTCCAGATTGGCTTGTGCTCGAGGCTGGTTGTCGAGGAGTGATCCTCTCTAGCGGGTGGTCGGGAGACCCCCCCCCCTTTGTGAATTCGGCCGAGGGAAATGGCGCGATGATCAAGAGCGTACTTCCGCTGGGGGTCTAACTACTAGATCGCTCGCTAGTTTCTGTGGAAGACGAGGAATTATATAGGTTTGGGCCGTTGAGAAGCGTAACACCCTACTCCTGTGTGTGGGATTACGATTAGTTCTTACAAGAGGTCTTGAGCCCCTAAGGAAACCTAGCTGTTCTTCCTCTAGAGTTCAAGCTACTGAGAACCGTCCCCGTTTTTCGGTGGGTGAGGTCCTCCTTTTATAGTTCAAGGGGATACCATATGCACCGTCTATACATAGGGGACCCACCCTGCTTGGGCCAGACCACCATTCGCGCCTTCAACCGGAAGCAAGGTCGTCATGCGTCCTTGGGTGGGGCCTAGCGCCGTCTCCCGCCTGACACGGGGGATATCCCTGTTATTCGCCTTTAAATGCATGGAGACTTTAGCGGCTCACTACTTGCCCCCACTCCGCCTGACACAGGGCAGGACGTGGGGGCGCTGCCGCTCGTCCAATCACCCGTGTCCGGTCACAGACCGGTCACGCCCGATTGACATGGGTCAATCGGGCGGCGCCACACATCCACCCACACCGCATTAAATGCGGTGAGGGACGGTTGGGGCGCCGCGCATTAAAGGCCCTGAGAGGCGCCCTCCGCCCCACCCGCTCTCCCCGCCACGTGGTGGCCGGGCGAGGGCCTCGGGGTAGCGCGCCCCGAAAGCCCGAGGGGTGTGACGTGGCACCCTGAGGCTCCCTGGCCACCTTAGCGCTATCCGAGGGGCGGGGGGAGGCGAGACCGCGTGGTCATGCGACTAGATGGGAAGGATACTTCCCTCCATTGTGCATACCCCCGGGCCCATATCACCGACACTGGTTCTTCCAGCAAAGAGAAGACGATACGCCGAGCGTGCGGAGTAAGTCCCTGAACTCTCCCAGCGCCAAGAGATTGTGTCCGGTTCCTCCCCAAGCTGAACAGATCGCAGAATATCCCAAAGCTTGAGATATTCCAGGATTGCCTGGATCCCCAGTGCCGCACAGATGTCTCGAATCTACCTCTTGTCTTGCAAAGCCTTAGCTACCGTTCGTCTGTTCCGGAACCGAGCGGGAACAGCTGCGTAGACCGCCGGCACCAGCGACCGAATTGAAGAGCCCTGCAGCCAACAATCCTCCCAGAACAGCACCAACTTCCCATCTCCCACTGAGCAAACCATACAAATCGAGACAAGGTTTGCGTTCCTTCTGCGAAACTAGGATGTTAAGTCCCTGCCACGGCTTATCCGGCGAGGTTCTTTGTTGCCAGAGCCATCACGACCTCAAGGCTATACCCAATCTCTCAAGATCGAGGATGCGTAGACCACCATACTCTATGGGCGAGCAAACTCGAGCCCATGCAACGTGACAGACACCGCTGTTTGCCGTGGCCTTGCCGGCCCAAAGAAAACCACGACGGCTCCTATCAATTCCTTTAATTACCCTCTTGGGCGTATTGATTGCCATAAGTAAGTAGATAGGAATAGAGCTTAGCACTGCTTTCACCATGGTGGCCCGACCGATAGGGGTCATCAAATGAGACATCCAGAAACAGCTCATCGGAAATCAGAAACCACGGCTTTTGTTGCCTTCCTCGCTTTATGAATTTTCAGTAGGCGCAGTGTGCAGACTGTGTTAGTGTTATGTTTAAATATCAGGAGCTAAACAGCTGTAGAATTACGGCAGTTGATTAAGACAAGAACACTGAACATATGCAGAGTGTCATGTCATAAGATCCAATCACAATAAGAAGTGAAACATGATAAGAGAGAATTATATCCAGAAGAGTGCCATGTCATATTAAATATCTTAAAGCGCCTAGAGTCACCGCAACCAGAGCGATTTAGTTTCGGCCCGCCAATCGTCTTGCGACACGTCGCTAATCTGGGTCGTAGTAATAATAAAAAAAATAGCAAGCGCTTTAGCCGATCTACATCGTCGGTTTTTGCAGAAAACCCCTCATTGTCTTCGTATTTACAGTTGAGTTCACGTGATCAGAGTAGTTTAACCCCACGCGTAAATACAATCTGGCAATTCATATCTTATCTAGTAAGATCCAATCAGAATCGAAGAAGTGAAACATGATAAGAAATTCCATCCAGAAGAGGGCTCGTTAACAAATGGTTTTCTCTACTATATATATGTATCTCTATCTCTACTTAAAAAGGACGCGACTACACGTCGGTAGCCCGACGGAGAGCAGGGGAAATCGGGCGCAGAATGACGTCAGCGTCCGATTTACGTGCAAAACTATTTTAAACTGAATTTTCTCTTAAATTACTTATCCAAATCATGATCCGATTGCACCATTAAATTCATTGCAATTAAATCTTCAAAACAAGACCACACATGGATATATTCCGACGAAAGTTTTTTTTAACTTATTATTGAATTATTTTTAAATGTTTCACGATGTTCCACCAGGTATATCGGAATTGTTTCACTAAGTAGATCGAAAATGTTTCACTCATTTAAATCAGGTGTTGTTTCACCTTATATAATAACAATGTTTCAGCAAATAGCGAAATAATGTTTCAGTTCACTGCAATATTAGATATATACATAGTGAAACATTGTGAGTACACTAGGTGAAACATTTTTCGGTGGAACAAAAAATAAACCAAATTCCCTTAATAGGGGGTTCTAAAATATGTGGGTTATTTTGTTGCAATGAAATGTTTCGTTCACTGCAACATTAGATCTATACATAGTAAAACATTGTGAGTACACCAGGTGAAACATTTTTAGTGCAACAAAAAATAAACTAAATTATTTTAATAGAGAGTTTACAAAATATGTGGTTGATTTGTTGCAGGTGGGAGCAGGTAATGTGGTGGGGCCCAACAACATCTACACGCGGGGGTGGGGCCGTGGGGGAGCGCCCAATTTTTCCCCCGTCGGTCGACCGACGAAGAGCATTATCGTCATCCACTCTATGTACCAATCTGTTTCTATTCTCGATATCGGACAAATCCGCTTCATTTGTCGTCGGGTCAACGGTCCACCCTCTCCTAATAATGACACCAAAACAAGGGACTTCAATTTATCTCCTAAGGAGATAAATTTCTTTTTGAACCAATTCGACTCAGAGTATACATAAATATCTCCTAAGGAGTTTATCTCCTCTTTAGGACCCTTATATATAAGGACAGAGTGAGACATTTGAAGTTGTTTTGTACTCTAGATCAGATCAATAATAAAGAGAGAGCTTTACCTTACATCTTTATTTATTTTCTACTTCTACAATGTTCTTGGAGACAAAGAGAATGGCGCGGATGTTTTACATCATCTCATGCCTATAAGAGAGACAAGAAACAGATCCGGGTAATCCGTTAATAAATGCGTTGGTTTACAATACAATCGACCAGCATATCAAGCTCTCCTAGCCTGGCCCATCTGTTAGATCCCACGTGAATCTATTTATTTTCGTTGAAACATGGAAACAAAAAGCCTGCTCTAGGCATATGCCTAATTTTTTTTAATTATACAGTACAACACAGACACTCACAACACACGCACACTCACCCTTATGAACACACGCACGCAAATCCTACCCCTATGAGTATCTTCAAAAGCTGGGCCAGCATAACCTGGAGATTGACGAAGTCACCACAGGCGCCTCGCTGTCGACGGGTACATCGCTTACCACTGAAAGCACAATGCCGTTGAATCCTGGAAAATTCGCTATACCTAATTTAGGTTTGTACATATAGGAAAAATCAAAATATTTGCTTAATTATAAATCCACTGTGATGAAATGTTGGTCCAATTGAAATACAAATAAGATAATAGGGGTTGGCTGCGCAAACACCCATGGTTATCTTATGTCCTAGTTAGGGCTATCGTTTACTCCCTCCATTCCATAATATAAGTCACAACCACTTTTCTTAGATGTTCTATAATATAAAGTATGCATGCAAGCATGCAATTAACTATGGCATCTTCTCCATTAAATTATTACTTTTTTAAATCCTCCACTCTCATGTTATCTAATCCTATTAGATGCACGCATTATATTTATTAGGATGATCAAACTACAAGATGATAATAATTATTTCTTGGTCTTTAGGTTAAGGGTGGTTGTGCCTTATATTTTGAAATGGAGGGAGTATGATTTTCGAATTTCTATGCTTTCCTTGCTTCCCGGGCGATAAGTCATAGTGTCATACTCTGTTTTCTATGAGATTGTATCAAGTTCTGTTTTAGTGCTTCTTATGTATGACTTCCTACTAAAAAAATTGGATGAAAATTTGGATACTCGTGCACGCTTTTCAAACTGCTAAACGATACGTTTCGTGTAAAAACTTTCTATATAAAAGTTGCTCTAAAATATCAGATAAATCTATTTTCAAGTTTATAATAATTAAAACTTAATTAATCATATGTTAATACCATCTCGTTTCACATAAAACATTTAATTTTCATCTTCATCTACAGGAGAAAAGAACACCACCTTAATGTGAACTGATTTTCGCAACAAGTGCGAAGCAAGCGCGTCGGCAAAGCAAGTGCAACACAATGTCGTGATCCATAACACCCAAATATTTTCTAGTAATACAAGGTGTCACGATCTTAAGCGGGTAATCTTTCTGTTACAATGCACGGACATATTTTCTAGTAATACACTTAAAAATACTATAAAATGTAATACAATGCATATATTGCAAATAAATTGTCCCTTTTAAAGCTTGTATACATAACTAACAAAATTATCATAAACAAAATCTTAGAATTAGAATATAAAAAGTGCTATAATTATTTTAAAAATGTACATAGTATAGGAAATTTGACAACACAGCATGCATATAGTAAAGTTCTACAAATTTGGTGATTCACGATAAATTTTACAAGTTTAGTATAATCATATTAAATTACTTTTACATGCCAAGAAAAAAAAACTATTTGTGTTGCATCTAGATTTCTTGTTAAATCTGAATACATATTCAAGTATATATAACAAAATAAAATTAGTTAAAACATATATATCAGAAGTGGAAGATAAATAAAATATAAGAGAACAACAAAGAGGCTATGCAGTAGCTTAGATGGTGGAAAGGTGGTTGCCAAAAGTCCACAAGTGATGTTCTCGACGCATCTAGGATTTGATATTTTTCATTATACCACTTTTATTATTATTATTTTTATCATATGCTCCATTTTAAATAAACTATTTATAAACTATCCTATTTATTTTCCGATCTTACAATATTTTTTTGACAAAATTTTAAATTACTTTTCACTGTTAGTTGAACTAATAGCATTATTATATATTTTTCCACACAACAATTTTATACGCCCTCTGTTTTAAGTCGTTTTGACATTTTTTCTAGTCAAACTTCTTTAGGTTTTGCTAAGTTTATAAAAAAATTCTAGCAAAATCTACAACACCAAATAAGCTTCACTAAATATAACATTGAATATATTTGTTTTGCGTTGAAAATATTGCTATATTTTTCTATAAACTTGATTAAACTTGAAAATATTTGACTAGAAAAAAAAATCAAAGCGACTTATAATATGAAACGGAGGTAGTAGCATGCTTCAAAGTAAAAATACTTTTCAAAACCTAATTAACACTTTACAAATTTTCGCAATAAACTATATTTTTATATATGCCACACATAATGGGATGGTTTGAATCTCGTGAATGTGTGACTTTATAAGCTAGTTTTAAGTGAAACTTGATTAGTTGATTTAAGTATTGATTATAATCTAAATCTGTAAATTTATGGTTATAATTTGAACTCCATAATTAAAACTCACAACTACACTTAAAATAAGACGGAAGAAGTATCTATCAGAGACGGATCCGAGTTACCGAATGCCACCGTTATTCGACGGTACAAGGTTTTGAAAACTGTTTATAAGAATAACGAATACACAGGATTGTTGTACTATAAAAAATGCAGAATGCTTAAGCTCTGACAGTTTTAGGACTTAGGAGTATTAGGAGTATTTACAACAGCCGGTTTTATTTATGCGCTGTAATAAGACGTCATAGGTGTGTTTATATATTTACACACACGGGCTCAGTGAGTGAGACGTCTACGCGCTTTATTCTAAAAGCAGTAATTTGCCCTTCTCAAAGCATCAATTGGCTATATATGTGTAAGACTATATTCTAAAAGCAGTAATTTGTCCTTCTCAAAGCATCAATTGACTTATATGTGTAAGACTGTAAGGTCTTCGGAATTGAAAATTTGCGGTGTGCTACACCCGCTTATTCATCGATTGTTTAACGCATCCACAAGTTTTTGATCTGTTCCGGTTCACAGATCACAAATTCACAATATATAATATACTGTACGTACGTAGACGACGCGGCCAAAATATGCATCCACCTTAACCTGTTATCAATGGAACAACCACTGTACGTACTACTATAAATACATACTCTGAGGTACGCTTTTGCGTTGTAAAAACTGCGGAGGATTCTACCATACGATTTGTTGTACCAAGCAAAGGCTGTACGTACTGTGAGACGGCTCGTCGTCGTCGTAGCCATATGGAGAACACCATCAACGGGGAGCACATCGTCCAGATACGAGGTGTACAGGCCGAAGGCAAGACGGCCGCCCCAGAAAAGAGGCTGAATCGCTTCGTTCACTTGGTTGCGATGACCGAGAGATTGGGCAACGCCCTCGGCGCGATGTCCTTCACCTGGGCCACCGTCGTCCTGCTGGGTGGCTACCCTGACAATCTCAACTCGACTGATTTTTGGTTAGCCACAGCAATAGTTTTCCTCGAAGCCATCAGGTATGAATTACAGCCCGTGTATTCATTCGGGCTTTCTGGTTGTCTACTCTATGTCTAAAAAATTATGTTACAAGTTATATATACTCCACCGCTTTTATAATTAATTCTTTAACGTCTTCGAAGAAGGTTGGTGTCAAACAATTAAAAATTTAACTATCAATAGATACTAAAACTATTTAGTTTTAAGATACTACTAGCTAGAACACGATTCATATATTAGTCTTAAAAAGAACGTTAATAAAATGAACTATTTACTTATTTTTACATATATTGTAATTATAAAATCATAGTTAAAGAGAAGTTTTAAAGATTGTATCATTGTCTAGAACGTTAGACCCTCCATTTCAAAATATTAGCCTTTGTCACGTCACAGATATTAAAGAGATGTGTAAAATGATTTTGTTGTCTCAACGGGATGGGTGTGAGATATAGGCCCAGACTAGTTGGGGTTAGAGCAGGTACAATAGCAGGATATAAGCTAGCTGTAAACATATTTTAAGTAGATAAAAGAGGAGAGAGAAGAGTAGCGGTCTACAGATTTGTAGCCAGCTGTAGGACGGACTCCAAGACGTATTGTGTGTATTATAGGTGGGACCATATATTAATAGTGTAGTATGTAACTATTGTATGAATTGGCTATTAAATTTATTATAGATGAATTGAAGCTAGTAGTTGGCTATACTATTAAACTTGCTCTTATATAAAAAATAAAGTCAAGTGGTGATAGAGGTAGTATGAGTAATTTAGTGGTAAAAGGTAGTACTAGGTTGATATATTTAAATAAAATTTGAACTCTAAAGTTATATTTTAGAACATATGGAGTAATAATTATGAAACCAGAGAGTATACTATAAAATTTTAACTCAATAATTTCAATAATTATTAGTAGTGAAAATTATTAGTTTCAACTTTTATTGTGAAAATTCATGTAGAATCCGTTCTAACATTATCTTCTATTGCTTTTTAACTTTTTGAATTTAATATTTAGATATTCAGAATTAATAAGCCAATGGTTGTATTCAGTTTGAGTCTCAATTTTATGTTTCTTGATTTCGTAACTCTTAAATCTGAAATTAATAAATAATAAGTTGTACTCCGTTTGTTTCAAAATATAATCACTTCTAGAATTCAAAATTCAAAGTTTGTTTCAGTATAAGCATTTCTTTTAGAGAACATGCAATTTTCATTTCGCGGCTTTGGTAGAAAGCCAAAACAAAACGTGCTACAGGAATGTTAGAAATAATTAATAAAAAAACTAAAGACAACAAAAGTAAACGAGCTACAGAAAAAAAAAAACTAGCCTGGTGTTGCCAGTCACAAATAACACTGCCCACGCAGGGGGAATACATCAAACTCAAAGCCATTATCTAGTAGCAAAACAACTCGCACAAGTTTCCGAAGAGCTCAAAGCTAGGACACCTCATTTATGTCTTCCCTCACAGGTGAAGTTGTCTTTCCTGTCTCGATTTTCCTCAAGACAATCTTCTCTTCACCCTCATCAAGGTTTTGTGATGACGACCACCCATTCCCTGATCTAGGGCCAGCCGGCTAGGAGGAGCAGACTGGACCCCTTTGGTGCCTCCCAAATCCTTGCTCATCCCACCCCATTTTGCCTCTTTTTTGCCCTCTTTCTTGCTTCATGTTCTTCCTACTGTGATTTGTCATGTCCTTGGTCATTATCATCATTCTGTGGAGGAGATCCTTCATAATGTTGTCCCTCCACTTCCATCTAAGTTTGTACCGAATCTCATTGATATATACAGAATAAGGGCCCCTTTGAATTAGAGAAAAAACATAGGAATTTTGGAGGATTTTAATCCTATAGGAAAATTTCCTATCAAACCCTTTGAAACAAAGGATTAAATCCTATCCAATCCTTTAAAATTCTTATGAAATGGACAATCCTATAGAGATTTTAGAGGAAAATTAGCAAGAGCTTCAACCTCTTGTTAACTTTCCTTTGAGTCTGTCTCCCTCATCCAATTCTTGTGTTTTTCCTGCGGTTTAATCAAACGGTCATTCCTGTGTTTTGCAATTCTCTGTTTTACACTTACATTCCTATTAAAATCCTATATTTTTCCTATTCCTACGTTTTTTTCAATCCTACGATTCAAAGAGACCCTAAGAGAGTAATTAACTGTCGGATCAAGCTTTTCTAGTTAAGGAAATCAAGGACCTCATACATGTCAGTAGGGAGATTAAGTTGGTTTAAGGGTCACCGAAGTCAAAATAGTATCAGTCATCTTTTAGCTAATAAGGCTCGCGGTGAAAACATCTCTGAGGTCTGGTTAGGAAATAGTTGCAGTTTCATCTCTCATTTGGTTTGTAATTATATTCTAGAAGAGTAATCTATTTCCTTTCGCCGCAAAAAAAAAAGAGAGTAATTAACTGCACTAGGGTTAAGACAACCAGTCTTAATTCTCACAGATCACCCCCATTCTCATCAATCTCTTTGCATTCTCCCATCAACTCTGTCAGATCCCTCACAACTTGAGGTGTTTTAGCAAAATCAGGAAGACCAAAGAGTTTTACCCACACTTGCTTTGAGTGAAAGTCACAAAGTCAAAGCCCTTAAACTCTGTGACCTGACTTCTAGCATCAGCAAAAGGCAAATCAATCAAAAAGTCAATTTCACTCCATTGCTTTACCTTCCAATCCCACTTAATCTTCTTAAATAGATGATTCAGCTCTATAGTGATTCTAGCAACAATCCGTCTTAACCTAGCATCGCCCTCCTCCAGATTCAGGAACATTCAGCTTTAGAGTTTAGACAGTAGAATCCTTGCTCGGGGATCCCATATCCCTTGAGTTTCACCTCAACTCTACTAGGATTTATCTCATCTCCAGTAGCATTCAAAGGACAATAAGAAGAAGGGATGTAGCTACTGTTCTTACAGGCGTAGCATATAGCCATAGAGGTGGCTTCACGCACAGAGCTTGATGATGGCCGACATGACAAGTACTCGCTCCGTCCCAAATTATAGGCACCATATTCTTAAAGAAAATTAAACTCGGTAGCTTTTAACTAATAATCATACTAATCATATATATACTAAGTATTATATATGTTATATCACTATATTTATATTTTAAAGTACTTTCATGTGATGTTAATTTCATATTTATTGGGAATATGACATAGAATAAATTAATGGTCAAAGTATGTCATTGACCGTGTAAAAAAATATAGGCCTTATAATTTGGGATGGAGGGAGTGCCAAAAAAAAAAAGTCCATAGTGTTTCTAGCGGCACATTTGATTTGGCATAGATTCTCAAGATGATATATAGTCACGATAATACGATCCGCTAGTTAGATCTTTCTGATAGCCAAAATGGACTTTAATAAAAAGGACTATACCAATAGCATAATATTACCAGTAGCAGTGACCACCCTAAAAGTATAAATATCTGTCTTATGTTTATGGATTATTATACGCTGTCCCTCTTTAATTAACAATGGCACTGTGCATACTTCAGGATGTTTACCAACGATAACAGGCTGGATTACCAACTGTTTTTTGGTACTAGAGGGGATTTTAGACTTCTTGGCTGAAATGGGCTGCTGATTGTGATGGTATATTTGTCAGTGGTGCCGGTGCTCCTGTCAAAGTATGTATCGGGGCTATCACAAGCCGCCATTGTTGGTATGGTAATGATGTCAGTTGCAATTGGTCGGATGTTGCCTCTAGGACTATTATGCTATCCGCTTCGCCGTGCCATATCACTGTGGAGCCCATTACTTGCAATCCTATTCATCGGTCCGTCTATACGACAAGCATATGATGATGATGATGATGATAGCATAAACTCAAATATCAGAACATTATCTTACTTGCACCGAGTACTATGTTTCTTTGTCCTTTTACCAACAATCAGCAGGCTACGGTTCCCATGTATAGTAAAACTAGTTGGCAATGTTCTATGCAGAAAACTGTTACCTTGGCGTCAACTCGTTCTAAACATGTGTATGCTTGCTGCGATAGTGATGCTGGTATTCATTTCAGTGATGAGCTAACTTATCAACTTATGATAATAGTATATGAAGTTTCTGCTTTACTGTTTCTGTCATCTGGCAACTTCCAGATTCCAGCAGCTGTTGTGCATGTCGTCCTCGCACTGATACGCCTATATGGTGTTGAGCGTGAGAAGCACAACCTCAAGCCATCACTAAACATCTTCTATGGGATGGTGCTGGGGCAAGGGATACTCTACATCATAGCCTGCTTGGTGGAGGTATTTTCATTCATCCCTCGAAGATACCTCATCCGCCGTGGCGGATTTGGGGGTCAGATGGGAGTGGAATATGTCAATTCCTACTATGCATATGCCTTTGAGGAAAGCATGGGAGGGGCTGTGCTTGCTCCAAAGAAGATCAGCCTCATCACATTTGCCATGGATTCACTCAACTCAGACTCATCCAGGAAGAAGCTCTATGGGGTTCAAATGCTGCACAAATTTCTCAAAAAGGAGCAGTTAAGGACCAAAACAATAAAAAAACTCACCAAGGACACCAACACAGTAGCCTCGTTGTTCGATATGCTGGGCTGGACAAGCGAAGGGGATGAAGAAATCAGATTATTCGCAGCAAAGGTCACGGCTGAGCTTGCTGGTAGACTTCGAGTTGTTCAAATCCCTGGGGCAACGCAGCTTGTAGCCTCACTTCTGGACACTGATCACCAACAGACAACAAGGGATCATTTTCTGTTCATTGATACCCAAGTGGGAAGAGAAGACTCACCAATTCCACCAGTTGGCATGGGCGAACAGAACTCCCCAGTACTTAAGTACTTGAAACATATGGCAATATATTGTTTGATTCCGGTGGATGAGCCATCTAACAGGCGTCAACAAAACTCAAGTATGCTCAGATGGTGGAAGCGGATCACAAAACGCTGGTCAGTTCCAGAGGAGGAGCCATCCACTGACCAAGATTTCCTCCCAGTACAAGGACTGCTAATTCTTGAGAGGCTTGCTAACTTTGATCCTGGAAACTGCACGGAAATCAGCAGAGCTACAGGTCTCATCTCAAAGTTGATAGATTTTACAAGGTACAGAAATCATATGACAAGTACTAATGAAGCCCACCGAATAATGATGGCAAGTTTGTCACTTAGGGTGCTGAGAAGACTTGCAAGTACTGAAGGGAAGTTAGGTGTAACTCTGCGACAACAGATTTTGGAACATACCTTCGTATTGAGGAACCTTGCAGAGATCATGGATGACAATGGGAGCAGCCATGAACTGAAGCAATTGGCAGCAGAAATCCTGAAAAACCTTGGCATGCATAGAAACACTAGACACTAGTGCAGACATCGGGCACATGCGAGTGATCATCAGCAGTTTGATGCGTGCATTTCTCAGCCAAGATCCATCCTCAAGTACAAATTCTAATCACTTGCTACGGAAAACTGCCGGTCAAGCACTGGCAGTGCTGGCAATGGAGAGTACAGATAACTGTTTGGTTATGTTAATGGAACCAGGGTATTTGTTCATTAGAGAACTTACAACTATGATCCATGATGACAGGTACAAATGTATAGCAGCAAATCTGTTGTGGAATATGTGCGAGCATGCTAAGCCTGAGCTCAGCAACTCAGACCTGAAGGAACTGTCTTATATCTTACAAGAGGTGAGCTGCAAATTATTGTATCTTTTTTTTTTTTTTGATAGAGTAGAGGCAGAAAAAAAATGTTAATTCAAGTGTCAAGTGCAATACTGGAGGTGGATACTGTAACTACTATTTTCATGTACTTCTGTACTTTTTCATAAATTGTTAGGGAGAACTGACGTGCAGTTTGCACAGTTTTTTCAAAGATTGTCAAGTATACTCATCTGCGCTTTTAATATTGATAGTATTGTAAGCTCATTTCAGGAGACTAATTTGAACCCAGCAACGTGCAAAAATTATTGTACATTGGACAACTAAGTAAACTGTCGGAAACATCCTGAGCGACAAGCTTAATATGTAAAAATGTAGATGAAGCTTCTTGAATAATGTTTTTACTAATCATGGTTTTGTTGGCTCACATGGTGTCACTATTTCCACCATACAGGTGCTGGAAGGAATAATGGCTGCAGAAGGGGCAGAACTTGAGGTCCTTATTGGCCTTAGTTCACAAATATGTCAGGTCGTTCCTGAAGACTTTGCTCAAGAAGTAGAGCATGGTCAAATTAAGGAAAAATTCGTAAAGAGGCTTGTCGATGTGCTTAATGCACATATGAAACGACCCAGTGCTCATTGTCCTGGCATCAGGAGGGTGATTGTTCAACATGCCATATACTTGATGGAGTTCAATTCGCGCTATGCAAATGATTTCCACAAATGCTGTATGGTGGAAGCACTATCAATGGTAGAACGTACACCCTCGAGGGCTGAAAACTACAGGTTGTTTTCAGGCGACACAGGACTCATGGAGCACAACACACCACTTACCGCTCTTGTGGCCAGAGCAAAAGAGCTGATGGGTCGTGAATGGGTACGGGGCATCAGCAGTGTCACCTAACAAATATGTTGATTGTACTAAGGGAATAAAAGTCTGACTGTCAATGAACAGGCTCAATTTCCTCACGAGAATGATATGTATAATACAGTTAAAGCTATCACAATGTACACAGTTCGAATATTGTAATAGAAGCATGCATAACTGAGCCTCTCGAGAGCCCAAATGTAGCAGCTCTATCTCTAGGGTGATAGAGTGACCAAGGAGTTCTGAAACGTACCTTTGGCTTGTATTGGCAGCAATAGTACAGTTGATGATGCCTATCCATTCAACTTAACAGCCATGAAGGTGAAGAATTTTCTGAGTACATGTTAACATTGCATTTCCTCACGATAGATTGCAACATTGTGGGTTAGGCATTTAACCGAACAGCTGATGTGCAGCCCCGGCGGATACATCTCCGTCGGTCGAGCGCATGCAGCCCACGTCCAGAAGAAAAGAGATAGTGGGAGGAAGCAACACGCGGGAGGAGGGAAGGCCGGAGCGGCGTACCTTTCACTGCCGGACGGCCATGGATGGGAGCGGGCTCGTCGGCGTCGGTCGGCGTCGTGGCGCTCGCGAGCTTCTCGTCGACGGTGCGCGCCGTGGGCCGTTGCTGCCGGCCGGGCTCTAAGCCTCTCTCTCTTTCTCCCCCACCCCACCCCACCCCATCTCGCGCTCTACAAGTCCAGTGTGTTCTCCTGATATAGGAATAAGTCTATTTTACATCCCTTGTCTTGCTTTTTTCGAATCGCGTCCCTCGACGGTAAAACTGGGTATATCTAGTGAAAAATCACATGACCTTTTTTTTAGGTTGATTGTGGTTGATGTAGCAGTCTAGTCACCAAAGAAATTGAAACACTATATGCAGAGACCGGGCCACATGTAAGTGACTACTTTTTTTCCTCCTCCACCACTCTCCTCCCAATCTCTCTCTCCTGCACCACCCACAAGAAGCTCTAGGGCAAGCATGAGCTGGTGCAATGTGCTCCATCGGTAGCGCGCCATCAGAGGTGAAGGAGAATGCCACTGAGCCGCCAGTTGCCGGTCGAGCAAGTCCAAGCAAACCACGCGTGTAATCCAGCCATGGGGAGAGTGGGGACAATGCATACGACAACAAGGAGGTCGCGTGTGGCGAATCAGATTGTGGAAAGATTAGGGGTGGTGGAGGAGGTTTCGACGGCCATGAGGCTGGATCCAGCGTGGGCGACCTCGGGAGGGCGAGATTTGGTGCCTCCTCCTCTTCTTTGCCTCTTCGTCCTCGTCACGCATCCCGGGTCTGCGCCGCCACCTCATCTCCTTCGTCTCTTTGCTTGATCTGCCCCGCCCTTCCCCTTACCAACCAGCCAAAGCAAGGACGCACCGCCACGGGCAAAGTGGCCGGCGTGACCATAGATCCGACTGCGAGGAGGCCATCGACAGCCATGGGAGGGGCAGAGGAGGCAGTGATGCTGTGGAGGAGCGCGGTGGTGGAGCAGGAGACTACAGTCCAAGCACGCCGCGCGCGTGATCTGTGTCTCGATCCTCCTTCTTCCACGCCCGTAGACAGGAGATGTCGATGTCACCTTACTTCTTTCCCGCCGGTGTCGCCTTGTTCCTCTCTCGCCAATCGCTGCCCTTCTTCTCGAGCGTTAGCCTAGAGATCACGAGGAAGAGATGGGACAGGTGGAGAGATAGAGAAGAGAGGAGGCTAGAAGAAGAAGATAAGAGTCCCTGTTATGTGGGCTGGCAACGGTCGACATTACGAACAACGATGGAGTATTTGTAGTATTATGGTCTTAAGATATTCTGAAAATTTTGGTTAAAACATAAGCACTATATTCTGAAATTTAGTATACGTTGTTCACTTTGTTATGTTGTCTCGTGATGTGGTCTAGGCATGTGCCTTTGTAAGTAAGAATTCGATACGTCGTACTAGGAAGTAACAACCCAACAATCTCAAAAAGCAACAGTACCAGATAGTCAATCGCATACAAGATAAGTTGGGCTGTTGCGAGATTATTGCCATGAGAAAGGACTGAGGTGCAAGCCTATTTGTTGTCAGGAGTGTATATATTTTCTCCTTTTTAGCTTTTGGCTAATGTACTTAAACTCCCTTGTGGCCGTGTTTATTTTCTCCCTTATTCTTAACTTTCCATCACATCATATCATATAAAAACTTTCCTACATACATAAACTTCCAACTTTTTTTTCCAAACTCCCAACTTTCTTTAAACTTTTAACTTTTTTCATGAACTAAACACACCCTCTATTAGTCTATTAATATAATGTCAGTTAAGTCTGATTGGCCTTTTTTTTTAAAAAAAAAACTACCCAACAATAATATTTCTCTTGTTTTTTTTTCTCAAACACATAGAAAATTGCATATCATTATTTCATTTTTTTTTTGAACCTGGTATGTTTGGGCTTTATCATAAAGTTAGCATATCCCAGCCTTTGAAGTTAGCAGTGTAAGTGTGAGTCACACTGTCATTTGTGCTAGAAAAACATTTGATGAATCAAAATTAGGTATACCCTCCTCAGTCCTCACCTAGTCACCTTTAGTGCTAAGATAAAAAATGTGCGTGTTCTCTGTCACTAACTCACTGGGACAGATCCAATGCCTTCTTACTCCCTTTTTGCTTTGAGCATTGGATACCTTATTAATATATTATCATTCAAAACTCCGGCGTGATCATGGTCGTAAACTCGTAATATTCCTCTCCCATAACTTTAGCAAAGTTTGCACTTTTGGATTAAATTAAGACGCGGACACACACAAAAACAAAGAAAAAGAGGAGCATGAAACCATACTTTCGAGCTTAATTACTGACAGACATAAGAAAGCTGAAGTCTTAAAAAGTGCTCCCTCCGTCCCATTCTAAGTGCAGCCATGATTTTTCGCGTCTAACTTTGATCGTCCGTCTTATTTAAAAATTTTTTGAAAAAAATTAAAAACATAAGTTACGAGTAAAATACTATTCATATTTTATTATATCAGAGAAAAATACTAATTATAAAAAATTTTAAATAAGACGGGCGATCAAAGTTGAACGTGGAAACTCATGGTTACACTTAAAATGGGACGGAGGAGGTATAATCGGATGCTTGTCCAGATAACAGGAAGTATTAATTTCTGACAAGTACATGCGGCCTGGTGATATAAGTACATTAGTTGATTCTCCCGCTTGAGTTGGGTCATGTGTGTGTGCCAAGGTATCCAGAATTCGATCAAATCAATCAATGGCGGTGGCGGCGAACATCACCAGCGGAGAGCACCGCGTCCAAATGCCGGTTCAAGGCGGCGGCGGCGGCGGCGGCCGACGGCAGAAGCAGCTGCTAGCTGCGCCGGAAAAGCAGCTGAACTGCTTCGTTCACATCCTTGCAGTGATCGAGAGGATGGGCAACGCCCTGGGGACGCTGGCCTTCACCTGGGCAACCGTTGTCCTGCTCGGAGGCTACCCAACCGTGCTCCGTCCTGAGGATGATTTCTGGTTCGCCACCACCATGGTCTTCCTCGAAGCTGCCAGGTACCTATTATGATGAGTTATGATCAGTTTTCATCAGACGTTTTTTCAGCAGGAATATATACCAAATTTTGGTAAGCATTGTACGGGCTTGTTCAGATTAAAGGATAGGAAAAACACAGGAATACTATAGGATTGCATATGCAAAACGTAGGATTGAAAAACATAGGAATTTGATGGTGTGGAGCGTTCGGAATATAGGAATATATAAACCATAGGAAATTTCCAATCAACAGTAATCTCATAGATTATAGTCTAATTAAGCAATAAAATATTAGTCCCATCATGTCACTCCAACTGATTAGCGCTTGATTTCCTCGGTCTTACGTGAAGGAAATGAAAAAAAGAGGTTCAGTCCATGTATTTTTTCCTGCGTTCCTCCCTTGGAATCAACAGCGGAGAAAAGTTTCCCTCGGTTTTCCTGTGATCGAGTTTTGCTATCCGAATGATAGGAAAGGAAAAATTCCTATTGAACAGGATTCCTTCAAAAATCCTCTAGAAATCCTCTAATCCGAATAAGGCCTTCGTGTTTCCATTGAAATCTTCCCAAATTTTGGTCGTGTTTTATTGAGAGGAAACCTCCAAAGCTATGAAAGTTTGGTAGGATAGATAGCAATGATAATGTCTGGTTCACACATCATAGTTTTTACTTTGCACGAAGATGATTCAATATTTTTCTTTTGACGCAAAAGGGTAAAGAGACTACCTTATAGCCATTATACCATTATATTAATGGAGGGTTAAAGATACAGCGAAACGAAATGAAGAGATAAAAAGGAAATCCAGCAAAAAGAAAAAGAGTGAGTGCAAAAAAGAAAGAAGGAACTGGGGTCTGGGGAGGAAGAAAGAAAAGAGAGTACAAATTGGAGAAATACAATGTTATAGAACAAATTAGCTGAGCTTGGTCCTCCATGTAGTGATGTGGTATTCAATATTCACTTTACGCCAGAGTTAATATATGTCCTTTTTTACTTACACTGCAGGATGTTTAGCCGCGATAACAGGCTAGATTACCAGTTATTTTTCAGTACTAGAGGAGCTTTTAGACTTCTTGGCTGGAGCGGGTTGCTGACTGTGGCGGTATATTTTTCCGTTGTGCTGGTGATCCTGTCACGCTCTCTCGCTTCCATTGGTGGTAATGTATTGGTGGCTTTACTTGTGGATATGGCGATGCTACTTGCATTGGGTCAGTTACTGTCTCCAGCAGCTCTAAAACTACTATGCGATCCGCTACGACATGCTATATCGCTGTGGAGCCCATTACTTGCAATCCTATTGATCGGTCCGTGCATTACTGTGCCAAAATCATACTACTACTTCCAAACCCGAGGATTCATTTCGACAAACTCAAAGACCCAATGGATAATGTACCTAGTACTATCTTTGATTGTCCTCCTAGCGACAATCAGCAGGCTGCGGCTCCCATGCATCAGAAAACTAGTAGACAGTTTTCTCAACACCAAACAGTTAGCTTGGCGTCAAATCATTCTAAACTTGTGCATGCTTGCTGCGATAGTGATGCTGGTATTCATTTTCAGTGAGCTCGCTCCATATGCGATGATCGTGTACCAGCTTTGTGCTGTAGTGGTGGTGTCATTTGGCAACTTCCAGATTCCAGCAGCTGTTGTGCGTGTCGTCCTCGCACTGCTACGCCTTGTACCACAGAACTACTTTGCAGATGATAGTGATGGCAAGAAGGATAGCGAGAAAAACCTCAAGCCATCACTAAACATCTTCTATGGGATGGTGCTTGGACAAGGGATTCTCTACATTGTGGCCTGCTTGCTGGAGGTATTTTCATTCATCCCTCGGAGATACCTCATCCGCCGTGGCGGATTTGGAGGTCAGATGGGAGTGGAATATGTCAATTTGTACTATGCATATGCCTTTGAGAAATGCATGGGAGGGGCTGTGCTTGCTCCAAAGAAGATAAGCCTCATCACATTTGCCATGGATTCCCTCAACTCAGACTCATCCAGGAAGAAGCTCTATGGGGTTCAAATGGTGCACAGCTTTCTCAAAAAGGAGCAGCTAAGGACTAAAACAATCACAAAACTCACCAATGCCACGAAGACGGTAGCCTCGTTGTTCGATATGCTGGGCTGGACAAATGACGGGGATGAAGAAATCAGATTCTTCGCCGCAAAGGTCACTGCCGAGCTTGCTGGTAGCCTCCGAGTTGTTCAAATCCCTGGGGCAACACAGCTTGTAGCCTCACTTTTAGACACTGATCACCAACAGAGATCAAGGGATCATTTTCTGCTCATTGATAGCCAAGTGGGACGAGAAGACTCACCAATTCAGCAAGTTGGCGTGGCCGAACAGGACTCCCCAGTACTTAAGTACTTGAAACAGATGGCAATATATTGTTTGATTCCGGTGGATGAGCCATCTAACATGCATCAACGAAACTCACGTATGCTCAGATGGTGGAAGCGGATCACAAAACGCTGGTCAGTTCCAGAGGAGGAGCCATCCACGGACCAAGATTTCCTCCCCATACAAGGACTGCTAATTCTTGAGAGGCTTGCTAACTTTGATCCTGGAAACTGCATGGAAATCAGCAGAACAACAGGCCTCATCTCAAAGATGATAGATTTTATAAGCTACAGAAATCATATGACAAGTACTACTGAAGCCCACCAAATAATGCTGGCAAGTTTGTCACTTAAGGTGCTGAGAAGACTTGCAAGTACTGAAGGGAAGTTAGGTGTAACTCTGCGACAACAGATTTTGGAACATACCTTCGTATTGAGGAACCTTGCAGAGATCATGGATGACAATGGGAGCAGCCATGAACTGAAGCAGTTGGCTGCAGAAATCCTGAAAAACCTTGCCATGGATAGAAACACTAGTGAGGACATCGGGCACATCCGAGTGGTTATCAATAGTTTGATGCGTGAATTTCTCAGCCAAGATCCATCCTCAAGTAGAAATTCTAATCATTTGCTACGGAAAAATGCCGGTCAAGCACTGGCAATGCTGGCAATGGAGAGTACAGATAACTGTTTGATTATGTTAATGGAACCAGGGTATGTGTTCATTAGAGAGCTTACAACTATGATCCATGATGACAGGTACAAATGTATAGCAGCAAGCCTGCTGTGGAATATGTGCGAGCATGCTCAGCCTGAGCTCAGCAACTCAGACCTGAAGGAACTGTCTTACATCTTGCGAGAGGTGAGCTGCAAATTCTTCTGTCATTCTTTTGATAGAGTAGAGACAGAAAAACTGCTAATTCAAGTATCAAGTGCAATACTGGACTACTGGAGGTGGGTAGTATAATTACTATTTTCATGTACTTGCTATCTATACTTTTTCATAAATTGTTAGGGAGAACCGACCTGCAGTTTCCACATTGTTGTTCAAAGATTGACAAGCATACACATATGTGCTCTCAATATTGATAGCATTGTAAGCTCAGGTCACGAAATTGACTAATTTGAACCCAGCAACGTGCAAAACTATTGTACATTGGACAACTAAGTATACTGTTGGAAACATCCTTGGCGACCAAACTAGATAGGTGATAATGTAGCTGAAGCTTGTTGAATAATGTTTTTACTAATCATGGTTTTGTAGGCTGACATGGCGTCTATTTCCACTATACAGGTGCTGGAAGGAACAATGGATGCAGAAGGGGCAGAACTAGAGGTCTTTATTGGCCTTAGTTCACAAATATGTCAAGTCATTCCAGAAGACTTTGCCCAAGAAGTAGAGCATGGTCAAATTAAGGAAAAATTCGTAAAGAGGCTTGTCGATGTGCTTAATGCACATATGAGACCCAGTGCCCATTATCCTGGCATCAGGAGGGTAATTGTTCAGCATGCCATATACTTGATGGAGTTCAATTCTCGCTATGCAAATGATTTCCACAAATGCTGTATGGTGGAAGCACTATCAATGGTGGAACGTACACCCTCGAGGGCTGAAAACTACAGGTTGTTTTCAGGCGACACAGGACTCATGGAGCACAATACACCACTTACCGCTCTTGTGGCCAGAGCAAAAGAGCTTATGGGTCGTGAATGGGTACGGGGCATCAGCAGTGTCACCTAACAAATATGTTGGTTGTACTAGGAGAATGAAAGTCTGACTCCCAACATACAGGCTCAATTTCCTCACGAGAATGATATGTATAATACAGTTAAGCTATCACAATGTGCACAGTTCGAATATTGTAATAGAGAAAGGTAGAACTGAGCCGGGCCAAAATGTAGCAGCTCTATCTTTTGGGTGATACAGTGATCAATGAATTTTAGAACGCACGTTTTCTCCTCCGTTTTGGTAGCAATAATACAGTTGTTTTTCCCCAGCCATTCAGCTTGAGAGCCATGAAGGTGAAGCATTTTTGTTAACTACTCCTATATGTTAACATTTGCAATTCCCGACGATAAATAGCAACAGTGTGGGTTAGGCATTTAATCAAACAGCTGATGTGCAGCGCAGCCCCGGCGGGTAGATCTTCGTCGAGCGCATACGCAGGCAGCCCATGTCCAGAAGAAATAGATGGAAGGAAGCAACCGCGGAGGAGGGAAGGAGCGGCGTACCTTTCACTGTCGGACGGCCATGGATGGGAGCGGACTCATCGGCATCGGCGTCGTGACGCGAGCTGCTCGTCGCCGGTGCGCGCCGCGGCTGCCGCCCCTCTCTCTCTCGCTCTCTCTGGGGGAGATCGCCCATGGGAGAAGGGAGGAAAAGGGCCAACAGCTTACGCGGCCCATCAGGCCCAAAAATTATACCGTGTCGGCCCATCTCGCGCTCTAGAAGTCCACTGTGTTCTCAGAGAAACGAAGCCCAGTATGTTTATATAAGGAATAAGTTCATTTGACTCCCTTAACTAGTCGCCTTGAGATTGTTACTTAGGCTGCGTTTTATGTCAATAATTAATTATTTGCCACTCTTACCAGTGGTGATAAAGGATTTACCACTGAACCTATATATCATAGACACATGAGAGTCTATATGTCATAGACAACGAGTGGTAAATAATTAATTGCCACATCTTAAAAGTGGCCAAAAATTATATGTCCCCCTCTTTTGTGGGGAGATTTTTAGCGCACGCAAAACGAGAAAATTCATTAGCATATGATTAATTAAGTATTAATAATTATAAACTTGACAAATGAATTTATTTGAACTTTTTAACAACTTCTATACAGATTTTTTTTAAATAAAAATGCATCATTTAACAGTCTGAAAAGCGTGCTAACAAAAAACAAGGAAGTTGAAGTTTGGAGTTGAAGAAGTTGAAGTTTGGAGTTGAAGAATAGAACCGGGCCTTAGGCCATTCACAATGCATCCGGTCCCCATTTGTGACCCAAGGAAAAAAGCAAAATACACATGTACAGCTGAGCAGTGAAGGAAGCGGGTCATGATCCTGTGCATTCATGGCGTTCTCTCCCCGTGCACTCACCAGGATTAGACTGAAGAGATATAGGGACTTCAGGTAGGTGTGGCAGAAGCAAACATGACACAGGATATTTGTTGGGGAACGATGAGACTGAATGCCAACTTAACGCACTGTAAACGTCCTTACTCTATGCGAGTTCACACCGGTTGAACAATGATGAATTTTTTATCCTCCCTTCCACAACATTATTGAAGTTTGTATATATGTTTTATGAGGGGGTGATATTGACTTATCCCATGTTAAAATAAAATAAGTGGACAACCTTCTTCGGCATAATAATTTTTCCCAAATGCTAGGCAGGTTTCGTCAGTCCTAAAGTCAACAGGTTATATATGGAATGTCTTGGGTTTATGCCGTGTGCTACTGCTAAGACTGCATCATCATCGATTGTTAAATATGCATCCACTGAACAAAGACAGTGAGCCGTGAATTACTCTAAACAGCAGAGACACGGACACGCTCTGACTTTGTCCTGGATTGGAATTAGTTACGCATCATATATAATAGATTGTTGACGATTTCTACTGCTAATTAGCAGAAGCAGGGAAGACATGTGACTATCGCCGTAGACATGGCGAGCAGCAGAGCGGCCGGATTCGAGTGGTAGACGACGACGACGTACAGGGCGAAGGCGGCGGCAAGAAGAAGATGGCCGTGCCAGAGAAGCAGCTGAATCGCTTCGTTCACTTGGTTGCGATGACCGAGAGGTTGGGCAACGCCCTTGGGACGCTGGCCTTCACCTGGGCGACCGTCGTCCTTCTCGGCGGCTACCCCACCGTGCTCCGTCCTGACGATGATTTCTGGTTCGCCACAACCATGGTTTTCCTGGAAGCCGCCAGGTATGGCGTATGTAGGAGTTATGGTCAGGTTTTCTTTGAATTTCCTTCAGTCGTTTCTTCAGCCGGCATGCAGACTGCTAGGAGAGATGAACGTCAATCTTGCACGCATAATTCTTTTGTAGCAAAAAAGTGAGCTAATAATTTACATAATACTTAACAAATAATTTTAAATATTATTTTACTATATATCCTCATAAAATTGTAATGATGTAGTAAGTGAAACAATCGGAAACGATATCATTTTTACTGAGATCATTCTCGAACAGTCGGGAGTTCCAAATTTACCTATTTAACTATCTAGTGACAATTACAATACGGTGCCCATTATTAAAAAAATGATTTACAAAAAATTATTCTCAAATGTTTTTTTTTAAAAAAGCACATAGCAAAAAAAAAAAAAAAGCACATAGCAGTACCAAGCTAGCACCAGCATGGCCTTGCATGACACGCTTCCAGTGTTCATTGGAGTTTGGCAAATTATCACGCGGTGTGCAATATCTCGGCACCCTGAAGCATCATAGCCCTTGCACAATCTGAAAACAATTGATCCCAATAAATCCCCAAAGGACATCAAAGAGCTGAATTGCATAAAAACCAAATATAATCGGTATTGCTTCATAACTAGTTGCCAGCACCAGTTGTGGTACACTTGGTTCTGAAATCTGCATTTAAATAGCAGAAATTGCACCTATATAGTGTGTACATCTGCTGTAAACCAAAATGCAATCTTCAAAATAAAATCATGTTTACCTTGAAGCCAGTGTCACATGGATTGAAATTCAATCTCTAAGCTTTGCAAAATTATTGCCCCTCAAATAATTCCTAGGATGACAAATATATTCTCACACAGAACTAAAAACTGGAGCCATTACCTCACTTCTGTTTTGGAGAAGGGTGATCCAACTTAGGAGCAATTTAAGTGCAAAATATTCACCAAACTCACTTGCCTTTCTGAATCAGTGATCAAAATAAACAGTTGGATGTGGGAAAGAAGAAAACTTCGTGAATTATAATATAACTTCAGGAATGTAATGTAAGTGAACTGACAAGTCCCTTTTCAACTTCATTCACCATAGATCATCTTGAGGAAAGCTCAGAATGTTAATCTTACTACAACATCACCAAGAACCCCAACTCATTTAGGTTTTTTTTTTTACTCATTATATGAGATCATTTTTATTAATTACTCCACCTATATTATTAACAATGTTACTTTTAATGACACATGCAAAACAATCATTACTTGCCTTATTACAGGATCTTACCTCTAGTAGGGTAATAGATAGATTAAAGTTTTAATGGATGGTCCAAACAAACTTAAAGAACAACCTTAAAAAAAACCCTTTTAAAAACATTTTCCACATGTTAAAGATTCACTTTGCAGAAAAGATGATTCAATATTTTCAATTTATGCAAGTTAGGGGAAAAACAATTTCCGCACATCAAAGCTTCACTTTGCACAAAGATGATTCAATATTTTCAATTTACACCAGAGTTAATTTCTGTTTCAACTTTGCATATGTGACCATAATAGAGAAAACATTCTGATTTATATAGATCTGTTGTTGTGCTCTACAGATTATTATACAGTCTTTTTTACTTACACTACAGGATGTTTAGCCGCGATAACAGAAAGGATTTCCAGCTATTTTTTAGTACTAGAGGAGCTTTTAGAATTCTTGGCTGGAATGGGCTGCTGAGTGCGATGGTATATTTTTCTGTTGTGCTGGTGATCCTGTCACGCTATTATCCTGATTCCAGTGGAGGCATATTAGTGGCTTTGGTAGTGGATATGTCAATGCTACTTGGAATTGGCCAAATGCTGTCTCCAAGAGCTCTAAAACTACTACACGCTCCGCTACGCCGAGCTGTATCCCTGTGGAGCCCATTACTTGCAATCCTATTGATCGGTCCGTGTATTAGTATATATGAAATCCACTTTCGAGAAAAAACATTTTTCCCATCCTTGAGAAGATATCATAAGGTACCAATCTAATCTAACCGTTGATTTAGCAGTGGTATGATCGGACTAACAAAAAACAGGTGTCCTCTCTTCGTCGTCTGTGCCGGCATCGAGCCCGCCGCGTCGTCGCATCCAGCCTATCACCGTCGATGCCAATCGAGGCCGCCGCCGCCGTCGTGCATCCCGCCGGCCGCCGCAGTCGTGCATCCAGCCCACCGTCGTCGTCGCCAATCGACGCTGCCGCCACCGTCGTGCATCCCGCCGGCCGCCGCCGTCGCCCATCCAGCTCGCCGTCGTCGTGCATCCCGCCGGCCGCCACCGTCGCCCATCCAGCCCGCCGTCGTCGTTGCCAATCGAGGCCGCCGCCGCCGTCGTGCATCCAGCCGGCCGCCGCAGTCGCGCATCCAGCCGGCCGCCACAGTCGCGCATCCAGCCGCCCCCGTCGCCGCGCGTCCAGCCGCCACCGCCGCGCGTCCATCCGCCCGCCGCCCCCCTCGAGCCCGCTGCGTCCAGCCCCCTCCAGCCGCCGCCGTCCCCCTTGCATCCCGCCGTCGCCGCCGTCGCATCCCACCGTCGCGCTGCGGCCGCATCGATGGATCTCGCATGCTCGTCATCGTCGTCGTCTCCGTCTCGGGTCGCCCGCCGTTGCATCCCGCCGTCGCGCCGTGGCCGCCGTCGCATCGAGGCCGCCGCCTTCTCACTGCCACATCTGCCGTCGCATTCCGCCGTCGCGCCGTGCCCGCCATCGCATATCGCCGTCGCGCCGCGCCCGCCGTCGCATACACCCCGCCGCTCCCGCCGCCTCCACCGCGCAACGACGAGTTCGAAGGAGCGGCGCTCGCGGTTAGGTCGATCGAGAGAAGTGACGCGAAATTACGATGATACCCTCCCACCTCAAAAACTGATCGGTACCTCCTCTCACAGGAAACGCGGTACCACGCGGTACTGAGGTTTTCCAGCCGTTAGATCACGCGAAATCAACGGCTAGGATATGGTACTGCCTTCCCTCAAGGACCGTAAAAAACCTCCGAGAAATCATTCCCACAGACCCGAAGACCAAGTGGATATTATACCTAGTACTATCTTTGTTAGCCCTCCTTACGACAATCAGCAGGCTGCGGCTCCCATGTATTGTTAAACTAGTAGACAGTGTTCTGAGCAGCAAACAATTAGCTTGGCGTCAAACTGTTCTAAACTTGTTCATGCTTGCTGAAATAGTGATGATGATATTCACGTTCAGTGAGCTCCCTCTATTTTCGATGATCGTGTGCCAATTTGGTGCATTAGTTGTGGTGTCATCTGGCAACTTCCAGATTCCAGCAGCTATTGTGCGTGTCATCCTCGCACTGCTACGCATTGTACCACAGAACTACTTTGCAGATGGTAGCAACGGCAAGCAGGATAGCGAGAAAAACCTCAAGCCATCTCTAAACATATTCTATGGGATGGTGCTTGGCCAAGGGATTCTCTACATTGTGGCCTGCCTGCTGGAGGTCTTCTCATTCATCCCTCGGAGATCCCTCGTCCGTCATGGCGGATTTGGACGTCAGCTGGGAGTGGAATATGTTAATTTGTACTATGCATATGCCTTCGAGAAATGCGTGAGAGGACCTGTGCTTGCTCCAAAGAAGATTAGTCTCATCACCTTTGCCATGGATTCCCTCAACTCAGACTCATCCAGGAACAAGCTCTATGAGGTTCAGATACTGCGCAGCTTTACTAAAAAGGGAGAAATTAAGGATTAAAACCATCACGAAACTCACCAATGGCACGAAGACAATAGCTTCGTTGTTCGATTTACTGGGCTGGACAAGCAATGCTGATGCAGACATCAGATTATGCGCCGCAAAGGTCACTGCCGATCTTGCTGGTAGTGTCCGAGTTGTTCAAATCCCTGGGGCAATGCAGCTCATAGCCTCACTTCTGGACATTGATCAACAACCAAAAATAAGCAATCATTTTCTTTTCATTGAGAGCCAAGAGGGAAGAGAAGACTCATCAGTTCAGCAAGTTGGCATGGGTGAACATAACTCTGTGATACTTAAGTACTTGAAAAAGATGGCAATATACTGTTTGATTCCGGTGGATGAGCCATCTAACATTCATGAACAAAACCCACATATTCTCAGATGCTGGAGGTGGATCACAAGATGCTGGTCAGTTCCAGAGGAGGAGCTGTCCATGGACCAAGATTCCCTCCCTGTGCAGGGATTGCTAATTCTTGAGAGGCTTGCCAATTTTGATCTTGGAAACTGCATGGAAATCAGCAGAGCCCCAGGTCTCATCTCAAAGATGATAGACTTTACAAGCTACACAAATTGTAGTGTCAACGAAGAACACCAAATAATGTTGGCAGGTTTGTCACTGAGGGTGCTGAGAACACTTGCAAGCACTAAAGGGAAGTCAGGTGTTAGTCTGCGACAAGATATTTTGGAGCATCCATTCCTATTGAGCAACCTTGCAGAGATCTTGGATGACCGTGGGAGCAGCCATGGACTGAAGCAGCTGGCAGCAGAAATCCTGAAAAACCTTGCCATGGATAGAAACACTAGTGAGGACATCGGGCACATCAGATTGATCATCAGAAGTTTGATGCGTGAATTTCTCAGCCGAGATGCATCCTCTAGTACAAATTCTAATCACTTGCTACAAAAAATTGCAGGTCAAGCACTTGCAATGCTGGCAATGGAGAGTGCCAATAACTGTCTGATTATGTTAATGGAACCAGGGTATGCGTTCATTAAGGAACTTACAACTCTGATCCATGACGAGAGGAACAAATATACAGCAGCAAGCATGCTGTGGAATATGTGTGAGCAAGCTCGGACCGAGCTCAACAACTCAGACCTGAAGGAACTATCATACACCTTGCGAGAGGTGAGTGCTGCAAATTCTTCTATTTATCTTTTCCTTTTCTTTCCTTTTTCGAGAGAGAAACTGCTAATTCAAGTTACAAGTGCACAAGCCTTTACTTCTTCATAAATTGTCAGGGAAAACTGATATGTACTTTTCACATTATTTTGTACAAATGCATAAATGCAGACACATATGTGCTCTGATGGCACTGTAAATTCATGTTATGAAATTGACTAATTTGAATCCAACAACAAGCAACAATTATTGTACAATGCGCAATTAAGTATACTGACAGAACATTCCGGGGTGACAATTTAGTAAATAGGTGTAAATGTAGCTGAAGTTTGTCAAATAATGTTTTTACTAATAATGGTTTTATTGGCTCACATGGCATGGCTATTTCTGCTATACAGGTTCTGGAAGGAATAATGAATGCAGAAGGGGCAGAACTAGAGGTCCTTATTGGCCTTAGTTCACAAATATGTATAGTCATTCCTGAAAATTTTGTGCGAGAACTAGAACATGGTCAGATTAAGGAAAATTTTGTGAAGAGGCTTGTCAATGCCCTTAACGCAAATAAGAGGCCCAGTGCTCATTGTCCCAGCATCAGGAGGGTGATTGTTCAACACAGCATATACTTGATGGAGTTCAATTCTTGCTATGCAAATGATTTCCGCAAATGTGGGATGGTGGAAGCACTATCAATGGTAGAAGTTACACCCTCGAGGGCTGAAAATTACAGGTTGTTCTCGGGTGATGCAGGACTCATGGAGCACAACACACCACTTTCCACTCTTGTGGCCAGAGCAAAAGAGCTTATGCATCGTGAATGGTTACGGGACATCGGCAGTGCCATCTGAATGTAAAATGTAGGTTGTACCAAGAAATTTTGCCAGCTCAATTTCTTTTTGAAAATCGTAATCAAACTCCAGTACACAATCCTTCGATTGCAAAATAAATGAAAGCAGTTAGAACATGGCTGAAATGTAGCAGCTCTCTCTTGGGTGATTCATTCAGGGGTGAAATGTTGCATCCCCTGGAGAACAGTGTGGGTTCAGGCATTTAACCGAACAGTAGCTGTGCAGTCCCGGCGGGTAGATCCCCCTCGAGCAACCGCGCGCGGAGGAGGAGGAGGAGGGAAAGAGAGGGATACCTTTCACTGTAGGGAGGCGGGCGTCCATGGATGGGAGAGGACTCGCCGGCGTCGTCGTGGCGCGACCGAGCTGCTCGTCGCCGGTGCGCGCCCTACTCCTCTCCGGGGGCCAGGGGATATGAGATCGACCGAAGGAAGGAGAAGGGGGACCCGCGCACGCGGCCTGGCCCATTAGGTCCATATAAAATGATGGCCCATATCGCGCGCTGGAAGCCCGGCCCAGTATGTTCTTCTGTTCATGGTATATGTGTAGGTGCCGATCGTTTCGCTTATTCGTAGATTAAGCCAAAAGGCATATTTACAAATGAAAAATAATTTGTGATTGAAACTTTTATATACGTGTTCTTAGCGATTTAAAAGTAAATGCTAAAAATAAATTTTGATGAAAAAACCCCAATCAACTCTAAAAGTTAAGGTTAAAAATTTAAATTTTAACTGATAAGTATAACCATAAACAAAAATATAAGGCCGTAGGCAGGTTCTCACATGTTTCCCAAGTAGAATGAATCAATGAAGGAATGCATATATGACTCGCTTAGTTGAACGCGGTTTGACTCTGCTGATGTCTCTGTAGGCTGTAGCAATTGTTTGCAACAACCATGTAGCTGATACTATCTTTGTAGTAAATTAACTCCTCTTAATTAATCAGTCTCGATGAAATTCGGCCGGCTTTCTATCGCCGGCCCGCCGGCAAAGAGTTACAAACGACATTGGACATGTTGTCCCGACTATCTGTAACAAATTGCCGATGATTCTTCTAGCCAACAAGGCCGTGTGTGACGGCGTACGTACGGGGTCGTCGTAGCCATGGCGAACACCACCGCCGGCGCCGGTTTTGGGGAGCAGTACACGGCGGCATCGTCATCATCACGGGGAAAACGCAAGGTGGCGGCGCCAGAAAAGCAGCTGAATCGCTTCGTCCACTCGGTTGCCGTCACCGAGAGGTTGGGCAACGCCCTGGGGACGCTGGCCTTCACCTGGGCCACCGTCGTCCTGCTCGGCGGCTACCCCACCGTGCTCCGTCCCGGCGACGATTTCTGGTTCGCCACAACCATCGTCTTCCTCGAAGCCGCCAGGTATCACCCGTACTGATATACTCAACTCACTTCCCTCACCATGCACGCTTTTCAAACTTTGGAGAAACTTGATTTTGCTTGCTTTCTTCTGCAATGAATGGCAGAGCTCCTACCTTTTCCTTAAGACTAACTGTGCGTATTTTGCAAAAAAAAAAAAAAAAACGAAAGTTGCTTAAAAAATCATATTAATCTTTTTTTAAAAAAAAGTTAATACTTAATTAATAGGGGCATTTGCAAATTTGCTACCGATTTTTTCAATATTGCAAGGATGCCACTCGAATAATAGTTCTAGTAGCATTTTTGCAATTTTTTAGTGGCAGTCTTGCAATAACAATTCAAAGTAGTAGTAAATTTGCAATTGCCCCTAATTAGTAATGCGCAAATGAATTGTTCCATTTTGCATGCGCGAGGAATTAGTTCCCAACAACTTAAAACGAGTCTTGCCCCTTTTGAAACATGAATGTTTTAGGGAGCAAAACACTTTCACTTTGCTCTAATGTAACACTTCCACTCTACGCCAGAGTTGATATAAATTTCCACTTTTACATCAGTATGGAGCAAAATAGCGAGAAACATTCTGATACTCTATCCCTGTTTTGATACTTTAGGATGTTTAGCAGCGACAATAGACTGGATTACCAACTCTTTTTTAGCACCAGAGGAGCTTTTAGACTTCTTGGCTGGAATGGACTGCTGACTGTGATAGTGCATTACTCCGCTGTACTGGTGATCCTGTACAACTATTACCATCTTCTTCCTTACGGAGGCGTAATGGTGCCTCTACTTCTGGATATGGTAATGCTAGTTGCACTTGGCCAGATGCTGTCTCCAGGAGCTCTGAAACTGGTACGCAGTCCGGTACGCTGTGCCATATCACTGTGGAGCCCATTACTTGGAGTCATATTGATGGGTCCGTGCATACCACAACCAAAGTATGATTTCAGACGTCACAGAATCATTCTGAAGAACTCTACGACAAGATGGATATTGTACCTGGCACTGTTTCTGATCGTCTTCTTAACGACAATCAGCAGGCTTCAGTTCCCATGCATCGTGCAACTGGTCGGCAGTGTTCTGAGCAAAAGACAGTTAGCTTGGTGTCGGCTCATTCTTAACCTGTCCATGCTTGCTGCGATAGTGATGCTGGTATTCACTTTCGATGAAATACAGCATCAAGTTGGGATGATGGTGTACCAAGTTTCTGCTTTACTGGTGGTGTCATTTGGCAACTTCCAGATTCCAGCGGCTGTTGTGCGTGTCGTGCTCGCTTTGATACGCCTTTTTCAGCAGAACTACGTTTCAGAGGGTGACAACGGCCATCAGGATGGTTTGGAAAACCTCAACCCATCTCTAAACATCTTCTACGGGATGGTGCTTGGACAAGGGTCACTCTATATCGTGGCCTGCATACTGGAGATCTTTTCATTCATTCCTCGGAGATCCCTCATCCGCCATGGCGGATTTAAAGGTCGGCAGGGAGTGGAATATGCCAACTTGTACTATGCGTATGCCTTCGAGAAATGCATGGGAGGGAATGTATTTGCCCCAAAGAACATCAGCATCGTGACCTTTGCCATGGATTCCCTCAACTCAGACTCATCCAGGAAGAAGCTCTATGGGGTTCAGATGCTGCACAGCTTTCTGAGAAAGGAACAATTAAGGGCAAAAACAATCCCAAAGCTCACCAGTTCCACGAAGACAGTGGCCTCGTTGTTCAATATGTTGGGCTGGACAAGCGATGGTGATGCAGATGTCAGATTATTCGCTGCAAAGGTCACTGCCGACCTTGCTGGTAGCCTCCGAGTTGTTGCTATCCCAGGGGCAATGCAGAATGTAGCCTCACTTCTCCACACCGATCACCAACCTAAAATAAGGGATCATTTCCTGTTCAGTGATAACCAAGAAGCAAGAGAAGACCCGGTGATTCAGCAAGTTGGCATGGTCGAACAGAACTCTCCAGTGATTAAGTACTGGAAACAGATGGTAATATACCTTTTGATTCCAGTGGACGAACCATCTAATATAGATGAAATGAACTTGAGTATGCTCAGATGCTGGAGGTGGATAAAAAAATACTGGTCAATTCCAGAGGAGGAGCCATCCACGGACCAAGATTTCCTTCCTGTACAGGGATTGATAATTCTTGAGAGGCTAGCTAGCTTTGATCCGGGAAACTGCATTAAAATCAGCAGAGTTACAGGTCTCATCTCGAAGATGATAGATTTTACAAGCTACAGAAATCATATGACAAGTATCAAAGAAGCACACCAAATAATGCTGGCAGTTTTGTCACTGAGGGTGTTGAGAGCACTTGTAGGCACTAAAGGGAAGTTAGGTGTAACTCTGCGACAACAGATTTTAGAACATCCCTTCCTATTGAGAAACCTTGCGGAGATCTTGGATGACAGTGGAAGCAACCACGAACTGAGGGCGCTGGCAGCAGAAATCATTAAACATCTTTCCATGGAGAAAAACACTAGTGAGGACATTGGGCAATTCCGAGTGATCATCAGCAGTTTGATGCGTGCATTTCTTGGCCAAGATTCTAATCACTTTCTACGGAAAATAACGGGTCAGGCACTTGCATTGCTTGCAATGGAGAGTGCCAATAACTGTTTGGTTATGTTAATGGAACCAGGGTTTGTGTTCATTAAGGAACTTACAACTATGATCCATGATGGCAGGTATAAATATACAGCAGTGAGCCTATTGAGGAGTCTGTGCGAGCATGCTCAGCCTGAGATCAACAATTCAGACCTGATGGAACTATCTTACATCATACAAGAGGTAGCGCTGCACATTCTTCTCTGTTTCTTTCTTCTTCTTCTTTTTTGTGGACAAAACCACTAGTCCAAAGTACAACTGCAATAGTGGAGGTTGGTATGATAATTTACTATTTGCAATTTACTTTTTTTTCATAACTTGTTACAGAAAATTGATATGCAATCATCACATTTTTTTTTTACAAATGCTGACAATAATGTGTTACTATTAATGGCATTTTCATTGTTACTATTAAGGGCTCTCCATGAATTTCTTTGTGGGTCTCTCCCATTGGACAGTTAGTTGTTTCCTGAGAGTGTTTTGTGTTTTGGTGGCGCATCACTTGTTGTGATGTTTTTTCTTTTCTCTAGAGGGTTCCTTTGTGAACTTCTCTTTGTAAATATTTTCCCTCTTCTTAATGAAATGAAACACATAGCTCTTGTGTTTTCAAGAAAAAAAAAGGCATTTTTGTTACTTCATACATGCCATGTAATTGACTATTTGAGCCCTGCAACTTGCAAGAATTTGTTGTACATTTCACAACTAAGTATACTGGTGAAAACATCCTGGATGACCATTAACTAAACAGGTGCATATGTAGCTGAAGCATGTCAAATAATGTATTTTTTTTGGGAATACGCGAGGGGCGCATCTTTGTATTAAGAAGGAATAAAAGTATTTACAGAGCGTGTCAAATAATGTATTTACTAACCATGGCACTATTGGCTCACATGGTGTGTCCATTTCCAACGCAGGTTCTCGAAGGATTAATGGATGCAGAAGGGGCAGAACTAGAGGTTCTTATTGGCCTTAGTTCACAAATATGTATAGTTGTTCCTGATGACTTTGCCCGAGCACTAGAGCATAGTCAGATTAAGAAGAAATTCGTAAAGAGGCTTGTTGGTGCCCTTAATGCACATCTCAGACCCAACGCCGATTGTCCTGGCATCAGGAGGGTGATTGTACAGCACGCCATATACTTGATGGAGTTCGATTCTCGCTACGCAAACGATTTCCACAAATGCTGGATGGTGGAAGCACTATCAATGGTAGAAAACACATCGACAAGGTTAGAAAACTACAGGTTGTTCTCCGGTGACGTAGGACTCATGGAGCACGGCACACCACTTTCCACTCTTGTGGCAAGAGCAAAAGAGCTGATGGGCCGTGAATGGGTATGAGAAATCAGCACAGCCGCCCGAATGTAATTTGCATGTAGACTGTCCCAAGAATTTTGAGTAATAAACAAGCTCAATTTGCTCACAAAAACCATGTCCTTTTCTTTTGCGAGGTCAAAAATCGTGTCTATATGATACAGTTGAACTCCAGCACGTAGTTCGAAAATTGCAAAATCATGGAAGCAGTTAGAACGGAGCCCCCCTATATGGTTGAAATGTATTACCAGCTCTCTTGGGTGATTCAGAGATAAAGGAGTATTAAAATGTAGTACCTCTATCTCCTCTGTTTTGGCAGCAATAATACAGTTGATGCCCACCCATTCAACTTGACAGCCATGGAGGTGGAGCATTGCACATATCAACTTTGCATTCCCTGATAAATAGCAACGAGGCGGATTCAGGCATTTAATCAAACAGCAGCGGTGCATCCCCGGCGGGTAGATGTCCGGCCAGCGCAGCACACGCCCAGAAAAATAGATGGAGGAAGCAACTGCGGAGGAGGGGGAAAGAACGGGGTACCTCTCGCCGCCGTCCAGGGATGAGAGCGGACTCGTCGGCCGGCGAGCGGCGGCGCGGCGCGAGACGCTCGTCGCCGGCGCGCCGTACCCGAATGCTCGAGGCGTCTTGAGGAGATAGACCTAAGAGAAGGGAAGCCCGTGCAGACATTGGCCTATTAGGCCCATATGCCGTTAAGGCGGTTTAGGCCCAACCAACTAAGGTCGAAACCCCATTCCGGGCCTAACTAAAATGGGCCGCACGTAAGTTGATCGAATATGGGCCGCACGTGAGTCACAATACCGTTTGGAAAAAGTACACCGAAGGTCCCTCAAACTTGTCATCGAATTACAAAATTATCCTTAAACCGCAAAACCGAATTAAAAAAATCTTTCGAGTGATTTATAGCTAGTCCCCAATGAATATGGGCCGCACGTGACTTCTCTGGTTTATGCTCTGGTACATTGCAATCCCGGATTTGGAAGGAAATTGATCATTTTTCTTATACACAAGGATGAAGCGGCCGAGTGAGGATTGACTGAGCTTTCTTTCGTTGCTCATGAATCTCTATTAATTATTTCTTCTACTATTGTCTTGAGATGAGATGTGTGATCATCCATGTGTTTTGGTAAAATAAGATTTTCACGAGTAGTATTAATCTGTAGGCTGTCCGACAATCGTCTTTGTTTTTTTGGAACTGGTATGTTCAGCCTTACTAGCAATTATCTAAAAAACTACTCGTACTATCAACAAATGTAGCATGGAAAGTGCAAGTCGCACTGTCATTTGTGCTGAAAAACATTTGATGAATCAAAATTAAGTATGCCCTCCTAAGTCCTCACCTCTTCTACTAATAAAAAGAACTATGTGATTTGCTTTCTGTAATTGGATATTATGAGCATCAAGAAGTGGAGTCATGTACTAGCCTCCACTCTCGTTTTCGCAGTTCTCAATTTCTCATCCACCGAAAATAAACAGAGAAGCCACTCTGTGAATATGGCAGAGAAAGTCTCTCTGGTAGTACTAATATAACGGAGAGAAGAAACAAATTATGGAACAACTGCACTGCACGACTGTAAAATATGCAGGCAGAAACTACTTTGGAAGGAACTTCTACTGTAAGATACATTGTCAGCATCTAGAATGCTGAGTAAGGCCACACTAGACAGGCCAACTTACAATTAGTCCTTCTAGGCCAGAGACCTGGAGGAAACAATTACAAGTAGAAACTACTAAATCTTATTACAGTAGCTCACAATCCAAGATTGCCACAACTAGGTTTATGAAGCTGCAAGTTTTTATTCACTCTTGGCCCGCACTCGTTATAGCAAAGCTGACCAAGTCACCCTCACTAAGATTAATGCAAAAGCAGTCTTTATTTCCTGAGTATCATGCCCATGGATTTTCGGCTTGAAGGAACAGCAATGGTCCAAACTGGATGACTGTGCGCCTACTTTGAAATTTAACTCTATCGAATAGTTCATGCTTACAGCAACCACCGACCTCTTTAACCCACGTGGTTCAGTGATGGTACCATTAAATAGCCGGATTTCCTTATCCAAGCCACTTGTTAAACAACCGAGCGACAAATCGAAACTGCTTTGCACTTCTGATATGACAACCTCCACAGTTGCCTCAGCTGCCCAATGAAGACGTGATAAAGTTATGTCAACTGCACCGTAATCGCCAGGGATACGAAGTGCATATGACTTATCCCATAGGCCTGCAGGGCCTATCAATGATGCACCATCGATCAGCTGTAGGTCATCTTTTTCTTGTCCGCCTGTCTTGATCCTCATGTCATATTCGATTAGAGCATAGTCCATCATGTTTATCCCACGCTTAGGGCCCACCATGTTGATGAGTGAACCCTGCAAAATTATTGTATTTAGCTGCTTTCCATATAAAAGTAGGAAATATCTAAAGCTAGATGCTTCCCTTATATTGTAAAAACGTTTACGCAAAAGGAACATTTTACAACTGATAACCAAGACCTAATGTATCAAACAATATGGTTACAAAATGCATAATAAATATAGAAAGGGGATATTGGACCGTGTTGTTCATTTTATTTGTTTCAAATCCCAAATAAACATAAGCCTGTGTAAAATGAAACAGAAGACTCATCTAGTGATGGGATCATTGATGCTATGCATCTTCATATGCCTATGAACAAAAGAAAATTAATTTGTAGTGTACTAAGCCGCAACCAAGTGTCCAAAATTATTCAGCATGAGACTTTTTTTGGAAATACATGTTATTTTCTAAGTTTCATAATTTAAATATGTTGTCATAGTAAATCATCATTTCATAATATAGAGTACTCCCTCTGTCCATCAATATAAGGTGCATTTTGGAAGAAGGCACTCTTCAAAGGTAGATTTTGACCTTTGATTTCTCTATCAATATATTGCCAAATGCTATAAAATTAACATCTTAAAAGTAGTTCGAGTATTGGCTGTTATCGGACGATCTCAGATTAAAGGTGATAATTTTATTATGGTAAATGGGTACATAGAACATTTACATCCAACTATAAGTCCTTCTAGGGAGAGGCCTTCTGGTAATGGGTTCCTCCATTGGGTTAGTTGCTGAAAGTAAACATCGATGGTTCTCTTTATGCTCAAAGAAACAGAGGTGGATGGGGTGTAATTGTGAGGGATTGCCAAGGCCAACCTATTGTGGCAGCAACAGGGTAGTCCAATGAATTTACGAGATGTACTACAAGCAGAAGCAATGGCTTGCATTGAAGTTCTCAATATGGGAATCTGTTTTGGTACAAGGCATGCCACTGTAGAAACTGACTCTAAACAACTAGTTCAAGCAATTAATGATGATGGATTAGATAATGGTATTGACACTGCTGTTATTCGTGAAGTTCAGAACTTGTTGTCGTTGCAGTTTGATGTAATAAAGGTTGTGTGTTAACATTTAGATAATGGTTCTGTGCTCCTTTCGATTCCTCTACACCAGTAGTTTGGTGCTTATCTGTAACCTGGTGAACAGCAATTTAGCTGTTCCTTTGGAGTAATGGAAGTTTCCTTTCAAGCAATTCGAGCATCAATAATTATACTATTTTTGCCAAAAGCCATGAAGTATGACTTTTCCAAATCAAAATACATTTTGGATGAAGGTAGTGGTGGCTTTTACAATCCAAAGTATTGTACTATTATTCTGCTACTTTTGAACAGAATAATCATATTTAGTAGTTTTTTTGCAGATAAGATAAAATATTATGTGGAAGCTATAAAAAAATATGTCTGTGGAACAACTTTAATGATGTGAATGAGACTCCAGTTGTAGTATGCCATCAAGAATATGTAGTGATCCAATCTCATATATTTTATGCATGTGAGAAGTTTAGCCTTATATTATGAAATGAATAAAGTAATTCAAAATAAGGAATAAGTCTACTTAACCCCATCAACTATGGAGGTTTGTCTACTTAACCCTCATAGGTACAAAATAGGGTATTTGGCCCCCCAAAAGTATTCGATGCTATCTAGATCTACCACCGAAATGATTCTCTTGGGCGGTTTCGGTGGTGGTTTTGCCCATGTGGCAGCATCAACATAACAAGCCATGTGCGCGAAACCAACACCAAAACTGCCCCAAGGTGGTTTTATACTTGAGGGGGATAAGCAGACAAACCACAATACTAAGGGATGTTCGGTAGACTTATTCCTTGAAATAATTGTAGATTAGTCTGGACTGGATGTGTACCTGCTCCACAATGATGGGATCATCCCTGCTAACATTGACGATATAATTAAGCAATGGATCCAGATCATCCCGCACTGCTATGTATCCGTACAACTCTACTAAGCCACCGTCCACTCGAAGTTTAGCCAACTTTATTGATAAAATTTGCAGCATGTTACAAGAATAATGTGTCCTGCAAGTTCCATCGCGATCGCAAATGATACAATCTGTGGCATTTGAATACCTCATTGCCTTCAACCGAGCTTCATAAAAAGTAAAGTAATGATGTAAGTTTCTAACTGGAAATTAATGCAGTGAACAAATACTTGCCATTTGAAAAGTATATGCATGTGCTATTTGATGATTATATGGCCTTATTGGAAAATTTTCCCTTTTATCTACAAAGTAGAAACAGCATATGTTCTTTTTACTAAGAACTGTGCTCCCCACCTGAAAAATTCTTCTTCAGGAACACCAAAAAGAAAGCATTGCCTCAAAATGCATATCAGTTGTTTCCAATGAAAGCATTGACCACGGGGCTAACGAGGATTGAAGGGGATATCGCCACAAAGTATGGAATATTTCGTCCCAAAGCATACTATACACAATACATGCCATCTATTTAGATGAGATCAGTGTGCTAGGAGTTGACTCGGATGATTTCCAGTCCATTGGTGCCACAACTCAATACCCTCTAGTATCACTGCAGAAGAGTAAGGGAGGAGAGCAACCTCTATCGTTTTAATGGGATAATACTCTTAGTATCACCTACAAGCATATGGCAATAGGATTTTTCCAGATTAGAGATTCCAATGAATGTTATAAGACTAATGGGCCTCCTGGAAACCCGCCTTTCTATGGCAAAAGGGCAGGTGGACCCAGAAGGTCATTGAAAAGGAAACCTCATGAGGTGCAGGGAAAATCAACATGTCCAACCATTAAGTCATAACACATTGCAGCTACTGTAACAAACCAAACCACAAAGATGTAAGTTCAGAAAAGCCGGTATTAAGACTACAAAGAGGAAAAGGGAAGCTACAAAGATGCCTGAAGACCAACAAGGTAAGTAATCAATAAAATAGAACTCAAGGGCAGACTACCTCTACAGCAAACCAGGTATAACCTTTACCAGCCTTCTAGACTATAGAACTTCACTTCTAAATGCCTTTCCCCCTTGTCACGTGGATAAGGCTTTCCCCGTGTCCATTCATCACACAAAACTGACAACCAAACAGTTACTCAGAGCAGCAGATAAGCACAACTTCCACATTTCACTTTCATATCCAACATGAGGTCAGAAGCAGTTGATGTTCCACACACATCAGCAAGCAGGAAGGTTAGGGTGGACAATTACCAAGACAAATTGACATCAATCAGTGAGTCAATGTCCCCTTGTGCAGGAAACACTTATGTGCATAAGCAAAAGAACACTTATAATTTTGCTAGATAAGTGGTATACATTATGGAAAATGACAACCCAATCCCCATGTTAAACAGGGGCATCAGAATGTTTGGTTGGCCCCTTTAACTCCTAGAAGTCCTTTAGGTTATATATAGTATCTGAACTGCCTGAGGACTAAATTGTGTTATTGCTTGTATGTTACTGTTTGCAGGCTTGAAAAAAGAACTTGTATTGCTGGCAGTTTGTGGCTGCACGCATGGAGACTTTAAACCTAATAATGGTAACTACAACAGTGTGGATGCCCATATTTAGATCTTCATTTGCACTCATAACTTTCATTTTCCTGTGTATTGTGCAGTTCAAATACATGCTCAAAATTTGTGTGATATGGTTTGATATGGAAGCAAAATTCAGGGAGAAAGCACTGTATTTGCATATGGCTGTCAGTGCTGCAGAGCACCTCAATATACAATGATCTCTAGGATCACAATAAAATATGTACAGCTAATAGGATATGGAAAGAGATACACAACGTTTAAGTAAACAAATCATCTCTATATAATAATAGTAATAATAATATAAAAAATAGAAATAGAAAAAAAAGAGATATATAGCTTACTCTCATTACGGTCTGCAATATGATAATCCCTTTTCCACCATGTATCCATGTCCTTGTATATAGAACCATCATGGTGTCTACTTTCTGGAAGTGTATTGTCCACAACAAATTTTTCATCATCAATGGCTTCTGTGTCATCACTGATAACGATTCCCCCCATGTGCTCCTCCGTTTTGCTCCTTTGACCTTCATCACCACACCGATCGTTCTTCATAATTTGCCCCAATATATCATAATTGACACATATAACCTCTGAGACGGTCACATCTTTATCAATTTTCTCATCTCCAGCTATAACCTCCGAGATTGTGCCCTTGGTGTCAATGCTTTTCATGCCTTGGGTGATCACAGAATCCTTCTTGTCCTGGGATGGAATAATAACGTTGGCAGAGGAGATGTGTGATCGTCTGTATGGTTTACCAAATTCATTGCCTTTCACTCGACTGATGGTGGTCATGTACCGAGGTCCCCAAGGAAATCTATCATTTACGAGAACATAAACAAAACCAATATCAACATCTGAAATAAATAAGATGGCATAAGTAAGGATTGAAATCGTAATTTAACATGATCTAAGCCTGAAATCCATAACAGATTTCTATTTTTTTTATCGGTCTCTTTTTTGTCTGTTCCTGTTGGATTATTATATATAGCTAAATGTAACTTATTTTTTCCCATCTGCCTTCTGAGAACCAACAGAGGTTGCAAGGGTAAATCAAAACCAACCCCTCCCCCCTTCCCACACACACAAATTTTGCCTTAAAAAAATCTTGAGAAGGGCATCCGTCACTAGCAAATAAATGCGCAAACCTTAGCATCAGGACAAGAAAACACACCGGAAAACAGGTGGATTGGGAGACGCCATGGGTGGAGAAACTCGTCGTGTAGGCACTGGTGGTGGCAATAACCAGTGAGGCGCTGCACTTGACATGGAAGTGAAATGAGATCGCGAGGGAGACGAGAGGCGGTGCATCGGGGCAAGAGAGCGCGGAATAGGAGCGGAGATGCTCGAGGAAAGGCCTCTTGAGAGATCGACCTAAAGGGAAGGGAGGCTGGTGCATTCGGCCCATATACGAATGCCCAAGAAATCTAGAAGCCCATTTAGGCCCAACTAACATGGGCCAAACGTAGGTCCATATCCCGTCATGGGACTAACTAAAATGGGCCACATGCTATCGATATCCTATTTCAGCCCCAACTAATATGGGCCTCCAGTGAGGGAGTCACAACCGGCCCAATTATAATGGACCGCAGCGCACGTAAGTCCCACTTTGTTATTGAGCCTCAAGTAAGCGAAATACTATTCCAGCCCAATGAACATGGGCCTCACACTCCTGTTCCGGCCCAACTAATATGGGCCGTATCAGCACACGAACGCGTCATTCGCCGTGGAACACGACAATCCGTTCATCCGTATTCTCCCGGAGCGCGCGAAGTTCGAACTTCTCTAGTTTATGCGCTCTCTGTTACACTGCAATCCCTAGTGAGGATTATTGGCTCATCACATGATCACCTTAATTTCTTTCTCTGCTCGTTCAGGAGTACTCTATTAATTATTCGTCTACTAGTATTTCTTGAGATGCGATCAGCAATGTTGGTTAGGTAAATTAGTAAGATTTTCGGCTGGCTGTACTCTATATATTGTCGTTTTGGGCTTTCTCACAAAGCCGGGTAATATAATTGCATGTTCTCTTAACAACAAAATAGTAAGATTTTTTACCACTACAATCTGTAGGCTATCCCACAATCGTCTTTGTTTTTGTTGAACATGGTATGTTTTTTCTAAAAAGAAAATAAAAAGGTAGTGAAAGTGCGAGTCACACTGTCATTTGTGCTAGAAAAACATTTCTGATGAATCGAAATTAGGTAATACCCTCCTCAGTCATGACCTCTAGTGATAAAACAATTATGTGATTTGCTTTCTTTCATTGGATATGATAGATGCAATGCCTTCCTACCTCCTTTTTGCTTTCAGCATTGGATACATTCTTACAATATTGTTAACCAAAACTCGTGATCATGGCCCTAATATTCCACTCCCATAACTTTTGCAAAGTTTGCACTTTGGGATAAATTAACTGATCTCAATGGCTGAAGGCATGAACAGCATGGCCAAACAACAACAACAAAACCGAGCCTAAAACTACACTTTTGCGCTTAGTGACTGACAGACAGCGGAAACATTAAAAGTTTAATCGGACGCTTTTCCAAATCAACATGCCTGCATTTCTGAAAGTACAGGTGGTCGCTTCATGTAGTTGTGGATACTCTAGCTTCAGTTGGGTAGGTCAGGTGTGTACCAAACTTTAATTAGCTCCAGGATTCAACTGATCAATGGCGGACATCACCGGCGCCGGAGGAGAGCACCGGCTCCAAATGCCGCCGGCTCACGGCGGCGGCCGGCAAGTGCGGCAGGTATCCGCGCCGGAGAAGTGGCTGAATTGCTTCGTCCGCGTGGTGGCGCTGACGGAGAGGGTGGGCAACGCCCTCGGCACGCTGGCCTTCACCTGGGCCACCGTCGTCCTCCTCGGCGGCTACCCCACCGTGCTCCGGCCGGACGACGATTTCTATTATGCTACTTCCATAATCTTCATAGAAGCCACGAGGTATAATCTTCATACGGCGCATTTGACTTTTGTAATTCGTTTCACTATTTGTAGTCTCTTCTACAAATACTCCCTCTGTCCCTAAATATTTCCTAAATATTTGACGCCGTTGTTTTTTTAAATATGTTTGACCGTTCATCTTATTCAGAAAATTTCTATCATTTGATTCATTGTTAAATATATTTTTATGTATACATATAATTTTACATATTTCACAAAAGTTTTTTAATAAAACGAACGGTCAAACATGTATAAAAAAAATCAGCGGCATCAAATATTTAAGGACGGAGGGAGTATAAATCTAATTTATATAGCATGAAAGTATTTCTCTTATAGCGAGTAAAGAATATAAATCTTATGGTGTTGAACTAGAGAGTACCTCATTTTGATATGCTTCTCTCACTTGTTGGCTCGGGGCGTCTACAGCAGTACAGCCTCACCCATCATATGGGGCTCATGGTCTTCTCCATGAAGAAGTACAAAACCTAATCATAATAGGATTTCTAGGGATTAGAGTGACTAAGATTGGTGTTTCTTATATTAATTGCACTGCTATGTGTCCTTCAGGATGTTCAGTCGCAACAACAGAATCGATTACCAATTGTTCTTCCGCACAAGAGGTGCTTTTAGACCTAGTAGCTGGAATGAATTCATCGTGCTGGTCGCATGCATTTCCAATGCTCTGATCTGCACGATCCCGTGGATCCCGTATTCGGCTCTTCTACTAGCTATGGGCCCGTACCTATGTTCAGCAGCTTCAAGGCTACTCGTATGCAAGCCAATCCGCCGTGCGATATCGTTATGGAGCCCCATGGTTGCAATCCTGTTCCTGGGTTTATTTGTACTAGGACTCTATACTGATTCCCCACAACGAGTGTTATTATTCATACCCAAGATCACAATGGCCAAATCGATGTACGTAGTTCTGCTCGCGGTTGTGCTCCTTCTGACAATCAGCAGGTTCCGGTTCCCAAGTATCATCAAACTACTAAATGCAACTCTTGGCAGCAAACAAGTAATTTGGCGTCGAATTTACTCTGAACTTGTGCATAATCGCTTCGCTCGTAATGCCAGTGCTTATCGTTGAACCAAGAGGACGAATTTTGGTCAGTACAAAGGTAGTGTATGCTTTACTGATAGTGTCTCTTGGCAACCTACAGATTCCAGCAGCGATAGTCCGTGTTGCACTCGCATTGTTGCGCCTCATACCACAAGACTACGAGCAGGGTGACACGGAAAGCCACGAGAATAAGACAAACCTGGCAGCATCTCTGAACATCTTCTATGGGATGGTGCTTGGCCAAGGGATACTCTACATTGCAGCCTGCATCTTCGAGTTCTTCTCCTTTATCCCTCGGAGATACCTCATCCGCCATGGTGGATTTGGTGGTCAGTGGGGAGTGGCATCCGTCAATTTGTACTATGCATATGCCTTCGAGAAATACATGGAAGGAGGTATGCTTGCTCCAAAGAAGACCAGCCTCATCACTTTTGCAATGGAATCCCTGAACTCGGACTCGCCCAAGATGCAGCAGTATGGTGTCCAGATGCTGCATATCTTTCTGCAAAAGGATCCAACAAGGTTACGGCTCATAGCAAAGCTTACCACCTCAAGGAAGACCATGTCCAGGTTAATCAGTATGTTGGGCTGGACAAGTCCAAACCATAAGACAGTTAGAGTATATGCAGCGAAGGCCACTGTTGAGCTTGCAAAATGCCTCCCAGTTATTACCGTTCCTGGGACAGTGAGGCTTGTATCTGCACTTCTTAATAAAGATGATGGCGGACGAAAGAATAGAAACCCACTTCTGGATGCAGATGTTGACCATGAGGGAGAGCAAGATTCAATTCATAATGCAGCAGACGGCCATCAGGAAAGGCAGGATGTGATTGGGGATGCAGCTAATGACCAATGCCAAATACAAGACTCCAAGCCCGGTCAACCCCCATCAATGAACAGAACACCTTCATACTCAGAAGCTGGCGGCAGATTTCGGAGTACTGGTCAATTCCCAAGGAGCAGACATTGACAGATCATGATCTTCTTCCTGCACTGGGCATGTCAATTGTTCACAATCTAGTTGACTGTGATGAAAATAATTGCGTGGAAATTGATAAAGCAACTGACCTTATTCCAAAGATCATAGGATTCACAAGCTTCAGTGGTGTCACAACAAATGGTCCTAGTGAAGTCATCACTGAAGGTATTGCAGAGGCTGACAAGCATTGGAGGGGAAATCGGCATAGCACTGCGGCACAAGATATCAAAACATCCCTTCCTGTTAAGAAACCTCGCAGAGATATTGGGAGACAACAACAGCAATCAGGAATTAATTAAGCTCGTGGCAGGAATCCTCAGAAACCTTGCAATTGACGGTGACACAAGGCAGAAGATTGGGCACATGCAAGTTCTTATAACCAGGCTGATGAAAGCATTCCTCAATTTAGACAGAACCTCCAACACAAAAGTTGATTGCTTGCTACCAAAGGTTGTTGGGCAAGCACTGGCAATGCTGGCAACAGATAATGTGCACAACTGCTTAATTATGTTGAAGGAAGCAATGTTCATTAATAAACTAAAAAATATGATCCTGATTCATGATGAAAATTACATATATGTGGCAGCAAGCCTGTTAAGTAGTTTGTGCCAGCACGCCCGAGACAAGCTCACAGAATCAGACCTGAAGGACCTATCTCACACCTTGCGAGAGGTGAGCCGTACTACTTATAATGGTACAAATTCAATCAATATTTATGGTGGATAATGTGCTTTGCCATTTGCATATGATCTTTATGTTAGCCGATGAAATTTCACCTACACTTTATTAAATGGGGAATTTATTTACTAGTAAACTAGAGTATCATTTAATGTGTTTTGCTCAATTATGTTTTTACTACTTATACTACATTATATTGTTATTTCCACTGCAGGTATTGGAGAGAATAATGAATGTAGAAGGGGCCGAACTAGAGATTCTCATTCGCCTTAGTTCACAGATATGCAAAGTCATTCCTGAAGAATTTGCTGAAGAGCTAGAACACGGACAGATTAAGCAAAGATTTATAAAAAGGCTAGTGGACATACTGAATGCAAATATCAACCCGGGTGCTTATTGTCCTGGGATCAGGAGGGTTGTACTTGAGCAATCCATATACATGATGGAGTGCAATTCTTGCTATGCCAGTTGTTTCAATGAATTCCAGATGATGGAAGCATTGTCGATGGTAGAAGAGATGCCCTCAATGGCTGAGAACTACAGGATTTTCTTGGGAGATGCAGGTTTCATTGAATACAGCACACCCCTCATAGGTCTCGTAGACAGAGCAAAAGAACTGATGCACAGTCAATGCGTGCAAGGAGTCACTAATGTCAACTGAAAAAAAATATATGTTATGGGTGTTAGAATAGGTGTCGAATATACTAGTTCTATTTGGTTAGAGCAGGTACAATAGCAGGCTATAAGCCAGCTATAAACATATTTTAAAGAGATAAAGGAAGAGAGAGAAGAGCAGCGGGCAACAGATCTGTAGCCAGCTGCAGCACGGACTCCAAGACGTAATATGTGTATGACAGGTGGGACCAGGTATAATAGTATAGTAAGCAACTATTATATGAATTGGCTATTACATTGGTTGTAGATGATTTGGAGCTAGTAGTGGGCTATACTATTAAAATTGCTCTTAGAGTTGGACTTGAGTTGTAATAGGTGGTAGGGGTGGAGTTAGAGTCGGACTCTGTAACCCGGCATCTCTCTTAAATAGAGACGGGGACACCACAATGTAACCATGGCAACTACAATGTAGCGTAGACATGCAGGGAGATGATGGCGGCGAGGCCATGGACTCGTAGCGGCTAGGAGCTATATTGGTTGGGGAGGAGCGCCCATAATCAGAGGCCCGGGGATGTAGGCTTCGGCTGAACCTCGTTAACAAATATCGTGTATTCCTGTGTCGTCATCTGGCATGTCCTGGGTGATCAATGACTAAAGCGATCCAGAAAGTTAGTCGTCGTTCCGCTATATCGGCTAACTTTTTATAACAATGGGCGATGAGGGATCGAATCGGATACGTATGGAAGGTGGGAGGGCGTGGCTTCGGTAGCTTGGAGGATCGGCGCCCCGTGTTGGGCACGTTGATGAACGGGATGAAAAAGCAAAGAAACAGAGGATGAGGAAATAGATTGAATCTAGCTTATTCCATTTAATGAACTAAACGTGCCTTTAATAGGCTTACAAACCATAACTAGCAATCTGCTAATCAAAAGGAACTAACTCTAACAAACTCCCTGAACATCCTCATTGCCTTAAGCTCACAGATATGCAAAGTCATTCCTGAAGAATTTGTCCAGGAACTAGAGGGTGGACAGATTAAGCAAAGATTTATGAAGAAGTTAGTTGACACACTGAATGCAAATATGAACCCAGGTGCTCATTGTCCTGGAATCAGGAGGGTGATACTTGAGCAATCAATAAACATGATGGAGTACAATTCTCACTATGCCAATTGTTTCAAAGAGTTACGGATGATGGAAGCATTGTCCATGGTAGAAGAGATGCCATCAGGGGCTGAGAACTACAGGTTGTTCTCAGGTGACACAGGACTCATGGAGCACAGCACACCAATTTCTATTGTCGTGGCTAGAGCAAAAGAGCTGATGGCCCGTGAATGATGCGTGCATTAGCGGTGTCACCTGACTTTGTAATATGTAGGTTGTACTAAGACTTGCAATAAAATGCACAATTTCCTTACGAAAATCGTATCTTTGATGCAGTTGAACTCCTATACAATACACTCAATCCGAAGATTCTAAAAATTGAGTGATTCACATTTCAGGGACCAAGGAGTGATTAAAACGTACCTTCTCAACTTGACCGCCAATGAAGGTGGAGCATCGTACATGCCAACACTGCATTTCCTGGTGATAGCAACAGGATGGATTCAGGGTTTCAGGCATTTAACCAAACACCTGCGGTGCAACTCGATCTGGCGTGTGGATCTCCACTCCGGCGAACGCAACCCATTGCAGGAGATGTGAGGAAGCAACTGCGGAGAGGGCAGCAATGAGCGGGACATACCTTTCAGCTTCCCGGTTCGGCCATGGATGGGAGCGGACTCTCCGTCGCCGGCCGGCGTCGTGGCGTGGCGCGGCGCGAGCTCCTCGCCGCCGCTGCGCGTCTATGGGGGAGATGGAATAAGTCTATTTTGTCTCCCTCGTCGTCTGTGAGAGAGACGACATCATGAAGAGCAAGAACTGAGGGAGGCAAAATAGACTTAATACGGGGGGAGATCGACCAAATGGGAGAGTATTCCGGCGCTCGTGGCCCACGATCCACATCACATCAGGCCCATTTGTCGCGCTCATCCCCTGGTTTTCGCAGGCCCAACTGCCAAACGTCTTGGTTTTCTGAAGCAAGCCGGAGGCCGGAGGTAAGGTGATTCTTGTATTCGAAAAACCGCCGGAGCTGGAGCTGGTCATCTCCGGCCGCCGTCGATCGCCATGGCGGTGAGACATTGAGACCGAGTGTGACTTGAGACTTGGATTTGTCATTTACTGCAGTGCAACGTATAAAATCCTCTACTAGTGCATGAAAATTCATACAAAATTTCTGCAACCAACAACACAGTGACTGAATTTCCAGTACTTCTCCAGATGTATATTGCGAATTGTGATTACAGAAACAAGAGTAGAATCATTTTCTGTTCGGGATTCAACTTAGTTACTTTAGTAATCCAAGACAACAATACATACAGGCATACAGCAATCTTGCAGAACCAATAAAGCAAGCAATCAGAGTACTGCCTGTTCTGATGTTCTCTGATACTGTATCTGAACATGAACAGCAAATGCTCCGATCAATCCGCACACGTGAGAATGCGTGGAGCCGGTGAGAACGACGACACACGATGTGAGGAGAGGCGGGCTTGGTGCCTTGGTCGACGCACGAATGGAGCGTCCTGGTGGTGGCAGGTGGCCGCCATTGTTAGAGCGCTTCGAGGGAGACGTCAAGAAATTCCACCGGAGTTGGCACTGTCCGCGGTTTTCGCAGACGCCGAGTTTTCGCGGGCCCAAGCCCAACCCGGGTGTCTCAACGAATACGGCGTCGCGTCCAAGCGTATTAGACATCACGTGAGGCCCATTTCGCAGACGCCGAGTGTTCGCGGGCCCAAGCCCAACCCGGGTGGGTGTCTCAACGAATACGGCGTCGCGTCCAAGCGTATTAGGCTTTCGAACGGTCCGAGATTCCGTCCAGATATTCCACACGATGTAACGTTGATGCGAGTTTTTATCCACGAGCAAATAATGTTGTCCCGGTTTGTCCAGTACTCGAGTAGTTGCCTCAAGTCTTCGTAGTAGTTTACATAGGCGTGTTCGTCGAATTTTCGTTGCCAGATTGACAATGAAATTAGTACTACAAGTTTGCTGTTCGTATATGATATGATGGCTGACCGATACTGTTCGGTAGTTCGTTTATGCAACTCCATCGTTACAATGAGCATATTTCTAAACGGTTAAAAGGTGTCTTTTTTAAAAATATATATAATTTTGTTTCTAAAAATCAAATAAACACTTTTTAAGTTTGTAAAAATTAATGTTCAATTAATTATGCGCTAATGAGTTGTAAATTCCAAAATAAAACATATATTTGAAAGCACCCTAATTACGCAGATGGTTGTATTCACTTTCCGTAATTAGTTGTCCTTTTCTTAGTCATATATATTTCAGCTAAAGGTTGCTCAATTACAACTCCTGGCGAACAGCTAGTCAAATGCATTTCAGTACACCAAAAGTCTGCATTTTGCACGTGGCACTATGACCAAGTGTGATGAGCAGATTGACCAAGTGGCGCCGCAGCAGCCGCGTCGGTCTCCCAACGGCGGTGGAGTAACCTCGTTGGCGGCGGCGACGACCACCGTCTTCCTCGTCTCCGGCGTCGCGTCCTTATTAAAAATGACCCAAACTCCCCAAAATAGTGTATTATCAAGGGTGACAACAGACAATAGAATGGCATTTTATCGAATCCAAACTTAAAGAAAAAAAGTAGTGTATCATTAAGAACTTGTTTGGCTTGATGCCAACTTACTGCCCTACCAAAATTTTGATAACTTCAATAGCAGCAAGTGTATGTTTGTTTTGCTACCAAATTTTGCCCACAATAGTTCAAATTCAATACTATCCAATTTGGTAGTGCCAAAACTTAGTAGGGCAAAAATTGGTTCCAAACCAAACAAGCCCTAATTTTCTCTCTTTTTCACCCCCTCTGTAAAATAGCCTATGAAGAAAGCCAAAAACAAAAACGATGAATCAATTCCGTAAGATCACCGGGGATAACATTTTTAAAGCAAAAGCAACATCTCCAGGTTTCCAAATAACCCAGCAAACAAATGCAATCGCAACAATTAAAAAAGGTTGTGGGAAAGCTACTCGGCCGTTGACCAAACAAATTAATGAGAAAGTATTCTGTACAGGATCAAAGCCAAATATACAAACCAATCATATCCACACACACATCTTCCTAAACTACATTATTTTAATGACGCTGAGAAGTCAAAAACATCGAGTAAAAAATGATCAGTAAATACTAACCGTGAAGTACAGTCAACTGTGTGTCTCTCTCTCTTTGTAATCCTCGTTCTATATTATTGTGAAACCATGGAGGTCGAGCTAGCCGCCGCGCGGCAAACTGCAAAAAAGTCGTTGAAGAAAGATGGCGCGCCCAGCGGGCGACGCAGCAACCCGGCGACGGTGCAAGGCGCCGCCGGAGCCACCGGAGAAGCACCTGAACCGCTTCGTCCGCATCATCGCGTTCATAGAGAGGGCCGGCAACGGCCTCGGTACTCTGGTATTCACATGGGCAACCGTCGTCATCCTCGGCGGCTTCTCGACGATGCTCACCACACGGGAGTTCAATTGCGCGACGTTGCTAGCTCTCCTGGAAGCCACAAGGTCAGCAATCAACTTCCATTTTTGTTTTTCTGTCAAAAGCATAAACAGAGACAGATAGAGAGATTAGTTCATATAGTTCACTCCTGCCGTTTTCGTTTCAAAAAAAAAAAGTTCATATAGTTCAATTTTGTGATTTTACTGCAGGATGTTCAGCCAAAACAGTAGGCTAGAGTACCAATTCTTCTTCCGGACAAGGGGAGCTTTCAGGCGTCCTCGCCTGATCAGGTTGATTCTGATTGTATGCATGGCTGAGGCCATGGTGTGCGTCATGGCAAAGTTCAGATTTGCGAATTTCAGATTGGCAAAGCTCCGATGGGGTTCAGCTCCAGTGTATCATCTTGGTCCAGTAAAGGTAACACCGTTTATAATCCTTGGTATGATCATGTCCCTGTTTGTAGTTGCCAAGCTTGTATGCCCAGTGATTCTTAAGCTGTTCGGCGACCCACAACTCAGAGCTGTATCACTATGGAGTCCCCTGGCTGCAATCCTATTGTTGGTCCCTTGTCTGTTCCTGGAAACATCAATACCCCATCCAGACAGATTGCCTGCATTAAGGAAATATTTCGCATTGCTCCTTACAGCAGTGATCATAGTGACAATAACCAAGTTGCAATTTCGATGCATAACCTCAATAGTGAATAGTCCTTGTTGCCGCAAGATGTCGTTCTTGCGTCCAGTGATTCTGTTCTTGTGCATGTGCGCTGTAATAGCGATATTGGGATACCTGTATTCGGACTCTGCCTATATAGTAGCACCCATGGTCTTCTTCCTGATATTTGCTTTGGTATTAGAGTCATTTGGCAACTTGCAGATACCAGCAGCGGTCGCACGTGTTGTGATAGCAATGATACAACCAACAACAGTCCTCTGTGTCCAAAGTATTTTGACAGCAGTGACGCAGCGAACATCGGGTATCTATATCGGCATTCCGAAGAATTGCACCAGAGAACATACATATCCTGACGGTACTTTAGGAGATACCAAGAAAAATGTCAAGTTCTCTCTAGACGTCTTCTATGTAATAGTCCTTACCCAAGGGGCACTCTACATTGTGGCATGCGTTCTCGAAATCTTTTCATTCATCCCCAAGATGCACTTAGTCCGTCAAAGCAGGTTCAGACGAAAGTGGGGAAGGAAATGCGTAGACATGTACTATTCGTACATATTCGAGCAATGTGTTTCCGGTGGTGCGCTTGCTCCAAGGATCATGGAACTGACCAGCTTCGCCATGGATTTCACAAACTCAAACTCACCCAGCAACCAGCTCTATGGGATCCAAATGCTGCACAGCTTTCTGAAAAGGAAGCGCACCAAGGCACTTCTGCTCTTGAGACTCACCACCTCCACAGAGACATTGAACACACTGATCAGCATGTTGGGCTGGACAAGTCCAGAGGATGCGCAAGTTAGATTGTTTGCCACAAAGGTCATCGTCGATCTTTCAAGGAGCCTCAAAATTATTGGTATCCCTGGGTCAATGCAGAACATATCTTCACTTCTGGACACTGAAAACCAATTGAGACGACGAAATCCACTACTTTACACATATTACAGCCAGGAGGGAAAACAAGGTACGATTGTGGACACAGGTGATGGCCAAGAGCATATTGAGCAAGATCATCCTCACAACAACAACCGACTTAACTCCTGGATGCTTGGTTGCTGGCAATTGATTTCAAAGCGCAAAAAAACTCCAAAGGAGGAGACATTCATAGAGCATGATCTCCTTCCTGTACTGGGAATGTCAATCCTAGAGACACTTGCAGAATGTGATCCTGACAACTGTGCGGAAATCAGCAAAGCAAAAGACCTCATCCAGAAGATTATAGGGTACAGTAATGAGACGCAGCCAAAAATACTGAAAGGTTCATCACTGAAGTTGCTGACAGGGCTCTCAAACACTGGTGGGGAAATTGGTATAACCCTTCGGCAGAAGATGTCAGATCATCCCTTCCTGTTGAGAAACCTGGCAGAAATCTTGGGAGACACTGAAGGAAGCCAAGAACATAAGAAGCTGGCAGCAGAGATCCTTAGAAACCTTGCCATCGATGGGAACAGCAGGGAGGAGATAGGTTCAATCCGAGTGATCATTAGCAGGTTGATCCAAGCATTTCTTGCCCAACATCCACCATCAAACACATATTCTGATCGGTCACTACAAATTACGGCTGGTCAAGCACTAGCCATGCTGGCAATGGAAAGTGTCAATAATTGCTCAGCAATGTTGAAGGAACCAGGATATTCATTCATTAGAGAGCTCACTGCCATGATCCGAGATGACAGATACAAATACGTGGCCGCAAGTCTTCTGCAAAATCTATGCTTGCATGCTCAATCCAAGCTCAGCAGCTCAGACTTGACAGAACTATCTCATTCCTTGCGAAAGGTGAGCCTGCTCATTCAACCTACAAGCTCAAAGTTAGAGGCTGTGCAATCTATTGTGCTTGCAATCTTTCTTTTTCCTTAACTTGCTATGGAATGACCTTTTTTTAATAAAAAGGAATAACCTTATTTTTCTTTGTTAGATAGTAACTTTTTACAATGTTGCATAACCATGCCTATGGTGATATGTGCAGTTTGTTAGCACAGTCCAAAGACTACTCAGAGCTATATTGCAGGACTGACTAAAAGAGTAGAAAACGAATAAAGATAAGTGGAATTCTTGTTTTCAATAATTGTAACTTATAAATGACTTGCTGTTTCAATTTCAGGTTTTGGAAAGAACAACTGACACAACAGTTGCAACAGAACTTGAAGTCCTTATTGGCCTTAGTTCACAAATATGCCATGTCGTTCCTGAAGACTTTGCCCGAGAACTAGAGCATGATCAGATGAAGGAAAGATTTGTGAAGAAACTAGTTGAGGCACTGAATGCAAATGTGAAACCTACTGTCCACTGTCCCAGGATCAGGAGGGTGATAGTTGAGCAAGTTATATATATGATGGAAAACAATTCTAGCTATGCGTACTGTTTCAATGAATGCCAGATGATGGAAGCACTCATGGTGGTAGAAGAGACACCTTCAAAGGTTGAAAAGTACAGGCTCTTCATGGGGAATGCAGGACTAATGGAATACAGCATACCACTCTCTAATCTTGTCGCCAGAGCAAAGGAAGAATTAATGCGTCATGTGACATGATTGGTTAAGAAGCATCACGATTTCCTTTTTGAATTTTAGAAGCATCAGCATCAGTACTCACAATTAGCAGTTTATGTAGATGGTACTATTTTGTAATGCTATCCATGTAGGAGATCTGCTAAATTAAGAGTTGGTATCTAAATTAAGAGCGAGAAAATGGTATTATTAGCATTGTACACGAGACGACCACGACATATGTGTAACTACGAGAATAACCACAGGCACTGTAATGAATTTATCTACTTTGGTACCATTAACATTTAGTCTTGTAATGTTCAAAGAATCAACGGCAGTGAATATTTCAGGCGATTACTGTTCTACTTGTCAAGGCATCGCAGTTGTAGCATGAATTGGTATGAATTGAAACAATAACCAACACCACAGAGTTACTCACTTGGGAACTAAGCCCTTAACCAGTACCAATCCCAAGACCAAGCAAGGGAGGAAAAAATTAATTATACTCCAGAAACTAACCTGTAAACCCTAAATCTGGACACCAAACGCACGGGCGCCGGCGGGAGAAGGACTTGCACCTTGTATTAAGGAAGGGAGGCAGGATGGAGTTCTCCACACCGAGCTTCCTCTGCTGATCCGCTCGCCGCCGGCGCGGCCATTTCGCGCGCCGCCGCTCGCCCCGCTCCGGCTACGCCACCGCTAACCCCGCACCGCACGAGGCGGTCTCTGACCCCCGCGAGGCCCATTAGCCACAAATCCGTCCGGCTCTCACGGAGGCCTATACGGCCCACGCAACGTAAGGCCCATGTCGCGGGCCCAACCGCGTTATCCGTGAATTTTTTTCATTTAAAGATTTACAAAAAAATACCTGCCGCCCTCCATTTAGGTGGCAAGCTGACGTGGCACACGAGCGCATGACGGTTGTTTTGGAGGGCTGCGAATTTCGCACGGAGGCCCTTGCCACATGGGGCCAATTGCTTAGATGAAAAAGAACTAGCCAATTGCTTTTTTGGCAGGGCAAAAATTGCATTTAACCCCTTACAGCCCTCACGTCAGCTTGCTGTTCAAATGGAGGGCAGTAGTGTATATTTTTATAAATCTTTCCGCCGATATAATATTTCTGTAAATATTAAAAAAAAATTAAAAATGAAAAAAAAATCCGTTATCCGTCGCCTCCAAAACAAAGTCCAATCCGTCCGTCCATCCATCCATCCATCCAGAGGCGTTCGGCTTAGCACAAAGTCTTCCGACCTTGCCACCTTGGCGACACGGCGATGACGAGAAAAAATGACCAAACAAACGGTCACTAGAACGATCGAGCGGGAAAAGGTCAGGTGATGAAAGTGAGAGTGCGAAACCAAACACATCTGCATGGCATGTACTGGAACAAGAGGAGGAAAAGTCAGAAGAAGCGGGAGCTGAATGATGGCCGGCGGCGAGCATCGACTGCAGATAGCGGCCAAGTCCGATGGGCAAGGCAAGGCAGAATCGCCGGAGAAGTGGCTGAATCGGTTCGTTCGCTCGGTGGCGCTGATCGAGCGGGTGGGCAACGCGCTCGGCACGCTGGCCTTCACCTGGGCCACCGTCGTCCTCCTCGGCGGATACACGACGGCGCTCCGGTCGCAGGACGATTTTTGGTACGCCACAGCCATATTCTTCCTAGAGGCCGCCCGGCAATTTATTTATGCAGCCCATGTACATATATCTCCTCTTCCGTTTTTGTTTTTCTTCTACTTTAAAAGCGTAGTGGGGTGTGGAATTAAGCGATGCCATCGAACTAAACTTTTTCTCTTTTGTTTTTGTCGGATGAGTGAAGGAGGTCATCGGAAAAAAAGTTATGAAAGTTTTTCATCTACAGCTAACTATTGAGAAAGAACGTGCACAAAAACACACGCCCGGAACCAAACGCCAGTGATACAGATTAATTGCGTACTTCACTCAACTAAAGAGAAAAATCCAACAAAACACTAAAACGATATAATTGGTGCAGATCCCATCCCATCCCATCCCAACAAAATACTAAAACGATATAATTGGTGCAGATCCCATCCCATCCCTAACCCTAACCCTAACCCTACAGGCTACAGCTAACTATTGAGGAAGAACGTGCACAAAAACACACGCCCGAAACCAAACGCCAGTGGTGCAGATTAATTGAGTACTTCACTCAACTAAGAGAAAAATCCAACAAAACACTAAAACAATATAATTGGTGCAGATCCCATCCCATCCCATCCCAACAAAACACTAAAACGATATAATTGGTGCAGATCCCATCCCATCCCATCCCAACGAAACACTAAAATAATATAATTGGTGCAGATCCTATCCCATCTCTAACCCTAACCCTACAGGCTACAGCTAACTATTGAGGAAGAACGTGCACAAAAACACACGCCCGGAACCAAACGCTAGTGGTGCAGATTAATTGAGTACTTCACTCAACTAAGAGAAAAATCCAACAAAACACTAAAACGATATAATTGGTACAGATCCCATCCCATCCCTTAAAAATATCGAACTGATCCTCCATTTCGTATTACTCCCTCCGTCCCATAATATAAGAGATTTTAGAGGGATGTACTCATAAGAGATTTTAGAGAGATGTGAGTACATCCTTCTAAAATCTCTTATATTATGGGACGGAGGGAGTACTTCAGATCATGTTATAATGCATGGGTATAACACTACTCCCTCCGTTCCCAAAAAAAAAGACAAAAATGATCTAAACGTTTGACCGTCCGTCTTACTTGAGAAAATTATGAAAAAAAGTAAAAAGATAAGTCACGCATAAAGTATTAATCATGTTTTACCATCTAACAACAATGAAAATACTAATTATAAAAAAAATTCATATAAGACGGACAGTCAAACGTTAGATACGGAAACCCATGATTTATATTTTTTTTGGGGGCGGAGGGAGTAGATAAGAAAGAACAGGAAAACGCTTCGTCCTTCACTCCTAAAATGAGTTGTCGGCTTGGCCGTTGCGAGTGGCGAAGACAAACGCATGGTGCTGGATGAATCGCTGTAGATCGACTGGACAACATGGTAAATCATTAGCACAAAATAAACAGTATGATGGTGAAACTTGATGACTTTTGCGTTTGTTGACTGGCTGACAGACCGATGAGAGGCGATAAGTCCGATCGATGTCCCTGTGCGGCTGTGCCGTGAAGGATCAGAAGAGCAGGAATGGCTCGTTCACATGCTAGTATGCAACCATTTTTCGACTGGAACTTGGGCTTAGTAAAAGGTCAAACCCAATTCATTTCAGATAATTCTATTTTTTTTAAACAACCCGCACAAGATATTGTGTGACGATTCTATTAATATAGTGAAAAAAATAAAGTTTATAGCTCTAAAAGTCTAGACAGCTGAAAAATAAAAAAAAACACAATATCCCTAACAAATAGATTTTTTAAATGACGTCTCTAAGAAGGAAGCGATGCCAAGAGCATTGTCGCCGCCCTCCTAAAGAACCAGGACGCAGTTTTCAACTAAAGAAAAAATTGAAAGAGGAGAAAAACGCAACAACGCTCTAAAAACATAATTTGAAAGTGTTTACAGGTTCCACAGTCCAACCAAAACTTGATGCCGTTTTGTGGTCATGTGAAGGCGGCGATGGATCGATCGAACGAGACAATCACTGAGAGTGAGTTGAGCAGCAACTAGCCCCCCCGTACGTCTCAATCTTACGCAATCTATCTATTAATTTACTAGCTGAGTGGCCATTGCGTTGCAATGGGATTCAAATATTTCAAAGTAACAACATTTTATCTTTCTTACTGAAGAAAATATATCTCCAATCTAAATACATTTGTGTGCTACAATTTTCATTATTTCGATATGCAAACAAACACAATAAGCGTAACATAAGTACACAGAATCTTACACACAGCTCTTGTTAACAAATTAAAATTTGCACCTCAAGCGCATATGTTTTCACACGCAGAGTGGAAAGAGAGAGCAAAGCATATGTTTTCACACGCAGAGTCGAGAGAGAGAGAGAGAGAGAGAGAGAGAGAGAGAGAGAGAGAGAGCGCAATAAAAATCAATATGCTGCTTGGATTGACAGAGAATTGGGTCTTTTCTGTAAAATGTCCAAGCGTTGATTTGGGAGTTCATCTTCCACAATGTATCAACTTTATACTCATTTGAAGGAAAGAAGGTTATATAAATTACACATGAATTTTGATAACATTTATTATCTATATCTTTGTGTAAACTAAACTTCAACTACTTGTCCTCCATCCTTTTCATTTGCTCAAGAACTTCCGGAAAGAGCAAATGTCCATCTTTATTATTCTTGTGTCTGGAAATTATGACACTGCAAACATTAACCTTTGCTATAATAACACTGGACCCACATTTCATAGACATAGATGGGCCCATTTGTCATCCATTCGGAGTGTCAAAACAGCGAAGTAATACAAAGCATGGAGTCGTTTGCAGTCCCAGTATTACAATTTTCTCCCTTCGGTGATGCCTTCAAACACATTAGAAAGTAATACAAAGCATGGAGTCGTTTTGCAAAGCTATTGATTAATACAAAGTATTCTAAACTGCTTTCAACTAACTACTGACAACATCGTCAAATAACATTGGTTCTATTTAACTATGTACCAATCACGAACAAATATTCTTCTGCAATTTTCGGAGGGAACAACCAAATAGAAATTGCCTACGAAACTGAAGAATTTGTTGAGAATGAGCTGCTTCCCACAACGGTTCCATGTTACACGCTGCCCGACGGCATTAGCTGCCTCCTCACGAGCAGCAGTGATCTGCAGTTCTGCATGTGCATCCGAATGAGCTAAGAGTGCAATACAGGCATAACGAACCCTCAAAATATGAGTAAGGATGCTGAAGACATCGCACTCACCAACACACCTGCAAAATTCTGACAAATGCAGTTCATCACCAAGATGCTGGAAAAGGATTGAATACACGATTTTTTTTCAGATTTGCAGCCATGAGTGTAGTAGCTATTTCCATCATCTCACACTTCATCTTACAAGAGCACCAGATATGTGATATTAGAGTGAAGCAAGTTACGGATCATTTTTCATGATGAAGAATAAAATCATTTTCCATGAAGAATTGAATAATATATGTATAAACCTGTCCGACCTGCATAAGAAGAGGCAATCCAAGGCCATGCTCCTCTCCTCGAGATCAAAATGGTGCTTCCAATACATTAGTGACATTAGTAAGAGCATGCAAAAAAGCATAGCAATTTAATTTAGGGAAGACAAATTGGTTAGAAACGGTACGGTTAATACCATCCGGTGTTAACTCCAGTTTTACACTATAAAAATATAAACTGAATGTTCCAATATAGAAATAGTCCAAACTCCAAAAAGAAAAGTGTTGCCCATATCAGGATTTTTTTTTATCACTGAATCTATGGACGTAAAATAATTTTAAGTAGTATAGATATGTACCACGTCTGACTTGTCTACAAGTTTACATATTTTAGTAACAATATCAACATAATTTAGTAAAAATCTAAGTGATTGGTATATGAAGTCCAGAATTAAAAACATCTCCAAATCTAAGCCATTATACCAGTTTCATCTCAGAGTTAATAGGTGAAAAATCTGAACAAATAGAAAATTAGGTTGGACATATCAATAGAGATTAGTAAAATCTAAGCTAGTGCTATATGAAGCCCTGAACTGAACTAAAAAAGTCTCTGAACCTACGTCATCCTGCTTCAGAGTTAATAGGAACAAAAATATGAAAAAAAAAACAGAAAATTTGGTTGCACATATCAACAAAGATTAGTAAAATCTAAGCGAGTGATATATTTAGTCATGAACTAAAAATAGTCTCCAAAGCTAGGCTATCCTACCATCTTCATTTCTGAGTTAATAGGTACATACATCTTAGTAAATAGAAAATTAGGTTGGAGAAGGTATTCAATTGAACCTAGATTTTTAGCAGAAAAGGTATTTAATTGAATATGTACTTGTGGGTCTGAAATTAAAAGATATTCAATTGAACCTGACTTTTAGCAACAAAACAGAACCATCGCATCAAGTGCAAGTTGGTGATCTGTTCAGAAGCAAAACGCCACAAGTGGAACACTTTGAATTCAGATGAATTTTACTGAATGGAGGCAAACATGCCATGCCAATTGGTCTGGCGCTACTGCTGAATCCAAAAGGAATTAATTTATTTATCTCGGTGAAAAAGAAATTGTATTAAGGAAGAATCAACATATCAAAAAGAAGATTGTATTTTATCTATTTAAAAAATGTCAGTTTCTCAAATTCGCCTTAGCTTATTTTATTCACTTATTCTCTATCTACAATCTATATCTTCTTCACTAAGTAGCTTTGCAAACATGTGGCAACCACAAATCAGAAGGACAAATAAATCTACCTTGATTTGTCTTGCAAAAACTTGACTTGCTCTGTTGTTTTTTAGCACACAGAATTGGACTTGTAGTTCTTCTCTCTCAAACATAATTGTACAACAATACCCGGTGAAAAGCAGAATGACCAAGCTTTTCAAGTGATTGCAGAGTAAAAAGATCACCAGGATGGTGAAATTTTATACTTCATCCACTATATTTTCAGATAAAAAGCTACATGTATGTATTAAACCTAATAACGACTCATCGACATCCAGTTCACGAGTAGAGAAGATTAATGTTCCAGTTAAAGGAATAGAAGAAATTGTGCTAGTCACCTTTAGAAGCAAAAGGACCAACTTTGGGATTGAATCTAATGCCTTCACTTATTGGCATTTCTCCTTTTACAACTGAAGGCAACATAATGAATCCTTGAAGCATCAAAGAACCGCTTACTCTATCTACAGACAAAACAGAGAGCATTAGATATTTATTTGATGTATTCCTACATAGATGGCCAAAACATGTCCAGCCGGATGATTACTATATTGCAAAGCAAAATAATAACGTCGAACATCACCAACATGATGTTAACCCCAATGAATGAGTTAGGAACCAATACCAATCTGTCCTTGGAAATGTTCCCAATCATCAGGGTGTGCTCGATCCAACATTCCACAAAACACATAAACAGAAGAGATGAATGAAAGCAGAAACATAAATCCTGAACCATGCGACCAAACCAAAAGGAAAGATTTCCAACAGTCGCACGGTGCAGTAGAGGAGCATGGCACAAAGCAATGTAGCTGTCAGTCATCTTCCTTGGCGTTGCCCCGTGCTCCGGCGTCGTCTTCCTGTACTACAGTATAATATTGGGAATGGCAGGTGGTGGCGGCATGGAGGCCAGACAGTGGTGTGAACTCAGTTGGGGGGTTAGGCGGCACCAGTGGAGAGGACCTAGTTCCCCTCAAGCACCGGCGGAGTTGAGAAGGTCGACGAAAGTGGGAAGACCCTCACACAGATCGAAGCCCCACCTCCTGCAATCATCCCCGCAGTGATCTCCGGATGATGCGGATAGATTGAGGGCCGGCGCCCGCGGGGTGGAGTGCGGGCAGGTTGATCGGCAGAAGGCGCGGACGTGGCCGCCCGACGCTTTGGAGTGTGGACGGAAGGGCGGCGGGGAGGAGATGCCGCGGGATGGCCGCCCGGAGGCGGTGGGCTGCCCGGCGGCTGTGGCGGCGCGGCGCATTGGAGCGTGGAGGGAGGGGCGGCGCGGAGGAGGCGCAGCGGGATGGCCGCCCAGAGGCGGAGAGCGGTTGGCGAAGGGAGCCGCGGCCGGGATTCCGCGAGGAGGACGAGCTGCAACCGGCGGCGCGGTGAAGGAACCATCGGCACGAGAGGGAGGTTGCGGGAGGAATCGGGAGCGCGATCGTGGTCGTGGGGGGTGCGGGCAGAGGGATAGGAGCGTGAGGGGATCGATCTGGATCGCTGGATGTGGCGATCGTACGGGTAATATTGCGCGTGTCGTGGAGTCACCGTCGCCACTACGTAGTAGAGAGTAGAGATAGGAGTATCGGCCTGTTTGGGTTGCTCTGTACAAATGTGCTGAGGCTTGGTTTCTAGGCTCGCTTACCTACAGCTAGTTAGTTTACATGATGGCCGCGGAGCACGGCATACAGATACCAGCTGCCCCGGCGGCGCAGTCGGGACAAGCTGATCATAAGGCGGCCGCCGCCGCGCCGGAAAAGCAGCTGAATCGCTTCGTTCGCTTGCTCGCGGTGATCGAGAGCGTTGGCAACGCCTTCGGCACGCTGGCCTTCACCTGGGCCACCGTCGTCCTGCTGGGTGGCTACCCAACCGTTCTCAAGCGCGATTTTGGTATTGCGACTGCGATAATTTTCCTAGAAGCCACGAGGTATGTGTGTGCGCAACGTACGTCTCCTGGTCTTGGCCATGTTTGGCTGACAAGAATTTTGACAGGAGGAATTCCATTTCTAACACGATGATAATCATCTGCGATTAGACTCAAAGGTTGATTTTTCTTTTTTCCTGTTTGGATGGCACCTGAAATTGCAACCTTACAACGTAGCAATCATGTCAAAGGTGTCCAATAAGATTTCTGAACGTTTCAATCAAACTTCTTTCAAGTGAAACTAACTTTTGAGAATCGAATAACTGGCTCGTATGTGGTTTTTGTGCATGGTCTGTATGTTTCAATTCCCTTCTGTTTAATTATATTATTACACGATATATCTACTTTCAGGATGTTCACCCGCAACAATAGGCTGGATTATCAATTGTTCTTCCGGACGAGAGGTGCCTTTAGACCACTGGGCTGGAACGGGCTGATGGTAATCGTATTCTTCTCCGTTTCTATGGTGTCCACGGTTGTTTGGGACGCACGCCGGCCACGTATAGTATTTCCAATTATGGTAGTATTGTTTGCGGTTGGCCAGTTTCTATGTGCTGGAGTTCTAGGACTGCGCCTACGTATCAACAGTCGGTTACGCCGTCAGATGTCGCTGTGGAGCCCCATGGTTGCAATCTTATTGCTGGCTTCCTGTATTTGCAGAAGCTCGCTACTGGCCATATGGATAGTATATGGTGTGCTCCTTGTGGTTGTGTTCCTAGTGACTATTAGCAGGTTGCAATTCCCAATTATAATCAACCGAGTACATGGTGCTTTGGGCCGCAAATACGTATTTTGGTTATCCTATACTCGTGCATGCTCGCTGCAATTGTGTTGCCGATGTTCATGATTGATAAATTATATCGATATGCGATCATCGTCCTCGACATATCTGCCTTGGTCATTGTGTCCTTCGGCAACCTACAGATTCCAGCAGCACTCGTGCGTGTTGTGCTCGCGACGTTGGGCTTTGATCAAGAGGACTACGATGGTACGGTGACACGACAAATCTTCCCCAATCTCTAACTATCTTCTATGGGATGGTGCTTGGACAAGGACTACTTTACATCATTGCCGCAGTATTGGAGGTCTTCTCGTTCATCCCTCGGATACACCTCGTCCGCCGTGGTGGATTTACAGGTCGATGGGGAGCAGAATCTGTCGATATGTACTACGCATACGCCTATGACAAATACATGGAAGGAGGTCTGTTTGCTCCAAAGAGGATCAGCCTCAGCAACTTTGCCATGGATTCTCTGAATTCGGACCTGTCCAAGAATCAGCTATACGGTGTCCAGATGATGCATATATTTCTGCAAAGTGGTCTGACCAAGGCACGGTTGCTGGAGAAACTCACCACTTCAACGCAGACGATGGCCAGGTTAATCAGCATGTTGGACTGCAGTAGTAGACATCATCGTGCAACTATCAGGTTATATGCCGCCAAGGTCACTGCCGAGCTTGCAAAGAACCTCCGAGTTGAAACTGTCCCTGGGACACTGCAGCTTGTATCTACGCTTCTGGATGCTGATGGAAAGCCAAAAAGAGGACACCCACTCCTGGATGCAGATGATGATCAAGATCATTTTGTTGATATAGCAGATAGACAAGATAAAAGACATGATATAGCTGGTAACCAAGGGCAGAGACGAGAGCCGATTGGGGACACCAATAACCTGCTGGAAACACCAACCCGATCAACACACATCAACGACCAAAGATACATACCTAGAATTTGGCAGAGGATACTGGAGTACTGGTCGATTCCCAAGGAGCAGCCATTGACAGACGATGATCTCCTCCCTGCACTAGGCATGTCAATCATTTATAGCCTTGCTGGCTGTGATCAAAATAATTGTGTGGAAATAGACAGAGTAACTGATCTGATCCCCAATATAATTGGATTCACAAGCTTCAGAAGTGCAATGGTAAATTCCGAAGCACAACAGAAGGTTCTCTTAAAGTCATCGTTGAAGGTACTGCAGAGGCTCACAAGCATTGAAGGGGAAATTGGCATAACACTGCGGTACAAGTTATCAAAACATCCCTTCTTACTGCGAAACCTTGCAGAGATCTTGCGAGACAGTAGCAGCAACAAACAAGAACTAAGGAAGCTCGTGGTAGGAATCCTCAGAAACCTTGCCATTGACAGACACACAAGGCAAGAGATGGGACAAATGCAAATGCTCATTACCACGCTGATCAAGGCATTCCTTGATTTTAAAGGATTATTTAGTTCAGATGTTGATTGCTTGCTGCCAAAGGTCGCCGGGCAAGCATTGGTAATGCTGTCATCAGAAAATTCGCATAACTGCTTTGTTATGTTGAAGGAACCAGATTTCATTCATAAACTAAAAAATATGATCCTAATCCATGGTGATAAATACATATATGTGGCAGCGAGTCTATTGCGTAATATGTGCCTGTATGCTCAACATGAGCTCACAGAATCAGACCAAAAGGAACTATCTCACACCTTGCGAGAGGTGAGCCCTGCTCATACATACTACAAGTCCAATATAGAGGTGTATAGCATGCCGTATCATTTTTGCATTCACTGTCTATTAATTTTTGTCTTTGTTTTGCTATTTTTGGTAAAAAGAAGGGGGGCATTTATTTACCAATGAAGTATATAAGTATAACTATAGTTTGTACAACTATATTTATCATACTACATGACATTACTGGTTCCACTACAGGTGTTGGAAAGAATAATGGACACTGAAGGGGCAGAACTAGAAATCCTCATTGGCCTTAGTTCACAGATATGCAAACTCATTCCTGAAGAATTTTCCCAAGAGCTAGAGCATGGACAGATTAAGCGGAGATTCATTAAGAGGCTAGTGGACACCCTGAATGCAAACATGAACCCAAGTTCTCATTGCCCTGGGATCCGGAGGGTGGTACTTGAGCAATCCATACACATGATGGAGTACAATTCTCGCTATGCCAATTATTTCAATGAATACCAGATGATGGATGCACTGTCGTTTGTAGAATTGACACCCTCAAGGGCTGAGAATTACATGGTTTTCTTGGGTGACGCAGGTTTTATGGAATGTAACACACCTCTCTCTGCCCTAGTGGACAGGGCAAAAGAACTGATGGGTCGTCAGTGGCTGCAAGGTATCAGCAGTGCCAACTGAAAAAAAATAAAATGTTTTTGCATATACAGTCAGAAGACCTTGCATATTGTTAGTGCAGGGCAAACAAAGTGATTCTGCATTTACAGTCAGAAGACAACGCATGTTGCTAGAAAGAACATATATTTACCTTTAAGATGAGCAAAGGGTATTGTATCTGTACATCATGAATCTTGCACTGTAATCTGTGTGCTATTGATGATTTATCCAATTATCATTTGTTGAGTGGCCATATTGCAACTCCTATCCCACGTTCTAGCTTGTTCCAGTTTTGGCATCGCTTATTTCCATAAAATCTGTGGTTTATTCGACACCAGAAAATTGGGTTTTCTGCCCTTGTGATTAACCCCATTCAACACAAGTTACTATGGCTGAGAAATTCAGACCATGACAATGCGCAACTTATGGAGTACAATGTTCCACTTTCTTGTTGTCTGGACAGAGCAACAATGTTGATTAATGTGAACTCGACTCCTATTTAAGTCATGCGTCCATGTCAGTGCACTATGATGTTAATATCAATGTGCCACGGTGCCTGATTTTTGTGGAGCACAGGGTTCTCAAATTCACATATACGTCTCTCATATTGAGATCAAAACTACGGTGCATTGAGTTTCTGCAACCCGAGTAACCACTATAAACTAGTAATCGAACAACACTCCCCAAGTTTCCACATCCCTAAGCACAAGACTACAACAGTCGATTCTAGCGTAACCCATGATTCTCTCTATTTTCTTTAACGTAAGTATAACCATGATTAGAACTGAACCGAATTACCAAAGCAACGAGAAATAAAAAAAAAATCAGTTTCCTTGTCAAGCGAAGAGGATCCTATTTGGGATTCGGAAAAAAAGGGGAGGGGAGCAACCGTTGGGGAATGGCCTGGATGGTTACCTCTCCCTCGCCGCGTCGGCTTCCCCTGGCCCGCCGCGCAGCCGGCACCGTCTCGCCGCGCCGCCGTCGCTGGTCGCCCTCGCTGTTAGTCGGTGGAGGTAGCCCGCAGGCAGAGGCATTTGCCCCCGACCATACGAAGCAAAGTAGACAGCGGTAGGTGCTAGGCTAGTGTACATAGTAGATGGGCCTACCAGGTAATTGGGCCGGTTCCATACAAAGGATATAGGGGCTGTCAAACTTGCATTAAGTTCACTTTAGGTCCCTCCATTTTTCGCCAACTCTGAAATTAAGCCCTAAACCAAAATACTCCTATCAGATATAACGGGTCCCTCAACATTTACAAGACCAGCTCACCCGAGATCATAAGCAGTATCTATATACCTCCTTAAAATATTCGTAACTATCCGATCTTTTTCGTCCGTCACCCATTTTTTCGTCCTTATCGTGTGCACCTCCTCTCTAAATCCCACGTCAAAACAATCACAACCCAACCCAAAAACAAAATTGCAATCCAAATCCAATTGGAATCTTCAAAAGATCATCTAACACAACTACAAGAACAGATTTCATCAACACAAGAAGACGAAAAAAACGCTGACACCAAAAGGGGAGGGTGCCACCGTCGCCGTCGCTGACTTCCCTCCCGTTGGATTCGGCGGAGGGGAGGGCGGCGCCGCCGCTGGGACGCCGGTGGGCTGCCGCCACCTCCCCTCCCACTGGATCCGGCGGAGGGGAGGGCACCTCCCTTGTTCGCCGCCTCCCCTCCCGCCGAAAGGGAGGGCGTTGCCGCCTGCCGCCGCCGGCCACCGTCGAGCCCTCTCGCGGCCCCATGGCGAGGGAGAGGAGGCGAGGGGCGGAAAGGCGCAGCCACCCGTCGCCGCTCACGGAAGGAGAGAGGAGGCGCCACGGCTGAGCCGCCCGCCACCCACCGGGTGAAAGACGCTGCTGGCCGGGGGGAGGGCGCAACGGCAGAGGCGCTGGTGGGAGAAGGGCGTTGCGGTGGGGGAGGGCGCCACCGTAGCCGCTCGGGGAGGGTGCCGCCGCTACCGCTTTGAGAGAGAGCAAGGGGATCGGGGGGGGGGGGGGGGAATTAGGGTTAGGTTTTTTTTTACTGCCCAGTATTTATACAGGTCGGGAATTAATCGGGACTGTCCATTAGATCGGACGAACCTGGCTTCTCCAGCGTGGGCTGTCGCACTATTGGGCCACACGTACCTAGCAGAAGAAGGCTGCAAGTTTGGGCTAAAATCAGTGTTTTTTCTCTCAATAATTTTAAGTATTTTTTCTATTTTCAGAAATAGAATTAGTAACATTTTAATTGTTTATGACTGCTTAGTAATTTCATTCTAGCTAAATTAAACCAACGAGAAATTTTGGCTAGATGTTTCTCACGATATGGATTTGGGATTCCAAAAGTGTTAACATGATATGGATTTACTCCCTCCGTTTCAAGTTATAAGACTTTCTAGCATTGTCCACGTTCATATAGATGTTAATAAATCTAGGCACATATATATGTCTAGATTCATTAACATATATATGAATGTGGGCAATGCTAGAAAGTCTTATAATATGAAACGGAGGAAGTAGTATTTTCCGTTGTAACGCATGATCACTTTTTCTAGCTAAATGGAGACACCAAAAAATATAATTATTTATCTTGCACCATTATACTCCTGCAGTACCAAAAAGAAAATAGTAATGATTTCGTAAAGAAGTATATAAAATGCAAAATTTTGGCTTGGATCATGATATTTGAAAGTTGATCGTCTAATGCTTATAGTTTTTTTTTCCAGTGCAATGCACGGGCATTTTGCTAGTTATACCCAATATTAGCTTACGTGGCAAGCAGAGTCAGCATGGGACCCACGTGGGACTCATATGTCAATGAGTAGTATTTTCTGGAAAACTATTTTGATCCCTCGAGAGAATGTTCCCTCGTTGTTTGTATGTCACTCAAATGGTCATGAAAAAATTTGAAAAAAAATTGAGAAGATGTATTAACATGTGATATATCACTCCACAGACATGCAAGTTCAAATTCAACTTCTACATCTCGCAACGAAAAAAACAAATTAAACTACAAATTAAACAAATTGAGAAGATGTATTAACCTCGTTGTTTGTAGTTTAATTTGTTTTTTTCGTTGCGAGACGTAGAAGTCGAATTTGAACTTGCATGTTTGTGGAGTGATATATCACATGTTAATACAACTTCTCAAATTTTTTCAAAATTTTTCATGACCATTTGAGTAACATGCAAATAATGAGGGGATATCCCCTCGAGGGATCAAAATCCACTCCCAGTATTTTCTTCCTCCTCTCTATACCAGTATACCATGATTAGTGATCTTTGCATGAAGGAGATGAGCTACCATGAGCAGGAGCACCAAGGGCTCATCGCCGCCGCCAGCAGCAGCGGCTTAGACTAGTTCGAGGAGTCCACACTGGTGGAGAAACCATCTTTGGTCAGTCGGCCGAAATCCACAATAGTCCCGGTTCCACTAAAAACTAGGACTAAACATGATCTTTAGTCCCGGTTGGTAGCTACAGCAGGCATATACGATCTTTAGTCCCGGTTGGTAACACCAACCGGGACTGAAGATCATCTTTAGTCCCGGTTCTTAAGATGTCAAGCCCGGTTGATAACACCAACTAGGACTAAAGATCCCCCTTTATATATGTCTTTTTCCTCCTCCAGCCCGAGCAAGCTTCAAAATTTCTCCTCCAAAAAAGAGGGGAGGTCATGCCAAAATTTCTTGTGAAATTTTTTTAGTGTTTATATACAAATCGGAGGTGTCTAAATGGTTAGTAACTTCATCCTCCAATGTTTTTTTGTTGTTATATTACTTTTGGAGCTATGTTTCACACATTTTTTTTGTCACCAAAACTTTGTTGTAAGTTGATGAGAGAGAAAATTTGTGTGGGGAAGAAGAATATATAGGAATTTTGTTTGTTTACTTAAAAATGCTTTATTCTCATAGTTTAAAATGTAATGAAAATTAATCTTAAAAAGTAGAAAACAAACTAAATTGAAAATTAAAAGAAGTAAAACAATAATATTAGTTTAAAACTTCAAAAATAATAAATAAGAATTATTTGTTGGATTATTTTATAATTATTGAATGAATAATGATATGTCATTATTGTATGACTGTTGAAAGAGTTTTTAATTATTTTATCATTATTGTATGACTGTCATTATTGTACGAATATTTATTTATGTACGATTTTTTTTCATTTCATGTAGATGGATCGGCAATGGATGTACGCTGACCGGCGGTCCAAAGAGTTTATCGACGACGTGCATTATTTTTTGAGAGTAGCCGAAGCTAACAAGCATAAGGGTTTTATTTGTTGTCCATGTAATAAGTGTAAGAGCCAGAAGGAGTATTCTGCATCCAGGACTATTCATTTCCACTTATTTGAGTCGGGGTTCATGCCAAGCTATAACTGTTGGACATCCCACGGTGAGCAAGGGGTTGAAATAGAAGAAGATGAAGTGGAAGACGGGAACATTCCGGACTGGGCTCAGTACGCTGGATTTGAAGGAAATCAAATGGGCGAGGTGGACAGGGATGCTGACGATAACGACGCTGTGGATGATCTTGGTCAGATGTTGTAGGATGCCAAGGAGGACTGTGAAAGTGAAAAGGAGGCCCATAAATTGGAGCGTATGTTAGAGGACCATAGAACGTCGTTGTACCCAGGTTGCGAGTAGGGGCACAAAAAGTTGGATATCAATCTGGAGTTCTTGCAATAGAAGGCAAAAAATGGTGTTAGTGACAAGGCATTTGGCGATTTATTAAAACTCGTCAAGAACATTCTTCCGGAGGGAAACAAATTACCCGAGACAACGTACGAGGCTAAGAATATAGTCTGCCCTCTAGGACTGGAAGTTCAGAAGATTAACGCATGTCCGAATGATTGTATCCTATATCGCGGTGAGGAGTACGAGAACCTAGAAGCATACCCTGTTTGTAAAGCACTACGATACAAGATTAGACGAGATGATCCAGGTGAAGTTGACGGGCAGCCAACGAAGAAGAGAATTCCTGCTAAGGTGATGTGGTATTTCCCTATAATACCACGGTTAAGGCGTTTGTTCAGGAACAAGGGGAATGCTAGAATGATGCGTTGGCACGCTGAAGAACGTCAACAGGACGGGATGCTGAGACACCCCGCCGATGTTTCGCAGTGGCGAAACATCGACAGAACATTTAAAAACTTTGGGAATGACACATGAAACATTCGGTTTGGTTTAAGTACGGATGGGATGAATCCTTTTGGAGAGATGAGCAGCGGCCATAGCATTTGGCCCGTTACGATGTGTATCTACAACCTCCCCCTTCGCTATGCATGAAGAGGAAGTACATTGTCACACCCTAAAAATCTCCAAATTATAAATTGTTGTTAAATTGGAATTATTAAAATTTATTTTAAAAGCCTAGAAGAGAAGATCTAATTTTAATAAATAAATTCTAATATAAAATGGGGCCAGATAAAATTTTATTAAATACTTTGCTTAATTCCATAATTCTTAGATTTTTCTGGGATTTATTTGAGCTAAGGAAGTATTTTTAATAAATGGAATTGCATTTAATGAATAATTTAAATTGAAAAAGGTTTTTAAAATCCTCCTTTAGGCTTTGGGCCGAAAGTCGGCCCAAACCCTTCTCTCTCTCTCCCCGGCCCAAGCCGGCCCAGTCCGCCCGCAGCCGCCGCCCGCGTGTGCCCCGGACGCTGACAGGTGGGGCCCACCTGTCAGGCCCGTTGTCTTCCTCCCGACGAAACCCTAGCCGCGCCGCGCCGCCGCCGCCATTCCAATCCGGCCGATCCTTTCCGTTTCCGATGAAATCAATAGAGGGGAAATGATCTTCTCGATCTCCTCTATCTTTTCTCTTTTGGAATCACCAGCTAAAATCGCTTGGAAAGTGTTTGATTCGAGGTCGAATCGGATCGGTCTCTCTCCTCCGAACCCTAGACTTTCCATCCCGCCGCCGGTCGCCGTGGGCCTCCGTTGCCGCCTCCTAGCCGCTATAAATTGACCCCAAAGCCCGCCGCTACCCGCCGCCACCCTCGCCTTCGTCCCTCGCCGCCCGTAGCGCCCTAGCCCCGTGCAGTCTAGCGCCGCCGTCGCCGCCGCCGCTCCAGCCGTGCGCCGCCGTCGCTCCAGTCGTCACCGTCGCACGGGGAGGTCGCCGTCGTGGTCGCCGTCTCGTCGCCGTTCTCGTCCGCCCCTTCGCCGTCGCTGTCGACCGCCGGAGCACCGTCGCCGTCGTCAAGCCGAAGGTTGCCGCCGCTTCTTCCTCGTCGCCGACGTCGTCCGGTCATCGTCCGCCGTCGCTTTGGTCGCCGGTTAGTTCGCCGTGCCGCCCGCAACCCGTAGAGGCTTTCCGTTCGCGCTGTCGTGCCGTGGTTCGCCGGCGAGCTCGCGCGGTTCGGTCGCCGCCGGTGGTGACGTCGTCGCTGACGTCATCGTCGTCGTCCATCCGTGAGCCGCGGTGGATCCAATCGTTCTCGGCCGTCCGTTGTGGGTAGGATAGATCTCAGCCATCCAATCTCGTGAACCGCCGCCGTGCACCCAGTCCACCGTGAGCCGAGCCCGCTGACGCAATAAACCCCTTTTTCCTTTTCAAAAATAATTCATTATTGCGTCATAATTCAATTAAAATCCATATAAATGATTTAAATCGATTTAATCTTTGAAAATTCATAACTAATTCATCTTAGCTCGGATTTAGTTGGTTCAAGTCTCTAAATTTTTCTAAAATTGAGATCTACATGTTAAAAATATCCACATGTACTGTTCATGCTTGTTTATGTGCTGTTTTGGTAATTTTGTTCTTTTCTCTTTAGATTCCGACGTTCCCGGAGAGTCCGAATTTGCAGGAGAAGACTTTGAGGATTTTCAAGGCCAGCAAGGCAAGTCACACAGATCCCAAACAACCCTTTGAGCATGTTGATCCTATTTAAAGCTATTGTTTCTATTCAACTATTGCATCTATTTTCGAATGTCATTGGGTGGAATTAACCTATTCTTTGTTATGGCCCTTTTGTACTTGATTACTTTATTCTTTGATACCTTGGGCTATTATAATTTGACTAGTTGAGCTTTATATAATGGTTCAACTAGATGTTAGGTATAATTGCTTAGCCATGCTTAGAAACATTAGTTCACTAATGGGATAATTTAAGATTCACTATTATTTAATGATGGCTTAATGATAGCTCATGATGGTTAATCATGATTGGTTAATTAATTAATTTGACAATTAAAATATGATAATGGTGGGTTGTGAGCATATGGTTTTGATGGTTGTGCTCATGACAATTAAGGACCGGTTCACGATTTTCGGTTGTGAAACATTTACCGTGCCAACCACAAGCCAGCATGGGCAACGGCTTTACTTTCTATATAGTATGGTTCATAGTAGAGCACCAGACTGTGAAGTGGCGGAGATAAGCCCACGGGGGTCGCTGGGGAGTCCATACCTTGTTTATAAGGGGGTGATTATGATCCGGGAACGGTGCACTGCTTTGAATTGTATTATATAGAGGGTATTGTCACAATCTCTATTCGGGTACTTGTCAAGTATCGCGACGCATGGTTGACATGATGTTGAGGTTGTGTCTTGTGGGTACAGTGGTACACCTCTGATCAGAGTTTAAACTATTCGAATAGCCGTGCCCGCGGTTATGGGCGGGTCTAACAATGTTTTTCGTGATTAGTCTCACCCCCACACTATATTAAATGATGATGTTAATAACTTGTTTAACTCCTGGTTTGGAATGGTTAATTCCTGGTTTGGAGATAGACTTGTGCAGCCGGGATTGGTTGTTCAGAATGGTTGGGCCTATGCAACAGGGTATGTTGTATAGTGTTGGATTAATATTGCTTAATTACTGTTTAACTGTTTTATTAAATTCTGAGATATTTATTAAATGCTGTTTATGCAAATGAGACTATACTATGCCATCCTTTGTTATCCTGTGCATTTGCATATTTGCTGCGTGGCTTGCTGAGTATGTCATATACTCACCTTGCAATCATTCATCAGAGGAGGAGTTCTACAGTGATGTCGATGGAGTTGATGATTAGGCGTAGCCCTGGTCAAGCTGCCTGTGGAGAGGAGTCGTCTGCGCTGTTTCTTTTTTTTTTCCGTTGCTTAGGACTTTATTGATTGAGAGGAACTATCTACCTCTGTAATGATATTTTGTTCGCTTATTAATTAGAGTAATAATTTGTACTCTATTATCAATTTGTTATTGTGTGCCTCGGCTGATTCCTGGACGAGGGTTTATACACATGTAAGCGTTTGGAATTTTGGATAGAAATTCCGGGCGTGACATACATAATGATACCGATTATTATTCAAGGCCCCAAGCAACCTGGTAACGACATCGATGTGTACCTAAGACCACTGGTCGAAGATCTGAAACTGTTGTGGAAGAAAGAAGGTGTCCTCGTGTGGGACGAGGACAAACATGAGGAGTTTAACCTACGAGCGCTGCTGTTCATAACCATCAACGATTGGCCTACACTTAACAACTTATCCGGGCAGTCTAACAAGGGGTACAAGGCTTGCATTCACTGTATGGATGAAACTGAAAGTACGTATCTTAAGCATTATAGGAAGGTTGTGTACATGGGTCATCGTCGATTCCTTGCTGCAAACCATCCTGTACGGAAGAAAGGCAAGCACTTTGAACATAAGGCAGACCACCGTACGAAGCTTAAACATCGCAGCGGGAAAACAGTGTTTGCTATGTTGAAAGATCTTAAAGTAGTGTTTGGAAAGGGACCTGGCAGCCAGCCTATAGAGAGCGAAGATGGTCACGCGGCGATGTGGAAAAAGAACTCTATTTTTTGGGAGTTACCCTATTGGGAATTCTTGGACGTCCGCCACGCAATCGACGTGATGCACCTCACTAAGAACCTTTGCGTAAACCTGCTTGGCTTCCTAGGTGTATATGGAAAGTCGAAAGATACACTTGAAGCACGTAATGATCTGAAACATATGGAACAACGCGGCGACCTTCACCCAGAACCAAAGGAGAAAGGAAGCCATTACTTGAGTCCAGCCAGCTACACTCTTAGCAAGGCAGAGAAGGAAAGTATGTTTGAATGCTTGGAGAGCATCAAGGTACTGTCTGGATACTCCACGAACATAAAGCGAATAATAAGCACGAAGGAGAAGAAGTTCACAAACCTAAAGTCTCATGACTATCACGTGTTGATAACACAATTGCTACCAGTTATAATTCGGGGTATCCTTCCAGACAATGTCTGGGCAACAATAACAAAGCTATGTGCTTTCATGAATGCAATTTCGCAGAAGGTCATCGATCCGGATAGATTACAAGCCCTTCAAAATGATGTGGTGCAATGTCTTGTCAGCTTTGAGTTGATATTTCCACCTTCATTTTTCAATATAATGACGCATCTGCTTTGTCACCTTGTCAAAGAGATCGGTATTCTCGGGCCTATGTACCTACACAACATGTTTCCTTTCAAAAGGTACATGAGCGTTCTGAAGAAGTATGTTCATAACCGTGCTCGTCCAGAGGCAAGCATCGCCAAGGGGTATGGAACAGAGGAGGTCATTAAATTCTGCGTAGAATTTATCGAAGACCTTCGCCCAATTGGGGTGCCTGAATCACGCCACGAAGGGAGACTACGGGGAAAGGGGACTCTCGGAAGGAAAGCAATAATGCCGGTGTTAACAACCAAATTTGGTAATCTAAGTATCAGAGATGAAGATCAAATCGAAGCGGAGTCCAAGACAAAAATCGTTTCGGAAATAGAGCAAGAATCGGCTAAGTCCGAATCGGCTGCGACCAGAATCGGTAGAGTTCGAGTCGGACAAGGTTAGCCGATTGAGCCGATTCCGACAATACGACTCGATACATGACATCTGGTTAGGTTGAAGTGCTTCATATGGATTGCCATGCACGGATTTGAGTCCTGGAAAGGCAATTGTATCTATTAATTAGGATATTTTATGTAATTTCCTTAGAGATAAGTTTGGGCAAAAGTCTGCCGCAAAGACTTATGGTATCTTAGAGTTTGTTAAAGATAAGAGTCGTGCCCGACAAGGACATATTCTGTATTTCGGGTATAAATATGACCCGGACCCATGTAATCAAACAGACGTTCAATACAATCTCGGCGCATCGCCACCCTTTTACTTTCGTTTCATCTCGACGAGTTCTTGCTTTCGGGTTGAGCTGCATCGGTTTCGATCTTCAACTAGAGGTAAGCTTGTCATGCCGGCTTGTGTTCTCGGGATTAGTGCTTCTATCTTTATGATACTCTAATCTTGTTTATGTAAGTTGTCGAGTTATCATATATTCTATATAATCTCTGGCAATATTGTTATTTAACCTTCAACCGGCTAACATCTATCATTAGGAGGCAGCCGATTAGGTTAAACATCAATGTTGACTTAGATTATATAGGGTATCTACCACTCTATGAAACATCCAACGGCTTGATTGTCTAGATATTGTCTTTCTTTTCATACTTATGGCTGCTTCAGTTAAGTGTGATCTCATTAGTCGTGATTAGAACTCCAATCTCTAACCTGCTTTTTGGTTGCCGATTAGGGTAGTATCGTGGTTTCAGCCAATCTTACCTGATTTAACTACTTTATATCCTATATGCTTGATTAATATGTTAAATCTGCCCTTTATGTTAAGATCTTGTTGCATTTAAGTATATTAAGCTTCCTATTTGATATATTTTGCTCGCTTTAATATCTTAATATAGAGTGGTATCGGAGTATTAGCTGATACATGCTAGATCTATCTAATCGGCTATGCTATGAACGTTTATAATCTTCTTGTTAATATATATTTCGGTCTAAGTGATTTATACTGTATCGGCATGGCGACCGATCTATCCCAATCACTTGATTCAAATATATATCGATAGAAGTATTATATTTCGTTAATATCTACAGCCGATCGAGTAGATTTAGTTCTTTCTTGCTTATTTATTACTGCCGATCGATGCAAAGATGACACCGGCTTAAAGATAAATGATACATCATCGGCGACTGACCGATCGGCTATCATTTATGGATTTAACTGTTATTTTCCTATCTTTGTTTCTTGTTGATTGCAGGATCAAATCAACTGACACGCTCACGAACTTAAAGGCAATATTTTTGGACCTGCACTGGAGTTAAGCAGATCTCCCAGGCCTCGTGTTTTTCACATCAACACACTTTTGGCATGCCCGGTGGGACCTGATTAGAAGTCAGAGATTTGCAACTACGATTTCTCATGGCCGAGAAACCACCACAGTCACCATCATCGGCAACAAAGCCGGTGGTCCCTCCTCAGACCAAGATTCCAAAGCCTCTGGGAACAAATGAGTCCGAGGTTCACGAAGCAAACATCGTCCCAGTCACTATAGACAAGCTGTCACCAGAGCAGAAGGAGTTTGAATTAATGATGAAGCATACGCAACAACAATTCATGAATTCATTTACAGAGACTCGGCAAGGGAGTGTCGTTCAAAAGTACAAGTTGAAGCTAATTGCCGATGTACCGGGAACAGGTTATTCTCAAGATGGTGAGATGCAAAAAGCTCAAGTCAGTACAGATGGTTCAGGTGGTAAAGGCACTGCCGATGGCTCGGGCAATAAACCTCAGGATGGCTTGGTTGAGGGTCTTGGTGAAGATAATGACAAAGAGCAATTGCAGTGCAATAACTTTCAAGATCGGATTGATTATGCTGTGCAGCATGCTTTGATTAACCAATCAGGAGTCCTTGTCAATACTTTGTCGAATATGATCAAGACAATGGTCGATGGCACAATAGCTGAGCACCAAGCAATGGGACCAGTTTATCTTCCAGGAGGCGTTTTCCCAAATTACAGAAGCTTGGTAACTGGTAACCAACAGCCCACTGCCAATGCGCCACCTGTTCAGCCGGCGGCACCAGTTTCAACTTCAGCACCAGCTGCACCTTCGTCGGCACAAAGGCAGATGATAAATCCTCGATTGCTGACCAGAGAACAGCCACAACATGTTGGGCAAAATATCAATCGGCTGACTCAGGAATAGGTTGCTGCGATGTTCCTACCAAATCCACGAACGGCCGATCCAGTACAATTGGCGCCGATTCAGCAAACACCACTGAGACAGCAGACGGTTCAGCCGATTCAACAGCAAAAGTTGCAACATACATCGGCTAGGTTGGGAACACCTGATAATCGGCAGAGGCAGCACATTGTGAATCAAGTTATCCCTGAGCACTCGGTCCATAATGTCCAACCAGATCAGTCAGTTGTACCCCAAGTTATTCCTGAGCATTTGATGCGTAATTGTGGGCCCCGGCTTTACACACCGGAAACCCCATGTATCTTACAATACCATTCCCTAGATCAGTAGATGGCACACACATGGCACAGTTGTATATCACAAGCTGACATCGTTATATTGGTTGAACTATACATTAATAATACAAGGGTAGCCCAAATGGGTCCCAAATAGACCGAGCATGGTTATGTACATTACAAAATACTAGAAGAAGTAGATGAGATAGCGGAAGCGATGCAGCGGCGGTCTAACGTACTCCACAGGCATCGACTGGTGTACCTAGGTCCCGACTCCACAGTCTTCGACATATCTTCATCAGCATAGTTCCCGAATGGTCGACTCCAACTCCTCTCTAAAAGATTTAGTTAAGCAAGGGCGAGTACCAACCGTACTCAGCAAGCCACCACTACAGAATGTATTTAGTGCACACAGGGGTTCAAGAATGGCTTGGTTTATTTCCATAAAGCTATATTTCACAAATCAGTTCACAAACCTATGACTTAGCAGTTTTAACTAAAAAACAACGTTAAGTTGAAGTTGTCATTAATCCGCGAGGGTTCATCCACCTTCCCCAAGCCTCGCTTGGTCCGATTTACCCTCACATCCAGTTTTCCACATTTCCAACATCATCATGACCTTCCCGCCCATCGGGCAAGGTCACACCACTTTCCTAATCTAAGCAAGATTAAAATCTATGAGGCTAGTCAAGTGTAGTACAAGTCCCGGTGCTCAATAACCGCGAGCACGACTATTCGAATAGATTTGATTTACTCACACTGCAATGGATGTACGCTTTTAATCCCGCACTCCGTGGCTTGCCCAACACATGAGCCTAGTCCCAACACATGAGACTTGCCACGGCCCGGTTTTTTAGTTACCCTCGCGTTTCGGCACCCGCTCCAAGGACTATGGATCCCCATTGCACTTCCGGCACAACACACCACCTCGAGCCGGCAGTGAGGAGAGTCCTGGCGCTCCCGGGATCACAATGGGTTATATTACATATAGGTTAGGTGTGTTTTAAGTTTTGCGGGCCTTAACCAAACGATCGATCCACTCGATCCTTCACCTCCAACGTCACCACTTCAGAACCACCATGACAAGGGTGCGGCCCCACGAGAATTTCCTTAGTCCACAGGGTCTATACCCACTCGAGAAGTGCGGTCGTACTCTAGTCGTTTCCTGCATAGCTTCTTGACTCGGTCCTTAACTGACCAGGGTCGACGACTAGCCGTTTCTAGAACCACCCATATTCTATCCATGCCGCCCCAGTCGAAAACATTTTGTTTAATTAGATTTTTGGTTTTCACAAAGGTTTTTGCTGCGGGTGGTGCTCATGTCTCCACCCGCCTTCTGGCAATCACTCTCGACGAGTGACCGCCACCAACACATCCATATCCAACTATTATGGAGTGTACAATCGTCTATAATTAAACAATACTAAGCAATGTCAATAATTTACCACGCATAAATAATAGACTCAGGCAACAAGGATATAATAAAGGTAACAATATCAAGGATGGTTCACATACAAATTTAGGTACGCAATTTATAATTAGCATGCAAGTTTATTTATAAACAAAACATTTATAAATTGGGTTCAATATGCTCAAGGAAGGGAGCGTAGTGACTTGCCTTGCTTTTAGAAACCGGTATCTTCAAGAAATCCACGTTTGACGAATAACCGGAATATTCGATACGCAGTTAGTACGAGAAAACCAAATAACATTCTTCAATAAAAGTACCAAACAATTCAAACTGGTAATGCCATTGGATAGATCTCGATTTTAGAAGAATTCCGAAAGTTGAACGGAATCAATCGGAGTCACGGTTGGAATGATATGAATCCCCAAATTTTATAGGATTTATAGATCAAGGGGAGAAGGATACCCAAAATAGGATTCCTTTTATTTTGAAGGAAATATCCCCATGGGTACCCTCTGGACTGGAGGAGGTACAATGGACTTATCCTTGGGTGAGCTTGGGCTTCATCCCAAGGATACAGGAGGTCGGATAGGGACGTATAGCAAACTTCCAGAGAGAAGCTTGGGTTACATAGGGAAGCAACATGAACTTTTGGTGGATACAGAAGCTGAAAGGTGGGCTCTGTCCGGGGGTGTAAGAGGGAGGTAAAATAGACTCACGTGAGGAGTCAACACTGTGGGCTCCACTGGTGGGTCCCACGATCCTTTTTCTCCTTTCTTTTCTCTCTCTCTCTCTCTTAACTACTCTCGGCTTCTCCTCCTCACGGCTCTCTTTCTCTCGATTCTTCCTCCTCTTCTCTCTGCTCTCTCACGCACGCCCCAGAGACGAAAGGCGCCGGCGATGGTGGGCTGCCGCAGGGCGCGCGCCGGGGAGGAGACCGGGGAGCTGGCGGCTTAGGCCGGGCGGCGCGGCAGGAGGCAGCACCCCTGCCGGGCCAGCGCATCCAAGCGCGCAGCTGGGGTGACGGCGCGGCACGGCGGCCAGGCGGGTGCGCGGCCGGGAGGCGATGCAGAGAGGTGGCGTTGGCGGAGGAGGGAGATGAGGGAGCTGCACCAGGTAGGAGGTGGTCGGGCGCCGGTGGCGAAGGGAGGAAACCGGCGGCGACGGCGGCCGATGCGACGGCGACGCCGATGGGCGTGAGGAGGCCGCGGCTGGGGGCGCTCGTCCCGGTGCAGGGACGCGGCCACGCAAAAGGGCCGGAGGTGGCGCCTGTGCGGGCCGATCTGGTCGCGCGCGGGCGGCGTTCCACCCGGAGCGGCGGCGACCCGGATCAAGGCGATGAGGGTGGCGGAGGTCGCAGTGGTTCCTCGGCTGGGCGGAGACAGAGGCGGCCGTGTAAGCTGCTCGCGCGGCCGGTGTGGCCGTGGAGGCAGCACTCGCTCGGGGTCGGCCTGGCCGTGCGCGGCGGCAGCGGAGACGGTGCGGGGAGGTGAAGGCGACGAGCGGCTTGGAAGGATGAAGCAGAGGTGGCCGTGACAAAGTTGACGGCGCGCAGGGTCCGGGCCGCACGGCTTGGAGCGCACTCAAGGTGCTCGTCCGTGCGCCTCGGGCCGGCGCGAGCAGGATGATGGTGGCGGGGATCGAAGGGCGAGGATGGAGGAGGAATGGTTGGGCATGGCAACTCTGGTAGCCATAGTTTTTGCTTGATTGTGGATGGCTTCGAGGATAAGGAATAGAGCGAGGCTTCGAGGATAAGGAACGGCACAGTGGCGATGCGGCGGCGTGGACGCAGCTCACGCGGGCGGCGTGGACGCTCGTCTGTGAGCAGTGAAGAACAGGGACGAGCGGTGTGGACTCGGAGTAGCGGCGCACGCACAGGCGACGGCCTGGGTGGCGGCGAAGTGACCATCGGTCACTAGGCTGCCCCGGAGCACGTGTCGGCGGCGGATGGGATGGACGGCGATGAGGTGGGCCAGGATGTCGACATCGCCACAGGGGGGGAGGCTTACAAGGTAAGCTTCACTGCGAACTTGCTCTCCCATTCGGTGTGAACTCAGTTCTTTCTTTCGGTGTGAGCCATCCTCACTGCTTCTTCGGTGTTTGGGGAGGGATTTGGTGGACTGGGTGCTTGCAGGAATGGAGGAACGAGCGACCTTGCTCGGTGTACAGATATGGTGGCGCCAAGGATGGACGCGGTGCGCGGCGTGCATCGCTGCGGCGCACGGAGGCGCGACTCGGTGCACGGCGCGGCTGGCACGGTGCAACGGCGTGGTTGCCGACTGATGCAAGGCGGCGCGGCTCAGCACAGTGCTCACCCGGCTCAACATTTTGTCGAACATGTGGTGGGCATGTGAACCTGGCTGGGAGGAGGAAGGAGGAAGGGCAGCTGGGCCAGCTGAGGTAAGGAAGGGGGTGGAAACAGACTTGGGCTGGAATGAGGGAAAGGGAGGCAGGATGGACTTAGGCTGTGATGAGCTGTTGGGTTGGCAGAGCGAGGGAGAGGTGGCCCAAGTGTAAAAGGATACGAATTTTTTTTATTTATAATTTTTTTTATTAAAAGTTTTACAAAAATAATTTTCCATTTTGAAAATTGACGGAAATAGTCGCCTACCGCCCTTTGGGTGGGCGATTTTTAAAAATCGCCCTCCCAGAGGGCGGCGTAAATGACGTGGCAGCCGGCCGTTCGCTCTCGGGCGACGGCCGTCAACGAAATTAGCAGGCGGCACCCTTGCCGCCCTCCGCTAGGGCGGTTTTATACTGTGCGGGGGGCCGCCTGCAAATGGGCGGCGAGGGGGGGCATGGAATTTTGCAGGCGGCCCCCTTGCCGCCCTGGGGGAGGGCGATTTTGTACTGTGGGGGGCCGCCTGCAAATGGGCGGCGAGGGGGCATGGAATTTTGCAGGCGGCCCCCTTGCCGCCCTGGGGGAGGGCGATTTTGTACTGTGCTCTATATTTTTTTTTATATAAATAGCAATAGTTATGAAATTTTTTTATATTGAAAACTATACAAGATTGAAATCTCCAAGACTGGTAAAATACAATTTTATTATTTTTTAGGGCATATTTGGATTGTTACCGTACAAATATTATGTTAGTGCCAAAATATAAGCAAGTTTTGGCACTACCAAATATTTGGTAAGGTAAAATTGCATTTGATCATATATGGTTTGCTGCCAAAATGTAAAATTGTAGTGAAGAATGTTGTACATAATCTGAAATCTAGATTACGTATTACCAATGAATAGGCTTCCATTTTCGTGTGTGATGTGCTAGTGGGAAAGAAGATATGAAGAGGTTGCCTTCAGATTGTCAATTATATAGCGTCGTTTTCATTGCAATATATGTGAACTCAATGAGATGCATTATTCATTAGATGTGACAAGACGATCACGCGTGGGCGTGATTCACTTTATGTCAACAGGCAGCGCCGAAAGTTGATAGTGATAACTCGAGCTGCCGCTTTTCATGTGTGCTGTTGTGGACTGTGCGCGCTACTGGATATGGCACTACCGTGAAGCGCCGAAAGTGTGTTGTCGTGAGCATAAGTTGTTCAAGCACCATATGAATGAAAAGAACTACGTAGACGAGACAAACACAAGTAGTACTGCAGTAGTAATAGCAAAAGTAGTACTGCTTTACAAGTTTGTAAGCCAAAAGAAACGGTCACATAAGGACTGAAGAGGTAGAACACTACTGACGAGACCTCTTACCCCTGTCCCTCCTACCCTGCGCCCTAATGTGCCCCTGGGAGTACGTGAGTCGGTCCGGGGGTACGGCACGGCCAACCCGTCCTGCCTGTACAGGTGTGACCTCTGGCTGCTCCTGAGTGTGCGCCTCTGGAGCTCCTCCAAGCTGAGAGGAGCCTAGTACGTCCTGGTGGTATGCACCGTGCAAGTCGTCGTCGTAGAACTGGCTAGTAGGACCAGTCCTACCGGCGTGAGACGAAGAGGCCCCAGTACCGAAGATCCCGGCTGCATATCCTGCTGGACAAGGACCATCAGATTCGTACAAGTATTTAGCAGTAGTAATAAAAAGTAAAGTACCGTGTGGGCGAGGGAACGACGCTCCGTGAGAGGAAGAGCTGGCGAACGCGCCCGAAGAGGTGGCGAACGGCCCTGCGGAGCTCGCGGAAGCGCCGGTCGTGCCTGCGAACGCGCTCGAAGGCAGACGAGGTCCTGCGATGAGGAAACGTGCAGTTAAAACATGGTGACACTTTTGTGGAAAAGCTGAAACAAAAATGAACTAATATCTGGGCTGAACTGTACCGTGCGAAACCGGTGCTGTAGGTCGCACTGCTCCGAAGCTAGGGGCGCTCGAAGGCAAACGAGGTCCTGCTCCGACGGTAGGCGCGCGAGGCCGTGGGTGTACCGGACCAGCTGGAGGTACGACGTCCACGGCGCTGCGACAGGAGAAGACGCGCATGACCGCACGCATCTTCTCCTGCATCCGGTCGAAGGTCGCCCTCTGCTCAACGTCAGTCAAGTGCAAACCTCTGTTCAACCTCACCTGGACTGCGGTGATATCGGCACTGATATCCCGTGCGGCATCAGCCTATGCAAGATGGAAATAAAAAATTCAGTAGTCGTCCTATATTATGCAAGATAAATGAAATAATTGTTGGAAGTAACACAAATTGGACGTACCGCCACGAAGTAGTCTCGGTCACGGTGCGTGGGATACGCGTCCGTGACAGCGGCAACGTGCGGCTCTGGGGCGTCTGGAGTGAAGGTCACACGCGCACGAGTGCGAGGAAGGTACCAGCGAAGGTAGTCACGGTAGTTCTCCTCCGTGTGTGGGAAGAGCTCGTTGATCACCTCCTCTGTAGCTAACACCCAGTCGTCAACGTACTGCTGTACACGTGGAGCCCAAAGTGCGCCTGCTAGCTGTCCCCGTCGAGTCAACCTGTGAAGAGAGGTAAATTATATGGCTCGATGATGTAATTATCATAAAAATTTAGAAATGAACAATCCGAACTCACGAGTGGTCGGCAGGGGGGACGGTTGGCTGCACGTTGCCCGGAAACACCTGCCTAAGTCCGAACTGTCTCATCACACGCTGCGGGCAGTGAGGCTCAACGAAAATGTCGAACACCATCGGCAGGATGGTGAGCCAGTAAGCCTGGTCGCGTGTGCACAAGGACGAAAGTCCTAGCGGTGCTCTCGCAGCGACGGCCTCTTCTGTGTACGGCTCCCAGATGACGTCGCTCGGCTGGAGACGGTCAAACTCGAACACGAAGTCCGGGTAACCACGTCTCACCTGCACGTGAGCGTAACGACGCTGCAATAAACATGATCGGAATTAGACATGTTATGTCAAGGAAAAAAAAGAAGAGGACTGATAAACTTATAACGCAGCGAAGTTGCACTAACCCCACGTCGACACCAGTAAGTCCCCATCGTGGGACCGTCCTCTGGCCACTGCGCGCTGCGACCAACCCCGTAGGGTGCGCTGTCCACCACTGGTCGCCCTATGGCAAACCTCTCGGCTGCCCAAAGCTGAAGCAACATAGGGCAGCCAGCGATGATCGCTCCCGCGTCAGTCTTCGTGCACGCCTCACAGAGGGCACGGTACATGGCTGCTAGCACGGCAGAACCCCAGCTCCACTGCGGCACGTCCTGTGGCTGAGCATCCGCGATGGACCGTGCGTAGTGCACCAGCCGGAAGTCCACAGCGTGCCCGTGGGTGCTAGTGAACATCACCCACCCGAACAACCACAACAGGTACGCCTCAAGGGAGCGTCGGACCGAGTAATCATCAGCGTCAGGGTGCAGAAGGTCTGCCTACAGTTAAGAATGAAATGTTAGTACAAAACACTCATCCGGTCGCAAATAAGCATGTATGATAATAACATCTTATTTACTTACAGTGAACTGGAGCAACCAAGCCTTGCTAGGCCCGACTGTAGAGTACGGAGGAAGGGTGCTGGTCGGTCCTAGGTGTGGAAGGCGCATCACCTGCTCGAAGCGCGCAGTGATATCCTTCTTCCACCCAACAACACCGTCCACGGGACCAACTGGTGCTCCCGCCAGCGGTAGCCCTAGCAGGTACGACACGTCCTGCAGTGTCGGAGCCATCTCCCCACAGGGAAGGTGGAACGTGTGCGTCTCAGGTCTCCAGCGGTCTACAAGAGCGGCAAGGAGTGACCGGTCTGCATCCCACCGCTTCGCTGGGTCACGGTCGTCCGCCGCCGCCTCAACAAGCCTACACAGTGGTAGAAGGCCTGCCGCACGCAACCTGTATAGAGCAAACTTCAAACATAAGTACAACACAAAGCAAAGTTGAGTTGAAATGTGAACATACGCGTACCAAGGAACGTGACGGGGGTCGACACGCAACCACTCGCGCGACGTGCGTGGACGGAAGGTGCCGAGCTGTGCACCCTCGACTGCTGACAGGAACGAGCGGTGGTTCCTGTCAATCACACGGTTCAACAGCGCCGGTGTGTCGTACGCCATACCTGCATCAAATAGGTTTATCAGAAACATGTAAATAATTAGTTCCACATAAGTAATAAATGTTCATAAGCGAATTACTAACACATATTAAACAAGAGTACAAAGAAACAAAAGTGTTTAGTCAAAACACTCAACACGATAACATTATGATACAACACCGAATAGTTCGCAATACTACTAGTACAACAATAGTCGGAGGTACTCATTACAACAACATTGAATTGAAATTACACGATATAAGTATTTAGTCCGAACACTCATTACATCACAACAGCATTTTATTTCCTAAATCGAAAGCATTGTTACACCATGGAATCGTCTGCTGCGCGACGACGCCTTGGCCTTGCGCGCCTGCTTGTTGTTCCTTCACCAGGTGGTCGCCTACCATCACTTGCCTGTCCAGATGGACTAGCATCTGCGCCGCTTGGAACTTCTGCATTCTTCGGGCATTTCTTGTAAGTATGGCCGCGCAGATCACACTTGCTGCAGCGTAAAGTCCTCCCACCTGCTTCTGACTCATCCATATCATTTCTGATGCGTCTAGTTTGGCGTCGACCCTTTTTCACCCTTAACTTAGATGGATCTGGAATATAAAAAACTTGGGCACTCAGCGTTGTGTAAGATCCTGAGATTCCGAACCCATATATCTCCTCACTCCATGTATGAAAGATTGCTTCTTTCCTGAAATAATTTGAGACGTACACATTGGGAGATATGCCACAATCACCAGCAGCAGCAAGAACGTGTGAGCAAGGAAGGTGATGAAGCTTCGGCTTCATACAACTGCAGGTACATCCACCATCCGCCTTCAAGACACATTCCTGCACGGCTTGCTTGCGATAGATACCACGCCTGCTCCTATCAACACACATTATTTCATACCGATGAACTTGTGTGCCTTGAGCAACAACTCTATGTCTCCGTGCCTTTTTGATTTTATCTTCCATGTACTTTGTCACTACGTTGCCAAACACTATATTGTTATCGGCCATGGACGGACCAATTTTCCTGTATCGATCCCTAAAGTAGGCTTGCGTGCCGTGAAGGATGAATTCAACAATAGCAACCAATGGAAGTACCCGAACTCCTCGCATTACTCAGTTGTACACCTCTGCCAAATTGGTTGTCATTATGCCATACCGAGATCCATCAGTGTCGAACAATAGAGACCACTTCTCCTTAGGCTCATTCTCAATCCACTGAGTGAAATTTCTGATGGACGACCCTGACCTCCTTCTCATTGTTGGTGGGTCATCATGTAATGCACCAAGAGGTATGGGAGGCTCGTCACCTTCAACTTGTGGTCTGCGAGATTGCTCATCTGTTTGCTTCGTTGTCAACTCATCCAACTTGTCCCACAACTCATTAAATTTCTTCTCTTGGTTCTGTGCACAGAGCCTCTTAAAGAGCTCCATAAGATGCTTGTTCTTGAATTGCTTGTAGAAATTTGCACCCATGTGACGCATGCACCACCGACTCCGAACATCAGGCCACTTAGCTGGAAGTCCCTTCTCATCCCAACCGTTCTGCAAGTAGTCAATAGCCCGCAGCATACCCGCATGACGATCATGTATAAGGCAAACGTTGGGCCTCATACGCACCACTGCAATGTGCACTCTCTCTAGGAACCAGTACCAGCTTTCAGTGTTCTCACTCTCTACAAATGCAAAAGCCATAGGTAGAACCTGGTTGTTCCCATCACACCCAATTGCTGTCAATATCTGACCTCGGTATTTACCTGTCATAAAAGTTCCATCTATGCATAGAACAGGTCGACAATGCACAAAAGCATTGATGCAAGCACCCAATGAGAAAAAGGCTCTTTGCAGCACACTCTTTGTTCGATCATCAACCGATGTAAATGTATGTAGGTCATAGTAAGTATTATTATTCCTCTGGGCAATTGTGGCTAACAAACGAGGCAAATTATCATAAGAAGCTTCAAATGTGCCATACCTCATCTCAATGATCTTTTGTTTGGCTCTCCAGGCCTTTGCATAGCTTATGGTGTACTTGAATTTGTTCTCGATGTGCCTAATAATTGATTTTGGTTCAAAGCCAATGTTACCAACAACACTGCTGTACATCTCACTTGCCACAAAAGCTGAAGTGATGTTTCGGTGATACTTCTCCACCCCTTGTAAGTAGCACTTGTGCTCGGTCACAATGCTAACTTTCCAATAATCATTCCATTTACCCTTATATGCATGGACACGCCACGGACAATCTTCCTTCATGCACCTCACTTCATACACATAATTTGTTGACTTGACCACCCTAAACTCTCTCTGCAATGAAACTGCCCAATGCTTCACCGCCTCCTTCATCTCATCCTTATGAGCATACCTTGCACCCTCAATTACCTCGTTCTCCTTATACTCCCAGGGTACATGATCACCCTCTGATATAACAAGTCCAGAGAAGTCCTCATTTGCCCAATCAGTGGCCATTACATCACCTTCCTCATCGGATGATGCGTCGTCCTCCGCTTGCTCATTATCCGAATCTTCCCTCTCCATTTCATCAACAATTATACCGACTCTCTCCCCCTCATCCGCCATGCCCATGGCCTGCTCCTCCCTTGGTTGATTTTCCTCATTTTCCATCGATGGTCCAACAACATCCCCTGCATTGCTAGGACCCTCCACATCTTCGGTTCGCATTGAAACATTTGTATCTTTCTCTTGTACCGACACAAATATAACGAGGGGCCATGACCGTTCAAAAGCCATTTCCACATACCGTCTCCAAGCAGCAGTGCTGTCCATCGGCATTAGTTCCCAAAAATAACCTTCTATTGCACGACTCACTACAACAGATACTGACATTGTGTAGACTTCTTGGTCTATTCTAAATCCTCTCAACAACCAACTATAAATTGACTGAAATGTTCTCTCCGCAGGCCTATCGATGCCCTTAGATGTCATTACAAAATCTGACAGATCAACACCATCTGGACCAAATCTAATATTTCCTTCACCGTGAACTATCTGAAATGTGACCTTACTTGACATTGTGCCTGATGAAAACATTAACTGCGTTAACCTCGCATTTCTGTACTACGCCCTAAGTTACATTCTCTACAATATTGTCCTCTAAATTTCTAAAAGTACGTTACATTCTCCAGATCAAACTAAACTACATCTTACAATTAACACTACTGTCTATGTCTCAATTCATACTATTATATTCTATGCTCTGGATCTACACATATGTGCTGTGTGCTACAGATGTGCTAAAATATATGGAACTAAAACTAAAACGCAACATATATACTCAAACATAACATATTAGTACAAATGCAAAAGATGTATGGGAGCATACCTGTGATGAAGTGAGCGAACCAGCAGGGCTTCGCCACTCCGCTTCTGCTGCCCTCCCCTCTCTCTCTTTCGTTTTTTTTGGATTTTTAGTGAATATAATGAAATTTCACAGAGGAGGGACTGGGCTTTATAGGGGGGGGCCAAAAATCGCCCTCCCCCAGGGCGGCAAGGGGGCCGCCTGCAAAATTCCATGCCCCCTCGCCGCCCATTTGCAGGCGGCCCCCCACAGTACAAAATCGCCCATCCCCAGGGCGGCAAGGGGGCCGCCTGCAAAATTCCATGCCCCCCTCGCCGCCCATTTGCAGGCGGCCCCCCGCACAGTACAAAATCGCCCTCGCGGAGGGCGGCAAGGGGGCCGCCTGCAAATTTCCTTGATGGCCGTCGCCCGAGAGCGAACGGCCGTCTGCCACGTCATATTCGCCGCCCTTTGGGAGGGCGATTTTTAAAAATCGCCCTCCCAGAGGGCGGTAGGCGACTATTTCCGTCAATTTTCAAAATGGAAAATTATTTTTGTAAAACTTTTAATAAAAAAAATTATAAATAAAAAAAATTCAAAAGATACTTTGTATAACTGTAGCAAGGAATTTGTACATCCCCATTGTAATTGGAATTTTGTAGATGGACCCCAAACATGTAATGGGAGTGTATAACTGTAATTGGACTGTATAATTGGACATTCGGCTTTGAGCTGGGATTGAAATATGGAATTGGGGTTTGGAACTAAATAAGAACAGTTTAATTGGGGTATTTGAATGGGATTTGGTTTGGCCGCTCAGTCGCCCAAGTATTTAACTTAGGTTTTCTTTGCGACCGCTTGAATGAAAAGATGACGATATCGACGGATTTTAGAAACGACGCTTGGCATAAAAATCCATGCGACGCGGTAAGGTTTCAACAGTACGGACGATATAGACGATAGGTTTAGGAGCGGCATATGGTATACAAAACCATTCGACGAGGTAGGGTTTCAAAGGTAGAGACGATATCGTCGACGTTTGGATCAATGCACAGCATTCGACTTCGGCGAACGATTCTAGAGTTTTCAAGGGTAGAGATGGAATCAAGGATATACGGGTCGACGCACGACCTTTAAATACGTCAAGCGATTTTAGAGTTTCAAGCGAATGGATGAACTCGGGGATTTTAAGTAGAAGGAATAGGGGAGAATGGAATCCAAGGGAGGCCGAGTCGAAAAGACGAAGCGAGTCTCGATTCAAAAGCATGGTTCCAAGGGTTCGGGAAAAGCAACAATGCTGTGACAAGGGGAGGATTTTAGGGTTTCGTTTCGCTTAGCTTCGGAGCATTTAGCGAAAAAGAAGGACGTTGATCGGAGGACATCCTTTAGGTGAATCGATTTAATCGTGGTATTCTAACGATTCAAGGGAAGAATGCTGCATTGCAATTGACTAGGAGGGTTGAGAGGACAGCGAAAGGATTTTGCCCTATGAGGTGATTCTGAAAGAACTACTGGGTTCGAGTATTTCGTGATATTCGAACAATTGGTTCGGGAGGGGTTTGATGAAGGAGGATTGAGCTACGGAATTCGAATCCGAAGGAATTATGACAAGGATTGAGATTCACAAGGACGGTTTAACCGAAATCTTTGGCACAAACATACAAATGCACACAATTAATGCAAATCCCATTATGCAGGTCAGCTAGGCCTTTCAAGGAAGAAAACTAGGCTTTTCCGTGAATTCTTTTGAAATAAACTCTTTTAAGATTTTAGTTCGTAAATAGAGTTTTGCTAGTAAATTCCTTATTTGTAAAATAATTCCCAAACACTTATAATTTCAAAATAGGGTTTTCAGAAGTTAACTAAAATTAGCCCTCATTTGCAAAAATAGTTTTCTCGGAAAATATCTCTCAAAGTATGTTTTCTAAATATCTAGTATTTGTTTTCATTTATAAAACAAATACATCAAATGGGTTCTCTTTCATAGAAAAGGGTTTTCAGAAAGACAAATGGCATTTGCAAACATTTTCTAAATTAATATATTTCATAATCATGGTTCTTTTAGCAAATAATATTTGAATCAAAAATAGATTTTGTTTCTAGATTTCCGTCCTCATGGTCCAAGCGTAACCGAAAAATGGGAGATAGAATCAAATAAAGCCAGCATGATGGATTTTGGAAAAGATTTTTGATTAACATGAAATTTTAATTTCGCAAATCAGGACAGAAATTTTCAGGGTGTTACAGTAATATTCAGCCAAACTTTCAAAATTATCAAGGAGGTAATCTGAATTATCAGCACCAGCCTTCGTCACCTCATGTCCAGTACCAGCAAACAAGATCGCCTCAGCCCTATGTTGATGCGAAAACACGTGGCCTGGGAGATCTGCTTAACTCCAATGCAGGTCCAAAAAGCTTGCCTTAATATTCGTTGAGCGGGCCAGTTGATTTGATCCTGCAATCAACAAGAAACAAAGAAAGAAAATAACAGTTAAATCCATAAATGATAGCCGATCGGCCAGCTGCCGATGACATATCATTTATACTTGAGCCGATGTCATCTTTGCATCGATCTGCTGTGCGAGACGATAATAAAGGAACTAAATCTATTCGATTGACTATATATATCAATGATATATAATCTTTATGTCGATATATACTTAAATCAAGTGATTGGGATAGATCGGTCGCCATGCCGAGACAGTATAAATCACTTAGACCAAAATATATATTAACAAGGAAACTATAATCATTCACAGCATAGCCGATCAGATAGATCTAGCGTGTATCGGCTAATACTCTGATACCACTCTATATTAAGATACCAAAGCAAGTAAAATATATCAAACAGGAAGCTTAATATACCTAAAAGCAATAAGATCTTAACATAAAGGGCATATCTAGCATATCAATTAAGCACATGAAATATAAGGCTAAATCAGTTAAGATCGGCTGAAACCCCAATACTACCCTAATCGGCAACCAAAGACAGGCTAGAGATTGCGATTCTAATCACGACTTATAAGGTCAAACTCAACTGATGTAGCTATAAGTATGAAAAGAAAGACAATATCTAGACAATCAAGCCGTCAGAAGTTTCATAGAGTGGTAGATATCCTATATAATCTAAGTCAACATCGGTATCTAACCCGATCGGCTATCTTCTAGCGATAGATGTTAGCCGATTGAGGGTTAGATAATGATATTGACAGAGATTATATAAGGTATATGATAACTCGACAACTTACATAGACAAGATTAGAGTATCATAATGATGGAAGCACTAATCCCGAGAACGCAAGCCACCATAACAAGTTTTACCTCTAGTTGAAGATCGAAACCGATGCAGCTCAACCCGAAAGCAAAAACTCGTCGAAAACAAACGAAAGTAAAAGGGTGGTGATGCGCCGAGATTGTATTTGAACGTGTGTTGTTTTATTACATGGGGCTCGGGGTCTATTTATACCCGAGATTACAAAATATGTCCTTGTCGGACACGACTCTTATCTCTAATAAACTCTAAAATACCATAAGTCTTTGCGGCAAACTTTTGCCCACACTTATCTCTAAGGAAATTACACAAAATATCTTAATTAATAGATACAATTTCCTTTTCAGGACTCAATCCGATTGTGGCAATCCATATGAAGCACATTAACTCAACCCGGCAACGTGTACCGAGTTATATTGTCGGAATCGGCTCAATCGGCTAACCTTGCCCGACTCGAACTCTGCCGATTAAGGTCGCAGCCGATTCGGACTTAGCCGATTCTTGCTCTGTTTCTGGAACGATCTTCGTCTCAGATTCCGCTTTGATCTAATCTTCATCTCCGATACTCAAATTACCAAATTTGGTCATTAACACCCCAATTTGCTCCTCAGTTTAATCAGTTTGAGCCGATACAGCAACAGACGCATGGAGTACCTCAGCAAAGGCCATGGGCTGATATGATTGCAGATGTGATGAGAGAGCAGTTTGGGCTTAAGCTGAAAGACACTGGGAACCTGTATCGGCACCCATACCCTGAGTGGTTTGAAAGGGTTCCATTGCCTAGCCGATACAAGGTACCAGACTTCTCAAAATTTTTATGGCAAGACAATGTTTCGATAAATGAGCATGTCAGCCGATTTCTGGCTCAATGTGGTGAGGTATCGGCTGTTGACGCCCTAAGAGTTAGGCTGTTTCCTCTGTCCTTGTCCGGATCGGCATTCACATGGTTTTCTTCTTTGCCATACAATTCTGTCAATAGTTGGGCCGATTTGGAGAAACAGTTTCACAGCTATTTTTATAGTGGGGTTCATGAGATGAAACTATCTGACCAGACAGCAATAAGGCAAAGGCATGATGAATCTGTGCAGGATTATATTCAGAGATTCAGGGAGATGAGGAATAGGTGCTACAGTTTGGCTCTGACAGATTCTCAGTTAGCCGATTTGGCTTTTTAGGGTTTGATAGCTCTGATCAAGGAGAAATTTTCATCTCAGGAATTCGAGAGCTTATCCCATCTCGCACAGAAGGTAACCTTGCATGAACAAAGATTTGCAGAAGCTAAGAAGAGTTTCAAGAAGATCAATCATGTATATCCTTATATGTATGATTTTGATGAAGAGGATGATTCCGAAGTAGCAGCAGCCGAGTGGGTCAGGAGTAAGAAAGTTGTGCCATGCCCATGGGTGAGGAGTTCTGGGAAAGAGGAAAGATTTGACTTTGACATCAGCAAGGCTGGTAAGATTTTCGATTTGTTGCTTCGGGAGAAACAGATTCAACTTCCTGCTGGTCATATAATCCCATCGGCTGAAGAATTAGGCAAGAGGAGGTGTTGCAAGTGGCATAATTCTGGTTCTCATTCTACTAATGATTGCAAAGTTTTCAGACAGCAGATCCAGGTGGCCATTGAGGGAGGGAAGATTAAATTTGATGATTGAAAGAAGCCGATGAAGGTTGATGGTAATCATTTCCCTGTTAACATGGTGCATACATCTGGAAGGACAGCCGATGGAGGGAAGAGTCGGAATTTTCAGTTAAATTCAGCTAGAATTATCAACAAGTATCAGAAGAGGCATGATAAGCAGCAGGAAAGATATTTCAAGGAAGATGATGGTGGGTTTGATCCTCTTTGGGACTGTGAGTTCTTCAGATTCTGTTGGAATGAAGGCATGAGGCTACCATCGATCGAAGATTGCCCTGGGTGCAGTGATAATATAGGGAGTTCAAGCCGATCCTACAGCGGGAGTAATCGGCCGAGTCAGAGAAGGGTGTCCGTTCATCTGAGATTGGGTCCAGTTAATCAAGACTGCTACCAAGATGAAGATGAGGGTAGGAAGACTCAATGGTGTCCTTCTGGTATTTTCACCAAAAATCAGAAAAGAAGGGTTCAGAGAATAAGGAATAGAGAACGTCTTCAGGAGGTGCAACAGGAGATCAGCCATCGGCTGAAGAAAACAAAGACCAAGCAGGAGTGGCGTGTTAAGAGCACGGTCACAACAGCCGATGAAGTTGAAGCTGACAAAGCAAAAAGATTGCTCAAGGGTAACGCTACTGCATCTGCATCGGTAAACATGGTGTTTATGCTACCTGCCGAATTTGAAGCTAGGCAAGCCGATGTTGATGATGTTGAAGAGGCATCTGCTAGACTGGTGTTGTCACCGGAACAGGCGATTTTTGAGAAGTCGGAGGGGATAGAGAATCGGCATCTCAAGCCATTGTATATCAATGGATTTGTCAACGGGAAGCCGATGTCCAAGATGATGGTTGATGGAGGAGCCTCTGTGAATTCGATGCCATATGCTACATTAAGAAAATTGGGTAGAAATTCAGGCGAATTGTTGTATTCCTTCGACCATGCACCAGTGCTTGATTCAATGGCAAGGCGACAAGATTGAAATTGTACCAGCTGACAGGTCAGTTAACGTTGCTAGTGCTGATTTAGCTCTTTGGGAGATGGATGGTATTGATTGCCTATCTGGAAAAGTTTGGGATGGAGATTTTCTAAAAGTGTCCGATTGTGATATACAGTCGATTGAAGATGGAGAGCCCAAATTATTATTTTGAGGGCGTCGTGGAGGGTTCAAATGTCTACACCAAGGACACGGTAGATGATCTCGATGACAAACAGGGACAAGGTTTTATGTCGGCCGATGATTTGGAGGAAATTGATATAGGTCCGGGAGATAGACCAAGGCCGACATTCATCAGTAAGAATTTATCTCCAGAATTCAGAACCAAGTTGATAGAGCTTTCAAAGGAATATAGAGATTGTTTTGCTTGGGAGTATTATCAGATGCCAGGACTCAGCCGATCGATAGTTGAACATTGGCTTCCTATCAAACCAGGGGTTAGGCCATATCAGTAGTCACCAAGGAGATGTAAAGCCGATATGCTTAATGATGTCAAGGCTGAGGTTACACGTTTGTATGACGCTGGTTTCATACGTCCATGTCGATATGCTGAGTGGATTTCTAATATTGTGCCAGTCATCAAGAAAAATGGTAAAGTTAGAGTGTGCATTGATTTTTGGGATCTAAACAAAGCTACACCTAAGGATGAGTACCCTATGCCGGTTGCTGATCAATTGGTTGATGCTGCTTCAGGACATAAGATATTAAGTTTTATGGATGGCAATGCTGGTTACAATCAGATTTTTATGGCCGAAGAAGATATTCATAAGACAGCTTTCAGGTGTCCTGGTGCAATCGGCTTGTTCGAGTGGGTTGTGATGACTTTTGGCTTGAAGAGCGCTAGGGCTACATATCAGAGGGCCATGAATTACATATTCCATGATCTGATCGGCTAGTTGGTTAAAGTTTACATTGATGATGTGGTTGTGTCGCGACCGAGAAAAATACCTTTTCCCGAACGCTAGTGTATTAATCCCCGTCCCAGGAAAAGCCGGGGTACACCACACAAACATGATATAAAAGACACATCTTTATTATATCGATAATATTTACATTATTACAAAGGCGCTTCAGGCCTGGCAATCAAAAAAATAAACAGCAGCGGACTAGCGGGCCTACGGCTCCATCTTCACAGGCGCTCAACTGGGGTATAAGCCAGGACTCCACCTAAGACATCTTCTCCAAAGCTTCTCTTACTAAAGGGGGAAAAGATTGAGCAAGAATGAGTACAACCACAGTACTCAGCAAGCCACACCGGAGATGCACAATTAATGCAAGGGAGTACAAGGGGATAATAATAGGGGTTAAGTTTTGCAGAAAACAGCATTTAAAAGTCACTTAGTTGCCCAAAGCCATTTTATAAAGACGATCCTAGAGCTACACATTATTATTAAACAAGGCCGTGAACCCTCACGAACCTGTCTTAACCCAAGGCCTACGATGATTCAGACCGAACTGGCAACCCGACCCTGGGTCCCAGCTCGTCCCAAGCCAATCCAGGCCAACCATTCCACATTTTAGTTGTTGAGCAAATTTTAAGAATTAAAACACTGACTTGGGTACATTGCTCGGCTTGCCCATAACCGAGGGCGCGGCTATTCGAATAGATTATACTCTGATCAGAGGTGTACATCTTTACCCACAAGACACATCTTCCTCACGTGCAACCACGTGCCACATACCACCACGGTATACAGACGGAAGACGTGACATAGTTTCCAACCCATCCTAGCCATAGACAAGAGTACCGACCCAATCCCACCTACGGCCGGAACCTCCGGGACAGGCAGGCAGGACTGAGCCCCTAGCAGCAGGGCACCAACCCTGTGCCATGACATCTCGACTACCGGGCCGCAGCTCGTGTAGCCTTCATTTGTCCTAGAGAATGTCCATCGACCCCCGACTTCATCCATCTCCATCCGTGTACTTTTGTTTATGACCAGACTGAGCCACAAACTAAGCCTTACCCACTAGACATGTGGAAGTACGGTAGTGCTTTGCAACAGAGGCCCGAGCTTAATCCTTATAGTGGCCGGGGTGCTACTTCCCACAACTGGCATGCACCCAAACCCCACCGAAAACAGGTTTTAGGGGTTTTGAAAGAGGAAGAGAGGTGTATGTCCAATTCCACCATAAACCAACAATTCCATAGTGTCCAAATGATATGAGAATTCCCAAAGTCTAAAGTTATAAAACCACCTAATATTGCCTAATTAATCAGCGAAGCATCTACCTAAATTCATACTAGTGGAACCATGAATAGAGTACCCACTAGTTGGGGTTTTGTTTTCCTAGGGTGAACAAGGTAATAGTAACAATAGCAATAATAATGTCTTAACAATGATAAATAGGCATGGCTAAATAAAACAGTGATAACGCGGGAATTTAAATAAAGCGGTAATGCATTAATTTAAATTAAAATAATTTTATAAACTGGGATTCAACATGTTCAAGGATGATGTGACTTGCCTTGCTCAGAGAGAACGGCCTTCCGAACCTTCGGCGACGACCGCAAACCACGCTTCGAGCACCTCCGGAACGACGAAGACTACGCGAAGCACACAAGCAAGGCTACAAGCCTATAAAGAAGCAATAACAATACATAAAAAGAAAGCACAGGGTTCTTTAGGTTATAACAAACATTAAGAGACTTGAACGGGTCGATTCGGAGCTCGTATGACCAGGATATGATCATCCGAAGTTTAATGCTGTTATATGGAGATTTGCGGATTATTATAATTAAGCTTTGCAACTATAAAACATGTGTAAGCGCTAGCCTGGAAAAGACAGGAAGGCTGTGCCGTTGACATGCGGACCCCACATGTCAACCTAAGGGACCACGGTAGACCGAGAACACCAAGACAGTCCACGGGTCGACGGAAGCGGATCCCGTGTGTCAACCGAGGCGAGTGGCCGACAAACGGACTCCACTAGACGCCGCGCGGGCTGCACACGTGGAAACCACGTGGCTACCGAGCGGGCACACTAACAGGGTCACCACACGCACAAGCGAACGACTACCGACACCGGTACACGGGTACCGGGGTCGACAACCGCACAACGGGCACGGGCGACACCGAAAGGACGAGGACGGGGCAGCGAGAGGAGAGATCCTTACCACCACGCGACGAGGCGTGGCAACGACAACGGCGAACGGGCGCGGCGGAGACAGACGGGCACAACGGAGACGAACGGCGAGGGGACGGCTTCGGCGGCGATCCTTGGACGAAGGCGAGACGCGGCCGGCACGAGGCTTGATGACGCGGAGCCGAGGACGAAGACGACGACGGGGCTGCAGCGGCACACTTGACGAACGCGGACGACAGACGAGAACGGCTCGACGGAGGGACGAACGCCACGACGATAAGGACGACGAGAGGACGACGACGACGACGACGACCAGGGCCGGCGAGGAGACGACGAGGGCAGCCGGCGGCAGCTGCACGGAGACGAGGACGGCGTGGAACACGCCGCTGCGAATCCGACGACGGAGGCGGCACCGCGAGACGACGAGCCGGCGAGGATGAACGGGGCGGCCGAAGGGACGTCGGCGACGACGAGGATGGAGGCCGGCACGGGCGAAGGCGTTCCGGCGAAACAGAGGAGCAGCTGGAGGAGAGGACGACGCTGCGACGTCGACGGAGGAGACGGCGGCGTCGGTCGGCGTTCCGGCGACGTACAGGAGCCGGCCGGAGGCAGGGAGGTACTGGACGCCGACGAGGAGGCCACTCCGGCGAGCTTCGGGCGAGGAGGAGGTGATGCCGGGGATGAGGGCAGCGTCGCGGAGCCAAGGGGGGTGGCGACGACGACGGCTGCCGCACCGACGAGGGACAGTAGCCGGCTGGAGGGAGTACAGTGGCACCAATGCCACTGGTTGCCGGCGGGGGCACCGTTCCGGCGAGTTCCCCACGAATCGGAGGCAGCGCCGGCGAAGAGGAGGCGGCTGCGACGCCGGGGAAGGCGACGGCACGGCCGGGCGGCGCTCGGGCGAGTAGGGAGAGGCGGCTGGAGGGAGCCGGCGGCACGGGAGAGAGAGGAGGACGGCGGGGAGAGGTGGGGAGGCCACGGGAGAGCGCGGGAGGGGGCTAAAACGAGAGAACGGGGCGAGGGGGTTCCATTTTATAGGAGAGGAGAGGGAGCCGGCCACGGGGGAGGTCGGAACGGCGGCGGAAAAGGCGGCCGGCGGCCATGGAAGGCGGCCGGACTTGGCGCGTCCGTTCCCGGGGATTGAAGGCACGAATCAAGGGGGAATTTGGGGGCAATTGAAGAGGATTCAATGGGGATTAAAACCCCCCAATTAATTTTGGAATTGGCCAATTGAATCAAGCGGATTTGGAGGAGGGAGCGAGCTAGGGTTCGCACGGGAGAGAGAGAAGCTGGGCGGGAGGAGGACGACGACCGGGCGGTGGGTCCCACGCGCGGCGCGCGGTCAGCGCGCAGCAACGGCGCGCACGCGCGCGCACGTGCGCGGCACGGGCGGGAGGGCGCCGCTCGGGTTGGGCCGGGCGGCCGGCCCAGGAGGAGAGGATGGGGAGGCGGCCTGGGCCGGGCAGGCCGGGAGGGAGGGGGGGGGAGAGGCAGCCCGGGAGAGAGAGGGAGGAGGGAGCTGGGCCAAGGGAAAGGGAGGGAGCTGTGCCGGGAGGGGAGGAGGCCCAAGAGGAGGAGGGAGAGAAGGAGAGGGAGAGAAAGAGAGGGAGGAGAGGGAGACTTTGGGCTGGGCTTGGCCCAAAGGAGGAAGAGGATTTATTTTTAGGTTTTCTTTTTATTGAACTTTGATAATTGTTTTTGTTGTTTAATAATTATTTCCGGTGCTCTGAAAATTCGAGTAAAATTTGGGGGCTCTTTTTAGACCAAGGAGAATTTAACAAAAATTCTCCAGGCCACATTCGAATTTTTCTTGTACGTATTTTAGTGTTTGCCAATTTCTTTTCGAATTTTAATTAATTCTATTATTCCTTTTAGAGAATGATTTTTAATTTCGGGATGAATTTATCAGGACATGAGAAATCCACCCCCCTTACAAGAATCTCGTCCCCGAGATTCGAGGAGGCTAGCAAGAAGATAGGTTGGGCGGTCTTCTCTTCTTGTCTGACTTCTTCCGTCGCGTCTTCTATAACGAACTTGCCTAGCAAAACTTCTCCACTCTGGTCTGCTTGTCTCGATCTCCTGTTGCAGATGGAATCTCCTCTTCACCTGACTTTTCCCTGGTTGAACCTTTAGCTGACTTCGACTGGGTTGCGGCACTTGAAGATGGTGCTTCAGTTCCAGAACTTCGCATAGTTCATATCTTTGGCGTCATCCTCATACAACTTACCCACTTCATGTCATGCGTCGAGATCAGCTCGACATTACTAGGATACCATGCTTGTCATCATAAGGATATCAGGCTTGTCATTTACTTCTAACTTGCCACAAACTGCCTCATATTAGCTTTCCTGGTCTCCGGGTGCTAGCTACTTCTGCTATTCGATGCGAGGGTCGATAATTTTGCCTTTGAATTATGTTTCTCAACCAAACCAACTTATCCCACTTGACATGCTTTGACGTCTTCCCAAATGGCTTTACTGCTGGACTTCTTATTGTTTGATCGTTATCCTGCCAAATCTGAAGCTTCGTTGTTAGATGTGATTTTAATCTGACCTCTATAGACTATCTTCGAACATATCACTTGGTTCATAACTGGGAATAGCTCCCACGAACAGACAACTCGGATTCACCTTCTTTTCATTCGGTTTACTTCCCACTATTCTCTTCATGTTGTCATCATTTAGCATTCAAAGTATTCCTTTACACATTCAACCCTGACGTATTCTTTTCAGATTTCTCTTATCAATCACCTTTCGACCTACTTCTTTGCCTGATAATAAACACCTTTGCTGGTATCTTCTATCAATAACCTTTTGAACTTTGCCAACCAAGTAATCTTCACTCCGAGAGTTGTGGATGCTTCTGGTGACGATGTGGTCCTTTGGTCTACTGCCTTTCAGTAAAACCTTGAAGTGTTTTGCCAAAAGCTGTACTGACTGTCTTTGTCTTTGATCCGAAAAAGACACATCTGAAACTCTTAATCCCAACAAATGTCTCTTTGGTTAATCGCTTGATTTTCTTTTCCATCATCAGGTTGGTTATTAACTCGAGGTTAGAACATAGTTCCTCTGGAATGAGACCCTAGGTCTCCTTTGACAGTAAACAATTATACGCATGATCCCATATCAGCACCTTCCAAAATAATCCTCATAGAACTTGTTTTTATCACACATGTCTCCCTTATTACATGAATACAAGGCACTACCTTAAACAAAAAGGGAAGATGCTTAACATCGGTACATTGTTTCTACTATGGGTTATGATTAACACGAGGCCTCACAGGTATGGCGTTTGCTCCAGTGACCACAAGGCGAGTGACTTGTCTTCTTCTTGCATAATGGCCGGAGTGATGACGCAGGTTACGCTTCGGCTGTGGACAATCTCTGGAGAAATGGCCTGGTTCTTTGCAGTTGTAACAAATCAACGTCTTCTTTGCTGAGTTGTCCGTCTGGGAACGATCGTTCTGACTAGGAGTTGGAATTGGTGGTTGGAAATCCTTGCTAACATTGGCATCAGTGGTACCATTATTGCTATCACCATTGGAGTCTTTCTCAGAGTCAAAATTGCTAGGGTTGTCATTTTGGGTGCCTTCATTGATACTATCGTCGATATCTTGGTGAATGATGTTGACATTGCACGCTTGATCTAAGTGGTCATGAATGGGGCAAGAACCATGGTTGTTGGTGGTATCATCAGCATTAGTATTGCTATTGTTGTTGTCTGCATTGCGTTCATCTTCTTGGGGCAGGAACTCTTGATACACAACAGAAGATCCGGTGATCTGAAGTGGCTCAATGTGCTGTCTTTGGTTACCACCTGGAAATATTGGGTTGTTGACCATCCTTCTCCTGCAGTTCGTCATCCGATTATGCTCACTTTCAAGTTGCATGGCTTTGTCCACAAGTTTCTCAAAATTTTCATAATCCTCTAGGAGTAGTTGCACTGCAAGCTCATCTTTTAACCCCTGGAGAAACTTCTCTTGTTTGTCTTCATCTGTTTCCACATCTTCTGGTGCATAGTGAGCCAAACGATAGAACTCGTGCAGGTACTCTGTGACGGTCAAATCTCCTTGCTTCAGGTAGCGAAACTCTCGTTTTCTTAGTGTGATCATTCCTGCGGGAACATGTGATCTCCTGAATACAGATGAAAACTCGTTCCAGGTGATGGTATGTCCTTCTGGCCGTGATGCTTCGTAGCTATCCCACCACTCTGAAGCCGGTCCAACCAGCTGATGAGTTGCGAAGCCAACCCGCTCCTGGTCGGTGCACTGAATCAACCCTAACTTCTTCTCGATTGTGCGCAACCAATCACTGGCTTCCATAGGATCGACGGCAATGGCAAAGGTTGGAGGCTCAGTTTTGAGAAATTCTGATAACTTGCACTGTTGCTGGACTGTAGGCACTTGAACGTTGGTTGCCCCTGCTGGGTTGTTCCAATTCTGCAATAGTTGAAAGGCTGTTGCCAACATGTTGGTTTGGTTAACCACAACTTGGATTAGCTCTGGTGAGGTTTCGTTGATGCTTCTCTCATTCCCATTGGCTTGGGTTCTTGAGTCATCGGATCCATCATTCCCATAGCCTTTGTTACCAGTATTATCCATCTGTCACAAGGTAGAGGTTGAGAGGGGAAGCATACAAGGAAAGAATAGACCAGAACTAGGGACAAGACCTTAAAGGAACTAACTCTTTTTGTTGATGTGTTGTTTGTTTTGCTTATTCTGCAAGTTGATTAAGCAAACAACCTAGCATGGTTACATCACAACCCACCGATGCAAACTACGCGCTACACACACAAGCAAGGAAACACACGACAAACGAAACACTAAAGGGTGGCTTAGGTTCTGCGACGGGTTCTCCAAGATCTTCACTCCTTCACAGCTGGCTTCACTACTTCCGGCACATCGCTAGCGGATCCTGCAGTCTTCCGGAGCTTCGGCAAACAACTGACGACATCTTCTTCTTCGCAAAGCTGACCATCTAGTACTAGTTGAAATTTGAAGAAGGAAGAAAAGAGTAAACCTTTTGCAAATAGCATTAGGGGAAGGAGAAAAAGAGGAACTTTCGCAAATAGTTTTATTTATAAAATATGTCCTTAGGTTTTATCCACTTGGCTTATCCTACAGTCGAGATGGCTCTGATACCAGCTTGTCGCGACCGAGAAAAATACCTTTTCCCGAACGCTAGTGTATTAATCCCCGTCCCAGGAAAAGCCGGGGTACACCACACAAACATGATATAAAAGACACATCTTTATTATATCGATAATATTTACATTATTACAAAGGCGCTTCAGGCCTGGCAATCAAAAAAATAAACAGCAGCGGACTAGCGGGCCTACGGCTCTATCTTCACAGGCGCTCAACTGGGGTATAAGCCAGGACTCCACCTAAGACATCTTCTCCAAAGCTTCTCTTACTGAAGGGGGAAAAGATTGAGCAAGAATGAGTACAACCACAGTACTCAGCAAGCCACACCGGAGATGCACAATTAATGCAAGGGAGTACAAGGGGATAATAATAGGGGTTAAGTTTTGCAGAAAACAGCATTTAAAAGTCACTTAGTTGCCCAAAGCCATTTTATAAAGACGATCCTAGAGCTACACAGTATTATTAAACAAGGCCGTGAACCCTCACGAACCTGTCTTAACCCAAGGCCTACGATGATTCAGACCGAACTGGCAACCCGACCCTGGGTCCCAGCTCGTCCCAAGCCAACCCAGGCCAACCATTCCACATTTTAGTTGTTGAGCAAATTTTAAGAATTAAAACACTGACTTGGGTACATTGCTCGGCTTGCCCATAACCGAGGGCGCGGCTATTCGAATAGATTATACTCTGATCAGAGGTGTACATCTTTACCCACAAGACACATCTTCCTCACGTGCAACCACGTGCCACATACCACCACGGTATACAGACGGAAGACGTGACATAGTTTCCAACCCATCCTAGCCATAGACAAGAGTACCGACCCAATCCCACCTACGGCCGGAACCTCCGGGACAGGCAGGCAGGACTGAGCCCCTAGCAGCAGGGCACCAACCCTGTGCCATGACATCTCGACTACCGGGCCGCAGCTCGTGTAGCCTTCATTTGTCCTAGAGAATGTCCATCGACCCCCGACTTCATCCATCTCCATCCGTGTACTTTTGTTTATGACCAGACTGAGCCACAAACTAAGCCTTACCCACTAGACATGTGGAAGTACGGTAGTGCTTTGCAACAGAGGCCCGAGCTTAATCCTTATAGTGGCCGGGGTGCTACTTCCCACAACTGGCATGCACCCAAACCCCACCGAAAACAGGTTTTAGGGGTTTTGAAAGAGGAAGAGAGGTGTATGTCCAATTCCACCATAAACCAACAATTCCATAGTGTCCAAATGATATGAGAATTCCCAAAGTCTAAAGTTATAAAACCACCTAATATTGCCTAATTAATCAGCGAAGCATCTACCTAAATTCATACTAGTGGAACCATGAATAGAGTACCCACTAGTTGGGGTTTTGTTTTCCTAGGGTGAACAAGGTAATAGTAACAATAGCAATAATAATGTCTTAACAATGATAAATAGGCATGGCTAAATAAAACAGTGATAACGCGGGAATTTAAATAAAGCGGTAATGCATTAATTTAAATTAAAATAATTTTATAAACTGGGATTCAACATGTTCAAGGATGATGTGACTTGCCTTGCTCAGAGAGAACGGCCTTCCGAACCTTCGGCGACGACCGCAAACCACGCTTCGAGCACCTCCGGAACGACGAAGACTACGCGAAGCACACAAGCAAGGCTACAAGCCTATAAAGAAGCAATAACAATACATAAAAAGAAAGCACAGGGTTCTTTAGGTTATAACAAACATTAAGAGACTTGAACGGGTCGATTCGGAGCTCGTATGACCAGGATATGATCATCCGAAGTTTAATGCTGTTATATGGAGATTTGCGGATTATTATAATTAAGCTTTGCAACTATAAAACATGTGTAAGCGCTAGCCTGGAAAAGACAGGAAGGCTGCGCCGTTGACATGCGGACCCCACATGTCAACCTAAGGGACCACGGTAGACCGAGAACACCAAGACAGTCCACGGGTCGACGGAAGCGGATCCCGTGTGTCAACCGAGGCGAGTGGCCGACAAACAGACTCCACTAGACGCCGCGCGGGCTGCACACGTGGAAACCACGTGGCTACCGAGCGGGCACACTAACAGGGTCACCACACGCACAAGCGAACGACTACCGACACCGGTACACGGGTACCGGGGTCGACAACCGCACAACGGGCACGGGCGACACCGAAAGGACGAGGACGGGGCAGCGAGAGGAGAGATCCTTACCACCACGCGACGAGGCGTGGCAACGACAACGGCGAACGGGCGCGGCGGAGACAGACGGGCACAACGGAGACGAACGGCGAGGGGACGGCTTCGGCGGCGATCCTTGGACGAAGGCGAGACGCGGCCGGCACGAGGCTTGATGACGCGGAGCCGAGGACGAAGACGACGACGGAGCTGCAGCGGCACACTTGACGAACGCGGACGACAGACGAGAACGGCTCGACGGAGGGACGAACGCCACGACGATAAGGACGACGAGAGGACGACGACGACGACGACGACCAGGGCCGGCGAGTAGACGACGAGGGCAGCCGGCGGCAGCTGCACGGAGACGAGGACGGCGTGGAACACGCCGCTGCGAATCCGACGACGGAGGCGGCACCGCGAGACGACGAGCCGGCGAGGATGAACGGGGCGGCCGAAGGGACGTCGGCGACGACGAGGATGGAGGCCGGCACGGGCGAAGGCGTTCTGGCGAAACAGAGGAGCAGCTGGAGGAGAGGACGACGCTGCGACGTCGACGGAGGAGACGGCGGCGTCGGTCGGCGTTCCGGCGACGTACAGGAGCCGGCCGGAGGCGGGGAGGTACTGGACGCCGACGAGGAGGCCACTCCGGCGAGCTTCGGGCGAGGAGGAGGTGATGCCGGGGATGAGGGCAGCGTCGCGGAGCCAAGGGGGGTGGCGACGACGACGGCTGCCGCACCGACGAGGGACAGTAGCCGGCTGGAGGGAGTACAGTGGCACCAATGCCACTGGTTGCCGGCGGGGGCACCGTTCCGGCGAGTTCCCCACGAATCGGAGGCAGCGCCGGCGAAGAGGAGGCGGCTGCGACGCCGGGGAAGGCGACGGCACGGCCGGGCGGCGCTCGGGCGAGGAGGGAGAGGCGGCTGGAGGGAGCCGGCGGCATGGGAGAGAGAGGAGGACGGCGGGGAGAGGTGGGGAGGCCACGGGAGAGCGCGGGAGGGGGCTAAAACGAGAGAACGGGGCGAGGGGGTTCCATTTTATAGGAGAGGAGAGGGAGCCGGCCACGGGGGAGGTCGGAACGGCGGCGGAAAAGGCGGCCGGCGGCCATGGAAGGCGGCCGGACTTGGCGCGTCCGTTCCCGGGGATTGAAGGCACGAATCAAGGGGGAATTTGGGGGCAATTGAAGAGGATTCAATGGGGATTAAAACCCCCCAATTAATTTTGGAATTGGCCAATTGAATCAAGCGGATTTGGAGGAGGGAGCGAGCTAGGGTTCGCACGGGAGAGAGAGAAGCTGGGCGGGAGGAGGACGACGACCGGGCGGTGGGTCCCACGCGCGGCGCGCGGTCAGCGCGCAGCAACGGTGCGCACGCGCGCGCACGTGCGCGGCACGGGCGGGAGGGCGCCGCTCGGGTTGGGCCGGGCGGCCGGCCCAGGAGGAGAGGATGGGGAGGCGGCCTGGGCCGGGCAGGCCGGGAGGGGAGGGGGGGGGGGGAGAGGCAGCCCGGGAGAGAGAGGGAGGAGGGAGCTGGGCCAAGGGAAAGGGAGGGAGCTGGGCCGGGAGGGGAGGAGGCCCAAGAGGAGGAGGGAGAGAAGGAGAGGGAGAGAAAGAGAGGGAGGAGAGGGAGACTTTGGGCTGGGCTTGGCCCAAAGGAGGAAGAGGATTTATTTTTAGGTTTTCTTTTTATTGAACTTTGATAATTGTTTTTGTTGTTTAATAATTATTTCCGGTGCTCTGAAAATTCGAGTAAAATTTGGGGGCTCTTTTTAGACCAAGGAGAATTTAACAAAAATTCTCCAGGCCACATTCGAATTTTTCTTGTACGTATTTTAGTGTTTGCCAATTTCTTTTCGAATTTTAATTAATTCTATTATTCCTTTTAGAGAATGATTTTTAATTTCGGGATGAATTTATCAGGACATGACAGGTTGTTAAATCGAAGGAAATAGAAAACCACATAGCCGATTTGAGGAAGGTTTTTGAAAGAACTAAAAAATATGGAATGAAGATGAACCCAACGAAGTGTGCTTTTGGCGTATCGGCTGGCCAGTTTTTGGGATTTCTTGTTCATGAGAGGGGGATCGAGGTAACTCAAAGGAGTATTAATGCAATTTAAAAGATTCAACTTCCGGAGGACAAGAAGAAGTTGCAGGAGTTGATCGGCAAGGTAAATTTTGTTAGAAGGTTTATCTCTAATTTATCTGGCAGATTAGAACCTTTTACACCCTTGTTGAGGTTGAAAGCCGATTAAGAATTCACTTGGGGGGCAGAACAACAGAAAGCGTTGGATAACATTAAAGAATATCTTAGTTCTCCTCCAGTTTTGATTCCTCCACAGAAGGGGATACTTTTCAGATTATATCTATCGGCTGGTGAGAAGTCGATCGGCTCAGTTTTAATTTAGGAGCTTGAAGGGAAAGAGAGGGTTGTGTTTTATTTAAACCACCGGCTCTTGGATGCAGAAACGAGGTATTCTCCTGTGGAAAAGTTGTGTTTGTGTTTATATTTCTCTTGCACAAGTTAAGGCATTATCTATTGTCCAATGAATGCACTGTGATATGTAAAGCCGATGTGGTTAAGTATATGCTATTGGCTCCAATTTTGAAAGGAAGGGTTGGAAAGTGGATATTTGCTTTAACGGAGTTTGATCTTCAGTATGAGTCACCAAAGGCAATTAAGGGACAAGCTATAGCCGATTTTATTGTGGATCATTGTGATGACTCAATCGGCTCGGTGGATATTGTGCCTTGGACTTTGTTTTTTGATGGATCAGTGTGCACTCATGGTTGTGGTATCGGCTTGGTTATAATTTCCCCTCGGGTGGCAAGTTTCGAGTTTGCTTATACTATTAAGCCTTATGCGACTAACAATCAAGCCGAGTATGAAGCGGTTCTTAGGGGGTTGCAGTTACTTAGGGAAGTTGAAACCGATGCTGTTGAAATTATGGGTGATTCCTTATTGGTGATCAGTCAATTGGCAGGGGAATATGAATGCAAGAATGATACATTGATGGTCTACAATGAGAAGTGCCGAGAGTTGATGAGTGGATTTCGGCTGGTGACTTTAAAGCATGTGTCACGAGAGCAGAATGTTGAGGCTATTGATTTGGCTCAAGGGGCATCGGGATATAAGCCGATGACAAAGGATGTCGAAATAGAGGTTGTTGCAATTACAGCCGATGATTGGAGGTATAATGTGTATCAATATTTACAGAACCCATCTTAATCGGCTTTTCAGAAATTGCGTTATAAGGCTTTGAAATACACTTTATTGGATGATGAGTTATATTATCGAACGATTGATGGGGTGTTGCTTAAATGTTTGAGTACCGATGAAGCCAAGGTTGCGATAGGCGAGGTACATGAAGGAATTTGTGGTACTCATCAATCGGCTCACAAGATAAAGTGATTTCTTCGACGTGAGGGTATTTTTGGCCGACAATGTTGGAAGATTGCTTCAGATACTACAAGGGATGTCAAGATTGTCAAAAGTTTGGAGCAATTCAGAGAACACCGGCATTGGCTATGAATTCGATTATCAAGCCATGGCCATTCAGAGGATGGGGTATGGATATGATCGGCCAGATTAGTCCTCCTTCTAGTAAGGGGCATAAGTTCATATTGGTTGCGACCGACTATTTCACCAAGTGGGTAGAAGCTATCCCTTTGAAAAAGGTTGATAAAGGAGATGCTATACAATTTGTTAAAGAACATATCATCTACCGATTTGGTATTCCTCAGACCATTACAACTGATCAGGGGTCAATCTTTGTGTCTGATGAGTTTGTTCAGTTTGCCGATAGCATGGGTATCAAATTGTTGAATTCTTCTCCGTACTATGCACAAGCCAATGGACAAGCCGAGGCGTCTAACAAGAGTTTAATCAAGTTGGTTAATTAAGAGAAAGATTTCTGATTATCCTCGGCAATGGCATACTAGGTTGGCCGAAGCATTGTGGTCTTATCGGATGGCTTGTCATGGATCGATTCAAGTTTCTCCTTATAAGCTTGTTTATGGACACGAGGCAGTTTTACCATGGGAAATTAGAATCAGCTCGAGAAGGACTGATTTGCAGAATGAGCTGACAGCCGATGAGTATTATAATCTCATGGCCGATGAAAAGGAAGACTTGGTTCAATCAAGATTGCGAGCTCTTGCAAAAGTTACCAGGGATAAAGAAAGGGTTGCTCGGCATTATAACAAGAAGGTGGTTCCTAGGTCTTTTTCTGAGGGAGAGCTCGTTTGGAAGTTAATTTTGCTGATAGAAACTCGAGATAACAAATTTGGCAAGTGGTCACCAAATTGGGAAGGACCGTTTCAAATCCATATGGTTGTGTTCAAAGGAGCTTGCAAGGGCTTGATGGAGAAGTTTATGGACGAGCACTCAATGGGAAATACTTGAAGAAATATTATCCAAGCGTATGGATCAATTCATGATCGGCCGTGTTTGCTGATACATGCAAAGCCGATGTAATTGACATCGCTTTTAGATGGCCGATGCAAGTTGTATCGCCCTTAGTTTTTTTATCATAATCGGCTACGTTCTGCCGATGTGCGATGGCCGATATTTAATATATCGCCGTTAGTCCAAATTGTAATTTTATCAAAGCCTTCATCATTGTAAAATTAGGGGGCACATATATACAAAATTAAGAATTTTTGAGCAAATTGAGAAGTTATATTAATCGGCACAAGGGATCAGCAAGATAATCAAAGTTTCTTAGCCGATTACACAAAAGCAATCAGAAGAAGTATCAAAGTTTCTTAGCCGATTACAAAAAATTTTCTAAGCCCTATTACAAGGATAGTCATTCGGACAAGTAGCGTTGGATAGCTGATACAGCCCGCTGTCTAATTTGGTCTACTTCCTCGATGGCTTGGATGTCTTGGGCGTCGGTTCCAGGAATGATCTTGAGAGATTTGGTCAAATCAGCCACGTTCTTGATAGCCGATTTTAACCTCGACTTCTGCTCTTCGACAGCCTTTGGGAGATCGGCTAACTTCTTTTGTTCCAGAGCTAGTTTGGCATTGCATTCCTTCAGCTGAGCTATAAGATCTATCTTTCGAGCCTCAAGCCGATCTATACTGGTTTGAATCGGCCCAACCGAAAGCTGATTTAACTTAGCTTTTTCTTCATGAACGGTGTGCCGATTGGCTTGAATAGTGGCTTCAATATCCCTTCGCTCTCGTCGATCGGCTATCCTCTGCTTGGCTTTTTCCAGCTTGAACTGATGTTGCTCAAGATATACAGCTGGAGAGATGGTGTTTGCCAGATCATTTGGGATGAGTGCTTGAATCTCGGCAAATCTTGCTCGGATTGTACCACAGTCAATCACCAGGTTATCCAATGATGCATCTAGCCGTTGAGATATGTCTTCAAGGATTTTCTTCACATCATCAGTCAAAGGGGGTACAACTTTACTAGTGATGTCTTCTTCTTTCTCCTCATCAAAATAATCCTTGAGTTCAAAGGAGAACAGATCGGCTAAGACCTGCAAGGGAGAAAATTAAAGATGATTAAGTATCAAAACATGTTATATAGCCGATCTGAGGTCCTGAAGATAAAACTTACTGGGATAGCAGGAGCAGCTGGTTGTTCTTCTTCTACATGGTGGCTTCCTGCAGCCGATGCAGTATGTTTGCTTCAGTCAGGCTACACAAGAGGTGAAGGTGGAGGAAGGAGCTAAAAAAGATAAGTGTTAGTTGTTGTCGGTAAGGAGCAAGTTTAACAATGCAAGGAAAATTCAAGTTACCGATCGGGCAGGAGAAGGGACTAGAGATGGTATTGGTGCCGATTTCTTTCTGCCTGCAAGTTTCTTTTTCTACAAGAACAAGTCTTGTTAAGGAAAATCGGCCAATAGAATTTAAAGTGTTGAGATCGAAAGGTGTTTACCCTAGCTTGCCGAGCTGGAGCAATTGGTGTTGAGGGAGTCTTTTGAGAAATTGGGGCATCGGCTGGTGGTGTTCGTTCCCTCGCTTCACTAAGTTCGGTTGCAGCTTCGTCGACATCTTCTTCCATCTCCGCTTCATCCAGGAATTCTTCTCCATCCGGATCAATAGCTGGTAGATCATCGGCTGGTTTAGACTTTTGCTTTTTGGCTTTCTTCTTTGTAGCCGATGGTTCGACAGCAGATGCTTTGGTTTTCCTCTTCTTTCCGGCATCGGCTGGTTCTCTTATTTGCCCTTGGAGCAAACTTGAGGTCTTGGGGGAATGGTAGCCGATTATCAGAGGAGCCAATCCACCACCATTAGGAAGGAGGCCTGCTGGATATTCTATGTCCCTGCCACTATAACTCTTGCGAGGAGGAGATGATTCTGTTGTCTGCAAATTAGAAAAAGAGATTGGTTAAGATGAAAATCGGCTGATAAAGTTGAATAGGAACTACTAAAGTAAAAGACTTACTTGAGGAATTAAGTCCGGGAAGAGGCTCGTCATGTATACAGAAGCCGATTGATGAAAGAGGTGCTGTTTTCATTCACCCCACCATAGATCAAAGGCCCTGCTTCTGAACTGGGCTAGCTTTATATTATCAATGGTGCCGAGAGGAGGTCCCTGGATGTTTAGCAACCGATCCATCATCAAGGTTGATGAGATATCCCCTCTGCATTGGATTTTATCGGCAAAATATAAGCTGATTGGGAGTTGGCCCATTCCAAATTGCCTAGCAGAATTCGTTGGGTGGTAGAATTCATAAGAGGCTTGGATATTCCTGCCCTGATGGATGCCAACTGGAAGGATACATGGGCTGATAGCAGCAGCGAAGACTTCTCTGGATCTATCAAATTTTTCAGAATTGATATCTTCAAATCGGAAGTCCGATGGTAGCTCAAAGTCCATTGAGTCTTCATAGAAGAACCAAGCTCGAGCATTTCTTGGAAAACCATCATAAAAACTGAAGAACCAATCCTTCAGTAATTCAGCCGATAGCTTTGCTCCAGCATCGGCAGGTGTGGACGCATATTCCCTGTATGACATGCATCGACAGTGCGTGCGCTCCTCTCCATCATCATCATCTATAATCGGCTCCAACCTTGGAAACTCAGCTTCTGTCACAGATGGCCGATTAACAGCTTTCATGGCTACTAAATTTAGCCAAGTTTGTAGCAGCCACCATGGTCCACCTACACTGACAACTGAGCCGACAACTATCTTAGCCGATGCATTGTTCAACATTTGATATAGATATCGAGGAGGATTTTGCCTAAAGGAAATTGTCTCTTTCACTCTAGGGCTTCGGCTATATGCTGCCAGTTGGAAGTAGGACCACAGCTGGATCCACAGAAGAGATACTTTTCAAGCCACATGAGGAGAAAGGCTACATGTTCCTGAGGGGTGACAAATCTTGTGCCCATGTTCATGGAGATAAATCCTGACCAGCCGCCTATGCTCTTGGTCTTGAAGTCAAAGGTGTTCTTGGTGTTCAAGCTCATAGGGTTGGCCGATGAGGTGACATCTAAGCCGGTTATCATTGTTATGTCCAGGAGAGTGGGTGTCATCGGCCCTTGGTTGAACATGAAAGCGTTAAGGGTGTTGGACCAGAAGTAGGTTGCAGAGGCCATCAAGGGTTCATCCTTAGCCGAATTTGCTAAGGTAAGAGAAAAGGGCTTGGTCGATTCCTAACTCATTCCAGTGAGTCTGCTTACTAGCCGATACACGCTTGTACCATATGGGCCAACTTTTCTCAGGAGTGCTTTTCTCAAGAGAGGGCCAAGACTTAAAAGTGTTCTTCTAATGACTTAGATCTAGGCTAACCAATCTAAAAGGTATCCTATTGGTCTCGGCGCTAATAAACTCAGTAGGGTCAGGATTGCCGATCAGACCAAGGAAGTACTAATGCTCATGAGAAAGGCTGGGAATTGCTACCAAATTGGAAAGGTGCTACAGATGCAAAAAGAATAGAGAAGAAGAAAACAAGATGAGATAAAGGAAAACCGATCTACTGTACAAGATTGAAGATCTAGCCGATGGGCACATACTTCTGCATACTCGGCCGATGGCGTGGCAGACGGGCTGGCGGAAGTCGACATCGTCGTGGACGGAAGATTGATCGGAAGGGGAGTCGCCTTGAGATCGCCATGCGCACTGAGGGGATCGCCGGAGAGAGAGAAGACAGAACTTGTTTCGGCGGTGAAAGCGGAAATAATGGTGTGAAGTTTCTCGGGGGTGACGGTTAGTATTTAAAGCACTGCGGTAACGGTCAGAAAAATGGCAATGAGCGATTTTCTTGGAGGAACAGATATGACAAATCCGAAACATTACCAAATATTCCGGACTTGGGGGGCATGTGTTAACAACCAAATTTGGTACCTGATTGCCTGATCATACCTGATTTAACTACTTTATATCCTATATGCTTGATTAATATGTTAAATCCGCCATTTATGTTAAGATCTTATTGCATTTAAGTATATTAAGCATCATGTTTGATATATTTTGCTCGCTTTAATATCTTAATATAGAGTGGTATCGGAGTATTAGCCGATACATGCTAAATCTATCTGATTGGCTATGCTATAAACGTTTATAATCTTCTTGTTAATATATATTTCGGTCTAAGTAGTTTATACTGTCTCGGCATGGCGACCGATCTGTCCCAATCACTTGATTCAAATATATATCGATAGAAGTATTATATTTCGTTAATATCTACAGCCGATCGAGTAGATTTAGTTCTTTCTTGCTTATTTATGACTGTCGATCAATGCAAAGATGACATCGGCTCAAAGATAAATGATACGTCATCGACGACTGGCCGATCGGCTATCATTTATGGATTTAACTATTATTTTCCTATTTTTGTTTCTTGTTGATTGCAGGATCAAATCAACTGGCACGCTCACGAACTTAAAGGCAAGATTTTTGGACTTGCACTGGAGTTAAGCAGATCTCCCAGGCCTTGTGTTTTTCACATCAACAGACGGTAGACAACAATTTATTCCGTAAAGCCCATTTCACTGTTCTGCAACAATCTTCATTGGTGGCTCCTTACATCGAGGAGCACTTGTCTCTAGTTCGCGCCAGAAACATCGGTAACTCTGATGCATGGATTACACGGCATCACATTGATACATTCCCCGCGTGGCTGCGACAACATCTCATGGGTAACGAGACGATTAACCAACAACTAGCCTTCCTGGCGAGGGGACCATCTGGCTCGATAGCGACATTCCAAGGATATGAGATCAATGGGTACACATTCTACACGAGAGCACAAGACATAAAGAGCACGAACCAGAACAGTGTTGTTCGTATCGATGCCATGGGACACGATGGTAATTACGGTGCTATCGAGGACATATGGGAACTTGACTATGGACCTCTCAAGGTCCCTCTGTTCCGGGGCCAATGGGTTAGGCTGACTGGTGGAGGCGTAACGATTGATGACAGTGGGATGACAACGGTTGACCTTAACAAGGTTGGATACTCAGACGAATTTTTTGTCCTTGCCAATGATGTAACGCAAGTTTTTTACGTGAAGGACATGTCTAGCAAAGTGCCTAACGTGCCGAAGCGCCACGTGGTTCTCCCAGGCAAAAGAAAAATCGTCGGAGTCGAGGACAAGACTGACGAGGATTATGATCAGTTTGATGGGCAACCCCCTTTCACGGTGACGGTTGACCCTAGTATCCTCCTATCAAACGAAGACACCCTTTATTCACGCAGCGATCACAAGGAATGAACAGTAGTGAGGAGAAAGTACGTGCGGTCAACCGTCACCGGCGATGTATTGCCGTAATTGTTGTGTACACGATGTAAACTGTTTTGGATGTATTGAATATCCATATAAATCAATTGTTGTATGGCATATGTTAATTATGTATGATTATTAGAATTTTTAACAAATTTAAATCATGCATATGCTAATTATATATGATAATTAGAATTTTTAACAAATTAAAATCATGCATATGCTAGTTATATATGATTATTAGAATTTTTAACAATTTTAAATCATGCATGTGGTATTTACATATTATAATTAGAATGTTTAACAAATTTAAATCATGCATATGCTAATTATATATGATAATTAGAATTTTTAACAAATTTAAATCATGCATATGCTAGTTATATATGATTATTAGAATTTTTAACAATTTTAAATCATGCATGTGGTATTCACATATGATAATTAGAATTTTTAAAAGTTTTAAATCATGCATATGCTTATTATATATGATTATTAGAATTTTTAACAATTTTAAATCATGCATGTGGTATTTACATATTATAATTAGAATGTTTAATAATTTTAAATCATGCATATGCTAATTATATATGATTATTAGAATTTTTAACAATTTTAAATCATATGCTAATTATATATTATCCACTTAATATATTTTAAAGGTTTTATCATTAAATTTGTGACTTTAAATCAATTTAATGAATTATTTACTCTTTTAGATAACCTATATGTAATGAGATTAAATATGCACTGTTATTATCTTTAGTCCCGGTTCTTAACCCTAACCGGTTTAAAAAAGAATTTGGAAATAGCGAGAAAAGGGCTTTAGTCCCGGTTGGTGGCTACAACCGGAACTAAAGATATCTTTAGTCCCGGTTGGTGATCGCGGACTATATATATGCCCAAGCACTCGTCTTCTCCACCAACAATTAGAAGTTTTCTCTCCGATCTAGAGCTCTCCTTCGCGCCGCCACTGCAGCTAGGGAATCCCTCGCTCGCGCCGCCATCGTCTCGCTGTCGTCGTCGTCGTCGCCGCCGACGCCACCGTCGAATCTCGGGGGTGAGGCTCTCTCTCGATCTCTCTCTCTCTTTCTCTCTCTCTCCAAACCGCCTCATCGTCGTCGTCGTCATCGCCACCATCGACGCCCACGCCGCCGCCGCCACCGCCGCGCCACGCCACCGCCATCGCGTCACGCCGCCGCCGCCGCCGCCGCCGCCGCCACTGCCAACGGCCACGCCGCCGCGCCACGCCACCGCCGCCGCGCGATGACGCCACCGCCACCGCTGCCGCCACGCCGTCACTGCCGCCGTCGTGCCGCGCCGCGCCGCCGTGCCACGCCACCGCCGAAGCCGCCACTGGCTTTGCCCAAGCGGTCGCGAACGAACGTGAACGAAACGAGAACGAATGAGAACGAACGTGAACAAAACGAGAACGAACGCAAACGAAACGTGAACGAACGGGAACGAACGTGAACGAACGCGAACGAACAGGAACGAACGTGAACGAAACACGAATGAACGCGAACGAACGCGAACGACATGTGAACGAAACGGGAACGAACACGAACGACATGCGAACGAACGCGAACGATATGTGAATGAAACGTGAACGAACGCCGAATGAACGTGAACGAAACGTGAACGAACGGGAACGAACATGAACGAACGCGAACAAACGGGAATGAAACCATGAACCTAAACTTCAACTCCCCTCCGACCTAGTTTAATCTATCATGCACTAATCAAAATATGTTCCTTTGCATTTAGACTAATACATGTTTTTTGCATGTTGCAGAAAAGACGTCGTCGTCGTCTCTCAAGACTAAGAGGTAGCTAGCCCTCGGAGGAATTTGCTGTCGCGTCCCAAATCGACTCTAAAATACATCCTCAAAATTGTGCTTAGAATAATTAAAATTCTTGTGAAAGCCTCCAACAATTAAAATGTGCAAAGATAAAAGTCAAATGAGGCTTGGAGGATTTTTGTATATTTCCTAAAAGCCTAAAATGTGTAAATAAATTTTAGTGGAATTTTCAGAGCACAAATAATAATTGAGAAGAAATAAACAAAGTTAAAAAGGTTTTATAAAAAGGAAAATCCTAAAAAAAAAAAGTCTTTTTCCCCCCCCCCTCCCCCTCTTGGGCCGGCTCGGCCCATCTCCTTCCCTCTCTCTCCTCCTCCCCGCGGCCCACTCGGCCTTTCCCCGCGCGCGCGCCGCTGACGGGCGGGCCCGCCCGCCACCCTCGCTGACGGGTGGGGCCCGCCTGTCATCCCCGACCTCGCGCCGCGCCCGCCGCCCGCCCGTGCCCTAGCGCCGCCGCCGCCGCCGAATCCGCCGCATCCCGCCGTCCCCGCGCGCAATAAAGAGGGGGAAATCACTCCCCGTGATTCCCTCCCTCTTTCCCCCCACTTTTCCCTCTCTCTCTCTCCCTCGGATTCGTCCGGATTCACGCCCGCGATCCTCGCCGGCGTCATCAATGGCGGCCGAGACTTCCGCGGCCGTTTCCTTCCTCTTCGGCCGCTCTCTCCCCCTCCCGGCGCTATATAATCCGTCCCCGTGCCTCTCTCCTCCGTTTCCGTCGCTCGCCGCTCTCTCTCCCCGTCGGATTCGTGCTCGCGCCGTCGTCCTCTCTCTCCGCCGTCGCCGCCGAGCTCCGGTTCGCCGCCGTCGTCGCCCCGGACCTCCTCCCGTCTCGGCGTCACCTCCATCGGCTTCGCCGCGTCCTCGTCGACCTCGTCCGCGCCTCCGTTTCGCCCGCCGACCGCCGGAGCGCCGTCGTCCTCGCCGTCCCGAGCCGCGCCGCCGCCTTCCTCCGCGCCGGTCGCCGTCTCCGTCGCCGCCGTCGACCCGGGGTGAGCCGAAGACCGCCGCTTCGCTTCCCTCTCTTCTCCGCTCTCTCGGGCGCCGCTCCGCCGCGCCGGTGGTCGCCGGCGGTGACCATCGGGGCGCGGGTGCGCCGCCTCCCGTCGGCCGTGCCGGCGAGGCCGCCTTCGGGCGCGCCCCGCGGCTGCCAGGTGGGGCCCGGCTGTCAGCCGCCCGCGCCCGCGGGTGCGGCTGACGCGTGGGACCCACGGCGCCGGCCGCCGCCAGCCGCGTGCTCGCGGTCCACCGTGGACCGAGAGGCTGCCGCGTGGGCCCCACTCCCGTGGACCCGGTCCGCGCGCCCTCTCTCCCGGCTGACGCAATAATTCGATTTTAAATTAAAATTTAAATGAAGAAATTCGCAAATATCCATTTAAAGAGCATATAAACTTCAAATGGCCATAACTTGGCCATTTGAACTCGGAATTGGACCGTTCAAGTCTCTAATTTTTCCTTAAGAAGTCAAGAACCCATTTTTGTGCTTTGTTTCTGCTGTTATGTGGAATTTATTAGAGTTTAAGCCTTTTCTTTTCCGTTGGTCGTGTAGACGCTGCAGCTTCGGAAGATCCGCTCTTCGTGGAAGTTGAAGCCGTCGGTTGGGAAAGCGAGCAAGGCAAGACACATCATCTTGATCATATTGAATCCCAGTTTATAAAATTATGTTATTGCATTATCGCTTTATTTAAATTCCCGCGTTATCACTGTTTTATTTAGCCATGCCTATTTACCTTTGTTATGACCTTATCATTATTGTTATTGTTATTATTACCTTGTTCACCCTAGAATAAACAAAACCTCAACTAGTGGACACTCTACTCATGGTACCACTAGTATGATTTTAGGTAGATGCTTCGCTGTTTAATTAGGTAACATTAGGTGGTTTTACAACTCTAGACTTTGGGAATATTCATATCACCTGGACACTTTGGAATTGTTGGTTTATTGTGGAATTGGAATCACACCTCCCCCTTTATTCAAAACCCCCAAAATGGTTTTAGGCTGGGCTCGGGGTGCAGGGTTTTGATAGTAGCACCTCGGCCATATAAGGACCGGTCTTCGGGCCTCTGTTGCAAAGCACTACCGTACTTCCACATGTCTAGTGGGTAAGGCTTAGTTTGTGGCTCAGTCTGGTTATAAACAAAAGTACACGGATGGAGATGGATGAAGTCGGGGGTCGATGGACATTCTCCAGGGCAAATGAAGGCTACACGAGCTGCGGCCCGGTAGTCGAGATGTCATGGCACAGGGTTGGTGCTCTGTTGCTAGGGGCTCTGTCCTGCCTGCCTGTCCCGGGGGTTCCGGCCGTAGGTGGGATTGGGTCGGTACTCTTGTCTATGGCTAGGATGGGTCGGAAACTATGTCACGTCTTCCGTCTGTATACCGTGGTGGTATGTGGCACGTGGTTGCACGTGAGGAAGACGTGTCTTGTGGGTAAAGATGTACACCTCTGATCAGAGTATAATCTATTCGAATAGCCGCGCCCTCGGTTATGGGCAAGCCGAGCAATGTACCCAAGTTAGTGTTTTAATTCTTAAAATCTGCTTAACAACTAAAATGAGGAATGGTTGGCCTGGGTTGGCTTGGGACGAGCTGGGACCCAGGGTCGGGTTGCCAGTTCGGTCCGAATCATCGTAGGCCTTGGGTTAAGGCAGGTTCATGTGGGTTCACGGCCTTGATTAATAATGTTGTATAGTTCTAGGGTCGTGTTCACAAAATGGCTTTGAGCAACAAAATGTCTTTAAATGCTGTATACTGCAACCCTAACCCTTTATGTTATAACTCCCTTGTACTCCCTTGCATTTAATATGCATTCGTGGGTGTGTCTTGTTGAGTACGGTGGTTGTACTCAGTCTTGTTCAATTTTTTTCCCAACCCCAGAAGAGGAGTTCCTGGAAGATGAAGGCTTTGGTGTCTAGCTCGTGCCTGCCGTCAAGCGCCTGTGGTCGTCGCCCTAGTCTTCCGCTGTTTCTCGTTTGTCTTTGGGTGTCGGGCCTTCGCTGCCCGTGTAATAATTCTATTTACGCTTCCGCTTGTTAAACTCTGAATTGTATCAACTTTTGGTGTACCTTGCCTCCTGGGACAAGGATTAATGCACGCACGTAAGGAACGCCCGTTGGGTTAATTCCGGTCGTGACAAGTTGGTATCAGAGCCTCCTTGACCCTAGGACGAGCCTTAGATCCCAAGCCTTAGCGATATTTTCAAAATGAAAATCCTCTCTTATTTGTGAAAATCCTTTAGTCTCTCTCTGTCTTGCTGCTTCATTTATCATCAAAAGCTGATCTCTAAAATTTTTTTTTTATCTCTTTTGTCCTTGTTTGTAGATGGCCGGCAGCGTTACCCGTCGTGGTTTGGACATGACTGGCTTCGTCTTGGAGCTGCGGGGCATGTGCGTGGTCTTGGGGTATCCACATGGAGTGGATTACCAGGCCAGGCCGCTTCCGGATCAGGAGGGAGACGACGCAGAGCCCCACGCTGCTTGGGAGGTCACTGCAGTGATCCTCACTGGCTCTCCCGAGCGGACTTCGCTGGCAGTCACCGCGGGTGGAGATTCATTCCCCGCCGCTTGCCAGAACGCCGCTCTCCTCGCCATCGGCACTCTTCATCAGCGCTACCCGGACGAGTTGCAGCACTCGCCCTACCGCTACCACCCTCGTCGCGGAGGAGCCCGCGACTACGCCACCTTCCGGGATGCTAGCTCGGAGGATGACGCTACCATCGTGCACCTGGCGTGCATGGTGGAGGCGTACGACGCGGCTCGTATCGACTTCCATCATATGGTGCGCCGTGGGATGGTCGAGAACAACCTGAAGATCCTGGAGCTGCGTCAGGAGAACCTGCAGCTCAAGAAGGACCTCGACGCGGTGGAGGCGCAGCTGCATCAGCTCAAGATCGCCCAGGGAGAGGTCTGCCGCCCCAAGCGTCGCCGCGTCTGCCGCAGCCAGAAGATCACCGCCCGCAAGAGCACCTCCAGGCCCGAGCTTGTTCGTCAGTCCCTGGCGTGGACTTGCTTCGTCGAGACCCCTCGTGCCGAGCCCGCGCCCGTGGTTCCCCAGGAGGGGGAAGCCTCCGGCGTTGGTAGCACGGAGGATGCGCTGTTGCTCACCTTCCGTCCTGGCCCGTCGCAGCAGTAGACGAGCAGTTAGTAGGCTTGCGCGTGTGTTTTTCTTCGTTTGTCTTTTTGTTAGAGTTGTGTGGGGCATGGTTATGCCGGTGTGTGGCATAACTGTGTCGGAGCCTGTCTTTATTTTATTTGCTTAAGCAACTTGAACCTTAATGAACCAATTTAATAGCAGTAATAAATTCAAGAATTATGGTAGTCGTGGGTGGTTAGTTTTAATTGTCAGTTCTCTCTGTTTGCTGGTTCTGTGTGGGATTTCAGATGGTGACGACCAGGAGAACCGCTGTCACCGGTGAAGGCAATCAACCCGAAGGCAGCAACCACGACCACCAAGGCAATCCACCTCCACCTCCTCCTCCTCCTCCACCACCACAGCCAGACACCAACGCCATTCTCACCCAAATCCTCGCCCAGCAGGCCAACATGATGACTGCTTTCCTCCACCACCTCCAAAATCCGCCACAACACAATGCCCCACCACCACCACCTCCCCAACACTCTAAACTCGCCGAGTTCCTCCGCATCCGCCCACCCACCTTTTCTAGCTCCAATAACCCCGTGGATGCGTTGGATTGGTTGCATGCCGTGGGGAAGAAGCTAGACACTGTGCAGTGCAGTGATGAAGAGAAAGTCATCTTCGCCGCCCACCAGCTGCAGAGGCCCGCATCTCTATGGTGGGACCATTTCCAGGCTGCGCAGCCAGAGGGACAGCCGATTACTTGGGCTCGTTTCACCGCCGCTTTCCGGAGAACCCATGTACCCGCCGGAGTCATGGCCCTTAAGAAAAGGGAATTCCGGGAGTTGAAGCAAGGCAATCGCTCTGTGATGGAGTATTTGCATGAGTTTAACAACCTGGCCCGGTACGCTCCGGAGGATGTGCGGGAAGATGAGGAGAAGCAAGAGAAGTTCTTGGCGGGAATGGACCCTGAGCTATCTGTGCGTCTGGTCTCCGGGGATTATCCGGACTTCCAACGTCTGGTGGACAAGAGCATCCGCTTGGAAGCCAAGCACAAGGAGCTGGAGTCGCACAAGCGCCGCTTGGCGAATTTCCGCAATCAACAGGGTGCTAACCAAAGGGTCCGCTACACCAATCCCTATCCAGGGGGATCCTCCTCGCAGCAGCAACAACAGCAGCAGCAACCTCGCTCCGCGCCTCGACCTCAATTCGTGGTGCGCGTCCCACAGCCGCAGCAGCAGCAGAATCAGCAAGGGACTCGTGCGCCCCGTCCTCCTACGCCATCTGTGCAGCCTGGTCAAGGCCGCAGGGACGTCCAAGGTCCGCAGCGTCTGTGCTTCAACTGCTTCGAGCCCGGGCACTTTGCGGATAAATGTCCGAAGCCAAGGCGTCAGCAAGGCCAAGCGCCTCCCCGCCCCAACAACGGTGGTAAGGACGTCATTCGGGGTCGTGTGAACCACGTGACGGCCGAGGACGTGCTGACAACTCCAGACGTCATCGTTGGTACGTTCCTCATTCATTCCATCCCTGCTACCATTTTGTTCGACTCTGGAGCTTCCCACTCGTTTATATCTGTGCCATTCGTGGGGAGAAATCAGTTGGGGGTAGAAAGGCTTAGGAACCCTCTGCTCATCACCACCCCTGGAGGGGTTATGACAGCAAAGTATTTTAGCCCTGCCGTCCCTATAGAAATTCAGGGGATTCCTTTCCCCTCGGATCTGATTTTGCTAGACACCAAGAATTTGGATGTGATTCTTGGGATGAATTGGTTGGCTCAGTTCCAAGGAGTAGTGGATTGCGCGAGGCGCACGGTCACTCTGTACCGAGGGCCGGAACAACCGGTTGTTTTCTTTGCACCCCCAACCTCTGTCAGAAGTTCAGAACTTCATCAGATAGGACTGTCAGAAATCCCCATCGTCAGGGAGTTCGGAGATGTGTTTTCGGAAGAACTACCCGGTATGCCGCCCAAGCGAGAGATTGAGTTCCGAATAGATCTTGCTCCAGGAACCACTCCTCTGTACAAGCGACCCTACCGTATGGCAGCAAATGAACTGGCCGAAGTCAAGAAACAGTTGGAAGAGTTGAAAGAAAAGGGGTACATACGTCCAAGTACTTCCCCCTGGGGTGCTCCTGTGATTTTTGTGGAGAAGAAAGACAAGACGAAGAGGATGTGCGTTGACTATAGAGCTCTCAATGAAGCCACCATCAAAAACAAGTACCCTCTTCCCCGGATCGATGATCTGTTCGATCAGCTTAAAGGTGCCACTGTATTCTCCAAGATTGATCTTCGTTCCGGATATCACCAATTACGTATTCGTGAAGAAGATATTCCGAAGACCGCATTCACCACGCGATACGGACTGTATGAATTCACGGTGATGTCGTTCGGTTTAACCAATGCACCCGCCTTCTTCATGAACTTAATGAATAAAGTGTTCATGGAATACTTGGATAAGTTTGTTGTGGTGTTCATTGATGACATTCTGATATACTCACCATCAGAGGAAGACCATCAGCACCATCTCCGTCTGGTGTTGGGAAAGTTGCGGGAACACCAATTGTATGCCAAGCTCAGCAAATGTGAGTTCTGGTTGTCTGAAGTCAAGTTCTTAGGGCACGTGATATCTGCTAAGGGAGTTGCCGTGGATCCCGACACGGTGACAGCCGTCACTGATTGGAAGCAACCCAAGACAGTCACTCAAATTCGCAGTTTCTTAGGTTTGGCAGGATACTATCGGAGGTTCATCGAGAATTTCTCCAAAATTGCCAGACCTATGACACAGTTGTTGAAGAAAGAAGAGAAATTTGTGTGGAGCCCGCAATGTGAGAAGGCGTTCCAAACTCTCAAAGAAAAGCTGGTTTCCTCGCCAGTGTTAATCTTGCCAGATACTCGCAAGGATTTCATGGTGTATTGTGATGCTTCGCGGCAAGGATTGGGGTGCGTGCTCATGCAGGACGGTCATGTGGTGGCCTATGCCTCACGCCAGCTGCGGCCTCATGAAGGCAACTATCCTACCCATGATTTGGAGTTAGCAGCGGTGGTTCATGCTCTAAAGATCTGGCGGCACTATCTCATTGGGAATCGCTGTGAAATATATACCGATCATAAGAGTTTGAAATACATCTTCACCCAGTCGGATCTGAATCTTCGGCAAAGGAGATGGTTAGAACTCATCAAGGATTATGATGTGGGAATTCACTATCATCCCGGTAAGGCCAACGTGGTTGCCGACGCTCTAAGTCGAAAAAGCCATTGCAACACTCTTAACGTCCGTGGCATTCCACCCGAACTCAATCAACAGATGGAAGCCCTGAACCTAAGCATAGTTAGTCGCGGATTTTTGGCTGCGTTGGAAGCCAAGCCCACCTTGCTCGATCAAATCCGCGAGGCTCAGAAGAATGATCCGGACATGCATGGACTCCTCAAGAATATGAAACAGGGTAAAGCCGCTGGTTTCACAGAGGATGAACACGGAACCCTATGGAACGGAAATCGGGTATGCGTCCCAGATAACAGAGAACTTAAACAGCTGATACTTCAGGAAGCTCACGAAAGTCCTTATTCAATCCACCCTGGCAGTACGAAGATGTATTTAGACTTGAAGGAGAAATACTGGTGGGTTAGCATGAAGCGGGAAATTGCAGAGTTCGTGGCTCTGTGTGATGTGTGCCAGCGTGTCAAGGAAAAACACCAACGACCGGCCGGACTCCTCCAACCTCTTCAAGTACCAGAATGGAAATGGGATGAAATTGGGATGGATTTCATCACCGGACTTCCAAAAACCCAAGGCGGATATGATTCTATATGGGTAGTTGTGGATCGACTAACCAAGGTAGCTCGATTCATTCCTGTGAAGACCACCTATGGAGGGAACAAACTAGCGGAGCTCTACTTCGCTAGGATCGTGAGTCTCCATGGCGTTCCCAAGAAAATCGTATCTGATAGGGGAAGCCAATTCACCTCTCACTTTTGGAAGAAGCTCCAAGAAGAGCTGGGTACCCGATTAAACTTCAGCACCGCGTATCACCCGCAGACAGATGGACAGACCGAGCGTCTAAATCAGATCCTAGAAGATATGCTTCGCGCATGTGTCCTAGATTTCGGGAAGACCTGGGATAAGAGTCTCCCCTATGCCGAGTTCTCCTACAATAATAGTTATCAAGCCAGTATACAAATGGCACCTTATGAAGCGTTGTATGGGCGCAAGTGCCGGACACCGCTTTTGTGGGACCAAGTTGGAGAAAGCCAAGTGTTTGGGACTGATATCCTGAGAGAAGCTGAAGCTAAAGTCAGAATCATTCGGGATAATCTAAAGGTGGCACAGTCTTGGCAGAAAAGTTATGCAGATAACCGTCGCCGTGACCTGGAATTCGCAGTGGACGACTTTGTGTACCTTCGAGTCACGCCATTGCGAGGTGTACACAGGTTTCAGACGAAAGGAAAGCTCGCACCTCGGTATGTGGGTCCCTTCCGTATCATTGCTCGGCGCGGAGAAGTCACCTACCAGCTGGAGCTGCCCGCCTCCTTGGGCAACGTGCATGATGTGTTCCATGTGTCGCAACTCAAGAAATGTCTTCGAGTGCCATCCGAGCAGGCCGACTCAGAGCAAATTGAAGTTCGTGAAGACTTGACCTACGTGGAGAGGCCAGTGAAAATCCTGGACACCATGGAGCGCAGGACCAGGAACCGGGTAATCCGTTTTTGCAAGGTCCAATAGAGCAACCACGCCGAAGAAGAAGCTACCTGGGAGCGCGAAGACGAGCTGAAGGCAGCCCACCCCGATCTCTTCGCCAGTTCTTCCGAATCTCGGGGTCGAGATTCCGTTTAAGGGGGGTAGGTTTGTCGCGTCCCAAATCGACTCTAAAATACATCCTCAAAATTGTGCTTAGAATAATTAAAATTCTTGTGAAAGCCTCCAACAATTAAAATGTGCAAAGATAAAAGTCAAATGAGGCTTGGAGGATTTTTGTATATTTCCTAAAAGCCTAAAATGTGTAAATAAATTTTAATGGAATTTTCAGAGCACAAATAATAATTGAGAAGAAATAAACAAAGTTAAAAAGGTTTTATAAAAAGGAAAATCCTAAAAAAAAAAAGTCTTTTTCCCCCCATCCCCCTCTTGGGCCGGCTCGGCCCATCTCCTTCCCTCTCTCTCCTCCTCCCCGCGGCCCACTCGGCCTTTCCCCGCGCGCGCGCCGCTGACGGGCGGGCCCGCCCGCCACCCTCGCTGACGGGTGGGGCCCGCCTGTCATCCCCGACCTCGCGCCGCGCCCGCCGCCCGCCCGTGCCCTAGCGCCGCCGCCGCCGCCGAATCCGCCGCATCCCGCCGTCCCCGCGCGCAATAAAGAGGGGGAAATCACTCCCCGTGATTCCCTCCCTCTTTCCCCCCACTTTTCCCTCTCTCTCTCCCTCGGATTCGTCCGGATTCACGCCCGCGATCCTCGCCGGCGTCATCAATGGCGGCCGAGACTTCCGCGGCCGTTTCCTTCCTCTCCGGCCGCTCTCTACCCCTCCCGGCGCTATATAATCCGTCCCCGTGCCTCTCTCCTCCGTTTCCGTCGCTCGCCGCTCTCTCTCCCCGTCGGATTCGTGCTCGCGCCGTCGTCCTCTCTCTCCGCCGTCGCCGCCGAGCTCCGGTTCGCCGCCGTCGTCGCCCCGGACCTCCTCCCGTCTCGGCGTCACCTCCATCGGCTTCGCCGCGTCCTCGTCGACCTCGTCCGCGCCTCCGTTTCGCCCGCCGACCGCCGGAGCGCCGTCGTCCTCGCCGTCCCGAGCCGCGCCGCCGCCTTCCTCCGCGCCGGTCGCCGTCTCCGTCGCCGCCGTCGACCCGGGGTGAGCCGAAGACCGCCGCTTCGCTTCCCTCTCTTCTCCGCTCTCTCGGGCGCCGCTCCGCCGCGCCGGTGGTCGCCGGCGGTGACCATCGGGGCGCGGGTGCGCCGCCTCCCGTCGGCCGTGCCGGCGAGGCCGCCTTCGGGCGCGCCCCGCGGCTGCCAGGTGGGGCCCGGCTGTCAGCCGCCCGCGCCCGCGGGTGCGGCTGACGCGTGGGACCCACGGCGCCGGCCGCCGCCAGCCGCGTGCTCCCGGTCCACCGTGGACCGAGAGGCTGCCGCGTGGGCCCCACTCCCGTGGACCCGGTCCGCGCGCCCTCTCTCCCGGCTGACGCAATAATTCGATTTTAAATTAAAATTTAAATGAAGAAATTCGCAAATATCCATTTAAAGAGCATATAAACTTCAAATGGCCATAACTTGGCCATTTGAACTCGGAATTGGACCGTTCAAGTCTCTAATTTTTCCTTACGAAGTCAAGAACCCATTTTTGTGCTTTGTTTCTGCTGTTATGTGGAATTTATTAGAGTTTAAGCCTTTTCTTTTCCGTTGGTCGTGTAGACGCTGCAGCTTCGGAAGATCCGCTCTTCGTGGAAGTTGAAGCCGTCGGTTGGGAAAGCGAGCAAGGCAAGACACATCATCTTGATCATATTGAATCCCAGTTTATAAAATTATGTTGATTTAAATTATTGCATTATCGCTTTATTTAAATTCCCGCGTTATCACTGTTTTATTTAGCCATGCCTATTTACCTTTGTTATGACCTTATTATTATTGTTATTGTTATTATTACCTTGTTCACCCTAGAATAAACAAAACCCCAACTAGTGGACACTCTACTCATGGTACCACTAGTATGATTTTAGGTAGATGCTTCGCTGTTTAATTAGGTAACATTAGGTGGTTTTACAACTCTAGACTTTGGGAATATTCATATCACCTGGACACTTTGGAATTGTTGGTTTATTGTGGAATTGGAATCACACCTCCCCCTTTATTCAAAACCCCCAAAATGGTTTTAGGCTGGGCTCGGGGTGCATGGTTTTGATAGTAGCACCTCGGCCATATAAGGACCGGTCTTCGGGCCTCTGTTGCAAAGCACTACCGTACTTCCACATGTCTAGTGGGTAAGGCTTAGTTTGTGGCTCAGTCTGGTTATAAACAAAAGTACACGGATGGAGATGGATGAAGTCGGGGGTCGATGGACATTCTCCAGGGCAAATGAAGGCTACACGAGCTGCGGCCCGGTAGTCGAGATGTCATGGCATAGGGTTGGTGCTCTGTTGCTAGGGGCTCAGTCCTGCCTACCTGTCCCGGGGGTTCCGGCCGTAGGTGGGATTGGGTCGGTACTCTTGTCTATGGCTAGGATGGGTCGGAAACTATGTCACGTCTTCCGTCTGTATACCGTGGTGGTATGTGGCACGTGGTTGCACGTGAGGAAGACGTGTCTTGTGGGTAAAGATGTACACCTCTGATCAGAGTATAATCTATTCGAATAGCCGCGCCCTCGGTTATGGGCAAGCCGAGCAATGTACCCAAGTTAGTGTTTTAATTCTTAAAACCTGCTTAACAACTATAATGAGGAATGGTTGGCCTGGGTTGGCTTGGGACGAGCTGGGACCCAGGGTCGGGTCGCCAGTTCGGTCTGAATCATCGTAGGCCTTGGGTTAAGGCAGGTTCGTGTGGGTTCACGGCCTTGATTAATAATATTGTATAGTTCTAGAATCGTGTTTACAAAATAGCTTTGAGCAACTAAACATCTTTAAATGCTGTTTACTGCAACCCTAACCCTTTATGTTATAACTCCCTTGTACTCCCTCGCATTTATTATGCATTCGTGGGTGTGTCTTGTTGAGTACGGTGGTTGTACTCAGTCTTGTTCAATTTTTCCCAACCCCAGAAGAGGAGTTCCTGGAAGATGAAGGCTTTGGTGTCTAGCTCGTGCCTGCCGTCAAGCGCCTGTGGTCGTCGCCCTAGTCTTCCGCTGTTTCTCGTTTGTCTTTGGGTGTTGGGCCGTCGTTGCCCATGTAATAATTCTATTTACGCTTCCGCTTGTTAAACTCTGAATTGTATCAACTTTTGGTGTACCTTGCCTCCTGGGACAAGGATTAATGCACGCACGTAAGGAACGCCCGTTGGGTTAATTCCGGTCGTGACATTTGCGCAGGCAAGTGATGTAATATATGATTACTAGAGTTGGCATATGATTATTAGAGATTTAATATGATTGTTAGAGTTAGCATATATGATTATTAGAGCTAGAATATGATTATTTAGAGTTACCATATGAGATTATTATAGTTTTAATATATGATTATTAGAGTTTTAATATATGATTACTAGAGTTAGCATATGATTAGTAGAGATTTAATATGATTGTTAGAGTTAGCATATGATTATTAGATTTTTCATTTATGATTATTAGAGCTAGAATATGATTATTTAGAGTTACCATACGAGATTATTATAGTTTTAATATAAGATTATTAGAGTTTTAATATATGATTACTAGAGTTAGCATATGATTACTACAGATTTAATATTATATATGAAAATATTTCTTATATGAACAGATGGTTGATCGCGATGACGAACAGATACTATACGATACAATCACAGAGGGAAGCAGCCAGTACTAGAACGAAAAAGAGGGGAATGAGGATCCGATCTTTTTCCTTCATGTCTACTCAAATTTTATAATTCCAACTACAAGAAAAAAAGTTAACCTCTTGGACAAAAAATCTCACTTTACAAGAAATAATAATCGATATTATGCCATTTTTGAAATATTTCCTCTCTTGGTGAGCTTTATCTATCTTTTATCAATAATCATTTTCTCCATGTTCATGTGCATGACGAGCTTGAACAATAGCGCAAAACACAAAGGCCCCTTCGAATAACAGGAATGGAAAAACAGAGTAATAGAAAAAAACATAGAAATCTAATATAAATGCAAGTGTAAAATAGATGATTGAAAAACACATGAATGATTGTTTGATTGAACAATAGGAAAAACACAAGAATTGGATGAGATGATTCAAAGAATTTTTTTTGCGAACTTTCATCCTAAATCTCTATAGGATTACTCATCCCATAGCAGTTTGAAAGGATAATATAAGATCCAATCCCTTGTTTCAAATGACTATAGGAATTTTTTCACAGGATTATAATCTTACAATTTTTTTAATATTTTTCCTACAAACCAAGGGGTTCCCTGAGGAGGCGGTGCACTGTGCCTTCGACCTTCTTGACTTCACGTTGCTTGGGTTCGATCGGTGGCGGCGCATCACCGATGGTGGCCACAGCCCACAACGCACCAGGACGGAGGAAGAGAACAAGCCTGGGTATTCTGGTCAGCCGCAAAAAAAAAAGATAAAATTTATTTTGTTTTGAGAAGAAATTGTTAGAATAGGTGTCGAATATACTAGTCCTATTTGGTTACAGTTGGACTTAGAGTTGTAATAGGTGTTAGGGGGTGGAGTTAGAGTCGGACTCTGTAACCTGACATAAATAGAGAGGGGGCACCACAATGTAACCATGGCGACTACAATGTAGCGTAGACACGCAGGGAGATGATGGTGGCGTGGCCATGAACTCGTAGCGGCTAGGTGCTATATTGGTTGGGGAGGAGCGCCCATAATCAGAGCCCCGGGGATGTAGGCTTCGGCTGAACCTTGTTAACAAATATCGTGTGTTCCTGTGTCGTCATCTGGCATGTCTTGGGTGGTCAATGATTGAAGCGATCGGGAAGGTTAGTCGTCATTCCGCTATATCGACTAACTTTTATAACAAGTGGTATCAGAGCCCAAGGTTTGGAACCGGAATAATTTCCATGGGTCATATGGTTGGGAGGCCAGATAACAAGTCTTCGGGGTCACATGGGTTGATGTGACGGGGGAGATTGTTAGGCCCGAGGCCCAAGTAACAAGTCTTCGGGGTCACATGGGTTGATGTGACGAGGGAGATTGTTAGGCCCGATGTATGACGGGGGAGATTGTTGGGTTTAGTCCCACATCGGTAATTGATGGTAGGAGAGCATGACTTAAAAGGTGGGGGCGGTCCTCACCCATCAGACTAGTCTTTTGGGTTGTGTACGCTCAGGACCTAAAGTTGTGGCTCCGGTTGCGCCTGTGGTGGAGCAGGCCGGCCGGCATTGAGCTAGCGAGCTTGTTAACTACTCCCGCGCTTTTAACTGTGAGCGAGTCTACCGTACATCCTTCTCGTACGTCGGCTTCCTGAGCTGTGGAAACCGACAGACCAATCTTGCTGCGGCACTGCTACAGTGCAGTAGACAACGACCACTTGACATTTGCGAGCTTTGGATGTGGTTTACCGCGTCCATCTTCTATTTCCATACACCGATTGATTGTGCTATTCTCAACTGGGCCTACAAATGTCTTCTCTAGGCGTCATGCTTTTGGTACATATATAGGAGTATCGGCTTTGTTTGGGTTGCTCTACAAATGTGCTGAGGCTATAGCTTGTGGTTCCTGCAGGATCGCTAATTACCTAAGTTAATCAGTATGATGGCCGCCGACGGGCGACGGCAGCGCTGTCCAGGAGCACCGGATACAGGTATCGGAGTCGGGACAAGCTGATCATAAGGCGGTCGCCGCGGCGCCGGAGAAGTGGCTGAACTACTTCGTCCGCTTGCTCGCGGTGATCGAAAGCGTGGGCAACGCCTTCGGCACAGTGGCCTTCACCTGGGCCACCGTCGTCCTGCTGGGTGGCTATCCGTCCGTTCTCAAGAGCGATTTTCGTTATGCGACTGCGATATTTTTCCTAGAAGCCACGAGGTATGTATACATGCAAAGTCTCCTGGTCTTGCAATGTTTGGCTGACAAGAATTTGGATAGATGGAATTCCATTTCTATAATACATTGATAATCTTCTGCAATTAGCGTTTTTTTTCCTGTTTGGATGCCACCTGACTTTGCAAGCTTGCACTAGATAGAGAAGCACTCCAACCTAGCAATCATATCAACGGCCTCATCGTTTCGCTTATTCGGTAAATAAGTCAAACAACATATTTACAAATGAAAAATAATTTGTGAATAAAATTTTTATATATATGTTCTTAACGATCTAAAAGACTAAAAAATAAACTTTGATGAAAAACCCCAAAATCAACTTTAAATTTAAGATTAAAAATTTAAATTTCGGCTGATAAGCATGAGCGTAAGCGAAAAGATAAGGTTGCAAAGCTGTTCAATAAGGTAGTGTTTGGTTGCTGGGATAGGATGGGATGGGATGGGATGAACCCATTTTTAGGGGTGTTTGGTTCAAGGGTGAGTGGGATGGGTTGGTCCCTAGAGAGGAATATTCCTCTCAGATCCGGCACCAACTGATCCGGCCAAAACTGGCGGACCAACTCTTCCCACCTGGGACGAGTGAACGGCGTGAACGAGCGAACACCATCGCACGCTCGCCGCCCTGCTCGCGCGCTCGTCCTCGAGAGACGGCAGCGGGCTCGGCGACGGCGGCGGCGGCGGGCTCGACGACGGCGGCGGCGGCGGCGGTAGACGGCTCGGGCGACGGCGGTGGCGGACGGCTCGGGCGACCGCGGCGGCGGTGGGCTCGGGCGACGTCGACGGCGGTGGGCTCGGCGACAGCGGCGGCGGGGGGCTCGGTGGCAGCGGATCCGGTGGTGGGGAAGGCGGCGGCGGCGGATCCGGCGATGGGGAAGGCGACGGCGGCGGATCCGGCGATGGGGAAGGCGGCGGCGACGGATCTGGAGCCGGGGAACTCGGCGGCGGGCCGACCGTGCGTCGTCGCGCTTCTCCGCCCGCCCGACCGCGATGATGGCCGTGCTCGCCCTCCTCTCCACCGGCCTCTCCCTCTCCCTCTCCCGCGCAGACCTCGTTGCCGTCGTCATCGCCAAGCCGCGGCTGCTCTGCGCGAAGGCTGACACCATCGCCGCCAGCGCTCGGTTGGGTCATCCCGTCTGTCGTCGTCGCGCTCCTCCGCCCGCTCGTCTGTGATGCCGACACCGTCATCTCCTCGGTGCGTGTGACCCAGGCCCCGACCAGCCCAAGCTCATCGACGCAATCAAGGAGGCCGGCGGCGACCACGTCCGGAGGTGAGGGCAGAGGCGGCGTCGGCCATGTTTGTTGTAAATGGCGTTATCGGTGGTTGCAAACAGCGCTCATCCCATCCCTCCCTCGTCCCTTCAACCAAACAAAAAACTGGGATCGTCCTATTCTACAAACCAAACACCCGAATGGAATCATCCCATCCCACCTAGTCCCAGAACCAAACACACGCTAAGATTTCAAGCGTTTCAAACTTGTAGTGTGAAACTAACTTTTGATAATCAAATAATTGGCTCCTATGCGCCTTTTTGTTTTTATGGTATGGTACCTTCTACTACCATGTGTAGTAGTGTAGTAAATTTTAAATCTAACTATATATTTTCATAAGTATATAAAATATTTTATTTGAAGCTTTAGTAAAATATATTTACCAATTCATCTATTTTAATATGGTATATGATACACGAATTTATTGTAATGTTATATATATTATTTCTAATTTTACCCCTATATAATTTCTACTACACTACTACCGGGTGTAGTACAATAAAATCAAATCCATTGAATCTGAAACGATTAAAGGCTCATAATCATTTGAGGGTACCTTAAAATTCCGTCTTTAAGGCCCTCATTAGATCCCACCTCAAAATTTTACACTCTGCCACATCGAATGTTTGAATACCTGCATGAAGTATTAAATATAGGCTAAAAATAACTAATTGCACAGATTGCGACTAATTTGCGAGACGACTCTTTTAAGCCTAATTGCTCCATGATTTGACAATGTGATGCTACAGTAAACATTTGCTAATGACGGATATAATATCTGATGTGACACGCCCAAACTTTACAATATCTAAACACCCCCTCAATTCCCTTCTGTTTAATGATTAAACAATATGACTACTTTCAGGATATTCACCCGCAACAATAGGCTGGATTATCAACTGTTCTTCCGGACGAGAGGTGCCTTTAGACGACTGGGCTGGAACGGGCTGATGGTAATCGTGTGCTTCTCCATTTCTATGGTGTCTACGGTTGTTTGGGAAGTACGCCAGTGTAACGTCCCGCCTCCACGAGGCCGGGCCCACTTACACCTAGCAGCTTAAATAGGACATAGACTGCCCTCACAAATCAACACCAGTCACGCTTGACTTTAGAGTTCTTTGGAGATGGGCTTCCGGAAAAGAAGTTGCAACTTGTTGGCATGAGTATCCTATCAATCCTATTATGCCTTGGGTCGGGGTGTTACATCCTCACCCCCTTAAGAGATCGACGTCCTCGTCGATCAACCCCAAGCCAGGAACTCCCTCTCTTGGCCACGTCCGTGTGTCCAGTGCCAGCGCATGTGCCATGCCCACACCAGCCATGCACACCATGCCTGCGCAACTGCGACACATCCATGTCCAGTGCCAGCGCATGTGCCATGCTGTGTGACACACCGGGTCCACACCAGCCATGCGCACTATGCCTGCGCAACTGCGACACACGCGCCCGTGAAACCGCGAGAGTCGGCTCTGATACCATCCTGTAACGTCCCGCCTCCACGAGGCCGGGCCCACTTACACCTAGCAGCTTAAATAGGACATAGACTGCCCTCACAAACCAACACCAGTCTTTTCTGCGCACTTTGTCCTCACTCGTGCGCACCCGGGAAGACTTCCCGGTCGGTCACCCATCCCTAGATTTCTCCAAGCCAAGCACGCTTAACTTTAGAGTTCTTTGGAGATGGGCTTCCGGAAAAGAAGTTGCAACTTGTTGGCATGAGTATCCTATCAATCCTATTATGCCTTGGGTCGGGGTGTTACAGCCAGCCACGTATAGTGATTGAAATTATGGTGGTATTGTTTGCTGCTGGCCAGTTTCTATGTGCTGAAGTTCTAGGAATGCGCCTACGCATCAACAGTCGGCTACGCCGTCAGATATCGCTGTGGAGCCTAGTGGTTGCACTCTTTATTACTTGCTTTCTGTGTTTACAGAGAGCACAGGAGCTCATAGCTGGCCATGTGGATATTGTACGGTTTGCTCCTTGTGGTTGTGCTCCTAGTGACTATTAGCAGGCTGCAGTTCCCAATTATAATCAGCCGAGTACAGGGTGATTTGGGTCGCAAATACATATTTTGGCGCCCATTTATCCTATGCTCGTGCATGCTCGCTGCAATTGTGATGCCGATGTTCATGATTGAGAAAATATATCGATATGCGATAATGTTTGTCGACATAGAAGCCTTGGCCATTGTGTCATTCGGCAACTTACAGATTCCAGCAGCAATCGCGCGTGTCGAGCTCGCAGGGTTGCGCCTTAATCCAAAGGGCTACGGCGGCCAAGGTGGCACCCCACATCTTGTCCCATCTCTAAAAATCTTCTATGGAATGGTGATTAGCCAGGGAATACTTTACATTGTAGCCGGCATACTGGAGGTCTTCTCGTTCATCCCTCAGAGAGCCCTCATCCGAAATGGTGGATTTACAGGTCAGTGGGGAGTAGAATCTGTCAATCTGTACTACGCATACGCCTACGACAAATACATGGAAGGAGGTTTGTTTGCATCAAAGAGGATCAGCCTCAGCAACTTTGCCATTGATTCTCTAAATTCGGACCTGTCCAAGAATCAGCTGTATGGGATACGGATGATGCATATATTTCTGCAGAGAGATCTGACCAGGGCAAGGCTGCTGGAGAAACTCACCAGTTCAACACAGACGATGGCCAGGTTAATCAGCATGTTGGACTGGAGTAGTAGAAACCATTGTACAGCTATCAGGTTATATGCTGCCAAGGTCACTGCCAAGCTTGCAAAGAACCTCCGAGTTGTAACCGTCCCTGGAACATTGCAGCTTGTATCTACGCTCCTGGATGCTGATGGAAAGCCGAAAAGAGGACACCCACTCCTAGTTGCAGATGATAATCAAGATCATTTTGTTGATATATTAGATAGACAAGATAAAAAAACATGATATAGCTGGTGACCAAGAGCCGACTGAGGACATCGATAACCTGTTGGAAGCACCAACCCGATCAATGCACATCAACGACCAAAGATACATACCTAGAATTTGGCAGAGGATACTGGAGTACTGGTCGATTCCCAAGGAGTAGCCATTGACAGACGATGATCTCCTCCCTGCACTAGGCATGTCAATCATATATAGCCTTGCTGAATGTGATCAAAATAACTGCGTGGAAATCGACAAAGTAACTGACCTGATCCCCAAAATCATTGGATTCACAAGCTTTAGAAGTGCAATGGTAAATTCTGAAGCACAACAGAAGGTTCTCTTAAAGTCATCACTAAAGGTGCTTCAGAGACTCACAAGCATTGAAGGGGAAATTGGCATAACACTGCGGTACAAGATATCAAAACATCCCTTCTTATTGAGAAACCTTGCAGAGATCTTGGGAGACAGCAGCAGCAACAACCAAGAACTGAGGAGGCTCATGGCAGGAATCCTCAGAAACCTTGCAATTGACAAAGACACAAGGCAGGAGATTGGACAAATGAAAATGCTCATTACCAGGCTGATGAAGGCATTCCTCGATTCTAACGGATCATTTAGTTCAAATGTTGATTGCTTGCTGCCAAAGGTCGCTGGGCAAGCACTGGTAATGCTGTCATCAGAAAATTCGCATAACTGCTTCGTTATGTTGAAGGAACTAGATTTCGTTAATAAACTAAAAAATATGATCCTAATCCATGATGATAAATACATATATGTTGCAGCAAGTCTATTGCGTAATATGTGCTTGCACGCTCAACATGAGCTCACAGAATCAGACCTAAAGGAACTATCTCACACCTTACGAGAGGTGAGCCCTGCTAATACAAACTACGAGTGCAACATAGATGTGTATAGCATGCCATATCATTTTTGCATTCTCTGTCTATTAATTTTTGTCATTTTTGGTAAAAAGAAGGGGGGATTTATTTACCAATGAACTATATAAGTATAACTATAGTTTGTACAGCTATATTTATCATGCTACATGACATTGCTGGTTCCACTACAGGTGTTGGAAAGAATAATAGACGCTGAAGGGGCAGAACTAGAAATCCTCATTGGCCTTAGTTCACAGATATGCAAACTCATTCCTGAAGAATTTGCCCAAGAGCTAGAACACGGGCAGATTAAGCGGAGATTCATTAAGAGGCTAGTGGACGCACTGAATGCAAACATGAAACAAAATGCTCATTGCCCTGGGATCAGGAGGGTGATACTTGAGCAATCCATATACATGATGGAGTGCAATTCTCGCAATGCCAAGTGTTTCAATGAATTCCGGATGATGGATTCAGTGTCGATGGTCGAAGAGACACCCTCAAGGGCTGAGAAGTACATGTTTTTCTTGGGTGACATGGGCTTCATGGAATGCAAGACAGCTCTCTCTGCTCTCGTGGACAGAGCAAAAGAACTGATCAGTCGCCAGTGGCTGCATGACATCAACAGTGCCAACTGAAGAAAGTTGTAAGATGATTTTGCATTTCAGTCAAACGATCATGTCATCATGTAAATTGTTAGTACAGGGTAAAAAAGTTATTGTGCATATGACCTTTCTAGAAAGAACATAGATTTTCCTTCGAGATGAGAAAGGCTATTTGTATCTGTGCCTCATTAGTCATTAGTCCTGCACTGTAATCTAGGAGTATTTGCTACTGCCAATTATCATTTGTTGGAGTGGACAATGCTTAATTGATTAAAGATGCTTAAGGTGATTGCAATTCCTACACAATGTATTAGTGTGTTCTAGTCTTGGCATCGATTATTTTCAAAAAAAATGTTGTTTATTCGACTCCTGAAAATTGGGTTTCCTGCCCTGGTAATTAGCCCCATTCAACACAAGATAGTACTCTGTAGTGTTAGCATTGCTTTGGGATCACCTAGGTTAGATCTAGTCGGGTAGAACACTTTGGATAGACGAACAACAATAGATGGATTAACAAAGAGGGAGTGAGAGGGTTTAGGGATGTGACCGGTCGATGTTGAGGAGGAAGTGCGGCCAGCCATCATCGTTGTCGTCGCGGGCTTGATGCGGACGGCAGCGACGGTGTGCTTGACAGCAACGGTGGTCGTAGCAGTGGGAGTCGTGGTCGACGATGAGGCGTGGCGTGGCGGTGGGGCGTTCCCGTCACTGGCTGCGCCCCCTCTCGATCGGATTAGGGTTTGTGGGGGTGGAGTTGGCGGCGGCGACGAACTTCGTGTCTTGTGCCGCTCCGCCTCCACCCCTCTTTATATGGCGCAGGGTGACGGGGGCCCACCAGCCATTGGGCTGGGCGCCCCCGATCAGGGCGCGGGTCAAGGCCTCCTTGAGCCGTTGGGCTCAAGGGGAGGGAGATCTATCTAACATTCTCCCCCTTGATCTCACTATTTCTTTTAGCCTTTTTCTATTCCATCATAGATTTGCATATAGAGCATGTTTCATCGTCACGGTTAATCACCGATGGATTCGACAGCCACTATACACATCTCTATTCAGAAACAGATACTTTAACTTTTGGGCCCTATAGTCCAGGATTCATAAGGCTTCCCTTAAACCCATGCATGCTACATGTTCCTTGAACACGTTGGGAGGTAGGCCTTTCGTGAGCGGATCCGCGAGTATCCTTTCTGTTCTAATGTGCTCGAGACTGATTGTTTGATCCTGGACTTTGTCTTTCACAACATAGTACTTTATGTCAATGTGTTTGGCAGCACCACTTGACTGATTGTTGTGAGAGTACATTACTGTGGGTTCGCTATCGCAGTATAACTTTAGTGGTTTCTCAATACTGTCAACCACCTTTAAAACCGGGTATGAATTTCTTTAGCCAGTTCACCTGCCCCGTTGCCTCATAGCATGCTATAAACTCGGCATACATAGTAGACCCTGCAGTGATAGTCTGTTTTGAGCTTTTCCATGAAATAGCTCCTCCTGCCAGGGTGAACACATATCCCGATGTTGACTTTGTATTATCTTTTGCAAAGTCAGAATCAGAATACCCCACTATCTGGAGCGATTCTGATTTTCTGTAAGACAGCATGAGGCCTTTTGTTCCTTGCAAATAACGCAAGACTTTCTATACCAATTTCCAGTGCTCTGGGCCTGGATTACTCTGAAATCTGCCAAGTAACCCGGTAACAAATGCCAAGTCAGGTCGTGTGTACATTTGCGCATCCTGTTGGCTTCCTACAGCTGACGCATATGGCTTTGTTTTTCATTTCATTGAGCTCATACTGATTTCTAGGACATTGCGATGCCCCATACTTTTCGCCTTTGACTATAGGAGCAGGTGTAGCACTGCATCTGTACATGTTGAATTTCTTCAACACATTTTCTATATATGCCTTTTGAGAAAGTCCTAATGCATACTTTGTTCTATCTCGGTGAATCTCTATGCCCAAAACATATGAAGCCTCACCGAGATCTTTCATGTCAAAGTTTGAGGACAAGAATTTCTTTGTTTCCTGCAGTAGACTGACATCACTACTAGCCAGTAGAATGTCATCCACATACAGAATTAGGAAAATGAATCTCCCGTTCTTAAACTTTGAATAAATACAGTTGTCCTCGATATTCTCTTGAAACCCAAATTTCTTTATTGTCCCATCAAACTTCAAGTACCACTGTCTCAAAGCTTATTCTAATCCATAAATGGATCTCTTTAGACGGCATCCCATATTTTCATTTCCTTTCATGACGAAACCTTTTGGTTGTGCCATGTATACTTTTTCCTCCAAATCTCCATTTAGAAATGTCGTTTTTACATCCATCTGATGTAATTCTAAATCATAATGTGCCACCAGTGCCATTATAATCCCGAAGGAAACTTTACAAGAGACTGGAGAAAATGTCTCATTGTAATCAATCCCTTCTCTTTTGCGTGAAGCCTTTTGCCACAAGTCACGCTTTAAACTTTTCTATATTTCCTCTAGAGTCATATTTGGTTTTGTAGACCCATTTACGGCCTACTGTTTTGGCTCCTTTAGGAATTTTTTCTAAATCCCAGACAACATTTAATTTCATTGATTTAATTTCATCTTTCATGGCTTCCAACCATTCAGATGAGCGGGCGCTTCTTATGGCCTCTTCATATGAGGTGGGATCATCCTGCATATGCGACTCTTCTATATTATAAACTTCATAGTCATCATGGATAGCCGATCTTCTGACTCTTTCAGACCTTCTAGGGGCCTCCGGTTTTGGCACATTATCTGTTTGAGGCTATTGTAGCTCCTCCTCTGGTGTGGCAATAATTTCTGTTGAATCCTGTAGAACAGGTTCCTCACTTTCTTTCATTGTTGCCACAGGAGAGATAACAATAGGTGTTGGTACCGCAACGTCATGCATTGCAAGCACAACAACAGCAGGTAGAGAGGAGAAGGCTCTTGAATCGACTGAGCGGGCTCAGACACCCGCCTCTCGTCAAGATCAATTTCTCGAACTACCGAGCTCCCCCTAATCATTTCGTCTTCCAAGAAGACGGCATGTCCCGTTTCTACAAACTTTGTACAACTGTTTGGACAGTAGAAACGATGACCCTTTGATCTTTCAGAATAGCCAATAAAATGACAGCTTACTGTTTTGGGATCCAATTTCTCAAGATTTGGGTTAAATACTTTGGCCTCTGTAGGACTCCCCCACACACGGAGGATCCATAGCTCATACGGTGTTTTGGGCGCTGATGCATTCTATGCATTGTATGCATTGTTCTAAAACTGAGAACTCCAATGGAGGAAGAATTACATTCTTAACCAGTCTCTCAATTCTCCCCCTCGAAATATGGCCTAAACGACAGTGCCATAATTTCGATGAGACATCAGGAGTTCGCTTTCTTTTCTTGTTTTCTTTTGTCAACGAGGACACAACATTCACATTCTCAAAAAGAGATAACAAATAAAGCTAATCTTGCAACACAGCAAGACCAATACATGCATTATTATACCATAGTTCACATTTGCCATTTCCAAAATGACAATCATATCCATCAAAATCCAATTTGGATACACTTATTTCTTTGCAAAGAAGGGACATAAAAAACATCTCGAAGTAAAAGTGTGAAGCCATTCGTGAGCTCTAGGCGAAGATCTCTAACAGCTTCAACTTTTGCTTCAACTCCATTGGCAACTCTAATGGATCTTTCGCTTCTTTGCATAGTCCTCATCGAACGGAATCCCTTTAAACAATTACACACATGAATAGTTGCTCCAGAATCAATCCACCATGTGGATCTAGAATAACCAATCATAATGAGATTCATTTACAAATGTAATAATGTTCTCACCTTTCTTTGCCATGATCACTGTCACGAAGTCAGGACGATCTTTCTTGGAATGTCTTGTCTTCTTGCAGTGGAGACACTGATCCTGTCTCAACTGTGAACTGTTGTTGCTGAGGCAGATGCTGAGGCTGTTTTGCTTTTGAGGAGGGTGACCTGTGGCTCTTTTCCTTGTTATCTTTTACAAGGTTAATTGAGCCACCAATGGTCTCTTTGATTCTTTCCTCCTCTTGCACACAATTAGAGATGAGCTCTTCAATATTCCATTTCTCTGGACTTATTTTGTAGTTGACAACAAGGTTGACAAAGTGCTTTGGCAATGAGGTCATAACCAGATGAACCAGAAAGTCATCTGAGATGCCCAAATCTTTTTGCTTCAACTTGGAAGCCATGTTGCTCATCCTAAGAATGTGGTCTTTTACACCACCTCTATGGTACCTTTCTGTCACAAGCTGCTTTATCAGTTGTGTCGCATAAAACTTTGAAGAACCAGCAAACTGGCTCTTTATACTTTCGAGGTACTTAGAGACGGTGTCATACTCTGGGATTAAGCCCAATATGGTTGGCTCAATCGTGTTCTTTACCGCAGCCAAACATTCCTTGTTGGCTAAGGTCCATTTCGTATGCTCAATGTCATACGACATGATGAGGGAAGCATTTTCCCTCTCTCTCTTTTGCCATTCAGCATCTGACTCTTTTTCACCTCTGAAAAGTTCAGCAGGTTCTATAGGACATGGGGTAGTCAACACCCAGTCCACCTCTCCCAAGATAAAAGCAAGGTCGAGTTCTCTTTTTCATTCTTCGTAGTTATCTCCTTTCAGGGTCGGAATATCTTTAATGTAACCCATCAAGGAGTAGTCACCTGAGATAATCATGTATTGTGAGAACAAAATTAACATTAAAAATATTATGTATTAAGTCTACATCACCGTTGGGCAGAAAATAGACATAACACATAAAGCCATAACTATAACATTGCAATCATCAACGTGGGTCAGAAAATTACAACATCATAGCACATAATTAATGTTCCTAAAATTAAATTCTCCCGTTGGTTCGAAATTTAATTTTAGAAACACTAATTTTCATCAATATCATCTATTTGCAGCGGAAGATCTATATTAAAATCCATAAGAACAGTAACAAAACTATGTTATTTACTCTCTGTAAAAATTCTCCTGTTGGTTCAAATTTAAACAGAGGAAAAACATGTAAAAACAATTCAAAATTCTATTGTAATTTGCATGAAAACATACAAAATACATGTTTAGAAGCATTTCTCACATTTATCTATTCTCTAAACAATTTTCACAATTTACAAATTGCTTAGAAATAAAAACAATCATTAAACATATTGAAAATGATTCTGAATAGGGACATTTATTAAACTTCTTTTCCTTCGCCGAGGGACCTAATATGGACTTTTCTGGCCTTTGCCGGTCGGCCCACGGTCGCCTTTAGGCGCTTGCGGCCATGCCCCCTCCCCCAGGCCGCAACCTAGGCCTGGGCCAGGAAAGCCGCCCCCCGCGCGCGCCCTCTTGGGCTGTTTTCGGCCCGGCCGCCGCCGGCCGTCCGATCGCTTGGGTTTCGATCGGACGACCGCGCGGAGAGATCGGGCAAAACAAAACCTGACCCCCAGTCGCCTGCGCCAAAAACCCTAGCTTCTTCTCTTCTCTCTCATGCGACCGCCGAAACCCTAGCACAGCGCCGGCGGCGGCACGGCCCCGGCGGCGGCTTACCGCGCGGCGGTGGCACGGCGACACGGCAGCGCCGTCGCACTCCCCCTCGCCGGTGCGCGCACTCACTCAAGGGTGAGTGCGCTACCGTCGAGCGGCTGTGCCGCGGCGCCCCCTCCTTTTCTCTTCGCTTTCTCTCTCGGGCGGGCTCGGCCGCGCCGAGCGGTGTCGTCGACGCCTCTTTTCTCTTCTCCCCCATCGCGCCACCAGCACCACCGAGTGAGAGAGAGTAGCGGCGACGAAGGAGATGGCGGCGCCGCCGCGGGCCCCCTCGCCGGCGCGCGCGTGCACCCGCGGGTGCGCGCGCAGCCGTCGAGGGGCTCCTTGGCGGTGCCTCTTTGCCCCTCCCCCCTCCGTTGTCGGCGTCAACGACGGCCGGCGACGAGGTAAGATTAGGGTTAGGGTTTCTCTTTTCAATCCGTTGGATCGTTTGCTTTTCTTTCTTTTGCTTTTCTCTTTGGATTTCCATCCCCGAAAACAAGATCCAAACGCTAGGGTTGCTCTGATACCATTTGTTAGCATTGCTTTGGGATCACCTAGGTTAGATCTAGTCGGGTAGAACACTTTGGATAGACGAACAACAATAGATGGATTAACAAAGAGGGAGTGAGAGGGTTTAGGGATGTGACCGGTCGATGTTGAGGAGGAGGAAGTGCGGCCGGCCATTGTCGTTGTCGTCGCGGGCTTGACGTGGACGGCGGCGATGGTGTGCTTGACGGCGACGGTGGTCGTAGCAGTGGGAGTCGTGGTCGACGATGAGGCGTGGCGCGGCGGTGGGGCGTTCCCGTCACTGGCTGTGCCCCCTCTCGATCGGATTAGGGTTTGTGGGGTGGAGTTGGCGGCGGTGACAAACTTCGTGTCTTGTGCCGCTCTGCCTCCACCCCTCTTTATATGGCGCAGGGTGATGGGGGCCCACCAGCCATTGGGCTGGGCGCCCCCGATCAGGACGCGGGTCAAGGCCCCCTTGAGCCGTTGGGCTCAAGGGGAGGGAGATCTATCTAACATGTAGCAGCCCAGAACTCACCTACTATGGCTAAGAAATTCAGACCATGACAATGCGCAACTTATGGGTTCAGTGTTTCTATCTCTCGTTTTGTCCACCGAGCAAAAACTTTACTCCTAATTAATGGGTGCTCAACTGTTATATAATATAAGTCATGCGCCCATGTCAATGCATTATGCGTGCCATGGCCCATGGTGCCTGAAATTTTGTTGAGCACAGGGTTCTCAAATTCACGCCCCTCGTGTCGAGACCAAAGCTGCGGTGCATTGGGTTTCTGCAACTCACCTTGCAATTAACCAGTAATAAACTAGTAATCGATTCCCTAAGCAGAATAGTCGATTCCAGAATAACCATGATTCTCTCCCTTTTTTTAGTGCGACTACAACCATGACTAGGACTAGAACTGGATCGGGAGGGATGCAAGCAGGGTGGGCAAGCGGGCTTTTTTTGCCCGCTTATCCCACTTCTAGTTCATTTATTCTTCTAAATTTTGAACTACCATGCAAGAAATACACTAGCAAGCGGATTTTTATGTGGGTAGCGGGACTACCCACTTACATCCCTAGATCGAGTTAGCAAAGCAACGAAAACAAGGGTTTCCTTGCCAAGCAAAGAGGATCCAAGAAGGATTCGGAGGGGGATAAGGGGGGAGAGAGCACCCGTAGAGGAATGGCCTGGATGGGATTCTCCCTCGCCTCGTCGGTTGCTCTTGGTCCGGTCGTAGAGCCTCGCCTGCCGTCAAGCCGGCACCCTAGCGCTTAGCTGATCGCCTCGCCGCCATCGCCGGTCACCTCGCGATTACTCGGTCGAGTTGACTAGTCGAGGGCACCCCTCAGTTTTCTCGGATCGTGCGAAGTGAAGTTAGGAGATCTCGGGAAGTAGATGGGCTGATATGTAATTGGGGCGGTTGGTTTATTTCTGAACGGAAACAGAAATATGTACTTTCTCTGTCTCAAAATATTACTACTACCTAGTATCTTCTGTTCTTAGGTATTGCTATCCAAAATATTAAAAGCTTAGCGATAAACAAATCATGTTGTTACCTAAAAATTCTATCTTAGATAGCAATATTTTGAGATAGAGGTGGTAGTTGGTGTGGAGGAGCCGAGGAGGTAGTTAAGAGTTTCCTTCGCTGGCTCGAGCTACTCTCCGCCAAACAGCCGGATCAGCTGTTTCGCATAGCCTTCGGATGTTACCGGCTCCCGGCCGCTCCGGCACGTGCCAAGCCAAACACTCCGAGTCCACGACATTCGCCCTCTGACCAGTGACGAAGCTACATGTAATCTGTATAGTCAGCTAACCCCATAGGTTTTTGCAAAATAGATAAACAAAATTGTTATTTGTGTTGTAACAATAGAAAACTTAAAAAAATTTATAGCTTTGACCCCGCAGGTTTTTGCTGCTGGCTTCCTCATGCATCAGGCTGTGACCTTGCCAGTTGGCACCCATCGGTCGGGCTAGGGCTGTCAACGAGCCGAGCTCGAGCGAGCTTGCTTGCCTAGGCTCGAGCTTGTGTGACACAGGCTTGAGCCAAGCTCGAATCGAGCCTAGTCCTCCTTCGAGCTTTTAAGCAGGCTCAGCTCGAGCTCGGTTAGGCTCGCGAGCTCGATCAAGTATAAGACAATGTATATTTTGATGGCAAAATTTTGCAAAAAAAAATAATTTTAATTAACAATATTGAAGGAAAAAAAATGAGAATCTAAGATTAATATATGATGCCAAAATACAATTTTCACACGAATATATACTAATTTATCCTCGAGCTACTAACTTATCATATAAAAAGATAAATATTTCACACACAGTTAGGCTCGTGAGAAGCTCGAGCTCGGCTCGACAAAGCTCGCGAGCTTGCAGCTAGGCTCGGGTTCGGCTCGTTAAGATCTCGAGCTGAGCTCGAATCGAGTCTGAGACGAGCCGAGCTCGAGCAACTCGCGAGCCTCGTGCTTTTTTTGACAGCCCTACGTCAGGCCTCCCACAGGGCCGACATCACGTCAGGTCCATGTCGCGCTCCTCGTGTTGCTGAGTTTCCCGGCCCAACTGCCAAACCCGTGTGTCGCGATGAACGCACGTTCACCTCACGTCCTACCTCCAAGCATTCCATCCCGAGTTCGGATGCCTCCGACAGACAAGCTGTGTTTAGATTCAGGGGTGAAAAGTTTTGGCATGTCACATCGGATATACGGACATATATTTGAAGTATTAAACGTAGATTAATAATAAAACAAATTATAGATTCCGTCTATAAACTGCGAGACGAATTTATTAAGCCTAATTAATCCGTCATTAGCAAATGTTTACTGTAACACCATATTATCAAATCATGGAGCAATTAGGTTTAAAAGATTCGTCTCTCAATTCACACGCAATCTGTATAATTAGTTATTTTTTCGTTTATATTTAATACTCCATGCATATGTCCAAACATTCGATATGACAGGGTAAAAAATTTTGCCGGGGGATGTAAACAGGGCCAAGAATTCCTGTCTTTTCGGAGACATTGCCTGATTGACTATGACACATGTGAGTCGCGATGCGCCAGTGACAACCTGGCCAAAAACAACAATAAGGGGAATGAGAAAGAAGGTGAAACCACATCTGCACCTGATAAAAATAACAGGGGAGATGAGGTCATGTCACCCACATCTACCCAATTGATCTCACTAATGTGCCAATAAGCCAATTATTAATTAGAAACTTCGCACTCGTGTCGATTGTAGCTGAATTGACCAGCTTCGTAGAGTCAATGTTGCAGCTTTGAATTTTTTGTCAGGCCGGCAATGGAGCACCGCCCAGGTTTTTCTTTTTCTTTGGACTTCCCAGTGCCCACCATTGTTTAAAATTTTGGAACACAGATTGAGTTGCATCACCGGCGGTGCCCAAGGTCTCTTGTTGAAGCGCGTGGTCCGGAAATGGGGGACATCGCCGGCGAAGAGCATCGAGTCCAGATAGCAGCCAGAGCCAGCTCCGACCGGCAAGACAAGGTCGCGGCGCCGGAAAAATGGGTGAATTGCTTCGTTCGCGTGGTGACACTGATGGAGAGGACGAGCAATGCACTCGGCACGCTGGCTTTCACTTGGGCTACCGTTGTCCTGCTAGGTGGCTACCCTGTGGTGCTCGACTCGCATGGCGATTTTTGGTTCGCGACAGCCATCGTATTCCTAGAAGCCGCAAGGTATATACAGCTACTTATGTACTGCCCATCTACACCTGTTTTTGATTTTTTGTTCTGCAGTCTAAGTTTTCACTTTTCTTTGATTACACAGGATGTTCGGTCGCAACAATAGATTTGATTACCAATTGTTCTTCCGGACAAGAGGTGCTTTCAGTTTCAGATCACTTGGCGGGAACGGACTGATCGCGATCGTATACTTTTCTGCTGCTAAGGTGGCCATTGTTGTTCGGGAGGTGCAGGACGGGGCATTTATGTTGATTATAATCATGGTATTAGTAGTAATACTACTTACGGTTGGCCCATTAGTATCTCGAGGAGCTCGAAGACCACGCACCTGTAGTCTGCTGCTCCGTGTGATATCGCTATGGAGCCCCGTGGTTGCAATCCTATTGATGGGTTCCTCCATATTCCATATGTACGGAGACAGTTTTGTCATGTGGATAGTGTACATAGTGCTCCTTGCGGTTGTGCTCTTGGTGACGGTCAGCAGGCTGCGGTTCTCAATTATTGTCAACCAAGTGCGTCCTGCTTTGGGCAGTAAACACGTATTTTGGCGTCGGTTTATTCTTAACTCGTGCATGCTTGCTGCGATAGTGATGATGCTTTTCATGGTTGATCCAGTCCTTCAACTGTTCAACACGTGATGATCTTGCTCGATTTATGTGGTTTTGCCATACTGTCATCTGGCAACTTGCAGATTCCTGCAGCTATCGTGCGCGAAGAGCTCGCGAGGATGCGCCTTACGCGACATGACTACATCGGTGTTGGTGAGAAGACAAATCTTGGCCAATCTCTTACCATCCTCTACAGCATGGTGCTTGACCAAGGCATACTTTACATCGTTGCCGGCACGCTGGAGGTCTTCTCGTTCATCCCACTGAGATCCCTCGTTTGCCGTGCTGGATTTACAGGTCAGTGGGGAGTTGAATCTGTCAATCTGTACTACGAATATGCCTTCGACAAATACATGGAAGGAGGTGTGTTTGCTCCAAAGAGGATCAACCTCAGCAACTTTGCGATAGATTCTATAAACTCTGACTTGTCCAAGAATCAACTGTACGGGATCCAGATGATGCACACTTTTCTGCAAAGAGATCCGACAAGAGCACAACTCCTAGAGAAACTCACCACTTCAATGCAGACGAAGGCCAGGTTGATCAACATGTTGGACTGGACTAATGGAAACCAACATACAACTATTAGATTATATGCTGCGAAGGTCATGGCCGAGTTCGCAAAGAGCCTCCGAGTTGTAACTGTCCCTGAGGCAATGCAGCTTGTATCAACGCTTCTGGATACCGAGGGAAGACCAAAAAGAGGACACCCACTTCTAAATGCAGATGATGATCAAGATCCTTTTGTTGATCCAACAGAAGAAAGACTAGATGCAGCTGGTGATCAAGAGCAAAGACAAGAATTAGTTGCGGACACTGACAACTAGCTGGAAACGCCAACCCAATCAGCACACAGCAACGACCAAGTATCCATACTCAGAAGTTGGCAGAGGATATCAGAGTATTGGTCAATTCCCAAGGAGCAGCCGCTGACAAAGGACGATCTTCTCCCAGCATTGGGCATGTCAATTGTCTACAGTCTTGCTAGTTGTGATCAAAATAACTGTGTGGAAATAGACAAAGTAACTGACCTGATCCCCAAAATCATAGGATTCACAAGCTTCAGAAGTGCAATGGTGAATTCCGTAGCACAACAGAAGGTTCTCGTAAAGTCATCACTGAGGGTGCTGTAGAGGCTCACAAGCATTGAAGGGGAAATTGGCATAGCATTGCGGTACAAGATATCAAAACATCCCTTCCTGTTGGGAAACCTTGCGGAGATCTTGGGAGACAACACTAGCATGCAAGAATTAAGGAAGCTCGTCGCAGGAATCCTCAGAAACCTTGCCATTGACCGAGACACAAGGCAGGAGATTGGGCAAATGCAGGTGCTCATTACCAGGCTGATGAAGGCGTCCCTCAATTCTGATGGACCATCTAGTACAGATGGTGATTGCTTGCTTCCGAAGGTTGCTGGGCAAGCATTGGCAATGCTGGCATCAGAAAATGTGCATAACTGCTTGGTTATGTTGAAGGAACCAGAATTCATTAATAAACTAAAAAATATGGTCCTAATCCATGATGGGAAATGTATATATGTGGCTGCGAGCCTGTTGCGTAATCTGTACCTGCATGCTCAAGCTCAACCTGACCTCACAGAATCAAACCAAAATGACCTATCTGATGCCTTTCAAAAGGTGAGCCCTGCTAATCCATACTTCAAGTGTAATATTAGATATGTATAGTATGTTGTATCATTTGTACATTTGTTGTCTATTAATGTTTGTCAAGACATAATTATTTTATAATCAAAATGGACATTTATTTACCACTAAATTGTATAAGTATAATTATAGTTTACAACTATGTTCATCATGCTACATGACATTGCTGGTTCCACTACACAGGTCTTGGAAACAATAACGGATGTTGAAGGGGCAGAATTAGAAATCCTCATTGGTCTTAGTTCACAGATATACAAAGTCAAACCTGAAGAATTTGTGCAAGAGCTAGAGCACGGACAGATTAAGCGAAGATTCGTGAAGAAGCTAGTGGATGCACTGAATGCGAATATGAAACCAAGTGTTGATTACCCTGGGATCCGTAGGACGATACTTGAGCAAACCATATATATGATGGAGAGCAGTTCTTGCTATGCCAATTGTTTCAATGAATTTCAGATGATGAATGCACTGCTGATGGTAGAAGAGACGCCCTCAAGGGTTGAGAACTACATGATTTTCTTGGGTGATACAGGCTTCATGGAATGCAACACACCTCTCTCTGCTCTCGTGGACAGAGCAAAACAATTGATTGGACATTAGTGGCTGCAAGGCATCAGCAGCGACAAATAAATAAATTGTAAGAGATGAATTCCCATTGACAGTTGCAGTGAATTATTGAACTGTTATTGCAGTTGAAATGCTATGAATTTATAATTTACGCATGTTGTGGCGATGACATAAGGAACAGAGAAAAAAAATGGTGGCATTAGAATCAGAATACCATTCATATTGTTACTTGTTTTTTTTTTTTTTTGCCGGAATGACCGAAGGAGGTCATTCAATGCAATTAAGATAGGAAGAAAATATTACAAGAAAAGTTTTACATCGACAGCTGGCTGTCGAGGAAGGATGTGCACCAGAGCACACGCCCCGAACCATGTGCCAACCGTCCAAACACACGCTACAGAGAGGGAAGCCAAGCACCGAACCGGCCATCGCTATGCGAGACCGATCGCCACCGGGCCAACAACACCACTATGACACGAAGACTCTAAAACGACGCCCTCACAAGGGTCGCGACGCCGAAAGACGCCGTCGTCATCCGTCCAAAAACTGGACAAGGTTTTCATCCAGAGTTCCTTGCCGAGGGAGGAGGGGTATCTCAACAATGCCCTCAGGATGGTTACCATGCCTGAAGGCGTAGTCACCGTTGGCCCAAAGAAATTAGGCTAAGCTTTCGCTCGGAACCCCTTACCGCCGTGGTCCATCGCCCAATCCGAATCCACCATCTAAACATCGGCGGCACATGGCTTCCACCACACCCGACCGATGCCCCTCCGCGATTAGCTTCCAGTCCTGCCAACGACAAGACTGCCACCACACCGCACCGACGCCCCACCGTCGGCCGACTTCATCGAACCACCATCCCTGAGAGCTGGCCTAGGACCCCTCCATGCCACCACCCGCCGGCCTCCTCGCCAGATCTGGCTGAAGGAGAACCTGGGACTGGGTGGCATTGCTTCGGCATCCTGAGCTTCCCCCGCTGACAAGTGACAACCTGCCGTCTCAATCCAACCTAGAAACTCCCTGCAAAGAAGGGGGGAGCTCCAGAAAGGGCGAGGGTGCCGACCAGCAACGAAGAAGACGACCCACAGCCGCCAGCTCCCTTTGCACTACCATCTGAGCCTACGCCGATGCCGGAAACGCTGCCGCTCCGGCTTCGGAGCCCCCCCACGGTCGCCGCGTCTTGGGCTGCCACTAGGCGGCCAAGCCGAGCGGCCGTCGCCGAGCCGCCGCTGCCGCACCTCCGCACCGACCTCCGTGCTGCACTTCGGCCACCGCGCCGACGCAGGCTCTACTCCGGCCGATGCGTCGACATCGTGCCACCGACACAGCCGGCGCGCCGCCACCACTGGCCGCCGCGCCACCAGCCACCACATGGGCGCAAGCGACACTCCGGCTGCCGCGTCACCGACGTAGCCGGCGCGCTGACAGCCCGAGCCGCCGCCACGCCGGAGCCAGACCGACGCCCAGCCACCGCGCTGCCACCACGGGCCACCGCGCCGCCGTAGTGGCCCTGCCACGGTCGCCACGCCGTCGCTCGAGCTCGCGCCGTCGCCGCACCGACCAGATTCGGGGGTGGGAGGGCCGGATCTACCGCCTCCACACGATGCCCTGCCATCTTCGCCTCCAACCGCTGAGGTTGACGCTGTCGGCTTTGCCCCAACCTCCTCGCGCCAAGGAGGATGCCGCCGAGCTCAACTGGCCTCGCCGCCGCCTTCCCAGCTCGCCGGCGGCACGCCGGCAAGCTCCGGCGGTGGCGAGGTGGAGGAGAGGGCCGGGATGCGGCGGCGCGGGCGGCTAGGGTTTCGCCTCCCGAGCCGCCCACCCGTGTTACTTGTTAGCACGGGGTAAAACACTGGAATGTGCATATGGCTTTAGAAAGAAACATGATTTTCGTTCGAGATGAGCAAACGTTATTTGTAATTTTACCTCATTAGTACTGTTTGTCTGCTTTTCTACTGATGATTTGTCCAAATATCATCTCTTAAGAGTGACCAATGCATAATAATTGGTTAGATATAGGTGTTTAAGGTGATTGCAGTTCCTATGCCAAGTTCTAGTGCGTCCCGCTTTTGGCATCAAATTTTTTGGTAAAATCTTTGGGTTATTTTTTATACCTGGAAATTATTTGCTATCAATTAATGTGAACTCAACTGAACATCCATGAAATATACAAATCATGCGCCCATGTCAACCGTGCATGCCATGACATCTGACTCTAGTTTAGTACAGGGCCACTAAAGTCATGTACATGGCCCTATTGAGACCAAAACTATGCTGTACTGGAGCTTTCTACTAACTCAGCATTGCGATTGACCTAGTAGTAAACTAGCAACCCAAGAGCACTCCCAAGATTCCAAATCCCTAAGCAGAGCAGTCGATTTCAGTATAACCATCACTCTGTTCTTTCTGTAAGACTAAGAGTGTAAACATCAGTTACCTTGCCAAGAGGAGAGGGGGCACGGAGGAAGAGATGAGGCAAAAGGGTGATCGGATCGGGACCTGTTTGAGGAATGGCCTGGAGGGGATTCGCCGGCTCGCCCTCGCCACGTATGTCGGCTGCTCGTCTCCACCGAAGATCCTCGCCCGCCGCCCCCGCCTGGTGCCGTCGCGCCTAGCTGGTCGCCTTGTCGGCTGCTTTGGTTGCCCGCCGGAGATCGTCGCCCAGCCAGCACCGTCGCGCCTAGCAGCCTGGCAGGTTGCCGGCCGCCTCGCGTTAGTCGATCGAGGCAGCCAGGCCATTGCCGGATCGTGCGTCTGTCGGTGGGATGGACAATGAGGGCTGCTAGAGAACGGTATACCGTTCAACGGTATATCCATTACCTCTCCCCTAGACGAGATGCGTGTGTATCCACTCGACAGGACGTGCCCCCTAGACACACTATAGGGTCTAGTAGCTTGCCTGCCGGCTGGTATGGAGTTGTGCTATGTGTCAATCGCTAGCTAGCTACGGAGTAGAAGCTATGCCTATGCGTCAGTATGGGACAGTGTTCCCTGGCTGTAGTCTGCACTAAAATTAATTACTCTTGTATAATGAGTTTGCTTATGGTAAAATAGTTGTTCCGTTATTTTTATTATTAAATAATTTAGATTTTTAAGCCAACCATGCACAATTATTAGTTGGCTAATTGGGCCAACTAATGATTGCTCATTTAATTGGATCATATTAGACGAATTGCCAATATTATATCTGGTACCCATAGGTAGGTACCATAGGTACCGGAGCAAAGCTGATATCACGGGTACCAGGTACCTGGTATCTGGTACCCGTGATACCTGGTAGCCTGGACGAGGAGGAGAAGAGAGAGGATAAGGCAGCCGCGTGGTGGAGCATGGAGGCAAGACGACGGTAGCGCGGCGCCTGGACCACACCTTTGAGAAAGCTCGCGTCGGCGCACTTCGTAATGTAGTTGTTGGTGGTGATACCTTCTATGCTCGGGCGATGATACTTGTAGGCACTTATGATGATATATGTCTAGTTAAAAGGGATGATAGTGATGATACGTATCAATGTATAGTTATATATACATGTACTAGTGTACATATCCATATGACTGATTTGACTGCTGCATAGGCCTCACGATCATGCATGCATGACTGGTTCACCAGCTATCACCTGCACACATGGACCCCACCCATGTAAGCCTACTTCTACCATGCAGTAGGCAAGAGGACTTAACTGCTCCTTGGGCCAACCATTATGCACGCATGCACATAGTCACCAGCTATCAACCTATCACCTGGCCCTACTGACGCATATGTAAAAGACGCGTATGGGTCTATATACTTTCATGAGAGAGCTGATGGGGGTGAGATGGTAACGGTTCGGGCACATTAAGTTTGTCCCGTGACCGTCGCACCACCACATGATGCCGTTAGGTAGTTTTTGTGATGGATAATAGATATAGATGGGCTAAATCGGTTTTTTTTTCCGTAGAAAAGAAATATACTCCATATTTGGGCCGGTTGAAATTTGGGAATGCAAAGTAACGGATGAAGACTCCAACATTTCAAACGGACATACTTGATCATTTTTATATAAAACTACTTACGTATTTTATATTGGGATCATGAGATTTTTTTTAAGGACTGTTTTCTCAAGGAAGAGTGGTTTTCTATGATGTTTTTTTATGAGAGGGAGCGGTTTTTGACGAAAAAAGGAAAATGATTGTCTTTTAAAGTAGTTAAGAAATACACTGGCTTCTTTAAAAATATATAGTTCAAGATAAATATAATTATTTAACCCTTTTTTAGAGAAACATCAATAAACTGCTGGAAACACCAACCCGATCAATGCACATCAACGACCAAAGATACATACCTAGAATTTGGTAGAGGATACCGGCGTACTGGTCGATTCCAAAGGAGCAGCCATTGACAGACAATGATCTCCTCCCTGCACTAGGCATGTCAATCATTTATAGCCTTGCTGGTTGTGATCAAAATAACTGCGTGGAAATAGACAGAGTAACTGACCTGATCCCCAAAATCATTGGATTCACAAGCTTCAAAAGTGCAATGGTAAATTCCGAAGCACAACAGAAGGTTCTGTTAATGTCATCGTTGAAGGTGCTGCAGAGGCTCACAAGCATTGAAGGGGAAATTGGCATAACACTGAGGTACAAGATATCAAAACATTCCTTCTTATTGAGAAACCTTGCAGAGATCTTGGGAGATAGCAGCAGCAATCAAAGAACTAAGGAGGATCCTTTTACAATGGGTCCTCCTGTTGGATTACGGTCGTCTACGGTCCCCAGTCCGATGCGGACAAGGTGCTCTTCCTTCAGGAGCTGTGCGATATCAGAAGTATGCGTAATGGGCCATGGGTAGTTGTTGGCGATTTTAATCTAATCTACCAAGATAGGGACAAAAACAACGCCAACCTCAACCATCGGATGATGAGTCGTTTCCGTCGGACTATCAACGATCTAGCTCTCCACAAGCTCCACCTGAATGGACGTGCTTTTACCTGGTTGAATGGGTGGGAGAACCCAACCCTGGAGTGACTTGAAGCTGACTGGGAAAAACTCTTCCCTCAATGCTTCCTCAAGGCTCTGCCTTCCTTGATCTCGGATCATTGCCCTCTACTCCTTTCAACCTTGCCGGCCCATCCGTCGAAGGGGAGATTTCACTTCGAAAATTTTTGGTGCAAATTGAATGGATTCTCTGATGTGGTGCAGCAATCTTGGTCGGAATCGTGTACCATCATCGATCCCATTTCCAGGCTTGACTCCAAGCTCAAGTCGGTTGGTTGTGCCCTAAAAAGCTGGAGTGATCGGAAGGTGGGGAATGTTAAGCTACAGCTAGAAATGATTAGAGAACTCATTGGGAAACTTGATCGAGCGGAGGAAGTGCGCGGTCTCTCGGCACAAGAAAGATTCCTGCACCGAGGACTAAAGAAGAGGTATTTGGCGTACTCTTCCTTAGAACGGACAATGGCTAGGCACAGATCGTGCATCACTTGGTTGCAAGAAGGAGATGCGAACACGAAGTTCTTTCATCAGCAAGCAGCTTGGCGTCGTCGGTGAAACTTTGTTCAGCAATTGGAATTCGACTCAGAGGTCGCAACTGCCCCGGAAGAGAAGGCGTAACTTGCACAGTCCTTCTTCTCCGAAGTTCTTAGCTCAGTCAGTCCGCGTGAGTTCTCGCTCGAATTGAGCTTCCTTGAGCAGCCGGGGCAGCCGTTATCCGATTTGGAGGACCCTTTCACTGACGAAAAGGTGTGGCAAGCGGTCAAGGAAATTCCTTGCGACAAAGCGCCGGGACCAGACGGGTTCACCGGGCAGTTCTACCATTGCTGCTGGGACATCATCAAAGTGGATGTTCTAGCTGCTCTCCAACAGCTCCATCGTATGGATGGTTCGAGTTTGGAGAAGGTGAACAAGGCATTCATTATGCTACTGCCAAAGCGCCCAGATGCCAGGAACTTGCGGGATTTTCGCCCAATTAGCTTGGTTCACAGCTTCGTTAAGCTTTTCACGAATATCCTCTCATGCCACCTAGCTCCCAAGCTAGATTCTCAGGTTGCCAATAATCAAAGTGCGTTCATCAAGAAGAGATGTATTCAGGACAACTTCATGCTAGTGCGGCAGTCGGCGAAGCGGTTGCATGAGCGGAAGCAATCCTCCTTGCTTTTGAAGCTCGACATTGCGCAGGCATTCGATTCCATCTCCTGGCAATTCATTTTAGAGGTTCTGGAGCACAAAGGGTTCGGTAGCCGTTGGTGTGCTTGGATTGCCATGCTTTTCCTAATAGCAAGTACGCGGGTCCTAATCAATGGCATACCGGGGAACCCTATCTTGCACCGGCGAGGGGTGTGCCAAGGGGATCCAATCTCTCCCATGCTGTTCATCCTCGCTATGGACTCATTAAGCTCTCTTTTCTCTAAAGCAGAGAATGAAGGGCTGTTACAGCCGCTGCACCTGCCCTACCGAACTTCCCTCTACGCGGACGACACGGTCGTTTTCATTCGGTCGGATCCTGAGGAAATCAGCACAGCAAAGGAAATTCTACACATCTTTGGGGAAGCCACAGGGCTTGGGATGAATTTCGCTAAGTGTGCAGCTCTCCCAATTCAGTGCAACGACAACAACATTGCACTGATCCAGGACGAACTACCATGTCAGGTCGCAACATTCCCTTGCACTTATTTAGGGCTGCCCGTTTCCATCTTCCGTCTTCGCAAAGAAGACCTGTAGCCGTTTGTGGACAAGATAGCCCGTCGGTTGCCGGTATGGAAGGCAGAGAAGATGGCGCTCATTGGTCAGGTCACTATGGTAAATGCGGTATTGAGCTCTATACCGATCTATTTGCTGATGGCCATCAATGTGCCAAAGTGGGTGATAAAGGGAATCGATAAGGTCCGTCGCGGCTTCCTCTAGGCCGGGAAAGCAAGTGCTAGCGGTGGAAGTTGCCGGGTCGCTTGGGCACGTGTTTGCGCACCCAAATCGTATGGTGGATTGGGTGTCCCTGATCTTGAGCGCATGGGACTTGCGCTCTGGTGCCGCTGGGCTTGGCAACTGAGGACATCGCCAGAATAGCCATGGCATGGACTCAATGTTCCGATCTCGCAAAAGGAGAGGAACCTACTCCAAGTCTCTTTGACATGTCGAGTCGGCAATGGAATGAACGTGCTCTTCTGGGAAGACAACTGGATCCAGGGGTCGTCGATCCGCACCCTTGCGCCGGCTGTGCATGCCGCGGTTGCAGCAAGAACCCGGAATCGCAGGACGGTTCGCAAAGCACTCCAAGGTAGAACATGGATCCGGGATATATCTGGGGCTTTCGAAATCCAAGCAATCCTAGAGTACCTCAGCTTGTGGACATCTTTGCAATCCTTGGATGCCCTCACGGAAGAGCCAGATTCAATCATCTGGAGATGGGAGTCATCAGGAGAATACTCAGCTCACTCAGCTTATCAGTCCATGTCTGTGGGGAGGGTCCAATTCCAGGACAAGCCTATCTGGGGGTCGTTAGCACCGCCCCGATGCTGCTATTTCCTGTGGTTAGTGGCACAAAACAGATGTTGGACGGCCGATCGTTTGCGGAGACAGGGTTTACCACATCCTGATCGGTGCGTCCTATGCGATCAAGATGACGAGACGATTGATCATCTCCTAGTCGCATGCCCGGAGTCACGTCAACTGTGCTGGTTCGCACTCCGAGCAATTGGTTTGTCGGACATACTGCCATTCAATGAACCCTCCTTCCTCTCATGGCTTTGTGACAAGAGAATGAAGGTTGCCAAAGCTCAGCGACGAGGATTCGACACCGTTGCAGCCTTGATAGCTTGGACTATCTGGAAGGAGTGGAACAACAGGGTCTTCAACCAACAGCAAAAGACCTGGGTCGAAGTGGCAAAGTGATGGCGGCTGAGGCCGAGCTTTGGCGCTTAGCGAACGCGGTAATGCTGGAGTTACCTCTACTGACCACGGAGTGGCGGTCGCAAAATTTTGTACGAGATTAGGCCTTACATTTTGTTGTCCATCCGGTACCCTATCCCCTTCTTTATTTTCATTTTCAAATCTCTGTAAATAAACTTTATTTCTCTTAATACAAAGATGCGCTTCTTGCGTATTCCCAAAAAGAACTAAGGAGGCTCGTGGCAGAAATCCTCAGAAACCTTGCAATTGACAGAGACACAAGGCAGGAGATTGGACAAATGAAAATGCTCATTACCAGGCTGATGACGGCATTCCTCGATTCTCATGGATCATTTTAGTTCAGATGTTGATTGCTTGCTGCCAAAGGTCGACGGGCAAGCACTGGTAATGCTGTCATCAGAAAACCCGCATAACTGCTTCGTTATGATTCTAATCCATGATGATAAATACATATATGTGGCAGCGAGTCTGTTGCATAATATGTGCCTGCACGTTCAACATGAGCTGACAGAATCAGACTGTCGCGTCCCAAATCGACTCTAAAATACATCCTCAAAATTGTGCTTAGAATAATTAAAATTCTTGTGAAAGCCTCCAACAATTAAAATGTGCAAAGATAAAAGTCAAATGAGGCTTGGAGGATTTTTGTATATTTCCTAAAAGCCTAAAATGTGTAAATAAATTTTAGTGGAATTTTCAGAGCACAAATAATAATTGAGAAGAAATAAACAAAGTTAAAAAGGTTTTATAAAAAGAAAAATCCTAAAAAAAAAAGTCTTTTTCCCCCCCCTCCCCCTCTTGGGCCGGCTCGGCCCATCTCCTTCCCTCTCTCTCCTCCTCCCCGCGGCCCACTCGGCCTTTCCCCGCGCGCGCGCCGCTGACGGGCGGGCCCGCCCGCCACCCTCGCTGACGGGTGGGGCCCGCCTGTCATCCCCGACCTCGCGCCGCGCCCGCCGCCCGCCCGTGCCCTAGCGCCGCCGCCGCCGCCGAATCCGCCGCATCCCGCCGTCCCCGCGCGCAATAAAGAGGGGGAAATCACTCCCCGTGATTCCCTCCCTCTTTCCCCCCACTTTTCCCTCTCTCTCTCCCTCGGATTCGTCCGGATTCACGCCCGCGATCCTCGCCGGCGTCATCAATGGCGGCCGAGACTTCCGCGGCCGTTTCCTTCCTCTCCGGCCGCTCTCTCCCCCTCCCGGCGCTATATAATCCGTCCCCGTGCCTCTCTCCTCCGTTTCCGTCGCTCGCCGCTCTCTCTCCCCGTCGGATTCGTGCTCGCGCCGCCGTCCTCTCTCTCCGCCGTCGCCGCCGAGCTCCGGTTCGCCGCCGTCGTCGCCCCGGACCTCCTCCCGTCTCGGCGTCACCTCCATCGGCTTCGCCGCGTCCTCGTCGACCTCGTCCGCGCCTCCGTTTCGCCCGCCGACCGCCGGAGCGCCGTCGTCCTCGCCGTCCCGAGCCGCGCCGCCGCCTTCCTCCGCGCCGGTCGCCGTCTCCGTCGCCGCCGTCGACCCGGGGTGAGCCGAAGACCGCCGCTTCGCTTCCCTCTCTTCTCCGCTCTCTCGGGCGCCGCTCCGCCGCGTCGGTGGTCGCCGGCGGTGACCATCGGGGCGCGGGTGCGCCGCCTCCCGTCGGCCGTGCCGGCGAGGCCGCCTTCGGGCGCGCCCCGCGGCTGCCAGGTGGGGCCCGGCTGTCAGCCGCCCGCGCCCGCGGGTGCGGCTGACGCGTGGGACCTACGGCGCCGGCCGCCGCCAGCCGCGTGCTCCCGGTCCACCGTGGACCGAGAGGCTGCCGCGTGGGCCCCAATCCCGTGGACCCGGTCCGCGCGCCCTCTCTCCCGGCTGACGCAATAATTCGATTTTAAATTAAAATTTAAATGAAGAAATTCGCAAATATCCATTTAAAGAGCATATAAACTTCAAATGGCCATAACTTGGCCATTTGAACTCGGAATTGGACCGTTCAAGTCTCTAATTTTTCCTTAAGAAGTCAAGAACCCATTTTTGTGCTTTGTTTCTGCTGTTATGTGGAATTTATTAGAGTTTAAGCCTTTTCTTTTCCGTTGGTCGTGTAGACGCTGCAGCTTCGGAAGATCCGCTCTTCGTGGAAGTTGAAGCCGTCGGTTGGGAAAGCGAGCAAGGCAAGACACATCATCTTGATCATATTGAATCCCAGTTTATAAAATTATGTTATTGCATTATCGCTTTATTTAAATTCCCGCGTTATCACTGTTTTATTTAGCCATGCCTATTTACCTTTGTTATGACCTTATCATTATTGTTATTGTTATTATTACCTTGTTCACCCTAGAATAAACAAAACCTCAACTAGTGGACACTCTACTCATGGTACCACTAGTATGATTTTAGGTAGATGCTTCGCTGTTTAATTAGGTAACATTAGGTGGTTTTACAACTCTAGACTTTGGGAATATTCATATCACCTGGACACTTTGGAATTGTTGGTTTATTGTGGAATTGGAATCACACCTCCCCCTTTATTCAAAACCCCCAAAATGGTTTTAGGCTGGGCTCGGGGTGCAGGGTTTTGATAGTAGCACCTCGGCCATATAAGGACCGGTCTTCGGGCCTCTGTTGCAAAGCACTACCGTACTTCCACATGTCTAGTGGGTAAGGCTTAGTTTGTGGCTCAGTCTGGTTATAAACAAAAGTACACGGATGGAGATGGATGAAGTCGGGGGTCGATGGACATTCTCCAGGGCAAATGAAGGCTACACGAGCTGCGGCCCGGTAGTCGAGATGTCATGGCACAGGGTTGGTGCTCTGTTGCTAGGGGCTCAGTCCTGCCTGCCTGTCCCGGGGGTTCCGGCCGTAGGTGGGATTGGGTCGGTACTCTTGTCTATGGCTAGGATGGGTCGGAAACTATGTCACGTCTTCCGTCTGTATACCGTGGTGGTATGTGGCACGTGGTTGCACGTGAGGAAGACGTGTCTTGTGGGTAAAGATGTACACCTCTGATCAGAGTATAATCTATTCGAATAGCCGCGCCCTCGGTTATGGGCAAGCCGAGCAATGTACCCAAGTTAGTGTTTTAATTCTTAAAATCTGCTTAACAACTAAAATGAGGAATGGTTGGCCTGGGTTGGCTTGGGACGAGCTGGGACCCAGGGTCGGGTTGCCAGTTCGGTCCGAATCATCGTAGGCCTTGGGTTAAGGCAGGTTCGTGTGGGTTCACGGCCTTGATTAATAATGTTGTATAGTTCTAGGGTCGTGTTCACAAAATGGCTTTGAGCAACAAAATGTCTTTAAATGCTGTATACTGCAACCCTAACCCTTTATGTTATAACTCCCTTGTACTCCCTTGCATTTAATATGCATTCGTGGGTGTGTCTTGTTGAGTACGGTGGTTGTACTCAGTCTTGTTCAATTTTTTTCCCAACCCCAGAAGAGGAGTTCCTGGAAGATGAAGGCTTTGGTGTCTAGCTCGTGCCTGCCGTCAAGCGCCTGTGGTCGTCGCCCTAGTCTTCCGCTGTTTCTCGTTTGTCTTTGGGTGTCGGGCCTTCGCTGCCCGTGTAATAATTCTATTTACGCTTCCGCTTGTTAAACTCTGAATTGTATCAACTTTTGGTGTACCTTGCCTCCTGGGACAAGGATTAATGCACGCACGTAAGGAACGCCCGTTGGGTTAATTCCGGTCGTGACAAGTTGGTATCAGAGCCTCCTTGACCCTAGGACGAGCCTTAGATCCCAAGCCTTAGCGATATTTTCAAAATGAAAATCCTCTCTTATTTGTGAAAATCCTTTAGTCTCTCTCTGTCTTGCTGCTTCATTTATCATCAAAAGCTGATCTCTAAAATTTTTTTTTATCTCTTTTGTCCTTGTTTGTAGATGGCCGGCAGCGTTACCCGTCGTGGTTTGGACATGACTGGCTTCGTCTTGGAGCTGCGGGGCATGTGCGTGGTCTTGGGGTATCCACATGGAGTGGATTACCAGGCCAGGCCGCTTCCGGATCAGGAGGGAGACGACGCAGAGCCCCACGCTGCTTGGGAGGTCACTGCAGTGATCCTCACTGGCTCTCCCGAGCGGACTTCGCTGGCAGTCACCGCGGGTGGAGATTCATTCCCCGCCGCTTGCCAGAACGCCGCTCTCCTCGCCATCGGCACTCTTCATCAGCGCTACCCGGACGAGTTGCAGCACTCGCCCTACCGCTACCACCCTCGTCGCGGAGGAGCCCGCGACTACGCCACCTTCCGGGATGCTAGCTCGGAGGATGACGCTACCATCGTGCACCTGGCGCGCATGGTGGAGGCGTACGACGCGGCTCGTATCGACTTCCATCATATGGTGCGCCGTGGGATGGTCGAGAACAACCTGAAGATCCTGGAGCTGCGTCAGGAGAACCTGCAGCTCAAGAAGGACCTCGACGCGGTGGAGGCGCAGCTGCATCAGCTCAAGATCGCCCAGGGAGAGGTCTGCCGCCCCAAGCGTCGCCGCGTCTGCCGCAGCCAGAAGATCACCGCCCGCAAGAGCACCTCCAGGCCCGAGCTTGTTCGTCAGTCCCTGGCGTGGACTTGCTTCGTCGAGACCCCTCGTGCCGAGCCCGCGCCCGTGGTTCCCCAGGAGGGGGAAGCCTCCGGCGTTGGTAGCACGGAGGATGCGCTGTTGCTCACCTTCCGTCCTGGCCCGTCGCAGCAGTAGACGAGCAGTTAGTAGGCTTGCGCGTGTGTTTTTCTTCGTTTGTCTTTTTGTTAGAGTTGTGTGGGGCATGGTTATGCCGGTGTGTGGCATAACTGTGTCGGAGCCTGTCTTTATTTTATTTGCTTAAGCAACTTGAACCTTAATGAACCAATTTAATAGCAGTAATAAATTCAAGAATTATGGTAGTCGTGGGTGGTTAGTTTTATGTCACGCCCTAAAAATCTTAAATATTTAAAATGTTGTTTAATTGGAATTTTTAGAAATTAAATTAAAAGCCTACAAGCTAAACCCTAATTTTCTAGGAAAATTTTCAATATAAAAATGAGCTAGATAAAATTTTATTAAATACTATGCTTGCTCCTCTATTTTCTAGAATTTTCTGGGAATTATTTGAGCAAGGGAAGTATTTTTAATAATTGAAACATCATTTCAAAAATTGTTTTTATTTAAAAAGTTCAAAAGTCCCCCTCCTAGGCCGTTGGGCCGAATCCGGCCCAACTTCTCTCTCTTTCTCTCTCCACGCGCGGCCCATGCCGGCCCAAGCCGCCGCCGCCCGCTCCCCTCTCTCTCGCGGAGGCTGTCAGGTGGGGCCCGCCTGTCAGGCACCTCCTCTCCTCTCTCCAGCCGCTGACATGTGGGGCCCACATGTCAGGGCCGTCTTCAACCTCCGGCCGGCCGCCGCCGAGCCCTAACCCTAGCGCCGTTTTCCCCCTCCAAATCCGCCCCAATCCGGTCTCCTCGAGTCCGATTGATTGAGGGGTTTTGTTCCTCTCGGTCTCCTCTTTCTTTCCCCTCAAGAAACGGCGAAATCCGTTGCGAGTTGGAGTCAAATCGAATTCGTTTCGATTTTATCCCTAAAACCGAGTCCGAGATCTTCCCGACTCGATTCCTCTCGTTTGGAGCTCGGTCTCTTCAATCCATTGCCCTATAAAGCATCCCCGTGTTCTCCTCTTTCGATTGCCCCTTTTCCCGTGCTCTCTCGTGCCCCGTAGCGTCGCCGCGACGTGTTCCAAGTCCGCCGCCGCCGCCGGCCGTCTTCGGCGTCGTCGCCGCGTCGTCTCCGCCGTCGCCTTTGGTCGCCGCCACCACCGTTAGGTGCGCCGTGGTGCAAGGAAGCTCGGCCGCCCCTCCGTTTTCGCCGCCGACCACCGGAGCCCCTTCGCCGCCGTCGATCCGAGCCGCCGCGCCGCCTTTGCTCGTCGCCGGCCGCCGTCGTGCATCCTTTGACGACGTGGTGAGTACCGTTGGGTTCCTCTCGACGCCCTCTCCGCGTAGATGCCCTCCGATCCCGCCGCCGTTGTCCCTAGCGCCGGCGAGTTCGTCGTCCCGAGCCGGCCGTCGTTGCCGACGTCAGCATGACGTCAGCATGACGTCAACCCTAGGGCTGACGTCATCATCGCCAGGGCTGACGTCATCTCTCTCTCTTTTTCCTTTTTCCCGATTTTCTAATAGATTAAAACTTCGGAAAATCATAACTAAATAACCGTAGATCCGTTTTAGGTGGTTCAAGTTTCTAAATTCTTCTAAAATCAAGATCTACATGTTAAAAATATCCACATGTACTGTTTATGCTTGTTTTTGTACTGTTTTGTTGATTTTGTTTATTTGCTTTAGTTTCCGACGTTCCGGAGGAGAGCGTTTCCGTTGAGGAAGGTTCCGAAGTGTTTGTGGATGCTCAAGGCAAGTCACACAGATCCCAAACAACCCTTTGAGCATGTTGATCCCGTTTCAAGCTATTATTTTGTTTCAACTATGCATTGTTTTCGAATGTCATCAGGTGGTGAACCTTTCCCAGTTAATTAATGGCCGAAGATGACTTTATTTTCCTATGGGTTATAATTTGATTAGCATGAACCTTATATATTGGATTGGTTCAGCTAAATGCTATATATAGGTTTGCTTAGCCATGCATAGAAACAGTAGCTAACTAAAAGGGGCTAAATATAATTATATTACATAATTCTTATTGATAATAATGGTTATATTTAAATGGTAGCTCACGATGGTCAATCGTGTAATGATTTGATAATTAAAACCTGATTAAGGTGGGTTGTGAGCATATGGTTTTGATGGTTGTGCTCATGACAATTAAGGACCGGTTCGCGAGCTACTGTTGTGAAACATTTATCGTGCCAACCACAAGCCAGCGTGGGCAACGGCTTTATCTTTTGTATAGTGTGATTCATTATAGTGCGCCAGACTGAGAAGTGGCGAGAAGTCCACGGGGGTCGCTGGGGAGTCCATGCCTCTGGTTTTTGAGGGGGTGATTATGATCCAGGAAAGGTGCGCTGTAATGGATTATGTTGTGCAAGGGGTATTGTCACGACTCTTTTCCGAGATACCGTGGTGGTATTTCGGGGCATGGCAACATGTGTGGAATCGTGTCTTGTGGGTACAGTGGTACACCTCTGATCAGAGTTTAAACTATTCGAATAGCCGTACCCGCGGTTATGGGTGAGTTGAGCAATGTTTTTCGTGATTAGTCTCACACTACTCATTAATGGTAATAATGTGTAATTAATTTAATTCCTGGTTTGGAATGGCTAATTCCTGGTTTGGAGGGTTTAATTTGTTCAACTGGGTTTGGTTGTTCAAATGTGGTTGGGCCTATGCAACATGGGTGTGTTGTATGGTGTTTATTTAATACTGATCAATTAATCAACTGTTTTACTATTCTCTTAAATATTTATTAAATGCTGTTTTCTGCAAATGAGCTATATTATGCCATCCTTTGTTATCCTGTGCACTTGCATATTTGCTGTGTGGCTTGTTGAGTATGTCATATGCTCATTCTTGCAATATTCATTCATCAGAAGAGGAGTATCTCAGTGAAGGTGATGATCTGGTGGATTAGGCTTGTTCTCGGTTAAGATGCCTGTGGAGTGGAGTCGCCATAGCTGTTCCGTAGTTTGTTATAGTTTTATTTTCCGCTGCGTAGAATGTTATTCTTTGAGAGGAACTATCTACCTCTGTAATATTTCATTATTTTCGAATATTCATTAGTTAATTATTTGTACTCTATTATCAATATTGTCATTGTGTGCCTCGGTTGATTCCTGGACGAGGGTTTAACACACATGTAAGCGTTTGGAATTTTGGATAGAAATTCCGGGCGTGACAAGTTGGTATCAGAGCCACCTTGACCTTAGGATAAGCCAAATGGTAAACCTTAAGTAGCCTTCAAAATATTTTGAAAATAGAACTGCTCTTCTCTATTCTCTTTTAAATTAATTAAGTTGGCAGCACATGCAAGGTTATGCACAAAATTTATTTAATTCAATTTCTTTTCTTTTAAAAGCAAAAAGTTGTTCTTCTCAAAATGTTTCTTTTTCTCTTTTCCAAATCTTATTGATTAGTCGGCACTGTACATTTATTATGGTATCGATTTAATCATGTTAGCACTAGTATGGTGTCACGCCCTAAAAATCTTAAATATTTAAATTGTTGTTTAATTGGAATTTTTAGAAATTAAATTAAAAGCCTACAAGCTAAACCCTAATTTTCTAGGAAAATTTTCAATATAAAAATGATCTAGATAAAATTTTATTAAATGCTATGCTTGCTCCTCTATTTTCTAGATTTTTCTGGGAATTATTTGAGCAAGGGAAGTATTTTTAATAATTGAAACATCATTTCACAAATTGTTTTTATTTTAAAAAGTTCAAAAGTCCCCCTCCTAGACCGTTGGGCCGAATCCGGCCCAACTCTCTCTTTTCTCTCTCTTCCCGCGCGCGGCCCATGCCGGCCCAGGCCGAGCCGCCTCCTCCCTCCCTCGGCCGCTGACAGGTGGGGCCCGCCTGTCAGGCTCCTCCTCTCCTCTCTCCAGCCGCTGACATGTGAGGCCCACATGTCAGGGTCGTCCCCTACCTCCGGCCGGCCGCCGCCGAACCCTAACCCTAGCCGCCGATTTCCGCTTCGATTCCGCCCTAATCCGAGCCCGATTCCTCCGGGAATTTGAGGGGTTTTGTTCCTCTCGGTCTCCTCTTTCTTTCCCCTCAAGAATCGAAGCAATTCGTTGCGGTTTGGATCCGAATCGAGTTCGAGTTTGAGTTTATTCCTAAAACCGAGTCCGAGATCTTCCCGACTCGATTCCTCCCGTTTGCGGCTTGATCTCTTCAATCCAATGCTATATAAAGCATCCCCGTGTTCTCCTCTTTCGATTGCCCCCTCTCCCGTGCGCTCTCGTGCCCCGTAGCGCCGCCGCCTCGTGCAAGAACGTCGCCGCCGCCGCCGGCCGTCTTCGGCGTCGTCGCCGCGCCGTCTCCGCCGTCGTTTTTGGTCGCCGCCACCGCCGTTAGGTGCGCCGTGGTGAGAGGAAGCCCGGCCGCCCCTCCGTTTTCGCCGCCGACCGCCGGAGCGCCGCCGTCACCGTTGACCCGAGCCGCCGCGCCGCCTCTTCTCGTCGCCGGCCGCCGTCGTGCATCGTCCGGGGTCGTGGTGAGCACCATTGGGTTCCCCTCGACACCCTCTACGCGTTGGTGTGCTCCAATCGCTCGGCCGTTGTCCCTAGCGCCGGCGAGCTCCCCAACCCGAGCCGGCCGCCATTGCTGACGTCAGCATGACGTCAACCCTAGGGCTGACGTCATCTTTGCCAGGGCTGACGTCATCCCTCTCTCTTTTTCCTTTTTCCCGATTTTCTAATAGATTAAAACTTCGGAAAATCATAACTAAATAACCGTAGATCCGTTTTAGGTGGTTCAAGTTTCTAAATTCTTCTAAAATCAAGATCTACATGTTAAAAATATCCACATGTACTGTTCATGCTTGTTTTTGTACTGTTTTGTTGATTTTGTTTATTTGCTTTAGTTTCCGACGTTCCGGAGGAGAGCGTTTCCGTTGAGGAAGGTTCCGAAGTGTTTGTGGAAGCTCAAGGCAAGTCACACAGATCCCAAACAACCCTTTGAGCATGTTGATCCCGTTTAAAGCTATTATTTTATTTCAACTATGCATTGTTTTCGAATGTCATCGGGTGGTGAACCTTTCCCAGTTAATTAATGGCCGAAGATGACTTTATTTTCCTATGGGTTATAATATGATTAGCATGAACCTTATATATTGGATTGGTTCAGCTAAATGCTATATATAGGTTTGCTTAGCCATGCTTAGAAACATTAGCTAATTAAAAGGGGTTAAATATAATTATATTACATAATTCTTATTGATAATAATGGTTATATTTAAATGGTAGCTCACGATGGTCAATCGTGTGATGTTAATTAATTGATAATTAAAACCTGATTAAGGTGGGTTGTGAGCATATGGTTTTGATGGTTGTGCTCATGACAATTAAGGACCGGTTCGCGAGCTACTGTTGTGAAACATTTATCGTGCCAACCACAAGCCAGCGTGGGCAACGGCTTTATCTTTTGTATAGCGTGATTCATTATAGTGCGCCAGACCGAGAAGTGGCGAGAAGTCCACGGGGGTCGTTGGGGAGTCCATGCCTCTGGTTTTGAGGGGGTGATTATGATCCAGGAAAGGTGCGCTGTAATGGATTATGTTGTGCAAGGGGTATTGTCACGACTCCTTTCCGAGATACCGTGGTGGTATTGAGGCACATGGTGACATGATGTGGGGTTGTGTCTTGTGGGTACAGTGGTACACCTCTGATCAGAGTTTAAACTATTTGAATAGCCGTACCCGCGGTTATGGGTGAGTTGAGCAATGTTTTTCGTGATTAGTCTCACACTACTCATTAATGGTAATAAGGTGATAATTAATTTAATTCCTGGTTTGGAATGGTTAATTCCTGGTTTGGAGGTTTAAATTTGTTCAACTGGGGTTGGTTGTTCAAATGTGGTTGGGCCTGTGCAACACGGGTGTGTTGTATGGTGTTTATTTAATATTGATTATTTATACAACTGTTTTTACTACTCTCTTAAATATTTGTTAAATGCTGTTTTCTGCAAATGAGTTATATTATGCCATCCTTTGATATCCTGTGCACTTGCATATTTGCTGTGTGGCTTGTTGAGTATGTCATATGCTCATTCTTGCAATATTCATTCTTCAGAAGAGGAGTATCTCAGCGAAGGTGATGATCTGGAGGATTAGGCTTGTTCTTGGTTAAGTTGCCTGTGGAGTGGAGTCGCCATAGCTGTTCCGTAGTTTGTTATAATTTTATTTTCCGCTGCGTAGAATGTTATTCTTTGAGAGGAACTATCTACCTCTGTAATATTTTATCATTTCCGGGTATTCATTAGTTAATTATTTGTACTCTATTATCAATATTGTCAATGTGTGCCTCGGTTGATTCCTGGACGAGGGTTTAACACACATGTAAGCGTTTGGAATTTTGGATAGAAATTCCGGGCGTGACAAGTTGGTATCAGAGCCACCTTGACCGTAGGATAAGCCAAATGGTAAACCTTAAGTAGCCTTCAAAATATTTTGAAAATAGAACTGCTCTTCTCTATTCTCTTCTAAATTAATTAAGTTGGCAGCACATGCAAGGTTATGCACAAAATTTATTTAATTCAATTTCTCTTCTTTTAAAAACAAAAAGTTGTTCTTCTCAAAATGTTTTTTTTTCTCTTTTCCAAATCCTATTGATTAGTCGGCACTGTACATCTATTATGGTATCGATTTAATCATGTTAGCACTAGTACTACTCATCTTTCCTATGGTGACATTGTACCGTGCTTATAATAGATCATAAGTATTTCAGTTTCATTTTAATTATTTGTCAAATTGATTTGTCTCTGTCCAAAAAGTTAAATTCGAAAAATATATTTATAAAATAGCTTTGTATGGGTCTTTTCTTTTCTTTTCTTCCTTTTTGGTCAAAAATCAGTTAAGTCTAGTTGGTGCAGCTAACTTAAAATTATGCTTTAATGTTTCTTTAGATGCCGCCCCATTCACCGAGAAATTTGATCGAGGTGTTAGGATTCGTCAGGGAGCTGAGGTTGATGGCTTTTGAAGTAGGCTATGAAGTTGCTCCCGAGTATCGCCAAATTTCCCATGACCCCGACGAGGAGAAGTGTCGTGTTCGTGTGACGTTGGCTAGTGATAGTGAAGACCTTCCGTCTTTTAAGTTCGAAGCTGGAGGAAGATCGTATAGCCATGCTTGTCAAGAAGTAGCTTTGGTGGCCATTGGAGAGTTGCGTCAACATTTTGAAGAAGAGTTGGATTCATCAGCTTTCCAGTATCACCCCCACAAGCCTCATGGTCAAGACTATGGAACCTATACCTGTCCTGATGGTGAAGAGAGTGCCACTCTGATGCATGCGGCGCATATGCTTAGCGCTATGGATGTAGTAAGTGTGGAGCGAGACAAAGCAGCTCATGACAGGGAAAATTGGAATCGAGGCAAGATTTGCAAGTTGAAGAGCAAGGTGCATCGTCTACAGAAGGAATTAGCTGAACTTAAAGGAGAAACGCTGCCGCCAACACCCAAGTGTCGCCTCACTGCAAGAAAGAGAACCTGTCCGCCACCTCGTCTCCAGTTAGCTTCGAAGATTCGCGTGATGGGTGAAGCTGTGCCCGATCGTGCTGAACCTGTCATCGACATCATAAGTGATGAGGAAGAAGAGGAAGATCCTGAAGAAAGAGAGCCAGCTACTCCAGAGGAAGAAGATCCATCGCTTCGTTCCGACGCAAGGCGGGTTTAGTCGCTTAGTTTGATCGTTGCCATAGTTCGCTGTGTTAGATTGCTTGTTTAAGTTTGTTTGTGAGTGTGTGGGTTTTAGTTGTTGCTTACATCATGGGTGGGATGTAACAGCATGAGTCTAGTTCTTTTGCTTGTCAGAGTGTAAGATAGTTGGTGAGATAGTGTTAATGCAACTTAAATGTAATCATACACAGTTAAGAGCAATATAGAACTTAAATTAATTAAATAACTTCGTTCTAAGGGTGTCTCTCTGTCTTTCTTTCCTGTTGTCTCTGCTTATCGTCAGATGGTGAACACGCGCACCGGCACTGGAAGTGGAAGTGGTAGTGGAGCTACAAACAATGGAGGAGATCCCACGCTAGCTCAGATTCTGGCCCAACAAACACAACTGATCAATCTGTTAGTGCAGCAGGCACAGAATCAGCAGGCAAACAATCAGAACCAGAATTCACCCCCACCTCCCCAAAACAAGTTGGCAGATTTCTTACGTGTGAGACCCCCTACCTTTTCAAGCACCACCAATCCAGTAGAAGCAGGAGATTGGCTACATGCGGTGGAGAAGAAGTTGGATTTGATCCAGTGTACTGAGCAGGAGAAAGTTTCTTTTGCTTCGCATCAATTGCATGGTCCTGCTGCTGAATGGTGGGATCATTTTCGCCAAGGCAGGGCTGAAGGAGAGCCTGTTACGTGGCAGGAATTCACGGCCGCTTTTAGAAAGACACACATACCAACGGGTGTTGTAGCTCTAAAGAAGAGGGAATTTAGAGCACTCAACCAGGGATCTCGTTCGGTTACTAAGTACCTCCATGATTTCAACCGTTTAGCTCGTTATGCTCCAGAGGATGTTCGCACCGATGAAGAACGTCAGGAGAAGTTTTTGGAGGGACTGAATGATGAGTTGTCTTATGCTTTGATGTCTACGGATTTCCGGGATTTCCAGCAGTTGGTGGATAAGGCAATTCGTCAGGAAGACAAGTACAACCGGATGGAGCAGAAGAAGCGCAAGGCTGCTCAATTCAAGGCACAACAGGGCAGTAACCAGAGGCCGCGTCTCGTTACTGGACCTCAAGCTTCATCGTACCCTCAAGGAGGATCTTCATCAGTTGCCCGTCCACAACGCCAGTTCTACAACAACAATACTGGTAATCGTGGTAATGACAACCGCAATGTGGTTGCCCGTCCTGCAGCAACTTCAGTTCAGAATCAGCCTGTCAGGAAGGAACAGGGAAGTAAGCCAGTGATATGCTTCAATTGTGGTGACCCGGGACATTATGCTGATAAGTGTCCGAAGCCTCGGCGTGTGAAGAACGCTCCAGCCCCGAATAACTCCAATGCTCCAGCACCGAAGGCCCGTGTCAATCATGTTGCAGCAGCAGAAGCTCAGAATGCACCAGATGTGGTTTTGGGTACGTTTCCTGTTAACTCTATACCCGCAACTGTGCTTTTTGATTCCGGTGCTACACATTCCTTTTTGTCTAAAAGTTTTGCGAGCAATCATGGGATGGAAGTTGTTAGTCTTGGGAGACCATTACTAGTTAATACCCCAGGCAATCAAGCATTTTCAACGCAGTACTGTCCTTCCGTTACTATAGAAATAGAAGGAATTTCTTTCCCATCCTCGCTTATCTTGCTAGAATCCAAAGATCTAGATGTTATCTTAGGGTTGGATTGGTTATCTCGTCACAGAGGAGTTATAGATTGTGCCAACCGTAAGGTGACTTTAACCAATAGCAATGGGGAAACTGTTTCTTTCTTTGTGTCCTCTCTTAAATCTCATGGTGTGAACTTAAACCAAGTTGCTCTGCAAGAAATCCCCATAGTACAAGACTACCCCGACGTGTTTCCGGAGGATTTGCCAGGTATGCCACCTAAGAGAGACATAGAATTTCGGATTGACTTGGTACCTGGAACCAACCCTATCCATAAAAGACCGTACAGAATGGCAGCTAATGAGCTAGCTGAGGTGAAGAAACAGGTGGATGATTTGCTTCAGAAAGGATACATCAGACCCAGTACTTCGCCGTGGGGAGCACCAGTCATCTTTGTGGAGAAGAAGGATCATACTCAAAGAATGTGCGTGGATTATCGAGCGTTGAATGAGGTCACTATCAAGAATAAATATCCTTTACCCAGAATTGATGACCTGTTTGATCAATTGGAAGGTGCTACAGTTTTCTCCAAGATAGATCTCCGTTCAGGATATCATCAACTTTGAATCCGTGAGGAGGATATACCAAAGACCGCCTTTACAACTCGATATGGTTTATTCGAGTGTACCGTTATGTCATTTGGACTCACTAATGCCCCAGCCTTTTTCATGAATCTGATGAACAAGGTGTTTATGGAATATCTGGATAAGTTTGTCGTGGTGTTTATTGATGACATTCTTATTTACTCCAAGACGAAGGAAGAACATGAAGAGCATCTTCGTCTAGCTTTAGAGAAATTACGAGAGCATCAGCTTTATGCCAAGTTCAGTAAATGTGAATTTTGGTTGTCCGAAGTAAAGTTTCTTGGTCATGTCATCTCGTCCGGAGGAGTGGCAGTAGATCCAAGCAATGTGGAGTCAGTGTTAAGTTGGAAACAACCCAAGACGGTTTCAGAAATTCGTAGTTTCCTTGGACTTGCTGGGTATTACCGCAGGTTTATTGAGAACTTTTCAAAGATCGCCAGACCAATGACTCGTCTGCTTCAGAAGGATGTGAAGTATAAGTGGACGAAAGAATGTGAGCAAAGTTTCCAAGAACTGAAGAAAAGGCTAGTGACTGCGCCTGTGTTAGTCTTGCCTGATCCAAAGAAAGGTTTTCAAGTGTATTGTGATGCATCCCGACTCGGTTTGGGTTGTGTGTTGATGCAAGAAGGAAAGGTGGTTGCTTATGCATCTAGGCAATTACGTCCTCATGAGAATAACTACCCAACGCATGACCTAGAATTGGCAGCTGTAGTGCATGCATTGAAGATTTGGCGTCATTATCTTTTTGGCAACCGTACAGAGATGTATACGGATCATAAAAGTTTAAAGTACATTTTCACTCAACCTGATTTGAACATGCGTCAGCGAAGATGGTTAGAGTTGATTAAAGACTATGATATGGAAATCCATTATCACCCGGGGAAAGCAAATGTGGTAGCCGATGCCCTTAGCAGGAAAAGCTACTGTAATATGTCAGAAGGTCGACGTTTACCTTGGGAGTTATGCCAAGAATTTGAAAGGTTGAATTTGGGAATAGTCAGCAAAGGTTTTGTGGCCGTTTTGGAAGCTAAACCTACTCTGTTTGATCAAGTTAGAGGAGCTCAAGTGAATGATCCTGATATACAGGAAATCAAGAAGAACATGAGAAGAGGTAAAGCCATCGGTTTTGTAGAAGATGAGCAAGGAATTGTATGGTTAGGAGAAAGAATTTGTGTCCCAGAAAATAAGGAGTTGAAGGATACTATCATGAAAGAAGCTCATGAAACTTTGTATTCCATTCACCCTGGAAGCACTAAGATGTATCAGGACTTAAAGCAACAATTTTGGTGGGCTAGTATGCGACGTGAGATAGCAGAATATGTGGCCCTATGTGATGTTTGTCAGCGGGTCAAAGCAGAACATCAGAAGCCAGCTGGTTTGTTACAACCGTTGAAGATTCCAGAGTGGAAGTGGGAAGAAATAGGAATGGATTTTATAACCGGTCTACCCAGAACATCGGCAGGACATGATTCTATTTGGGTAGTGGTTGATAGGTTGACAAAAGTCGCTCACTTCATACCAGTTAAAACAACTTATACGGGAAATAAGCTTGCAGAATTATACATGGCCAGAGTGGTATGTTTGCATGGTGTTCCTAAGAAGATAGTGTCAGATAGAGGTAGCCAGTTTACTTCGAAGTTTTGGCAGAAATTACAATCAGAATTGGGTACTCGTTTGAATTTCAGTACTGCTTATCACCCTCAAACAGATGGTCAGACGGAAAGAGTAAACCAAATTTTAGAAGATATGTTGAGAGCCTGTGTTCTAGATTTTGGTGGAAGTTGGGATAAGAATTTGCCGTACGCGGAATTCTCATATAACAATAGTTATCAAGCTAGTTTGCAAATGTCTCCGAATGAAGCATTATATGGTCGAAAGTGCCGTACGCCGCTTCTTTGGGATCAAACCGGTGAACGTCAAGTTTTTGGGACAGATATATTGCGAGAGGCGGAAGAAAAAGTGAAGATTATCCAAGAAAGGTTGCGCGTTGCTCAGTCGCGTCAGAAGAGCTATGCCGACAATCGTCGCAGAGATTTGGTTTTTGAAGAAGGAGATTATGTATATCTACGGGTTACGCCGCTACGAGGAGTTCATCGTTTCCAAACCAAAGGGAAATTGGCACCGCGCTTTGTGGGACCTTTTAAGATCGTGAGTCGAAGAGGTGAAGTAGCTTATCAGTTAGAGTTGCCTCCGTCAATGGCGGGAATACATGATGTGTTCCATGTGTCTCAGTTGAAGAAATGTTTACGTGTACCTACGGAGGAAACAGACCCTGATCGTATAGAGCTTCAAGAAGATTTAACTTATGTTGAGAAGCCAGTCAGAATCTTGGAAGTAAGCGAGAGGAAAACCAGGAATCGCGTTATACGGTTCTGTAAGGTTCAGTGGAGCAATCATTCAGAAGAAGAAGCTACTTGGGAACGAGAAGATGAATTGAAGTCAACTCATTCTCATCTGTTCGCCAGTTCTTCTGAATCTCGAGGACGAGATTCTGTTTAAGGGGGGTAGGTTTGTCACGCCCTAAAAATCTTAAATATTTAAATTGTTGTTTAATTGGAATTTTTAGAAATTAAATTAAAAGCCTACAAGCTAAACCCTAATTTTCTAGGAAAATTTTCAATATAAAAATGATCTAGATAAAATTTTATTAAATGCTATGCTTGCTCCTCTATTTTCTAGATTTTTCTGGGAATTATTTGAGCAAGGGAAGTATTTTTAATAATTGAAACATCATTTCACAAATTGTTTTTATTTTAAAAAGTTCAAAAGTCCCCCTCCTAGGCCGTTGGGCCGAATCCGGCCCAACTCTCTCTTTTCTCTCTCTTCCCGCGCGCGGCCCATGCCGGCCCAGGCCGAGCCGCCTCCTCCCTCCCTCGGCCGCTGACAGGTGGGGCCCGCCTGTCAGGCTCCTCCTCTCCTCTCTCCAGCCGCTGACATGTGAGGCCCACATGTCAGGGTCGTCCCCTACCTCCGGCCGGCCGCCGCCGAACCCTAACCCTAGCCGCCGATTTCCGCTTCGATTCCGCCCTAATCCGAGCCCGATTCCTCCGGGAATTTGAGGGGTTTTGTTCCTCTCGGTCTCCTCTTTCTTTCCCCTCAAGAATCGAAGCAATTCGTTGCGGTTTGGATCCGAATCGAGTTCGAGTTTGAGTTTATTCCTAAAACCGAGTCCGAGATCTTCCCGACTCGATTCCTCCCGTTTGCGGCTTGATCTCTTCAATCCAATGCTATATAAAGCATCCCCGTGTTCTCCTCTTTCGATTGCCCCCTCTCCCGTGCGCTCTCGTGCCCCGTAGCGCCGCCGCCTCGTGCAAGAACGTCGCCGCCGCCGCCGGCCGTCTTCGGCGTCGTCGCCGCGCCGTCTCCGCCGTCGTTTTTGGTCGCCGCCACCGCCGTTAGGTGCGCCGTGGTGAGAGGAAGCCCGGCCGCCCCTCCGTTTTCGCCGCCGACCGCCGGAGCGCCGCCGTCACCGTTGACCCGAGCCGCCGCGCCGCCTCTTCTCGTCGCCGGCCGCCGTCGTGCATCGTCCGGGGTCGTGGTGAGCACCATTGGGTTCCCCTCGACACCCTCTACGCGTTGGTGTGCTCCAATCGCTCGGCCGTTGTCCCTAGCGCCGGCGAGCTCCCCAACCCGAGCCGGCCGCCATTGCTGACGTCAGCATGACGTCAACCCTAGGGCTGACGTCATCTTTGCCAGGGCTGACGTCATCCCTCTCTCTTTTTCCTTTTTCCCGATTTTCTAATAGATTAAAACTTCGGAAAATCATAACTAAATAACCGTAGATCCGTTTTAGGTGGTTCAAGTTTCTAAATTCTTCTAAAATCAAGATCTACATGTTAAAAATATCCACATGTACTGTTCATGCTTGTTTTTGTACTGTTTTGTTGATTTTGTTTATTTGCTTTAGTTTCCGACGTTCCGGAGGAGAGCGTTTCCGTTGAGGAAGGTTCCGAAGTGTTTGTGGAAGCTCAAGGCAAGTCACACAGATCCCAAACAACCCTTTGAGCATGTTGATCCCGTTTAAAGCTATTATTTTATTTCAACTATGCATTGTTTTCGAATGTCATCGGGTGGTGAACCTTTCCCAGTTAATTAATGGCCGAAGATGACTTTATTTTCCTATGGGTTATAATATGATTAGCATGAACCTTATATATTGGATTGGTTCAGCTAAATGCTATATATAGGTTTGCTTAGCCATGCTTAGAAACATTAGCTAATTAAAAGGGGTTAAATATAATTATATTACATAATTCTTATTGATAATAATGGTTATATTTAAATGGTAGCTCACGATGGTCAATCGTGTGATGTTAATTAATTGATAATTAAAACCTGATTAAGGTGGGTTGTGAGCATATGGTTTTGATGGTTGTGCTCATGACAATTAAGGACCGGTTCGCGAGCTACTGTTGTGAAACATTTATCGTGCCAACCACAAGCCAGCGTGGGCAACGGCTTTATCTTTTGTATAGCGTGATTCATTATAGTGCGCCAGACCGAGAAGTGGCGAGAAGTCCACGGGGGTCGTTGGGGAGTCCATGCCTCTGGTTTTGAGGGGGTGATTATGATCCAGGAAAGGTGCGCTGTAATGGATTATGTTGTGCAAGGGGTATTGTCACGACTCCTTTCCGAGATACCGTGGTGGTATTGAGGCACATGGTGACATGATGTGGGGTTGTGTCTTGTGGGTACAGTGGTACACCTCTGATCAGAGTTTAAACTATTTGAATAGCCGTACCCGCGGTTATGGGTGAGTTGAGCAATGTTTTTCGTGATTAGTCTCACACTACTCATTAATGGTAATAAGGTGATAATTAATTTAATTCCTGGTTTGGAATGGTTAATTCCTGGTTTGGAGGTTTAAATTTGTTCAACTGGGGTTGGTTGTTCAAATGTGGTTGGGCCTGTGCAACACGGGTGTGTTGTATGGTGTTTATTTAATATTGATTATTTATACAACTGTTTTTACTACTCTCTTAAATATTTGTTAAATGCTGTTTTCTGCAAATGAGTTATATTATGCCATCCTTTGATATCCTGTGCACTTGCATATTTGCTGTGTGGCTTGTTGAGTATGTCATATGCTCATTCTTGCAATATTCATTCTTCAGAAGAGGAGTATCTCAGCGAAGGTGATGATCTGGAGGATTAGGCTTGTTCTTGGTTAAGTTGCCTGTGGAGTGGAGTCGCCATAGCTGTTCCGTAGTTTGTTATAATTTTATTTTCCGCTGCGTAGAATGTTATTCTTTGAGAGGAACTATCTACCTCTGTAATATTTTATCATTTCCGGGTATTCATTAGTTAATTATTTGTACTCTATTATCAATATTGTCAATGTGTGCCTCGGTTGATTCCTGGACGAGGGTTTAACACACATGTAAGCGTTTGGAATTTTGGATAGAAATTCCGGGCGTGACATATGGTGACACTGTACCGTGCTTATAATAGATCATAAGTATTTTAGTTTTATTTTTGTTATTTGTCGGAAAAGATATTTGTCCCTGTCCAAAAAAAGTTAAATTCTACAAAATATTTATAAAATAGTTTTGTATGTGTCTTTTCTTTTATTTTTCTTCCTTTTGGTCAAAAATCAGTTAAGTCTAGTGGGTGCAGCTAACTTAAAAATATGCTTTAATGTTTCTTTAGATGCCGCCCCGTTCACCGAGAAATTTGATCGAGGTGTTAGGATTCGTCAGGGAGCTGAGGTTGATGGCTTTTGAAGTAGGCTTTGAAGTTGCTCCTGAGTATCGCCAGATTCCCCATGACCCCGACGAGGAGAAATGTCGTGTTCGTGTGACGTTGGCTAGTGATAGCGAAGACCTTCCGTCTTTTAAGTTCGAAGCTGGAGGAAGATCGTACTGCCATGCTTGTCAAGAAGTAGCTTTGGTGGCCATTGGAGAGTTGCGTCAACATTTTGAAGAAGAGTTGGATTCATCAGCTTTCCAGTATCATCCCCACAAGCCTCATGGTCAAGACTATGGAACCTATACCTGTCCTGATGGTGAAGAGAGTGCCACTCTGATGCATGCGGTGCATATGCTTAGTGCTATGGATGCAGTAAGTGTGGAGCGAGACAAAGCAGCTCATGACAGGGAAAATTGGAATCGAGGCAAGATTTGCAAGTTGAAGAGCAAGGTGCTCCGTCTACAGAAGGAATTAGCTGAACTTAAAGGAGAAACGCTGCCGCCAACACCCAAGTGTCGCCTCACTGCAAGAAAGAGAACCTGTCCGCCACCTCGTCTCCAGTTAGCTTCGAAGATTCGTGTGATGGGTGAAGCTGTGCCCTATCGTGCTGAACCGGTCATCGACATCATAAGTGATGAGGAAGAAGAGGAAGACCCTGAAGAAAGAAAGCCGGCTACTCCAGAGGAAGAAGATCCATCGCTTCGTTCCGACGCAAGGCGGGTTTAGTCGCTTAGTTTGATCGTTGCCGTAGTTCGTTGTGTTAGGTTGCTTGTTTAAGTTTGTTTGTGAGTGTGTGGGTTTTAGTTGTTGCTTACATCATGGGTGGGATGTAACAGCATGAGTCTAGTTCTTTGCTTGTCAGAGTGTAAGATAGTTGGTGAGATAGTGTTAATGCAACTTAAATGTAATCATACACAGTTAAGAGCAATATAGAATTTAAATTAATTAAATAACTTCGTTCTAAGGGTGTCTCTCTGTCTTTCTTTCCTGTTGTCTCTGCTTATCGTCAGATGGTGAACACGCGCACCGGCACTGGAAGTGGAAGTGGAAGTGGTAGTGGAGCTACTAACAATGGAGGAGATCCCACGCTAGCTCAGATTCTGGCCCAACAAACACAACTGATCAATCTGTTAGTGCAGCAGGCACAGAATCAGCAGGCAAACAATCAGAACCAGAATCCACCCCCACCTCCCCAAAACAAGTTGGCAGATTTCTTACGTGTGAGACCCCCTACCTTTTCAAGCACTACCAATCCAGTAGAAGCAGGAGATTGGTTGCATGCGGTAGAGAAGAAGTTGGATTTGATCCAGTGTACTGAGCAGGAGAAAGTTTCTTTTGCTTCGCATCAATTGCATGGACCCGCTGCTGAATGGTGGGATCATTTTCGCCAAGGCAGGGCTGAAGGAGAGCCTATTACGTGGCAGGAATTCACGGCCGCTTTCAGGAAGACACACATACCAACGGGTGTTGTAGCTCTAAAGAAGAGGGAATTTAGAGCACTCAACCAGGGATCTCGTTCGGTTACTGAGTACCTCCATGATTTCAACCGTTTAGCTCGTTATGCTCCAGAAGATGTTCGCACTGATGAAGAACGTCAGGAGAAGTTTTTGGAGGGACTGAATGATGAGTTGTCTTATGCTTTGATGTCTACGGATTTCCGGGATTTCCAGCAGTTGGTGGACAAGGCGATTCGTCAGGAAGACAAGTATAACCGGATGGAGCAGAAGAAGCGCAGAGCTGCCCAATTCAAGGCACAACAGGGCAGTAACCAGAGGCAGCGTCTCGTTACTGGACCTCAGGCTCCATCGTACCCTCAAGGAGGATCTTCATCAGTTGTCCGTCCCCAACGCCAGTTCTACAACAACAATACTGGTAATCGTGGCAATGACAACCGCAATGTGGTTGCCCGTCCTGCAGCAACTTCAGTTCAGAATCAGCCTGTCCGGAAGGAACAGGGAAGTAAGCCAGTGATATGCTTCAATTGTGGTGATCCGGGACATTATGCTGATAAGTGTCCGAAGCCTCGGCGTGTGAAGAACGCTCCAGCCCCGAATAACTCCAATGCTCCAGCACCGAAGGCCCGTGTCAATCATGTTGCAGCAGCAGAAGCTCAGAATGCACCAGATGTGGTTTTGGGTACGTTTCCTGTTAACTCTATACCCGCAACTGTGCTTTTTGATTCCGGTGCTACACATTCCTTTTTGTCTAAAAGTTTTGCAAGCAATCATGGGATGGAAGTTGTTAGTCTTGGGAGACCTTTACTAGTTAATACCCCAGGCAATCAAACATTTTCGACGCAGTACTGTCCTTCCGCCACTATAGAAATAGAAGGAATTCCTTTTCCATCCTCGCTTATCTTGCTAGAATCCAAAGATCTAGATGTTATCTTAGGGATGGATTGGTTATCTCGTCACAGAGGAGTTATAGATTGTGCCAACCGTAAGGTGACTTTAACCAATAGCAATGGGGAAACTGTTTCTTTCTTTGTGTCCTCTCCTAAATCTCATGGTGTGATCTTAAACCAAGTTGCTCTGCAAGAAATCCCCATAGTACAAGACTACCCAGACGTGTTTCCGGAGGATTTGCCAGGTATGCCACCTAAGAGAGACATAGAGTTTCGGATTGACTTGGTACCTGGAACCAACCCTATCCATAAAAGACCGTACAGAATGGCAGCTAATGAGTTAGCTGAGGTGAAGAAACAGGTGGATGATTTGCTTCAGAAAGGATACATCAGACCCAGTACTTCGCCATGGGGAGCACCAGTCATCTTTGTGGAGAAGAAGGATCATACTCAAAGGATGTGCGTGGATTATCGAGCGTTGAACGAGGTTACTATCAAGAATAAATATCCTTTACCCAGAATTGATGACCTGTTTGATCAATTGGAAGGTGCTACAGTTTTCTCCAAGATAGATCTCCGTTCAGGATATCATCAACTTCGAATCCGTGAGGAGGATATACCAAAGACCGCCTTTACAACTCGATATGGTTTATTCGAGTGTACCGTTATGTCATTTGGACTCACTAATGCCCCAGCCTTTTTCATGAATCTGATGAACAAGGTGTTTATGGAATATCTGGATAAGTTTGTCGTGGTGTTTATTGATGACATTCTTATTTACTCCAAGACGAAGGAAGAACATGAAGAGCATCTTCGTTTAGCTTTAGAGAAATTACGAGAGCATCAGCTTTATGCCAAGTTCAGTAAATGTGAATTTTGGTTGTCCGAAGTGAAGTTTCTTGGTCATGTCATCTCGTCCGGAGGAGTGGCAGTAGATCCAAGCAATGTGGAGTCAGTGTTAAGTTGGAAGCAACCCAAGATGGTTTCAGAAATTCGTAGTTTCCTTGGACTTGCTGGGTATTACCGCAGGTTTATTGAGAACTTTTCAAAGATCGCTAGACCAATGACTCGTCTGCTTCAGAAGGATGTGAAGTATAAGTGGACGAAAGAATGTGAGCAAAGTTTCCAAGAACTGAAGAAAAGGCTAGTGACTGCGCCTGTGTTAGTCTTGCCTGATTCGAAGAAAGGTTTCCAAGTGTATTGTGATGCATCCCGACTCGGTTTGGGTTGTGTGTTGATGCAAGAAGGAAAGGTGGTTGCTTATGCATCTAGGCAATTACGTCCTCATGAGAATAACTACCCAACGCATGATCTAGAGTTGGCAGCTGTAGTGCATGCATTGAAGATTTGGCGTCATTATCTTTTTGGCAACCGTACAGAGATGTATACGGATCATAAAAGTTTAAAGTACATTTTCACTCAACCAGATTTGAACATGCGTCAGCGAAGATGGTTAGAGTTGATTAAAGGCTATGATATGGAGATCCATTATCACCCGGGAAAAGCAAATGTTGTAGCCGATGCTCTTAGCAGGAAAAGCTACTGTAATATGTCAGAAGGTCGACGTCTACCTTGGGAGTTATGCCAAGAATTTGAAAGGATGAATTTGGGAATAGTCAGCAAAGGTTTTGTGGCCGCTTTGGAAGCTAAACCTACTCTGTTTGATCAAGTTAGAGAAGCTCAAGTGAATGATCCTGATATCCAGGAAATAAAGAAGAACATGAGGAGGGGTAAAGCCATCGGTTTTGTAGAAGATGAGCAAGGAATTGTATGGTTAGGAGAAAGAATTTGTGTCCCAGAAAATAAGGAGTTGAAGGATACTATCATGAAAGAAGCTCATGAAACTTTGTATTCCATTCACCCTGGAAGCACTAAGATGTATCAGGACTTAAAGCAACAATTTTGGTGGGCTGGTATGCGACGTGAGATAGCAGAATATGTGGCTCTATGTGATGTATGTCAGCGGGTCAAGGCAGAACATCAGAAGCCAGCTGGTTTGTTACAACCGTTGAAGATTCCAGAGTGGAAGTGGGAAGAAATAGGAATGGATTTTATAACCGGTCTACCCAGAACGTCGGCAGGACATGATTCTATTTGGGTAGTGGTTGATAGGTTGACAAAAGTCGCTCACTTCATACCAGTCAAAACAACCTATACGGGAAATAAGCTTGCAGAGTTATACATGGCCAGAGTTATATGTTTGCATGGTGTTCCTAAGAAGATAGTGTCAGATAGAGGTAGCCAGTTTACTTCGAAGTTTTGGCAGAAATTACAATCAGAATTGGGTACCCGTTTGAATTTCAGTACTGCTTATCACCCTCAAACAGATGGTCAGACGGAAAGAGTAAACCAAATTTTAGAAGATATGTTGAGAGCCTGTGTTCTAGATTTTGGTGGAAGTTGGGATAACAATAGTTATCAAGCTAGTTTGCAAATGTCTCCGAATGAAGCATTATATGGTCGAAAGTGCCGTACGCCGCTTCTTTGGGATCAGACCGGTGAACGTCAAGTTTTTGGGACAGACATATTGCGAGAGGCAGAAGAAAAAGTGAAGATTATCCAAGAAAGGTTGCGCGTTGCTCAGTCGCGTCAGAAGAGCTATGCCGACAATCGTCGCAGAGATTTGGTTTTTGAAGAAGGAGATTATGTATATCTACGGGTTACGCCGCTACGAGGAGTTCATCGTTTCCAAACCAAAGGGAAATTGGCACCGCGCTTTGTGGGACCTTTTAAGATCGTGAGTCGAAGAGGTGAAGTAGCTTATCAGTTAGAGTTGCCTCCGTCAATGGCGGGAATACATGATGTGTTCCATGTGTCTCAGTTGAAGAAATGTTTACGTGTACCTACGGAGGAAACAGACCCTGATCGTATAGAGCTTCAAGAAGATTTAACTTATGTTGAGAAGCCAGTCAGAATCTTGGAAGTAAGCGAGAGGAAAACCAGGAATCGCGTTATACGGTTCTGTAAGGTTCAGTGGAGCAATCATTCGGAAGAAGAAGCTACTTGGGAACGAGAAGATGAATTGAAGTCAGCTCATCCTCATCTGTTCGCCAGTTCTTCTGAATCTCGAGGACGAGATTCCGTTTAAGGGGGGTAGGTTTGTCACGCCCTAAAAATCTTAAATATTTAAAATGTTGTTTAATTGGAATTTTTAGAAATTAAATTAAAAGCCTACAAGCTAAACCCTAATTTTCTAGGAAAATTTTCAATATAAAAATGAGCTAGATAAAATTTTATTAAATACTATGCTTGCTCCTCTATTTTCTAGAATTTTCTGGGAATTATTTGAGCAAGGGAAGTATTTTTAATAATTGAAACATCATTTCAAAAATTGTTTTTATTTAAAAAGTTCAAAAGTCCCCCTCCTAGGCCGTTGGGCCGAATCCGGCCCAACTTCTCTCTCTTTCTCTCTCCGCGCGCGGCCCATGCCGGCCCAAGCCGCCGCCGCCCGCTCCCCTCTCTCTCGCGGAGGCTGTCAGGTGGGGCCCGCCTGTCAGGCACCTCCTCTCCTCTCTCCAGCCGCTGACATGTGGGGCCCACATGTCAGGGCCGTCTTCAACCTCCGGCCGGCCGCCGCCGAGCCCTAACCCTAGCGCCGTTTTCCCCCTCCAAATCCGCCCCAATCCGGTCTCCTCGAGTCCGATTGATTGAGGGGTTTTGTTCCTCTCGGTCTCCTCTTTCTTTCCCCTCAAGAAACGGCGAAATCCGTTGCGAGTTGGAGTCGAATCGAATTCGTTTCGATTTTATCCCTAAAACCGAGTCCGAGATCTTCCCGACTCGATTCCTCTCGTTTGGAGCTCGGTCTCTTCAATCCATTGCCCTATAAAGCATCCCCGTGTTCTCCTCTTTCGATTGCCCCTTTTCCCGTGCTCTCTCGTGCCCCGTAGCGTCGCCGCGACGTGTTCCAAGTCCGCCGCCGCCGCCGGCCGTCTTCGGCGTCGTCGCCGCGTCGTCTCCGCCGTCGCCTTTGGTCGCCGCCACCACCGTTAGGTGCGCCGTGGTGCAAGGAAGCTCGGCCGCCCCTCCGTTTTCGCCGCCGACCACCGGAGCCCCTTCGCCGCCGTCGATCCGAGCCGCCGCGCCGCCTTTGCTCGTCGCCGGCCGCCGTCGTGCATCCTTTGACGACGTGGTGAGTACCGTTGGGTTCCTCTCGACGCCCTCTCCGCGTAGATGCCCTCCGATCCCGCCGCCGTTGTCCCTAGCGCCGGCGAGTTCGTCGTCCCGAGCCGGCCGTCGTTGCCGACGTCAGCATGACGTCAGCATGACGTCAACCCTAGGGCTGACGTCATCATCGCCAGGGCTGACGTCATCTCTCTCTCTTTTTCCTTTTTCCCGATTTTCTAATAGATTAAAACTTCGGAAAATCATAACTAAATAACCGTAGATCCGTTTTAGGTGGTTCAAGTTTCTAAATTCTTCTAAAATCAAGATCTACATGTTAAAAATATCCACATGTACTGTTTATGCTTGTTTTTGTACTGTTTTGTTGATTTTGTTTATTTGCTTTAGTTTCCGACGTTCCGGAGGAGAGCGTTTCCGTTGAGGAAGGTTCCGAAGTGTTTGTGGATGCTCAAGGCAAGTCACACAGATCCCAAACAACCCTTTGAGCATGTTGATCCCGTTTCAAGCTATTATTTTGTTTCAACTATGCATTGTTTTCGAATGTCATCAGGTGGTGAACCTTTCCCAGTTAATTAATGGCCGAAGATGACTTTATTTTCCTATGGGTTATAATTTGATTAGCATGAACCTTATATATTGGATTGGTTCAGCTAAATGCTATATATAGGTTTGCTTAGCCATGCATAGAAACAGTAGCTAACTAAAAGGGGCTAAATATAATTATATTACATAATTCTTATTGATAATAATGGTTATATTTAAATGGTAGCTCACGATGGTCAATCGTGTAATGATTTGATAATTAAAACCTGATTAAGGTGGGTTGTGAGCATATGGTTTTGATGGTTGTGCTCATGACAATTAAGGACCGGTTCGCGAGCTACTGTTGTGAAACATTTATCGTGCCAACCACAAGCCAGCGTGGGCAACGGCTTTATCTTTTGTATAGTGTGATTCATTATAGTGCGCCAGACTGAGAAGTGGCGAGAAGTCCACGGGGGTCGCTGGGGAGTCCATGCCTCTGGTTTTTGAGGGGGTGATTATGATCCAGGAAAGGTGCGCTGTAATGGATTATGTTGTGCAAGGGGTATTGTCACGACTCTTTTCCGAGATACCGTGGTGGTATTTCGGGGCATGGCAACATGTGTGGAATCGTGTCTTGTGGGTACAGTGGTACACCTCTGATCAGAGTTTAAACTATTCGAATAGCCGTACCCGCGGTTATGGGTGAGTTGAGCAATGTTTTTCGTGATTAGTCTCACACTACTCATTAATGGTAATAATGTGTAATTAATTTAATTCCTGGTTTGGAATGGCTAATTCCTGGTTTGGAGGGTTTAATTTGTTCAACTGGGTTTGGTTGTTCAAATGTGGTTGGGCCTATGCAACACGGGTGTGTTGTATGGTGTTTATTTAATACTGATCAATTAATCAACTGTTTTACTATTCTCTTAAATATTTATTAAATGCTGTTTTCTGCAAATGAGCTATATTATGCCATCCTTTGTTATCCTGTGCACTTGCATATTTGCTGTGTGGCTTGTTGAGTATGTCATATGCTCATTCTTGCAATATTCATTCATCAGAAGAGGAGTATCTCAGTGAAGGTGATGATCTGGTGGATTAGGCTTGTTCTCGGTTAAGATGCCTGTGGAGTGGAGTCGCCATAGCTGTTCCGTAGTTTGTTATAGTTTTATTTTCCGCTGCGTAGAATGTTATTCTTTGAGAGGAACTATCTACCTCTGTAATATTTCATTATTTTCGAATATTCATTAGTTAATTATTTGTACTCTATTATCAATATTGTCATTGTGTGCCTCGGTTGATTCCTGGACGAGGGTTTAACACACATGTAAGCGTTTGGAATTTTGGATAGAAATTCCGGGCGTGACATTTTAATTGTCAGTTCTCTCTGTTTGCTGGTTCTATGTGGGATTTCAGATGGTGATGACCAGGAGAACCGCTGTCACCGGTGAAGGCAGTCAACCCGAAGGCAGCAACCACGACCACCAAGGCAATCCACCTCCACCTCCTCCTCCTCCTCCACCACCACAGCCAGACACCAACGCCATTCTCACCCAAATCCTCGCCCAGCAGGCCAACATGATGACTGCTTTCCTCCACCACCTCCAAAATCCGCCACAACACAATGCCCCACCACCACCACCTCCCCAACACTCTAAACTCGCCGAGTTCCTCCGCATCCGCCCACCCACCTTTTCTAGCTCCAATAACCCCGTGGATGCGTTGGATTGGTTGCATGCCGTGGGGAAGAAGCTAGACACTGTGCAGTGCAGTGATGAAGAGAAAGTCATCTTCGCCGCCCACCAGCTGCAGGGGCCCGCATCTCTATGGTGGGACCATTTCCAGGCTGCGCAGCCAGAGGGACAGCCGATTACTTGGGCTCGTTTCACCGCGGCTTTCCGGAGAACCCATGTACCCGCCGGAGTCATGGCCCTTAAGAAAAGGGAATTCCGGGAGTTGAAGCAAGGCAATCGCTCTGTGATGGAGTATTTGCATGAGTTTAACAACCTGGCCCGGTACGCTCCGAAGGATGTGCGGGAAGATGAGGAGAAGCAAGAGAAGTTCTTGGCGGGAATGGACCCTGAGTTATCTGTGCGTCTGGTCTCCGGGGATTATCCGGACTTCCAACGTCTGGTGGACAAGAGCATCCGCTTGGAAGCCAAGCACAAGGAGCTGGAGTCGCACAAGCGCCGCTTGGCGAATTTCCGCAATCAACAGGGTGCTAACCAAAGGGTCCGCTACACCAATCCCTATCCAGGGGGATCCTCCTCGCAGCAGCAACAACAGCAGCAGCAACCTCGCTCCGCGCCTCGACCTCAATTCGTGGTGCGCGTCCCACAGCCGCAACAGCAGCAGAATCAGCAAGGGACTCGTGCGCCCCGTCCTCCTACGCCATCTGTGCAGCCTGGTCAAGGCCGCAGGGACGTCCAAGGTCCGCAGCGTCTGTGCTTCAACTGCTTCGAGCCCGGGCACTTTGCGGATAAATGTCCGAAGCCAAGGCGTCAGCAAGGCCAAGCGCCTCCCCGCCCCAACAACGGTGGTAAGGACGTCATTCGGGGTCGTGTGAACCACGTGACGGCCGAGGACGTGCTGACAACTCCAGACGTCATCGTTGGTACGTTCCTCATTCATTCCATCCCTGCTACCATTTTGTTCGACTCTGGAGCTTCCCACTCGTTTATATCTGTGCCATTCGTGGGGAGAAATCAGTTGGGGGTAGAAAGGCTTAGGAACCCTCTGCTCATCACCACCCCTGGAGGGGTTATGACAGCAAAGTATTTTAGCCCTGCCGTCCCTATAGAAATTCAGGGGATTCCTTTCCCCTCGGATCTGATTTTGCTAGACACCAAGAATTTGGATGTGATTCTTGGGATGAATTGGTTGGCTCAGTTCCAAGGAGTAGTGGATTGCGCGAGGCGCACGGTCACTCTGTACCGAGGGCCGGAACAACCGGTTGTTTTCTTTGCACCCCCAACCTCTGTCAGAAGTTCAGAACTTCATCAGATAGGACTGTCAGAAATCCCCATCGTCAGGGAGTTCGGAGATGTGTTTTCGGAAGAACTACCCGGTATGCCGCCCAAGCGAGAGATTGAGTTCCGAATAGATCTTGCTCCAGGAACCACTCCTCTGTACAAGCGACCCTACCGTATGGCAGCAAATGAACTGGCCGAAGTCAAGAAACAGTTGGAAGAGTTGAAAGAAAAGGGGTACATACGTCCAAGTACTTCCCCCTGGGGTGCTCCTGTGATTTTTGTGGAGAAGAAAGACAAGACGAAGAGGATGTGCGTTGACTATAGAGCTCTCAATGAAGCCACCATCAAAAACAAGTACCCTCTTCCCCGGATCGATGATCTGTTCGATCAGCTTAAAGGTGCCACTGTATTCTCCAAGATTGATCTTCGTTCCGGATATCACCAATTACGTATTCGTGAAGAAGATATTCCGAAGACCGCATTCACCACGCGATACGGACTGTATGAATTCACGGTGATGTCGTTCGGTTTAACCAATGCACCCGCCTTCTTCATGAACTTAATGAATAAAGTGTTCATGGAATACTTGGATAAGTTTGTTGTGGTGTTCATTGATGACATTCTGATATACTCACCATCAGAGGAAGACCATCAGCACCATCTCCGTCTGGTGTTGGGAAAGTTGCGGGAACACCAATTGTATGCCAAGCTCAGCAAATGTGAGTTCTGGTTGTCTGAAGTCAAGTTCTTAGGGCACGTGATATCTGCTAAGGGAGTTGCCGTGGATCCCGACACGGTGACAGTCGTCACTGATTGGAAGCAACCCAAGACAGTCACTCAAATTCGCAGTTTCTTAGGTTTGGCAGGATACTATCGGAGGTTCATCGAGAATTTCTCCAAAATTGCCAGACCTATGACACAGTTGTTGAAGAAAGAAGAGAAATTTGTGTGGAGCCCGCAATGTGAGAAGGCGTTCCAAACTCTCAAAGAAAAGCTGGTTTCCTCGCCAGTGTTAATCTTGCCAGATACTCGCAAGGATTTCATGGTGTATTGTGATGCTTCGCGCCAAGGATTGGGGTGCGTGCTCATGCAGGACGGTCATGTGGTGGCCTATGCCTCACGCCAGCTGCGGCCTCATGAAGGCAACTATCCTACCCATGATTTGGAGTTAGCAGCGGTGGTTCATGCTCTAAAGATCTGGCGGCACTATCTCATTGGGAATCGCTGTGAAATATATACCGATCATAAGAGTTTGAAATACATCTTCACCCAGTCGGATCTGAATCTTCGGCAAAGGAGATGGTTAGAACTCATCAAGGATTATGATGTGGGAATTCACTATCATCCCGGTAAGGCCAACGTGGTTGCCGACGCCCTAAGTCGAAAAAGCCATTGCAACACTCTTAACGTCCGTGGCATTCCACCCGAACTCAATCAACAGATGGAAGCCCTGAACCTAAGCATAGTTAGTCGCGGATTTTTGGCTGCGTTGGAAGCCAAGCCCACCTTGCTCGATCAAATCCGCGAGGCTCAGAAGAATGATCCGGACATGCATGGACTCCTCAAGAATATGAAACAGGGTAAAGCCGCTGGTTTCACAGAGGATGAACACGGAACCCTATGGAACGGAAATCGGGTATGCGTCCCAGATAACAGAGAACTTAAACAGCTGATACTTCAGGAAGCTCACGAAAGTCCTTATTCAATCCACCCTGGCAGTACGAAGATGTATTTAGACTTGAAGGAGAAATACTGGTGGGTTAGCATGAAGTGGGAAATTGCAGAGTTCGTGGCTCTGTGTGATGTGTGCCAGCGTGTCAAGGCAGAACACCAACGACCGGCCGGACTCCTCCAACCTCTTCAAGTACCAGAATGGAAATGGGATGAAATTGGGATGGATTTCATCACCGGACTTCCAAAAACCCAAGGCGGATATGATTCTATATGGGTAGTTGTGGATCGACTAACCAAGGTAGCTCGATTCATTCCTGTGAAGACCACCTATGGAGGGAACAAACTAGCGGAGCTCTACTTCGCTAGGATCGTGAGTCTCCATGGCGTTCCCAAGAAAATCGTATCTGATAGGGGAAGCCAATTCACCTCTCACTTTTGGAAGAAGCTCCAAGAAGAGCTGGGTACCCGATTAAACTTCAGCACCGCGTATCACCCGCAGACAGATGGACAGACCGAGCGTCTAAATCAGATCCTAGAAGATATGCTTCGCGCATGTGTCCTAGATTTCGGGAAGACCTGGGATAAGAGTCTCCCCTATGCCGAGTTCTCCTACAATAATAGTTATCAAGCCAGTATACAAATGGCACCCTATGAAGCGTTGTATGGACGCAAGTGCCGGACACCGCTATTGTGGGACCAAGTTGGAGAAAGCCAAGTGTTTGGGACTGATATCCTGAGAGAAGCTGAAGCTAAAGTCAGAATCATTCGGGATAATCTAAAGGTGGCACAGTCTCGGCAGAAAAGTTATGCAGATAACCGTCGCCGTGACCTGGAATTCGCAGTGGACGACTTTGTGTACCTTCGAGTCACGCCATTGCGAGGTGTACACAGGTTTCAGACGAAAGGGAAGCTCGCACCTCGGTATGTGGGTCCCTTCCGTATCATTGCTCGGCGCGGAGAAGTCGCCTACCAGCTGGAGCTGCCCGCCTCCTTGGGCAACGTGCATGATGTGTTCCATGTGTCGCAACTCAAGAAATGTCTTCGAGTGCCATCCGAGCAGGCCGACTCAGAGCAAATTGAAGTTCGTGAAGACTTGACCTACGTGGAGAGGCCAGTGAAAATCCTGGACACCATGGAGCGCAGGACCAGGAACCGGGTAATCCGTTTTTGCAAGGTCCAATGGAGCAACCACGCCGAAGAAGAAGCTACCTGGGAGCGCGAAGACGAGCTGAAGGCAGCCCATCCCGATCTCTTCGCCAGTTCTTCCGAATCTCGGGGTCGAGATTCCGTTTAAGAGGGGTAGGTTTGTCGCGTCCCAAATCGACTCTAAAATACATCCTCAAAATTGTGCTTAGAATAATTAAAATTCTTGTGAAAGCCTCCAACAATTAAAATGTGCAAAGATAAAAGTCAAATGAGGCTTGGAGGATTTTTGTATATTTCCTAAAAGCCTAAAATGTGTAAATAAATTTTAGTGGAATTTTCAGAGCACAAATAATAATTGAGAAGAAATAAACAAAGTTAAAAAGGTTTTATAAAAAGAAAAATCCTAAAAAAAAAGTCTTTTTCCCCCCCCCCCCTCCCCCTCTTGGGCCGGCTCGGCCCATCTCCTTCCCTCTCTCTCCTCCTCCCCGCGGCCCACTCGGCCTTTCCCCGCGCGCGCGCCGCTGACGGGCGGGCCCGCCCGCCACCCTCGCTGACGGGTGGGGCCCGCCTGTCATCCCCGACCTCGCGCCGCGCCCGCCGCCCGCCCGTGCCCTAGCGCCGCCGCCGCCGCCGAATCCGCCGCATCCCGCCGTCCCCGCGCGCAATAAAGAGGGGGAAATCACTCCCCGTGATTCCCTCCCTCTTTCCCCCCACTTTTCCCTCTCTCTCTCCCTCGGATTCGTCCGGATTCACGCCCGCGATCCTCGCCGGCGTCATCAATGGCGGCCGAGACTTCCGCGGCCGTTTCCTTCCTCTCCGGCCGCTCTCTCCCCCTCCCGGCGCTATATAATCCGTCCCCGTGCCTCTCTCCTCCGTTTCCGTCGCTCGCCGCTCTCTCTCCCCGTCGGATTCGTGCTCGCGCCGCCGTCCTCTCTCTCCGCCGTCGCCGCCGAGCTCCGGTTCGCCGCCGTCGTCGCCCCGGACCTCCTCCCGTCTCGGCGTCACCTCCATCGGCTTCGCCGCGTCCTCGTCGACCTCGTCCGCGCCTCCGTTTCGCCCGCCGACCGCCGGAGCGCCGTCGTCCTCGCCGTCCCGAGCCGCGCCGCCGCCTTCCTCCGCGCCGGTCGCCGTCTCCGTCGCCGCCGTCGACCCGGGGTGAGCCGAAGACCGCCGCTTCGCTTCCCTCTCTTCTCCGCTCTCTCGGGCGCCGCTCCGCCGCGCCGGTGGTCGCCGGCGGTGACCATCGGGGCGCGGGTGCGCCGCCTCCCGTCGGCCGTGCCGGCGAGGCCGCCTTCGGGCGCGCCCCGCGGCTGCCAGGTGGGGCCCGGCTGTCAGCCGCCCGCGCCCGCGGGTGCGGCTGACGCGTGGGACCCACGGCGCCGGCCGCCGCCAGCCGCGTGCTCCCGGTCCACCGTGGACCGAGAGGCTGCCGCGTGGGCCCCACTCCCGTGGACCCGGTCCGCGCGCCCTCTCTCCCGGCTGACGCAATAATTCGATTTTAAATTAAAATTTAAATGAAGAAATTCGCAAATATCCATTTAAAGAGCATATAAACTTCAAATGGCCATAACTTGGCCATTTGAACTCGGAATTGGACCGTTCAAGTCTCTAATTTTTCCTAAAGAAGTCAAGAACCCATTTTTGTGCTTTGTTTCTGCTGTTATGTGGAATTTATTAGAGTTTAAGCCTTTTCTTTTCCGTTGGTCGTGTAGACGCTGCAGCTTCGGAAGATCCGCTCTTCGTGGAAGTTGAAGCCGTCGGTTGGGAAAGCGAGCAAGGCAAGACACATCATCTTGATCATATTGAATCCCAGTTTATAAAATTATGTTATTGCATTATCGCTTTATTTAAATTCCCGCGTTATCACTGTTTTATTTAGCCATGCCTATTTACCTTTGTTATGACCTTATCATTATTGTTATTGTTATTATTACCTTGTTCACCCTAGAATAAACAAAACCCCAACTAGTGGACACTCTACTCATGGTACCACTAGTATGATTTTAGGTAGATGCTTCGCTGTTTAATTAGGTAACATTAGGTGGTTTTACAACTCTAGACTTTGGGAATATTCATATCACCTGGACACTTTGGAATTGTTGGTTTATTGTGGAATTGGAATCACACCTCCCCCTTTATTCAAAACCCCCAAAATGGTTTTAGGCTGGGCTCGGGGTGCAGGGTTTTGATAGTAGCACCTCGGCCATATAAGGACCGGTCTTCGGGCCTCTGTTGCAAAGCACTACCGTACTTCCACATGTCTAGTGGGTAAGGCTTAGTTTGTGGCTCAGTCTGGTTATAAACAAAAGTACACGGATGGAGATGGATGAAGTCGGGGGTCGATGGACATTCTCCAGGGCAAATGAAGGCTACACGAGCTGCGGCCCGGTAGTCGAGATGTCATGGCACAGGGTTGGTGCTCTGTTGCTAGGGGCTCAGTCCTGCCTGCCTGTCCCGGGGGTTCCGGCCGTAGGTGGGATTGGGTCGGTACTCTTGTCTATGGCTAGGATGGGTCGGAAACTATGTCACGTCTTCCGTCTGTATACCGTGGTGGTATGTGGCACGTGGTTGCACGTGAGGAAGACGTGTCTTGTGGGTAAAGATGTACACCTCTGATCAGAGTATAATCTATTCGAATAGCTGCGCCCTCGGTTATGGGCAAGCCGAGCAATGTACCCAAGTTAGTGTTTTAATTCTTAAAATCTGCTTAACAACTAAAATGAGGAATGGTTGGCCTGGGTTGGCTTGGGACGAGCTGGGACCCAGGGTCGGGTTGCCAGTTCGGTCCGAATCATTGTAGGCCTTGGGTTAAGGCAGGTTCGTGTGGGTTCACGGCCTTGATTAATAATGTTGTATAGTTCTAGGGTCGTGTTCACAAAATGGTTTTGAGCAACAAAATGTCTTTAAATGCTGTATACTGCAACCCTAACCCTTTATGTTATAACTCCCTTGTACTCCCTTGCATTTAATATGCATTCGTGGGTGTGTCTTGTTGAGTACGGTGGTTGTACTCAGTCTTGTTCAATTTTTTTCCCAACCCCAGAAGAGGAGTTCCTGGAAGATGAAGGCTTTGGTGTCTAGCTCGTGCCTGCCGTCAAGCGCCTGTGGTCGTCGCCCTAGTCTTCCGCTGTTTCTCGTTTGTCTTTGGGTGTCGGGCCTTCGCTGCCCGTGTAATAATTCTATTTACGCTTCCGCTTGTTAAACTCTGAATTGTATCAACTTTTGGTGTACCTTGCCTCCTGGGACAAGGATTAATGCACGCACGTAAGGAACGCCCGTTGGGTTAATTCCGGTCGTGACACAGACCTAAAGGAACTATCTCACACCTTGCGAGAGGTAAGCCCTGCTAATACATACTACAAGTGCAATATAGAGGTGTATAGTATGCCGTATCATTTGTGCATTCACTGTCTATTATTTTTTGTCATTTTTGGTAAAAAGAAGGCACATTTATTTACCAATGAATTATATAACTATAGTTTGTACAACTATATTTATCATGCTACATGACATTGCTGGTTCCACTACAGGTGTTGGAAAGAATAATGGATGCTGAAGGGGCAGAACTAGAAATCCTCAATGGCCTTTCATAGATATGCAAACTCATTCCTGAAGAATTTTCCCAAGAGCTAGAGCACGGGTAGATCAAGCGGAGATTCATTAAGAGGCTAGTGGATGCACTGAATGCAAACATGAGCCTAAGTTCTCATTGCCCTGGGATCCGGAGGGTGATACTTGAGCAATGCATATACATGATGGAGTGCAATTCTCACTATGCCAATTGTTTCAAGAGAAAATCCCTTATATACCCCTGAAAATTTTCCTAATCCCTTCTATACCCCTGAATTTTGCTTACTTCCTTGTATACCCCAAAATTTGATTTTGATCCCTTGCATACCCCTCCCGTCAGTTGACTGTTAGTTGACCGTGTATTTTCTATAAAAATGACCATTTTACCCTTGGATGAACAAAGAAATTCATGAATTACATTATTAAAAATATAAAAGCTTCTCGCATGAGACTATTATAGTTATGAGTTTGTTGTGCGATGCATTATTTATCCCAAAAAAATATTTTTAGATAATGAAATAAAAAAATACGTATTTATTTTTTTAAAAAAAGGTCATAAAATTTTTAGATAGGTATACCAATGTTCACAACATTTTTTTTATGAATGCTCCTGATAAAAAATCCATTGTCCTATTAAAATTTCAAATAAAAATTTTAATTTTTACATTTATTTTATTTTCAAAATTTATGTCAAAATTTTCTGCACTAATTATTTAGTCTCATTAGTTTTATAAAATGCACATGATGTGCACTCAAACAAAATTTTCAATTATTTTTGAAGCTTATATTTAAATCTAAAACATCAAGGGCAAAAAGGACATTTGCAACCAAACGAACAGTGAAATGATGGAAAATGTAACGGTAGGGGCATGGAAGGGATCAAATTGAAATTTCAGGGGTATAGAAGGGATCGGGTAAATTTTAGGGGTATGAAAGAGATTGAGTGAGTTTTCAGGGGTACACAGGGAATTTACTCTTGTTTCAATGAATTCCGAATGATGGATGCAGTGTCGATGATCGAAGAGACACCCTCAAGGGCTGAGAAGTACAAGTTTTTCTTCGGTGACGCAGGTTTCATGGAATGTAACACACCTCTCTCTGACCTAGTGGGGAGGGCAAAAGAACTGTTGAGTCGCCAGTGGTCGCATGGCATCAACAGTGCCACCTGAAAAAAACTGAAAGATGATTTCGTATTTACAGTCAAACGACCATGCATACTTTTTAGTATATGGTAAATAAGTGATTGTGCATATGACCTTTCTAGAAAGAACATAGATTTGCCTTTGAGATGAACAAAGGCTATTGTATATGTACCTAGGTTCACCAGTCGATGCTTGTGGATTTCAATGGACTGCCGCTGCTTCGCTTCCGCCATTTCATTTACTTTATTTGACATTTTGTAATATGCATGACCATGCTTGGTCTATTTGGGGTCCCAATTGGGTAACCCTTGTATTTTTTTTTTTTAGTTCAACCGGCGCGCTTTATTACATACTAGGATCAGTGAAATCACGATCCACAATAGTTTGAACAATGTCAGGGACAGGGTCAGTCCACACACTTGCTTGACCCGGTTCCCAGCACACACCCATTTGAGATAGCTTATGCGCAGCCACATTACATGATCACGGAGCATAATTAAACACAACACTAGAGAAATTTAAATGGACGAGGTCCTTGATCTCCCTTACGATAGAACTGCATGGAGACAGAGCATAATCATGAGAGTGGAAGGCTCTCTCTAGGATGGATGAATCAGTTTCCACCTGGACGGAGTTAATACCATGCGAAAAGGCAGCTTGCAGGCCAGCTAAACAAGCTTCAGCTTCAGCTGCAACAGCATCGTGCACATGTTCCAGGCATCCTGCACCCGCAAGAACAGCACATCCAAGATGATCACGAACCAGGAATCCATAACCACCGGACTTGTTTGCAGCTCAGAAGGCTCCATCAAAGTTGAGCTTCAATCTTCCATCTACAGGGGGAACCCATTTATTCCGTTGCACATTCACATGGGGACGTTTATCTTTACGCATTGAGGCATAATCATAGACCAGCAATTTCACCTTATGGACCACTTCTTCCACTCTGATTACCTCCTCACCCGACTTCACCTTATTGCGTGCATACCACCAAACCCACAAAAGAAAGAAGACCTCCATTCTTCGATCATCCTCCAGCTTCAAAATGGTCTGTACCACATCTCTAGCAGAAACAAGCTGAATCAAGCTTAAACGGATATCTTCAAGGCATAAAATTCTCCAACAGAGTTTCATGGGCTTGCATTTCAGGAAACAGTGTCCACCATTCTCATCAAACCGTTTGCAGACTGGGCATAGAGTTTTAGCGTCTGGTACTCTCCTTTTAATGTTGATTTTCAGGGGGAGGCTGTTATGGGCAAGCCGCCAGATAAACAGTTTGACTTTAGGAATGCATTGCAAACTCCAGATTTTATCCCACTCGAAATTCCGCTGGTGCACCGCTCCAGAAGAGGAATCGCCCACTTGCTTCTTCGCCGATCTCTCCCTTTGATCTTCCAGGACATGATACGCAGATTTAACCGAGTACATTCCTCTCGTATCAAAATGCCAGGCAACAAAATCATCTGTGTCTGATCTCACCGGAATCGCCAGAATGTTCCTGGCATCAGACTCCCAAAAAATCTCCTCCACTAGTGGTTTATCCCAGCAACCCGTAACTGGGTCAATAAGATCAGCTACCTTGTTCAGCACAGTGCCTCTTCGTGGAGTTATCAGTCTTCGGGTAACTCCGGCAGGGATCCAAGGATCCTCCCATATATCTATGCCGCTCACATTGCCAACCCTCCAAATCATCCTAGCCTTCAGGGCAGAAAGCCCTCGGATAATACTTCGTCAAGAGTATGAGATACCAGGACCTTCCTTGACATTCAACAAATTACCGTCAGGATAATACTTAGCCGTTAGAACTCTCGCGCACAAAGAGTCTGGCTGATCCAAGAGTCTCCAGCATTGGCGGCCTAACATAGCAAGGTTAAACAAATGCAAATCCCTGTAACCTAGCCCACCTTTCTCCTTCCGGCTGCAAAGTAACTCCCAAGAAAGCCAGTGGATTTTGTATTCCTGTTCTTGCTGAGCCCAAAAATACCTGCAGATCATCTTGCTGATCTCATCACAAAGAGTGCGGGTCAGATCAAAACAAGACATAGCAAAGGTTGGGATAGCTTGAGCTACAGCCTTAATTAGAATATCCTTTCCAGCCTTAGACAACAGTTTTTCTTTAGTCACAGAAAATGATGTCAGCTTGTGATATTCGACTGTGCCATCTGTGTACCACCTATTGATCCAGGGAGTGGTACTGTATTATACATGGGGTTTCCGGTATATAAAACCGGGGGCCGACAAAAGTTCCGATTATAAACAAGTTTTAGATACATGAAAACTATAAATACGACTAGTTTATTTGAAAAAAAAAATCAAAATATGAAATAAATCTAACATTTTTGGAAGGAGTACATGATATAGAAATAAATGGGAAGCTGACGCCAAGTAGGCAAGTACCCACTACGTACACACATCTTCCAATTGGGGTTTACGGAATGAGATAATCCAAAAAATAACATTGACAAGTATCCAAATCTAAGAAATGCCATCAACAAGTGTGGGTTCTAAGAAATAACATCGTACAAACGATTTTGTCTCAAAAATGCCATCGTCGTTAGGGTTCCGTCTATTCCGCGCCATTAAGTGCTATAGGATGAACAGTGTATTTAATGACACGGGATGGACGGAACCCTAACGGCGATGGTATTTTTGGGATAAAGTCGTTTATACGATGGTATTTTTTGGAACTCACTCTTGTCGATGACACTTCTTGAATTTGGACGCTTGTCAATTGCATTTCTTGGATTATCTCTTAGGGAATACGACCGATGTGATGACTAGTAGCTGGAAATTATTCGCATTTGTGTGTATTATATAGGTGTATATGTATATATCCGCTTCGTGGAGTCAGTCTTGCTGTTTCGATGCGGTAGAAATGCAAATTCTTCCTCCGTTCTTAAAAATAAAACAACCTAGTACCGGATATGACGCATCCTAGTACTATGAATCTGGACATACATATGTCCAGATTTATCGTAGTAGAATATGTCGCATCCAATATTAGATTCGCTTTTTATGGGATAAAGGGAGTAGACTTGAGTTTCTTGCTGGCCGCTTCATACTAGCTGGAGTAGACTGTATTAGAATAAAAGTCATTGTTTAATCAATGTATTGTTAGTTAAACTATTACTCCCTCTGTCTTAATATGTAGCAATCTAGGATGGGTCCCATCCTAGGACTACGAATCTGGATATACCTTATGTCCAGATTCATAGTCGTAGTATGGAACCCATCCTAGGTTGCTACGTATTGGGACAGAGGGAGTAGTAGTATTTTCTTCCTTGTTCCGTACGCTCTCCTGACACAAGTGGCAGCGCATGGCAGTCAATTGGTTGAATTGCTCATGCCTGCTAGCGCTTAAGAGCAATGCTAATAGTATAGCTCGTTGCTGACTAATAGCCCATTACTAAAGTCAGCTACTATGTTGGCTGAAAACATCTCATAATCAAATAATTAATTATAACATGCACATATTAGTGTGTATGATCAAGAGTGAAGTGTATCCTTGTAGCCATTTGTACTAGGACTATATCAGAGACCGTAACAACCAAATTCTCTGTAGCACAAAAATTACAAGGCACTATCTATCTATTATATTATTAAAACAGTTTTGAAACGAGGCACCACGTTTGCTACGAAGGCTAGAAATTTCCACATTAATCGAAGAAAAAGATAAAATCTACACCGTTAGATCGTGATAGTCCTGAATTATAACGGTTAAGATTTAGTAAGGCTACAAATAAGTTTTGGGAACTAACTTAAATGCAATAGATAGGAAACTAAAAAGCTACATAGCACTCGGCCGATCAATGTTTGGCTCTGTCTAAGGAAACATAAATTAATTAGGAGTAGGATTCTGACGTAATCGGATTAGGACTCGGGCATACATATTTGAATGCATATGGCGCTAGGGCCTGTAATCTGTGACTAGAGTCATGCAAATTCACCATGACAATTGACAAATATATAATAAAACATAATTTGTTAAGCGTTTAAAGGTGATCTAAAGCAATATAAACTGAACTAATAAATGGCAGAGCATATATACATATATATATATATACGCGGATACGCCCATGCATTGCTAAGAGAATAGGAACAACTGAACAATACATACATATAGCACATACCATATGTTGTATGCACAAGCCTATAGAAGTAAAGACCATAGTCATATGGCTGCACTGGCTTACGATTAATTAGGTAGTCTAAATGCAAAACGCCAGCGGCTAAAGGCATGCGCGTAATTCAAAATATACTTAATTAATTTCATAAAAGATGAGTCATCACGGGAAAAATAATTTTATGTCATAAGACCTTCACCTTCATGGCAGCTTCTGTTGGATAGCATAGGGATGAGAGAAATACTGCGTAACGTGGATTGATTGTATTGAGCCTCAGGGGAGGGCGATATATATAGAAGTACATGGGAAGGAGATAAGGAAGGATTACAGATATAGAAGGAGTCCTCACAAATCAATTCTATCCTAAAACATCTCTAACTACCATATTTTATCAGTCAGAAGTGCAATTTGATATATGTGTGCACTTTTGGGTAGAAGAAAAAAATAATTGTAATTCAAAAAAAGAATATTAAAAGAACGGTCTATCTAGAAAACGACACAAGATTAATTAAAATTCAAAAATAATAAAATAAATTTCAACATTAGAAAAAAGTAATAGTTTAAGCAGGATAAAAGCTAAAATTCATAATTAAAAATAAGAAATGTTGCAAGAAGAGACCATCTTAAAAGAAACATGAGATCGATTAATTAAAATTTCGAGTAAAAAATAAAATAAATTTAGAAATTATAAAATAAAATTGAGAGTTTAAGTAGGAATATAATTTCTAAATAACTGAACATTTAGAATGAAAATTCTCACATTAATATAAGAAAAAGAAGAGTTATGGTTCAAGTAGAAATACAATTTAGAAATAACTTAATCAGATAAAAATATATTTCGAAAGAATAGTCTATCTAGAACACCACAGATTACTTAAAATTCCAAATCAAAAGTAAAGTAAATGTCGAAATCAGCAAAATAAAAATGAGAGTTCAAGTAGAAATATAATTTAGAAATTACTGAAATTCTAAATAAAAATGAGGAATATTAAAAAAAGAGACCATATAAAACATAGCTCGGGACTAATTAAAATTCAAAATAGCAAATAAAATAAATTATATAAAATTATTAAGAAGCCAAGCCAAGAAGGACAAAGGAGTAGAGAAATGATGGCTAGCGAAACTTAAAAACTATACAAAAGAGAAAACCAACAATGATCAGGTTTAATTTTTAAAATCCCAATGATAATAAAAAGGAGTAATAATGTTCTGACCGTAAAGGAGTAAGGTGGAGGCTATTGAACAGGCATTTAAAAAATATAAAATAGAACCCCAATGACAATTAGTTTTGATTTTTAAAATCTCAATAGCAATAAACAGGAGGGATGGCAGGTCAGGTAGTAAAGGAGTGGGGTGGCGACAGTTGATGGGGCATCTAGAAACTTAAAAAAGGAACCCCAACAATGATCAATTTCAATGTTTCAAATCCTAACGACAATAAAAAAAGAGTGGCAACGGATGGGTCGTAAAGGAGCAGTGTGGCGACGTTTTACGGAATTTCTAATAGCTATAAAAGAAAACCTGGCAAGCTATAAAAAATAAGGAATATTAAAAGAATAGTCCATATAGAACATAACTTGAGATTAACTAAAATTCAAAATAAAAAATAAAATAAATTTCAAAATTAGAAAAAGAAAAATAAGAGTTCAACTAGGAATACAATTTATAAATAACTAAAATTTGGATTAAAAATAAAGACTATTGGAAGGGACCACCTAGAACACATCACGAGATTAAGTAAAATTCAGAATAAAAAATAAAATAAATTTCAAAAATAGAAAAAAAAATATAAGAGTTCAAATATGAATACAATTTACAAATAAAAAATATTGGAATGAAAAATATGGATTTTTCAAAGAAAAAGTTTATCTAGAACACAACGATAACAAATGACAATAAATAGAAGAGAGGCAACAGTACCGTAAATAATTGCCTAAAGAATTAGGGTGGTGGCATTTGATAGGACATATAAAAACTATAAACAAAGCCCAAATAAAATTGTAATAGCGATTAAAAGGTGGGACGACGGGCATGCCATTAAGCATGATGGTCACAGCGGTTGATGGGACTTTTAAAAAGTAAAATGTAAACCCCAATATTAATCATGTTCAATTTTGAAAATCCCAATGAAAATAAAAAGGGGAGGCAGTTGGCGGGCCGTAGAGGAGTATAGTGGCGAAGCCGCTGATGATTTCACGAAACTTATAAAAAGTAAAAAGTGAACCGCAACGATAATTATGTTTGATTTTTAAAATCCCAAAGACAATAAAGAGAGTAGGCAGCAGACAAGCCGTAGAGGAGGAGTACAGTGGTAGCGTTTGACGGGACTTCTAACAATTATAAAAACAAAACCCAACATGACAATGAATTCTAAAAACTACAAGTTTGATTTTTTAAAGGCTCAAGGAGGATGAATAAAAACCATGGCAGATCGAGCAACAAAGGAATAAGGGGTAGTGATCAGTGTGACATTTTAAAACTATAGAAAAAAAACATAGATATTAAAGCTCAGTCTTTCAAAGTCCTAAGCCAACGAGATAGCTATTTAACAAATTTTAAGTAAAATCATACATAGATAAAAGATATTTTGTATGGGTGCTAGCCACGCAATTGCACGGGCCACCTAGCCAGTTACTACATAACTCAAATACCACTGATCTAAAAAAAAACAACCCAAATACCACTGATCCTAAAAAAACTAGGTACTAAAACTTGTGGGCACATGTATCACAGTTTTTGAAACACAAACAATATTTATTATTATCGCGACGGTGGAGAAGCAAATCCAGCTGATGACGGTGGAGAAGCAAATCAAGCTGACGGTGGTGTGACGAACCAAGCCACCCACCGTTCAAAAAAAAAAACATACCTCCGCCGACGGGGTAGGAACTATTTTTTTTGAAACACACGGGGTAGGAACTAGGAACACCAGGAACTGTGGCACAATCTGTCTTCCTCCGGCGGGACATGGCTTTTGGTGGTGGGGAACTAGGGTTTTCAGTACAATTTTGTAGCGTGCGGGACTGCGGGCAGGAGAGATTAAGCAAGGTGGATGAGGGGAAGGCAGATAGTGAGGGTGGCAACCATCAATCTACCGGATTTTTGGGACCGGTAAAATAGGATTATTTTTCACGCTCGTGGAAAGCGGAGTGGAGGGAGATGGCGCACGGGAAAGAGGGCAGAAATCGCGCGCGGGAGGGGCAGGCGGAGATCCAGCGGGCGCGGTTGGGGTGGAGAGGGAAGAGATTGATCTTGCTCGGTGGGGAAGGGGATCCGTTGTGGTGTGCGGGGCCACCCACAAATGACGTTTTTAATCGCCGAGTTGGGCTGCAGTCGAGCGATAGCGCATTGCGAGGAGAGCAATCGCCCGGCGATAAATTTGTCGTCCGCTTTCTTCTCGCTCGTCAATTCTCTCCACTCCATATACAATAGGCTGATGTGGTATAATTTTAGAGCCTGTTTAATCAATGTAGAGTAAGAGCTCACTACTTACTATTAGGTAATGTTAAAACTAACATGTATAATAAGTTAGCTACTCCAGGTTATGTTTATTTTTTTCATTCTCTCTTTTTCTCTCACCATGAATTTAATGCATATTTTTTATGCTTGTGTATAGTTAGCTTTTGTATGAGAGTTAACACTTTTCACTTTTATTTATCTCTCTTTCACATAAGTATAGCTTATTTATTATAGTTCACTACTCCGTATTATGCATTTATGCTTGCTGTTACTGTACCTGCTCTTATATTGTAACGCGCGCCAAGGTCTCCGGCCCGTTGAAGCGAGCGGCCGGTATACGGCAGTATGGGGGACATCACCGGCGGTGAGTATCGAGTCCAAGATAGCAGGCAACTCCGGCGGGCAAGGTAAGTTAGCTGCTCCAGAAAAATGGCTGAATTGCTTCGTTCGCGTGGTGGCGCTGGTGGAGAGGACGGGCAACGCCATCGGCACGCTGGCCTTCACATGGGCTACCGTCGTTCTCCTCGGCGGCTACCCCTCGGTGCTCCGACCCGATGAAGATTTCCTTTATGCAACCACCATAATCTTCGTAGAAGCTGCAAGGTACGCAACACTAAGTTCGTCTGATCTCTCTATACAACACAACACAAATACAGAACATGCGTAGAATCAGACTTTACTCGTGCTTCTTTTTTCTGGACTTAAATTTAAAAATATACCGTTCATATTTTTTTTCTTAGAAATAGTCTTGATATAAATTTTTTGGCACAAATATACCACCGGTATCGCTAAACCGCTGCGCGAAACTGACGTGGACTGACGACATGGGCAGTCTCGCACGAAGAAGACGCGAGACCGCGTAGTGTCGCGCGGCAGAGACGCGAGACCGAGCGGTCTCGCATGGTGAGTGTGCGAGAACGTTTTGAAAATTGAATGATTAATGATTAATTAATAATAATTAGTGATTAATTATCCTGATTTAATTAATCACTAATTAAGATAATTAATCACTAATTAATCAGTGACTAGTTAGGTGCCCGTGTGTTGCAACGGAAAAAATATAACTCTTTAAAAAAATTTACGATTCATCATTGACAAACACTCAAGTCTATAATTTGACCTTGTCAAAAGTGAGTTCTAAGAGGGGAGAGAAGATTTCCCACCAGATGGCATACACTAATTTGTTCTCCCAGGAAAGAAATTTAACATATGGATTTGATATGGAGCTATTTCTAAACTCAGATATATATAAATATATGAAGATGAATAGAAGGACCATGCATTGCAGATTTTCAGGGGATAGAAATGGAGATAGAAGAGTATGGTATTTTCACCAGAGTTCGGTGATATCTTTGGGGCTCTGGCTTTATCATCTTATTGTGTATATTTTCATATAGTTAGGAGTCAAAGTTCAAGATTTCAGTTTATACTTCACTTCTTTCCGCCTTTTATTTTTCCATCTGATGATGGTTTCGGCACAAAAAGCCAGAACCCACACATGGAGTATGAAATTAATTTTCTTGAACAAGCACACACTTCCCCTTGTGTTTTCCAATTGCCTCGAGTGCAAGTTTGTGAATTTTGACTTTCTTAAAATCATTATGCATATCTAAAATTTGTCATGGTAAAAAAATAATTGAATGGTAGTGGCCCAACATACTATTATTCTTAGGTCATCCATTGTTGATGGTTCATTCAAATGGTTTTATATTAGCATAGAAACGATGCCTGACTTCAAAAACCCTCCTGAACTACCATGTTATTAAACACCATCTCCATAATCCATGCTAAACTGAATTACAACAACATTCTGAAATTAATTTACCAAGACATAAAGGTAAAAAGCGTAGTGGATATTCTGAAATATCTGAACTTGAGATTCTAAACAGACTATATTGAAGACTTCACGTAACCTCTCAACTGCAAGTCGTAGAAAGATTCATAGAATTACAAAAATAAATCTGTTACTGGCCTTTCAAAATGATTAAGGATGTGTTTGGATGGTGGTCAATGGTGGATGGGATTGGGCCATCCAGTTTTTTAGGGATATGGCCATCCAGTTTTTTGTTTGGTTGGGTAGATAGGATGAGCCAAGTTTTTGTTTGGTTGGATGGACAAAAAGTGGATATGGTGAGCCAATATTTTGTTTGGTAGGATGGATGAGTGTTATCATCACCTTTCGGATGGAAATGGTGAGAATACCTCCTACCTGGTATACTTGGGAAAATTGGATAGTTGCATGTATAAATAATCAAATGCATAACGTATTTGTTGTCTACCTTGAGAACAGAAAATTAAAATTAAACAAGATGCTCATGAGCATTCATGTTACTTGTCTACATATTTGTACATGGATCATGAGCCCAAGACAATTTTTTTCAGAAATTTTTAACATGCATCTGTGTTACCAGTTACCACACATAACAGGAGAGGAGCACACACATACAACACGCCATATGCTCCCAGAAATGAAATATGCAAAAATATATCAATTAACCATCATCCAATGGAACCACCGCATCTGAATTTTACCATCAACCATACAGCCATAAAAGTGACTGGTTTAGGGACAAAAGTAGGCTAACACAAGCCTATTACCATCTACCAAATGCCATCACACTTAATACTCATAGTTTAATGTCTGAGTATGCAAAAGAAGGTTGAATGCATGCCTATTACCATCTAACAGCTACCATCACACTCAATACTCATAGTTCATTGTCTGAGTATGCAAAAGAAGGTTGAACACAGGGCAACTACCAACAGCATCACACAACCATCACAGCACAGTTCACCCATTAAAAGTGGTGGCAATATATCTTGCAACCCAAGTGACCTTGTGAGCAAATTCAAGGGTAACAAACACCCTTGCAGTTGGAGGATTGTCAACTAGATGTGCATGATAATGAGCAAGATGTGTATCTTCAAACCCTGGAATGCTATGCACACTCTCATATAGGTTATCAGGCAGCTCTTTGTTAGATTTTGCAGCCTCTTTTCCAGCTTCAACTATTGCTCCAGCAAGCTTGTCACCAACAGATTTAAATGCACCTATCAGCCCTTCCTCTTCAATTGCAGCAGCAGTCTTTGTTTTCTTGGGTTTGGGTGCTGAAGATGATGCACCATTCTCCTCATTAAGGGCATGAACTCTACTAGCTGATCCAGTTGCTGCAGCACTTCCAATACCAATTTCTTCTTCTTCATCATCATCAATGGCAATAGATTCATTGGCTAGAGGATCACCTGACCCTTTTGCATATTTCCCTGTAGCCAAACTATTGCCAAATATCACAAGCATCTTGCCATAATTGTGAATAGATTTGTTCAGATATTCAGCATCAGCCTTGTGATCCTACAACATGGTTTAATAATAAAATTAGTTTCAGCAACTAATACAAATTTCAGCAACCAATACAAGTTTCAGCAACCATTATAAATTTCAGCAACCACTATAAGTTTCAGCAACCACTACAAATTTCAGCAACCACTATAGGTAACAATAAAATGGTGTAAGTGTGGTTGTGGCATACCTTGATGTGGTCTGCGTAATGTTTATGATCAAGTAATATGATAAAATTCTCATCATCCCAAAGAGCAGCACTCAACTTCCTTAGATCAGCTATCTTAGAATATTTTCTTTTCCAAGTCCTAATGTGATTATTAATCTGATCTGAAGTCAAATTAATATTGAAGTGATCATTCAAAGCTTTAGCACAAGCCTTCAAGTGGACTTGCTTAAACCCCGAGGAAGTTTTGTTCCCACTAGCAACAATACCCTCGAGGTATTCAAGCATGTAGGTAGACATTGAAGATGTCCATGTAACATGTCCACCCTTATCACTTTGTCCACTTCCCTCCATTGCCTAGCATGTATAAAGAAATTGATTTCAGCAAACATATAAATTTCAGCAAGCATAAAAATTTCAGCAACCACTATAAATTTCAGCAAGCATATAAATTTCAGCAACCACTACAAATTTCAGCAACCAATACAAATTTCAGCAAACATATAAATTTCAGCTTGCATATAAATTTCAGCAACCACTAAAAATATCAGCAAGCATACAAATTCTAGCAAACAATAAATTTCAGCAAGCAAATACATGTCAGCAAATACATAAGTCTTAAAAAGGAGGACATAAGTCCTAGAGTTCCATATAAATACATAGACTACAAATCTAAAATTTTCAATTTCCATGGTGAGCTTGACGATCTTCCCACATTTGGTCTGCGGTATCCTGCCTGAACTGAACCATGTATGCATGCTCACTAGCTTGCCCACTTCTTGATGTTGCATAATTGTAGTTGGCTATCTATTCTTCCTCTGATATGATAAAATCATCACCACCATCTTCTATAATCCAATTCTGAATAATACAACAAGCTACCACAATATCCACTTGAGTTGGATAGGGAAAAAATGGAGTGGCATCATCTAAAATTTTCCACCTCCTCTTGAGAGACCCAAATGCACGCTCAGCGGTCACCCGAAGAGATGAGTGCCTCAAATTAAATAGCTCCTTCTCATTCTGTACAGGATTAGTCCCCCACTCATTCTAGTGATACCTCACACCACGAAAAGGGGGTAAAAATCCAGGTTTTGCTCCATATCCCGCATCAACTAGGTAGAATTTTCCTAACATATAAGGGCAAGTTGGTGAAATGTGTTGTCAATAATTTTTCTATGCACAAGTTAGACTTACATTACCTTGTGGGACACGAAGGCCATCTGTACGCTCTATAGCATCACGTAAAACTACAGCATCATGTGCTGTCCCCTCCCAACCAGCCAACACATACGTGAACTTAAGGTCAAAATCTATAGCTTCCATTACATTTTGAGTAGCATGATCCTTCCTACCACGAAAGGAAGGCTCCATATCTTTGGTAACAGAGACTCGTACATGTGTGCCATCAATAGCTCCAATACAATCCTATTTGGTGAACACAAAAAGGTAAAAAATTTAAATGGGCATAATTTTACGTCTACAAATAATGGTGTACAACTAATTGTGGATCATACCTTAAAATAAGGATCCCACCTTGGGTTCCCTAATATTTTTGATGGAGTCGTTATTGAGGGTGGCCTTATTAATTCCTTTCTCAGCTCACCAACAGCATGAAGGACTAGGTTGAAATATCGGCTAACAGTTTCACCGGACCTATAAAAATTAGTGGCAACTACCCTATTTCTAACATTGTGCCCAATTGTATGTAAAAACATAGCCACTTGCTCTTCAACAGGCATATGTGTAGCATCCACAAGCAAGCAACGATCCCTAAAAAGTTTACAAAAACAAAAAAAAGGTGCTCTTTTAAGCCTTAGCATGTTCACACAGATGGTATCGTTTTTCCAAATCTTGTCATTGAGATAATCAAATCTTTTCCTATCTCTTTCATCTATTGGCCCATAGGTAATCCCTTCTCTCCTTGGAACCCTTTTCCTTTTCTTATTTCTAGACTCGATAACCATAGCCATCATTGACAACAACATATATGATGCAGCCGTATAAATCAGAAACCGTGTTCTGCTGTCCATCTACAATGCCAAAGTTTGACCAAATCAGGTCTACCACATTCATGCACACATGTATTGAGTCATAAAACATATAGCACTCAGATCTGAAAAAAATATCTCAAAATAGCAACTATAGCACTCTATAATCATTCATGCCCATGCTTAGAAACTACTATAGCACTCAGATCTGAACAAATCAATCACCAAAAAAACAGAACTATGATCAGATTTGTAGTATACCTTGAAACGAGGAGGAATGCAAAGAGAGGGATGTTGTTTCTACTCGCCGCCGCAGCTGCCGCGTGGAGTCACCGTCGTGCCGCCTGCAGTCGCCGCCGCCCAGCCTGGAGTCGCCGCCGCCCCGCCTGGAGTCGCCGCCGCGCCGCCTATAGACTTCGCCCGCGCCGCCTGTAGACTTCGCCCGCGCCACCGGTTCCCTCCGCCCGCGCCGCCGACACCCACCGCCCGCACCGCCAAAGGGCGAGCGCCCACGCCGCCGACACACCCACCGCCTGTGCCGCCAACACCTGCCGCCCCCCCCCCCCCCCCCCCCCCCCCGCCCCCCGCCGCCCCACCTGCCGCTCGTCCCCGGCACGGCCACCCGCTCCGTCGAACCACGCCGCCTGATGCGCCGCCGAATGAGGGAGGAGAGCTAGGGTTTGCCACTGTGAACCGGTGAGAAGAGAGGAGAAAAAAGGGAGATAAGGATGGGAGGAGGTGAGGGCACGCGACCTCTTCACGTGCGCGAGTCGCGCGCGGTCCTGGGCCGCCCCGTCCGGCCGAATCGGCCGGATGCACAGAGCCGGCATCTGGAGGGAATATTCCCTAGGTGGTGGCCATATCCCAGTACCGCCCATCATCCAAACACCTCCAAATTTGGGGCGGCCATATCCTATCCCAGCCTATCCCTCCATCCAAACACATCCTAAGTGTTGTCTCTGCTAGTTTACTGGCTGAAGAGAGTACCAACTAACACAAGAACAGATCTAAGCATGGCACAAAACTTCTTCACTTTCTATCAGAAGTTCAGAGAAAGGCAGTCTCACCGTATCATGTCAGAGAAAACTTCAGCAGATTCCCAAGTGCATGTCCCTGAACTTCCGCTTGATTCTTCCTGGACCTACGCTTTCCTGGGATTGAAAAATGGCATGGACATCTCATGATCAATAATATACACAATTTAAATCAGAATCATGTACATCTCATAGTCAACAATATTCATCACAATCTAAATCAGAATAGTTTGCGCTCTCATCGATCAAAGGTTGCCACTTTAATTGCCTTATAATAATTTAACAATGTTGTTTTCTTCTACATAGCAAATCAATAAATCAAAACGATGGAACATGAGGCTCAATTCTTGTAAATCCCTATCATCTCATACTGATATTCTTGTTTAACTTCATTAGAATGATAGATTACATATTTACAGTGATTAAGCATAGCATTATAGAATAAAAGCAATAGGACAAGAGTGCAAGACCATGACTAATTCAGACATTCAGTGACTATAAACTATCGATTCACCGGTTGCTTAGTTGTTCTTCTAGCTGCTGTTGCTCGCCGCCTAATCTGCTAGCTGCTCGGCTGTCAGCGTCGGCAGTCTCGTTGCCCAGTCGCCTGGTACCTTGCGCCCTTGCCTGCTCTGCCTCCATATGCTGCTCGCCGGCTTGCCACCGCGGCGCCCGGCTGCTGTTCCATGACTGCGCCCGCCTCCGCTTATTCTCTATCGCCGGCTCGCCGAAGCACCTCGTTGCTGGCTTGCTGCTTCACCCAACCGCCCAGCCACCCAGCCGCGAGTCCCCAACCCTAATCTATAGAGAGAGATGCGTGCGTGAGGTCGCGGCCGCACCAGGATCACACGACGATGACGCCCTGGATGGATGAGTGGGGGCAACGTCTTTCGGCGAGGCACCGCAGTGGCGATGGGGAGGAGAGCACGGAGGAGGCGCGTTGGATGCCGGGAGTGGCGGAGGGAGCGGCGGAGAGAGGGATCGAGCCATCGAGGGCGAGAGATCGCGGTGGTTGTGAGGAACGAGGAGAGGTCGACGACTCGGGGGGTGGGGAGGGGATGCATGTGTCTGCGCCTACAGCACGCATTCTGAAGCGTTGGATATCTGGATCCAATGGGTACGATTGCGCGTGTCTGTCACCACTACAAAATTTTAAAGTAGTAGAGATTAGCGGCAAGGATCGGTATCGCTACTTGAGTTTGCGAGACCACTCGCTCTCACGAACTGCGGTCTCGTGTTTTTATTGTGCAAGATCGTAATATCAACGGTATATCTGTGCAAATAAAATTACAACCCGAATATTTATGAGAGAAAAAAATAAACGGTATATTTTTAATTTTTTCCTTTTTTTCTGTATGCTTGTAGTTGTAGCTAGCAACCCTCTTGGTAGTACAGATGGTTTACAAAACCAAACGGGTTTTTTTAGAAAACCGGGAGCTCCATTAGTTGGTCTAATAAGCCAATGCAAAAGTTAAAATTTAAAGTTTTAAACTTGATTTTGAAGTTGATTTTAAGATATTTTTAACTAATTTTCTTAGCTTTGGATTTTGAATTGCTTCGAAAAGTATATAAAAGTTTTACCAATAAATTAATTTTTATTCCCTAATAAGCTAAAAATATGGGCAACCGAGGAGGCTCGGGACTTCCTTGGTCGGCTAGCTCTGAACCACAATCCGCTTGGTTTTCCAGTTAAGTTCAAAAGGAAATTCAAACTGGATAATTGTTGATAAAGTTTCCTTTATCCTTGTTTGATGAAAACAAAACAACGAACATACAGAAAATAGGGAAACCCTGTATTTTATTAATCATGATTCATTAACATGAATGTTTACAAATATATGAGGGCTCCCACAGGAGTTCGCCTTTTGCCTTCGCGAGGAATGCTTAATAGAAAGGTATGCTGACTGGAAATTGCGTGTAGTCCGCTGATTCCCGGTGCTTAGCAATGAGGCTACCGGTTAATTACATCCATAGGATGAGCCTATAGAATACCTCCGATTAAGCTGCGCTTTGTGATCACTGTCTTCAAAATTAATTACTCGCCGAAGGTTGAGGTTGGTGCAGATTTAACGGTGAATATAGTGAATGTGGAACGGGTGGCTTTGTTTCGCCAAAACCCGGTCACACTACACTACCCTCACATCGGTGTGCGGAGGGAATTTGGTGAAGCGGGTGACTTTTGCCTCGTCGGTGCCCAGTCATGTATCCTGGCCTTCATCAAACATGGATTTTACGGTTGCTTTTGCCTCATCGGTGCCCAGCAATGGTGTATCTAGCTCCCGTCCGTTTTAGACGTGTTAATAGTATAGTGACCTGGCCTTGTCGGCGCTCGGCCATGGTTTTGTCTAGCCTTATCCATCAGACAAATGAAATGAGTGAATGGCTATAGCTTTGTTAGCTTTGGCCAATATGTCGTCCGGCTTCATCGGTCTCGGACGTAGCACAAATATTGATAAATTGGCCATTTCATCTCATCGACACTCGGCCACGATGTCGACGTTTATTTTAAATCTGCACACCTCGCCCTCATGGCTAGCGTTGTTTTATTTAGCGAATAATGCTTGTCTTCAGGAATTGTGAGAAATTGCTCCCGTCCATCCGGTAGAATTTGGAGAGAGAAGGAATTGCTCCCATACATGACATGCACGAGGCAATATGTGACTCATCCGGCATGAATATAAATATGTATAAATCATGGTTAGTCTGATGCCAATAAGACTCAAACTCATCCCAAGTTTATATAAATAAATATCCACATCCAATATTTGATATTGATAATTTAGACGGTCCAACCCTCACGAGGGTCAGGCTCGCCTTGTATTTATTTGCAGCCTATATTAATGGCTTGACAAAGATGGCGTGTACATGTGTATGCGTCACTGGGGATACTTATATATCCATGGCTACAAGTTCACAACACATCCACGATATATTCATCACTACTCCACTTTACTGTTTTACCGTCCGGGCTGCGCAACTGCACAACGCTACGGTGTATATTTCCTCCCTCTAGGAGATAATGCCGGGCTATGCATAATATCTGCACAGCACTACGGTGTTGTTGTGTTATCTTGGATAAGCGGCTTGACGGAGAACGAGATCAGCTTGTTTCTGAAGACTCGCCGATAGAGATGCCATCAGTGCCGGCGATTACAGGTTGCTGATCCGCGATGACGCACCCTGTGCCATGCGCATGCATCTTCTTTCTGATCTCTCTGCGAATATATGTGGGTGCGGGTGTGTACTTCTAGGGCATATTGCTGCTTAATGGCGCAGCGCTTGCGCCGTGTGTTCCCTCTTCTTCCTCCGTCGCGGGGACGGAGTCGGTGCCTTTTATAGGCAGAGGCGGCGGCAACGATCTGCCTGATCTGTTCCGAATTTCCAGCATAAGCCAACAATATCACACGTTAATTCTCCTGACAAGCCGACGCACAGATGAGCTAATCCATCCACGAGATAAAAACCAAACACACGTACTGGAGTCTGGAGATAATCATGCGATTAACATGGCTGATGACGGTGGGCCCCATGTGTTTAATCGCCACTGCCAATTTCTAAATTAGAGATAATGACCGTGCACGCTCACGTAGCAAAGCAAGTAACGATAGCACTTGCTTATTTCTTTTCTTTTAATAGCTCCAATCTTTTGAATCGTACATCGGATTTAAAATCCATTTGAACCATTATTTTCTATTCAAATTATACAACAAAACGAGTCCAATATCGAATATATTCGGACATCGTGATATTTGAAATCTCTAGGCCCACATGACATAGAGACACGCCTCGTGTATATTGGGTTGCAAATAATATTTTCATACAAAATTAAACGCCCAATAAATTTTTTTTATCTTCTATGAATTTTTAGCACAAAAATTCATCAAACAATCCTTAAAAATAATACCATGGTGGCAGTGAGAAAACAATCTATATAGTAAAAATATAGAAATTGTTCTACCAGGTGGATAACAAATTTTCTTTAAGGACTTCAAAATGTTGAAGTGATTGTTCCTCTATAATTCTTAAACATACCTTCAAATTTTTAACCGATATAAGAGTCTAGCGTCAGGGGATTACTACTTCTCATGTGAATGGGGCAATGAACTCCTCGCTTGTACTGCCTTCTAATTGTACATGATATAACATATCCTTAAAAATATGAATTTAGACAATAAAAAAGGATGCGTCACATTATATTAAATTAACTTATTATGAGACAGAAGGAGTATAGTTGTATCGCGTCAGGATGCGGTGGCCTCACTCCCTGTTTATATGGCCGCGTACGGTAGTCTTCCTACGTAGTAGTAGTGGAATCACATAATTGCGCTTATGTTTATTTGCAATCAAAAAAAAAATTTATGAGCACAACTTTTATATACATATCCTTAGTGATTCAAAAGCAAATGTTGTAAAACAACGATAAAAAAACTAAAAAAACAACTTCAAAATTAAGTTTTAAAATTTAATTTTTTTGCTTATAAGTATAAGGATAAGCGAAAAGATGGGGCTGTAGCCATAGTATTTGTATCGGAATCCTGATAGTACTCTCGTGCTGATTGGCTTAGGATTAGATCATCAATTTTTTTGTGTGTTAATCGCACTAGCATATATCACACAGGATGTTCAGCCGCAACAACAGACTCGATTACCAGTTGTTCTTCCGCACGAGAGGTGCTTTCAACCCTTCTGCTGGCTGGAATGAATTGATCGTGGTTGCATGCGTATCCAATGCTCTGCTCTGCACGGCTCTCTGGGGCAATATTATGGCATCAGATGACCCGTTTTGGTATGTTATGGTGATATTACTACTAGCTATTCTCCAGTTTTTACGTTCAGCAGCTTCAAAACTGCTCACGTGCAATCCAATGCGACGTGCTATATCATTATTGAGCCCCATGGTTGCAATCCTACTGCTAGGTCCCTTTGTACTAGGACTCTATATTGATTCCAAATCGTTCATTCCCAAGAAGACAATGGCTAAATGGATGATAGCGTACGTAGTGCTGCTTGTATTGATGCTCCTGCTGACGATCAGCAGGCTCCAGTTCCCAAGTATAATCAAACTACTAAATGGTACTCTTGGCAGCAAACAAGAATTTTGGTGTCAATTTACTCTGAAGTTGTGCATAATTGCTTCGATCATAATGCCTGTGCTTATTGTGCCTGATACAAGCGATCGATATGTTATCATCATACTGGAAGCTCTTGCTTTAGTGTTAGTATTATTTGGCAACTTACAGATTCCAACAGCGACTGTCCGTGTCGCGCTTGCACTGTTGCGCCTTCTACCACACAACTACTACAGTGACGACGAGCCTATTGACGAGAAGAACCTCGGAGATAAGACAAATCTAGTTGCATCTCTGAACATCTTCTATGGGATGGTGCTTGGCCAAGGGATTCTCTACATTACAGCCTGTATCTTTGAGGTCTTCTCATTTATCCCTCGGAGATCGCTAATCCGCCATGGTGGATTTGAAGGTCAGTGGGGAGTGGCATCTATCAATTTGTACTACGCACACGCCTTCGAGAAATACATGGAAGGAGGTGTGCTTGCTCCAAAGAAGATCAGCCTCGTCACCTTTGCAATGGATTCCCTGAACTCAGACTCACCCAAGATGCAGCTCTACAGTGTCCAGATGCTACACATTTTTCTGCAAAGGGAACCGATCAGGGAACGGGTCATAGCAAAGCTCACCACCTCTACCAAGAACATGGCAAGATTAATCAACATGTTGGGATGGACAAGTCTAAGTCATAAAGTAGTCAGATTATATGCTGCGAAGGCCACTGTTGAGCTTGCGAAGAGCCTCCGAAGTTGTCACCGTTCCTGGGACAATGCAGCTTGTATCTTCACTTCTAGACATTGATGGCAAACAGAAAAGGGGAAACCCGCTTTTGGATGTAGATGGTGACCACGAGGGAAAGCTAGATCCAACTTACAGTACATCAGAAAGCCAAGAGGAAAGGCATGATGCAATTAGGGATACAGCAGCTGAAGAATGCCAAGTACACGAGCCGCTTCAGGACACTGATAACCTACTTGAGACACATATCCGAACTAACCACATCAACGAACGGAACTCCTCCATACTCAGAAGCTGACAGCGGATTTCAGAGTATTGGTCAATCCCCAAGGAGCAGCCATTGACAGACCATGACCTTCTTCCTGCACTGGGCATGTCGATTCTTGACGATCTTGCTAGTTGTGATCAAAATAACTGTGTAGAAATTGATAGAGTAACTGACCTCATTCCAAAGATCATAGGATTCACAAACTTCAGGATTGTCATAAAAAACAATGGGGCACAACAAATGGTCCTAGCAAAGTCATCACTGAAGGTGCTGCAAAGGCTGACGAGCATTGGAGGGGAAATCGGCGTAGCATTGCGGTACAAGATATCGAAACATCCCTTCTTGTTAAGAAATCTCGGAGTGATCTTAGGAGACAACAGCAGTGATCAAGAATTAAGTAAGCTTGTGGCAGGAATCCTCAGAAACCTTGCTATTGATCGTGACACAAGGCAGGAGATTGGGCACATGCAGGTGCTTATAACCAGGTTGATGAAGACATTCCTCAATTTAGATAGAACCTCCAGCACAAATGTTGATTGCTTGCTACCAAAGGTTGCCGAGCAAGCACTGGCAATGCTGGCAATGGATAATGTGCATAACTGCTTAGTTATGTTGAATGAACCAGAGTGCACTAATAAACTGAAAAATATGATCCCTAATCCATGATGAGAAGTATACATATGCGGCGGCTAGCCTGCTGTGTAGCATGTGCCAGCACGCCCAAGCCAAGCTCACAGAATCAGACTTGAAGGAACTATGCCACACCTTGCGAGAGGTAAACCCTGCTCCTTCATGCTATAGATGCAATGAATATTTGTTGTGTATAATGTGCTTTGTTGTTTGCATATGTTCTTTTATGCCAGCTGATGAAATTCCACTTACACTTTATTAAATGGGAGCATTTATTTACTAGTGAACTAGAGTTTTTTTTTTTGGCTGAATCATGCTGTTACAACTCATGCTACATTGTGTTGTTGTTTCCATTACAGGTGTTGGAAAGAATAATGAATGTAGAAGGGGCAGAACTAGAGATCCTCATTGGCCTATGTTCACATATATGCAAAGTCATTCCTAAAGAATTTGTCCAAGAGCTGGAGGGTGGACAGATTAAGAAAAGATTTATGAAGAGACTAGTTGACACACTGAATGCAAATATGAACCCAGGTGGTCATTGTTCTGGAATCAGGAGGGTGATAATTGAGCAATCCATATATATGATGGAGTGCAATTCTCACTATGCCAATTGCTTCAATGAATTACAGATGATGGAAGCACTATCGATGGTAGAAGAGATGCCCTCAAGGGCTGAGAACTATAGGATTTTCTTGGGTGACGTGGGTTTCATGGAATACAGTACACCTCTCATTGCTCTTGTGGACAGAGCAAAAGAACTGATGGGTCAACAGTGTTTGCAAGGAGTTAGTAGTGCCAACTGAAAAAAAAATGTAGGAGATGATTTCGCATTTATAATTGTAATGGGTTATTAAATTGTACAATATTACATAATCATGCATAAGCTGATATGCACAGAGACTTGTAGCAGAATCCATAGACTAGAGCTATACCACAAGAGTGAGTTCATGAGTAGAAACAGCCTAAAAACAGGTGGAATTCTTGTGTGGAACAATCATTACTGGCACAATGGTTGCAACTACTGGAATGGAATCCCTTATTGGCCTTAGTTTACGAAATTGTAAAGTCATTCCAAAAGACTTTGCCTGAGTACTAGAGCATGGTCGGATTAAGGAATGATTTGTAAAAAGGCTTGTCAATGCACTTAATGCACATATGAGTCCCAGTGCTCACAGTCCCAACATCAGGAGGGTGATTGTTCAGCATTCTGTAGGATCGAATACCTAGAACTAAGCCAACCAGAGGGGGGTGAATGGTTGATATACTCAAAAACCAAAACTTTTTGCGGAATAAAAAGTTACCCTCGTAATCGATGTAGATCGGTCTGACCGAAGTTGATCTGCCGGTCTGACCGCGCCTGTGCCGTCGGTCTGACCGGTGTAAATCGCTAGGTCCAACCGCTCCTGAGTCGCTTCTGCCTTCTGTCACCGTCACCGATCTGACCGGTGAGTACCCGCCGGTCTGACCGCCGCCAAGCCGCCGGTCTGACCGCCGGTGTTTCGCCGGTTAGACCGTCGAACCCGAGCAAACACAAATCGAAGATCTATTGAAGTAGATGACAACTTTATTACATCTCTCTATATTTACAAAGTGCAACAACAACACTCCTCACAAAAATCTCGACTAAACTCGAAACCCTAACTAAACTATCAACTCAATGATCTAAAAGCGATACCGGGAGGCCACGCCTTCCCTCTCTATTTATACATGACGTAGGCAGCCTAAAGCCACGAACCCAACTCATACAGGAAGTCCTAATCCACCTAGGAAACCTTCCCGTACAAGAAACAAACTTACAAACTCCAATTGTACCAATTTTGGACTCCATCCAAAATATAACTCCGTATCCCATACGCACACAATATCTCCATCGTATGCCATATGGAATCTTCACCAACCACATGCATCAATCTTTATCCTAAGTATCCCGCATGATATCTTGACCGTCCGGACGTCACCTTATCTCCAAGTTGACTCTTAATCCATCACCGGCAATACTCTCCCGAGGCGTAAAGATTACCTACACATGAATCAAACAAAGAAACCATATCCGAGCACAAGCTATCTCCAACTTGACTCATTGTTAGCACACAACAGTATTACATACGCATAGTATCCATCTAGAAGTCATAAACATGAAATATCCACGAAAATCCAATGAAACAACCCGAAACCGAAACCGATACAGAATCGGCCGGTCAGACCGCGGGCTGGCCGGTCTGATAGCTCGAAGACCTCTGGTCTGACCGGCAGTACAAGCCCGGTCTGACCGGACCCAAATCCAGCAGTCCCTGTTCACCGTCTGAAAAATCCAATCATTTCTAAAACCACTTCGCCAATAATCTTCAAATATCAAAACCAATAATCACATATGCCAATTGTTCATCACCACAGAAGAATCAAACACACTTTGATTTTACATATTCCATATACTTGATGGAGTTCAATTCTTGCCATGTTGCCCATGCAAGCGATTTCCACAAACGCTGGATGATGGAAAGCTATCAATGGTAGAAAACCCATCCTCAAAAACTGAAAACTACATGTTGTTCTCAGCTTCTCAGGTGACACAGGACTCATGGAGCACAGCGTACTACTTTCCACTCTCGTGGCCAGGGCAAAATAGCCGATGGGCCATGAATGGTACTAGCATCAGCCGTGTCAACTGACTATGTCTGTATGTCATATGTAGGTTGTACTAATATTTGTAGTAAACAAGCTTAATTTCCTCACGAAAATCATATCTATGATGCAGTTGAACTACTACAAATGCACACAGTTCGAAGATTCCTAACCATGTAGACAAGTAGAACGGAGACACCAACGACATTGAAGACCAAGGAGTATTAAAACGCACCTTCCTGTAATCCCCAAAAAACGCACCTTCCTCTTCCGTGTTTTGGCAGTTGAATTGCCCAGGCATTCAACTTGACAGCCAATGAAGGTGAAGCATCATTGTAGATGTCAGCATTGCATCCCCTGGTGATAGATCGTATCAGGGTCGATTCAGTTCAGGCATTTCAACAAACAACAGCCGTGCAGCCCCGGCGGGTGGATCTCCAGCGCGCGCAGCACATAGCTAGAAAACAAAGGTCCAGAGGAGAGATGGAGGAAGAAACTGCGGAGGAGGGAGGCGAGGAGCGGGGTACCTTTCACTCTCGGGCTCCTGCCATGGATGGGAGCGGGCTCGCACTCGCCGGCCGGCGTCAAGGCGCGAGCTGCTCGTCGCCATGCCCGAGCTGCCCGCTGCGAAGGCCCCTGCTGATCGTGGCCCACCTCATTCTCGGGCATGGTAGAAGCCCATTTTCTCCTTAAAAAAAGCCCAACTTATTATGGAAAAACTGAAGCCCAATTTGTGCTTGTAATCCAATCCGGCCCATGAGTCCCCCCAAGGGCGCAGAACTCGGAAGCGTCACCTTCAGGGTTCATTCTGTGTTGTTTTAGAGGGTTGGGAACCTTTTCCCACCAACACTCCAACACGCTGGGAGAAACCAATGACTGATCATGTCAACGTAAATTGCGATGCAGCGTTTAATCCTGTTTCTGGTAATGGCGGCTGGGGCTGTGTTCTTCGTGATGCGGATAGTGATGTGGTGGCTGCTTTCCGGGGGAGAGTTAATAATCTATGCATCCTCTCCATGGTGAGCTCATTGCATGCTTACAGGGAGTCCAGGCAGCAGTTGAAATGGGAATCGGCCGGGTGATTATTGAGACAGACGCGGCTGCTGTGATTCAAGCGGTCTACACGAACGAGTTCGAGCTGAGCGACGTGTCTTTCCTGGTGGCGGAGCTTCAAACCTTACTGCGCTTGAATTTTATTTATTGGTGTGTTAATCATGTTCCTCGGTCATGTAACAGAGTAGCTCATGAGTTGGCAGCTTTGGGTAGTGTCTGTGATCCGGAGGAGGCCCCTGTTCTGGCTCCTATTCCGGCACAAATCATGTATCTGGTTGCTGATGATTCAGCTGTCTCAGTAATGGAAATTCTGATTTCCCCTAAAAAAAACACACATTCCAACACGTAAAACAGACCAACGTAGTAGCAAGTGATTAATTAAGTATTGGCTGCGAAGTGAGCGTAGTTTAACTGGAATCAGTCCATCGGGTTCAAATCCTAAATTTGACATGGGTCCTCGCACATTTACGGCTAATTATTCTTTCAGTGATAAGTGACTACCCGTCGACAGCGAGGCGTCCGTGGTGGCTTTGTCAATCTAAAAATATGCTGGTAGATGACGTACCCGTCGACAATGAGGTGCTTGTGGTGACTTCGTTAATCTCAAAATATAAAATATGTTGGTAGGTGATGTACCCGTCAACAACGAGATGCCCATGGTGACTTCGTCAATTTAAAAATATGTCAGCCCAGTCTTTCGGAGGTGCTCATAGTATTAGGGTATGTGTATGTATTTATAGGGGTGAGCGGCTGTATTTGTACTGTGTTTCTAAAAAAGTTAAGTATTAGCTAAAAACCACTTACAAATAAATCAATATGAGCTTTTAAAACAACTTTTCTGTAGAATATTTTTTTAGCAAAAAAACGCTCGTTTAATAGTTTACTAAGAGTGCGTGTGAAAAAGAGAAAGTAGAAGTTGGAAAGAGGGAATAAAGAACACATCCTTATGCCTGCTATCCTCTGCTACAGTACTGCATATATCATATTAGGGATATTGTGTGCCTTTATCCTTCACAAGGATGGAGCTGCATGCCTAGCGAGGAAGTGTGGATTGGCTGCGGTTGGCCTTGTTAACCAAGTAGGGAAAGTGCAAGCAGTCGCGCTGTCATTTAATTGGTGCTAAAAAAAAAAAGGCAACATTTAGCTGAATCAAAATCAGGTATACCCTCAGGCCTCAGCCCTCACCTCTAGTGATAAAAGAGTTATGTGCATCATTGGACAGATCCAAATATCCAATGCCTGCCCTTCTTACCTCCTTTTTGCTTTCAGCATAGGTTACCTTCCTACTCCCTCCGTCCCAAATTATATGACGCCCTCTTTTTAAAAAAAAATCAAACTCGGTAACTTTTGACTAATAATCGTACTAACCTATATGCTAAGTATTATGTATGTTATATCACTAAAATCATCTTTTAAAGTACTTTTATGTGAAGCTAATTTCATATTTGTTAGGAACATAACATAAAATAAATTAATGGTCAAATTATTTTATTAAAGATCGTGTAAAAAAAATATAGACCTTATAATTTGTGACGGAGGGAGTAGAATACTGCCATGCATCGATGCAAACATCACGCAAGATATCCAAACTCCGGCGTGATCAGGATCTTAATATTCCACGAGCTCCCACAACTTTTGCAAAGTTTGCAATGCACTTTGGGATAAATTAATTGATCCTAATTAATGGCTGAAGGCGTGAACGGCATGGTCGCCAAACAACAAAAAACAAGCGTGAAACCTCCTACACTTTTGCGCTTAATGACTGACAGCAGACAGGCAGCTGAAACCTTAAATTTTTAATTGGACGCCCAGTCCAAATGAACATGTATTAATTTCTGACAAGCTCACATGGTTTCCGTCATATATAGATTGTCCCTAGATGCCCCCTTTGAGTTGGGTCAGGTCAGGTCAGGTGTGGTGTGGGATCAATGGCGGACATCGCCGGCGGAGAACACCGCGTCCAAATGCCGCCGGCGCAAGGCGGTGACCGACGAGGGCGGCGGGTAGCCGCGCCGGAGAAGTGGGTGAACTGCTTCGTTCGCGTGGTGGCGCTGATGGAGAGGACGGGCAACGCCCTCGGCTCTCTGGTCTTCACCTGGGCTACCGTCGTCCTGCTAGGCGGCTACCTGACGATGCTCCGCTCCTACGACGATTTCTATTACGCGACGGTCATAGTCTTCATAGAAGCTACAAGGTATGCACCGATACATATGCATGCTCTCTTCATAGTCCATAGACAACCCAGTACGTCTCATTAATTAATACCCCCTCCGTCCAAAAAAAAAAACTGAAGCTTTCAGATTTCTGACCCAAATTAGTGAGCAGTGCAAATGACCAAGTTACCCCATTTATTTGATTCAGTTATCATTTGAATAAGCGGTGATCGTGGGGGCCGACGGAGATTGGGGATCGGCTTAGTGGGAGGGGGGCGAGCGACAAAGGAGTTGACGGGGTGGGGGTGACTGAATCAACGCGAGAGGATAAGATCACAGTAGAGAAAAAAAACTTCATATGTTCTGGTTTCACGGAATAGACTGGTCCCACCACTTCTATGTAAATCACTAAAACGACATACTCCCTCCATCCCATAAAAAACCAACCTAATACTAGGATATGTAATACTAGGATGTCTGAATGTCGAGACATCCTAGCACTATGAATCTGGACACTAGAATGTGTTACATCCAGTTCTAGATTCATTTTTTTTAGGACAGAGTGAGTATTTTTTAAGACAACACTGGGGCGGTGAAACATCCACTTCTTTGAGACAGAGGAAGTATATAAGGTGTACCATAGGAAAACTCTAATTCGATCTATCTCCTTTGGATATTGAGACTGACTGGTGCACCTGCACTCTTTAGTCGCGCACTCGCGCCCATATATAATTAAGCTCGTCTCGCCTGTATTGGTTCCGGTTATTGTGGGCTTTGTCGGATGAGGCTTCCCTATTCCTACGTTGTGTTCCCTGCCAGATGTCCTGCTCTATTGTGTTGGGAGGGGATTTGAGGGTCTTTAGCGGAGATTCTGCTGGACTTTCTATTTTAGCTTCAACCCCTACTAGCATCATTTAGGGCATGTGTTTAGCGTCTCTGCTGGAGATACTCTCTTACCACCTCCATGGTGGCCATGGATACGGAGCCTGTCCAGGAAGTTCCCATCAAGGACATATGCGCTAGGAAGCTACAAAGAATCACACGAGCTAGTGATCACAAATGTGTAGACATTGTTGAGCAACAGGCGATCTCGCCGGAGAAGTCGCTTTGGGGAAGTTCAATTTTGCTTTTAAAATCTAGCACCGCCCGATTTGCGCGGGACAATCCCATAGTTATTTTCAATTTGAATTACTAGTTTTATTAATTGCATTACCTTATACATAATACAGGATGTTCAGCCGCAGCAATAGGCTCGATTACCAATTGTTCTTCCGCACGAGAGGTGCCTTCAGACCTGCTGCTGGCTGGAATGGATTGATCATGGTCGCATGTATTTCCAATGCTATGCTCTGCACGGTTCTCCAGAACTACATTCCTTACTTCATGAACCCGTTATGGTTTCTTGGGGTGATGTTACTCCTAGCAATTGTCCAGTTTGTATGTTCAGCGGCATCAAGACTACACACAAGCTATCCGATACGCCGTGCGATATCGTTATGGAGCCCCATGGTTGCAATCCTATTGCTGGGTCCCTTTATACTACGACTCTATGTTAATTCTCAGACGAACAAACTCTTTACCGATGCCTCAATGCCCAAATGGACGATAGCGTATGTAGTGCTGCTTGTAGTTGTGCTCCTCGTGACAATCAGCAGGTTCCGGTTCCTGAGTATAATCAAGCTACTAAATGGTACTCTAGGCAGAAAACGTGAGTTTTGGTGCCAGATTATTCTGAAACTGTGCATGATTGCCTCAATCATTATGCCTTTGCTTATGGTTGATAAATACAATCGAGATGCGCTCATCATGTTGGAAGCATTTGCTCTGGTACTATTAGTGTCATGCGGCAACCTGCAGATCCCAGCAGCGACAATCCGTGTCTTGCTCCCGCTGTTCCGCTTTCTCACACAGTACTACCACTGGGCTGATTGGCTAATTGACAAGAAAAAAGATGGAGAGGATGAAACCCTCGTGCCATCTCTAAGTATCTTCTACGGGATGGTGCTTGGCCAAGGGATACTCTACATTGCAGCTTGTATCTTGGAGTTCTTTTCCTTCATCCCTCGGAGATCTCTCATCCGCCAGAGTGGATTTGGAGGTCAGTGGGGCATTGCATCTGTCAATTTGTACTACGCATACGCCTTCGAGAAATACATGGAAGGAGGTGTGCTTGTTCCAAAGAAGATCAGCCTCATCACCTTTGCAATGGATTCCCTCAACTCAGACTCACCCAAGATGCAGCTCTCTAGTGTCCAGATGCTGCACGTTTTTCTTCAAAGGGAACCAACCAGGGAACGGATCATATCAGAACTCACCACCTCTACCAACACAATGGCCAGATTAATCAGCATGTTGGGCTGGTCAAGTCCAAACCATACAGTAGTCAGATTATATGCAGCGAAGGCCACTGCAGAGCTTGCAAAGAGCCTCCGGGTCATCACTGTTCCTGGGACAGTGCAGCTTGTATCTTCACTTCTAGACATTCATGGCAAACCGAAAAAGGGAAACCCACTTCTGGATGTAGATGGTGAACAGGAGGGAAAGCAAGCCCCAATTCACAATACATCAGAAAGCCAAGAGGATAGGCATGATGCAGCTGATGACCAATGTCAAATTCAAGAGCGACATGGGGACACTGATAACTTGCTGGAGACACAAACCCGATCAACCCATATCAATGAACGTATATCCTTCGTAATCAGAACCTGGCAGCGGATTTCAGAGTACTGGTCAATCCCCAAGGAGAAACCGTTGACAGACCACGATCTTCTTCCTGCACTGGGGATGTCGATTGTTAACAACCTTGCTAGTGGTGATGAAAATAACTGTGTGGAAATTCATAGAGAAACTAACCTCATCTGGAAGATCATAGGATTCACAAGCTTCAGAGGTGACACAACAACTAGCGAGGCACAACAATGGGTCCTGGTGAAGTCATCAGTGAAGGTGTTGCAGAGGCTGACAAGCATTGGAGGGGAAATTGGCATAGCACTCAGGTATAAGATATCAAAACATCCCTTCCTATTAAGAAACCTCGCAGATATCTTGGGAAACACTAGCAGCCATCATGAATTAAGTAAACTTGTTGCTGGAATCCTTAGAAATCTTGCCATTGATGGTGACACAAGGCAGGAGATAGGGCAAATGCAGGTGCTCATAACCAGGCTGATGAAGGCATTCATCAAATCAGATGGAACCTCTAGCACAAATGTTGATTGCTTTCTACCAAAGGTAGCTGGGCAAGCACTGGCAATGTTGGCAATGGATAATGTGCATAACTGCTTAGTTATGATGAAGGAACCAGAGCTCATTAATAAGTTAAAAAATATGATCTTGATCCCTGATGAGAAGTACATATATGTGGCAGCAAGTTTGTTGCGTAGTATGTGCCAGCACGCCCAAGCCAAGCTCACAGAATCAGACCTGAAAGAGTTATCTCACACTTTGCGAGAGGTGAGCCTTGCTACTTCATGCAATAGATTATAGATGCAGTCAATATTTCTGGTGGATAATATTCTTTGTTGTTTGCATATTGTCTTTATGCTGTCTGATGAAATTTCACCAACCCTTATTTATTAAATGGGGCATTTATTTACTAGTATTATCTGAAAAAAATATTTAATACTCCCTCTGTTCCAAAATATCGTGGTGTCTAGTACTAGGTTGCTATATTTTGGGATGGAGGGAGTAGTAAACTGGAGTGTAATGTACTGTGCTTTGCTGAATTATCGTAGTGCTAGGTGCCTAGGTGGTGTCTCATCTAGTACTCATGCTATATTATATTATTTCCACTACAGGTGTTGGAAAGAATAATGAATGTAGAAGGGGCAGAACTAGAGATCCTCATTGGCCTAAGTTCACAAATATGCAAAGTTATTCCTGAAGAATTTGCCCAAAAACTGGAGGGTGGACAAATTAAGCGAAGGTTTGTGAAGAGGCTAGTTGATGCACTCAATGCAAATATCAACCCAGGTGCTCATTGTCCTGGGATCAGGAGGGTGATACTTGAGCAATCCATATACATGATGGAGTGCAATTCCCTCAATGCTAGTTGTTTCAATGAATTCCGGATGATGGAAGCACTGTCAATGGTAGAAGAGATGCCCTCAAGGACTGAGAACTACTGGATTTTCTTGGGCGGCGCAGGTTTCATGGAATACAACACACCTCTCTTTGCTCTTGTGGATAGAGCAAAAGAAATGTTGGGTGTCCAGTGCTTGCAAGACATCAGCAGTTCCAACTGAAAAATAATGTAGATAATTTCGCAATTGCAACTGTAGTGAGTTAATGAATTGTTCATTGTAATCCAGATGCCACAAATTTTTCATTGATGCTGTGGTGATGCAAAAAGAACAAACAGAAAATGCTGGTGTTGGAGTCAGAAGACCATGCTTATTACTAACACACGGTAAAACAAGTGAATGTGCATATGATCTTATTAGATGAGTAAAAGTTATTGTGATTGTACCACATTAGTCCTGCATTGTAATCTATTTAGCTTCTGACGATTTATCCAATTATGATCTCTTGGTGTCATCTCAAATCAACATTATTGATGCTTGAGATGACTGCAATCCCTATGCCAGGTTCTAGCATGTCCCAGCTTTGGCACCGTTTATATTCGTAAAACCTGTGATTTATTTTGACACCTACAAACTGGGTTTTTCGCCATAGCGATTAGCCTCATTCAAACACAACTACACCCTTTTCAACGACACTCTTGAGAATCTCTCCCTGCTCGAACTTACACTCTCAGACAGACTCTTCACCTGGTCCAACAAGCGACTTAATCCCACACTTACCCGTATCGACAGAGTCTTCTTCAACTTAGCCTGGAATGATCTGCTCCCCAATTGCTCCCTCACTTCCCAAACAAGAACAACCTCTGATCACGTCCCGCTCCTTCTTTCCATCCAAACCAAAATCCCTAAAAGCAAGATCTTCAGATTTGACAACTCGGCCCTGCTGAATCCTGACTTTCTTCCCTACGTTCTATCGCGCTGGTCCCTCCCAGATCCACATACCGAAGCGGCGGGCGATCTCAATCTGAATCTCAAAAGGGTAAGGCAGAGAGCAAAAATCTGGAAACATGATCACAGATTCATCCAGGCTTGCAGAAATGATTGTAACTTTGTAATTGATTACATTGACTTCCTTGAGGAATTCGGCACCTGCTCCTCAGCTCTGATGGAATTACGCTCTCTTTTACAACTTAAACTTTCTGATCTCAATCAGCAAGAATCGATTTTCTGGAAAGAAAGAGCAAAAGTCAAGTGGATCAAATTCATGGGAACAAACTCTAAATTCTTCCATGCTCATGCCTCTGTAAAGATGAGAAAGAATGCAATCAGAGGGCTGCTGGTGGACAACAACTTTGTATACGATCACTCAACCAAAGCTCAGATTCTGTACAACTTCTTTTCTGACTCTTTGGGAGCCAGTAAAGCAACTCATTGGAACTTTGATCTTCTGGAGTTATATTCAGGCCACCCCCAGATTAATTCAGATAATATCTCTGGGCTCTTCGAGTTGGAAGAAATAAAGCTGGCTGTGATGCAAATGGACAAGGACAGTGCCCCAGGTCCGGATGGAATAGGCCCTAGTTTCTATCAGGCTGCCTGGAATCTTATTTTCCCTCAGGTCCTCAACCTGATGCATAATTTCTACTACAACAACCTTGACCTGGACAAGATCAACAGGGCATACATTGTGCTCATCCAAAAAGCAAGGAAAGGCGCCTGCACCTTGCAACTTCAGGCCGATTGCCCTGCAGAACTGCTCGCTTAAAATAATCTCAAAGGTGCTCAGTTTCAGACTGCAGAAAGAATTAAGCTCCATTATCCAGCTAGACCAGACAGGTTTTCTCAAGGGGAGGCATATTTCTGAAACCTTCATTCATGCAACAGAATTAGTCCAGTGCTGTCATAAGAGAAAAGCCCCTGCGGTGATCCTAAAATTAGACTTCGCCAAAGCTTTTGACTCAGTCCAGTGGGACAGTTTACACAAAATTCTATACTGCAGAGGATTCAATGATTCTTGGAACACTTGTATCAAAATGCTCCTCGCTTCTGCCAGATCCTCTATCATCCTAAATGGTGTGCCGGGTAATTGGATCTCCTGCAAACAAGGACTTCGCCAGGGGGATCCTCTATCCCCTTATCTGTTTATCATTGTAGCTGATGTGCTCCAAACTCTCATCCGGAAAAGCCAGCTACGACATCCTCTCAACCCGCAGATGACTCCCTCCACACTTCAATATGCGGACGACACATTAATAATCTGCAAAGCCTCCTCCCAGGATGTCGCCCTTATCAAGCGGATTCTTGATGATTTTTCTTCTGCAACTGGACTGGAGATAAACTACTCCAAGAGTACCATGGTGTGCATTCATGTCCCCCCTGAAGATCAAGTCCAGCTTGCCAATGTGCTGGGATGCAGACTTGAAAACTTCCCGCAGACATATCTGGGACTTCTGCTGTCCACAACCAAGCTAAACTTCGATGCCTTTGCTCCTGTGATCTCAAGAGTGGACAGGTTCCTTGCAAGCTGGCAGGCCTCCTTACTGAACTACGCAGACAGGATCATCCTCATTAATGCAATTCTATCATCTCTCCCTACCTACGCAATGGCGGCTATGGAGCTCCCGAAAGGAGTATTTGCGGCGATTGACAAAAGAAGAAGAGCCTTCCTTTGGACTGGTGATGATTCGTGCTCTGGTTCAAAATGTTTGGTATCCTGGGATGAAGTCTGCACTGACAAAAAATTCGGTGGCCTAGGAATTAAGGACCTTGCTAAACAAAACTCCTGTTTACTGTTGAAAACCTGCACAAGCTTCACGTCTCTTCTACTCCTTGGACCATCTGGCTGTGGAATGAAATTCCTCAAGACAAGTTGCTCCCTGATTCAAATTGGGACCCCACGTCCGTAGCCTAACCAAACTCCTGCCTCTATATCAAGTTAACACAAAATGCTGCGTTGGATCTGGAGACAAAACTTCTTTCTGGTTCGACACTTGGATCTCCGACATTCCTCTTGCTTCTAAAATGCCGGCGCTGTTCTCCCACTGCCTGAAGCCTTCTGTGTCAGTAAAAGAAATGCTCAGTTCATATGATCACCTGTGGCAGCCTAGGCTCACAGCAGCTGCTTCACAAGATTTGGCTCATCTCTCTACGCTGCTTCAAAACTTCCAGCTGAGCGCAGAACAAGACAGCAGATCACTTACCTTCCAAACAAATCAAAATACATTCTCCTGCTCAAAGCTTTATGGAATCCTAAACTCAAGACCAACCTGCTGTTCGAATTGGAAATTCGTTTGGAAAAACAAGGCCCCTCCCCGGGTTCAGTTCTTTGCTTGGTTACTCGCGAAAGACAGACTGCCAATGAGGGTGAATCTCAAAAAGAAAAACATCACTCCCTCCGATGTCTGCGAGATTGCAAGATTGCTCCAGAGACTGCGGAGCACCTTTTCCTTCACTGCTCGGTGGCAAAGGCCTTTTGGGACCTAACTCATGCAAACCCCAACATTCCCTCTATGAAGGCTCTCAACCTCATCCAGCCGCCCAGCTGCATTCCATCGGAGCAGTACAAATGCTTCTACCTTCTTTGCTTCTGGAGAATCTGGAAACACAGAAATGAGGTAGTCTTTCAGAATTTGACTCCATGCACCACAAGACTGCTTAAAGCATGCAAAGAAGAATCGTCTACGTGGAGTTTCCGCCTCAACGACTCCGCCAGAAGCTCCACCGATGCTTGGAGGAACATCTTCACTTCGGCTTTGCTCCCTTCTCTTTCTGCGGCTTCTTAGTGGCCGCTAGATCCCTGTCCATCCTTGTGTTCTCTCGTTGTTGTAACTCTGTTCAGTGTTTCGATGTACCTTGCAACACAAAGTCAGTACTCAGTAGGCAGGAGCAGTCCAGCCTTTCCAAGTATGGCTGAGATATACAGGCTCTACTATGGCAATGCACATTTTATGGAGTATAATATTTCTCTCTTCTTCTGTGGCCAGAGCAAAGAGTTCCCTTTTGGGTGATTCATGGACGAAGGAGTATTAAAACGTACTTTTCTCTATTTTCACAAAAATAATATTGTTGATGCCCAGAAATTCAACTTGACAGCCATGGAGGTGGAGGCATTTAACCGAACAGCTGAGGAGCAACCCTGGAGGGTGGCGACCGCAGCCCGTGCCCAGAAAAAGAGATGGAGGAAGCAACTGCGGAGGAGTCAAGAAGGAGCGGGGTACCTTCCATTGCCAATTTTCCAGCCATGGATGGAAGACTCGCCGCCAGCCGTCGAGGCACGAGCTGCTCGTCGCTGGTGCGCGCCGTGCGTACCCTGCCCGAGCTGGCGCCTGGCTGCCCCTCTGTGGGAGATCGACCAAAGGGGAAGGGAACCCAGGGCTAGCGGGCCAGGCTACTGGCCCATATAACAGCCCACTTATGCTGTGCTCGTAATGCTGCGGAATAAGTTCACCTGTTATCCCGCAACTTTACGTCGAGTTTGCATGACATCCCTAGTCACAATACCGGAAATCTTCACCCCTAAACTATGCAAAATCGTGCAATTTTAAGTCCCGTAATAGTATAAACTAGTTGATACCCCGCGTGTTGCTGCGGGGTAGTTATATTGTGAATTTGTAAGATATAATTCTGGAACTTTTGACTATTGGTATAGTATTATTACATAGAAGGGAACATATAGCTGTAAATTTATCATAATTGCATGATCAACAAGCTTGAACATTCTATTTGTACATTGGATTGCTATATGAATAGAAATGACATGATTCCAATTAAGATACCCCCATTTCGAAGAATAATGAATGGTAAGCAAACAGGACACTATTTTTATTATGTGCTAAATTGGCTTAAGATATCATTCAGATATTTTAAACAACTAATAAAATTTGTGAGAAAACAAAGAGAAAATACGGATAACGTTGCATGCATATGTTGGTATAGGATCTTAAAAAAACAACTATTGGGTGCATGAATCTAGTAATTTCAAGAAACATATTCATGTTACGGGCATGATGGCCAACCCGACCACTGAAGACAATCCAGCAAAGCGGAGTCAGCGTCTACGCAGGCCCAATGTTCGCCTTGCTGGACCGGAATGGGCCTGAGGCCTTGTAACCGAACGTGCGGCTATATAAGCACGCGAGAGAGAGAAGAGGCATCGAACAACTCAGAACAAAACTCAATTTCCTCCCAACTACTGCTTCTTCTCTCCCAAGCTGCTCTGTTCTTCCCTTTCCAATCTGATTTCTCTCTTCCCAATCCCCAAATTCCAAAGCCTAGCCCGTCCATAACAATAGGTATCAGAGCCACCAATCCTGGTTTATTTGGAGAAACCACGCTACCACTCTAGAGAGCAACTCAAAACTCAGGAAATGGAGCAGCAGCTGACCGAGCTTGTGGCGACGGTGACGGCGATTCAGAAGCAGAACTCGGCGATCCAGGCGTCCATGGGTTCGCTGGAGGAGATCAAGCCGTTCGTGGTGAAACTGTTGGGCTGGAAGCCGGCGGTGGACCAAGCAGTGGCGGATTTGCGGACGGAGATGGGGGACCTGCGTCTCCAAGTGGAGAAGTTGGCGCGGACCCCTGCGGCCACCGTCAAGCTGGCAGATCTGCCTCCTCTACTACCCACACCGTCCGAACCACGGATCTCGACACCTAAGGAGGAGCCATCCGCTCTTCTAGAGGGGGAGTCGTCTCATGGCCCGAATGGCCACCGCGTCGCAACTACAGCACGGGGGAAGGCAATTGGAGAGGAGTCCTGAAAGGGTTAACTAGGCCTAGAGGGGGGTGAATAGGCTAATTTAAAACTTTATGCGGAAGCTAAAACTGAAATAAGGTCAGAAAGTCTGATCCACAGTCAGACTATCCGAAAATATCAGATAGTCTGATGTTGGATTAGACTGTCTGATCCACTAATGAAGCACAACGAGTAGATCTATCACAAAAACAAGAGTATAGCGCAAACAGCGACTAGATCTATAGCGGCACAATCAAGTAAAGCAAAAGAGAGGATGTAAGGAGATCACCAACGATGAAGTTCACGGAGTTGTTCCCGGAGTTCAAATCCTTGAGGGGATTCTACTCTCCGTTGAGGAGCTCACTAAGAGCCGGGTCTTTGCTAACCCTTTTCTCAAGAGGTTGCACTAAGCACTCTTCCTTCCACTAAGTGGTATCTCTTTCCTTGCGGAGGCGAGATCCGGCCTTCACAAACTTCTTCCGGCCAACCACACGTAGATCGGTGGCTCGGGAGTGACACCTAACTGTCTAGGAGTCCTCAATCTCCAAGAGTAACAAACACCACACAACCCTTGGTCAAACTCTAGTGCTCAAGATCGAGTGAAACACACACGAGGCCCTCAAACACCAAATCCACAACCACCAAGATTCACCACACCAAGAACAAGGAGGGATTTGAGAGAGGGAGAAAGAGCACAAAGATCCAAAGCACCTTGGCACCAAGCTCAACCCAAAAGAGAATGAGAGTGAATGAGATGGGTAACCCTAGAAAAGGGTTAGGTGGGGGGTATTTATAGATCCCCCAAAAAGTGGCCGTTGGGGGAGAATCTTTTCATCCCACCTCGGAAAGTCCGAGGTGACATCGGATAGTCCGATGTTTTTGACCCCTAAGCAAGCTAGACAGAGAACGAAATTCTGGAGAATTTCGGACAATCCGATCGATCGGATAGTCCGATGTCATATCGGATATTCCGTTATTTTTGAATCAAGAATTTTATCCTCTCACAGAGACTAAAGTTCCATTGAATTTCGGAGTCTCTGGGTCATCGGATACTCCGATCACATCGGATAGTCTGATTTGAAAATCACTCAATAGGAATAAAAACCAATTCAAAACAGAGAGTGAAGTTCTGAGAAATTTCAGATAGTCCGATGTATCGGATAGTCCGACCTTATATCGGATAGTCCGACCTTATATCGGATAGTCCGATATTTTTTAGCCAACACTCAGACCAAAGACAGAGAGCAAAGTTATGTGAAATTTCGGATAGTCTGAGCATCGGATAGTCTAATCAAGATCGGATAGTCCGACAGGAATAAAACAAGAACACTTAAAACAAAGGATCTTGAGCACTAATGTTGTACCAATTATATGCATGTGGTATCCCTCTTAATAGTACGGCATCCTAACATTCAAGAACACAAGATATACATGGATTAGAAGATAATTACCACAAAAGATACCCCAATGCTTTTAAACTCAAGTTCCACTCCTTTTTATCCTTGCATACATCTCAACAAAAGAATTAGTTATCATCTAATTGTGTTGTCATTAACACCAAATAAATGAGTGGTCCTAGATGCACTTTCAAGTCCTCTCCAATGTCTCTCCCGACCAAGGGTACGTGTTCTTCCCCATTCCCGCATCGCACTCCATGGGACAAGGGTGAGGTTGGCGGTAGAGGGCGTGGGATTTGGTACTCAGGGGGTAATGCTAGAGTCGATTGTCCCCAATTTGATGGTGAGAACCCAAAGGCTTGGAAGATGAAATGCGAAACCTATTTTCGGGTTAGTGGAACAAGTCCGGAAGTGTGGGTGGGAGTAGCTGCCTTACAGTTTTTTTGGTGGAGCTTTGACTTGGTTATAGACTACCAACGCTCACATCGAGCTAATGAGTAGGGAAGAGTTTGCGGAGCAGTGTGTGTTAAATTTGGTAGGGAAGAGTTTCAGGGGGTGGTTAGACAGTTTAACAAACTTAAACAAATGGGTTCAGTATCTAGCTACGCTGAGAAATTCAACGAACTGATGCACCAACTTTATGCCCATCATTCGTCCTGGAACTCTGAATTTTTTGTCACTCAGTTTTTGGATGGGTTGAAACCTGAAATTCAAGCTGCAGTTTTATTGCATCGTCCTTCCGACATGGATACTGCTGTGGATCTTGCGTGTTTACAGGAGGAAGTGCTGGAGACTACTCGCAAGGACACACGGCAAGTTGATTTCTCTGTCTCTCATCGGAGCAATCAACAGTTCTCTGGTGCGGGAGGACAGGTTGATAAGCGGGCCCTTCCAATGGAGGATCGCGTGGCCACCCTTCGTGCTTACCGCAAGGCTAAGGGGCTCTGTCACACCTGTGGGGAAAAGTGGAGTCGTGAACATAAATGCGGACCAACTGTCCAGTTGCATGTTGTGGAGGAGCTGCTGAATCTGTTGGATGAGGAGGAACGACAACAGACAGCTACAGTGCCGGAGATAACTAAACCCACTGAATCTGAGGTCACAGGGGAGGCTTGTCAGATTTATAAGGAAGCACTGCTGGGAACAGAAACCTCGGGGACTTTGCGGTTGCAAGGTTTGATTCAGCATCACCATATCTTGATGTTGGTTGATTCGGGAAGCACGCACAGTTTCGTTGCTGCTGAGTTGGCTAACATATTAGGGGGCAAACAACGTTCTGTTCCTGTTATCAAGGTTCGCATAGCGGATGGGGGACTTTTGCAGTGCAACAGAGAATTGGTTGACTGTCTGTGGTTGGTTCAGGGTGAATCTTTTGTGACCAATCTTGGTAGTTACCTCTTGGTAGTTACCAAAAAGACCGAATTCCTGGGTTTTCATGTCCAACGTTTGACTGTCCGTCTTATATGAAATTTTTTTATGATTTGTATTTTTATTGTTGTTTGATGATAAAACATGAACAATACTTTATGCGTGACTTATCTTTTTAAATTTTTTTATATTTTTTTTCAAATAAGACGGACGGTCAAATGTTGGACACGAAAACCCAAGAATTGAGTTATTTTGGGACGGAGGGAGTAGTATTTGTCAGGAGCTTGTGTCACACGCGCATACCCACGTTAAGCGTTGGAGTTCGTTATTTTCTTTCGTGCAGGTGCGACATGGCTGCTGAAGAAAAAGGTGATGATAGCGCTGTTGACCCAAAGAATATTATCGCTGTTGGACTGGATGACCTGACCGAGGAGGACCGGCAGGAATTAGAGCGTGAATTAAAGCACGAGCTTGAGGAAGAAAAGATGGAACGGACGAAAAAGAAACTTGCCTGTTTTCAGAAAACCAGAAGCGGCGCCTTTAAAAAGGTAAGATCTGAGGTAAATAAACCTATCTGTTCTGATGATCTTGCTAGTTTAATAGATGTTTCTGTAGCTAATAAATTTGGTGCAGACCTAACACACATGGCGCATACTATTACTGAATCGTTGAGCGATAAGATAGCTAGCTTTAAGGAGCAGTTTAATAAAGATATTGAGAACTCTTTGCCTCGTCAGGTGAGATCTGTACTATTGCAAATTAATGACGAGCATAGGGAAAAACAGCCGATGTCCCATGATAATGTTAATTCAGCGTCACTGCCGAGTTCAGCTAGTGCATCGGCTGGCGCTTTGCCTGCTTCTTTATTGCCACATGATAATTCAGCTGGCCGAAATATTAACGGTGTTTCGGCCGGTGGTTCTACACCTAGTGTTACTAATTTCATTATTCCAGTTGTAAGTTCACAAAGTTGTAACACTAGTACTCCGAGTGCTGGATATTTTAATTATAATTTTCCACAACCATACTATGAAACAACCTCATATAGCACTCCACTCTTAGCACCCTCAAGTACCGTGGGGTATGCTAGTACAGCTCCACAGCACATGCCGCAAGTGGTGCCCACGTCGCCTAGTTTGCCACATCACTCATATGTAGCACCTACGTCTCAAAATAATCGTGCACAACCTAATGAGAGTTTTAAAAAGCAGCTTGCCAATATGCTTAGGGAATTTGGGTTTGAACCTAGGGGTAGAGCACGTGCATATCAGAAACCGTACCCTGAGCATTTTGATTTAACTCCGTACCCTAGAGGCTTTAGAATTCCTGATTTTGTGAAGTTCACAGGGGAGGATAGTAGGTCTACTTTTGAGCATATAGGACAGTTTTTGGCACAGTGCAGCGAAATAGGACAGTCTGATGTTCATAAAGTGAGATTATTTCCTTTGTCCTTATCTGGGAATGCATTCACATGGTTTACTTCGCTAGCTCCTAATTCTGTTTTTACATGGGCTCAATTAGAACAGAAATTTCATGAGTATTTTTAGAGCGGCGAAACTGAACTCAGGCTTTCAGACTTGGCTTTAGTTAAACAAAAGCACAATGAGTCTGTATCAAAATATATTAGGAGATTTAGAGATGTGAAAAACAGATGTTTTAGTTTAACTATAGCCGAAAAGAACTTGGCTGATCTTGCTTTTTCTGGCTTGCTCATTCATCTTAGAGATAGATTAGAGAATCAAGAATTTTCAGATATTAACCAGGTTTTGCAGAAAGCTTTAGTGCAGGAGAGCCGCGCTAAGGATGCTAGGCAGTATAGTCGATTTAAAGATAATAAGAGCAGAGAAAATGCAAAGCCTGCGGTTAATGTGGTAGGAAATAGTGAGGATGGTGATTCGGCTACTGATGATGATGTCGATGTATGTGTGGCCGAGTGGGTGAAATCACCTAAGTCTAAACCTTTTATTTGTCCTGCTTTGAAACCTACACCTGCTAAGAAAACGAAAATTAGATATACTTTTGATGTTAGTAAGTGTGATAAGATTTTTGATATGCTGTTGCAAGGTAAACAGATTAGGTTGAGAGAGAGGCATGTAATTCCATCACCTGAGGAGTTGGGAAGAAAAGCTTATTGTAAGTGGCACAATGCTTATTCTCATGCTACTAATGATTGTAACGTGTTTTGTCGGCAGGTACAATCGGCGATCGATGATGGCAGATTGAATTTCAAGGAAGGAGGAAAGATGAAGCTTGATAGTGATCCGTTCCCAGTTAATGTGATTGACTTTGGGAACAAGAAGGTGCAGATTCGGTCTCATCAGACCGAATCTACTGAGGGGAAGAATGTCATTGTTGATGATAGTATTCCTCGAAGGATGATAAAACCAAAGAATCCAGAAGTGGGAGTGTGGAAAGTCAACGAAAAAGGAAAAGACGTACTCCAGAGCCGAAGCCAGCATTTCAGCGGATGTTGGATAGATATGCTTCTGAAAAAAAGGGTGATGTGTTTTCTTGACTCGGAGGTGTTAAACGGCCAAGGTCTCCGCCTAGGTGTGATTTTGATGATTATGCATGTAATTGGCAAAGGGGTCCACCTGTTCCGCAACCGGGGTTTCTAATGGAGCCAATGTATTGAGGTTATCCACCTGGTGCATACCCGCAGTTCCCACCGTGGCACTTTGATCCATGGATACCGTATCCACCGATGGCACCTTATCAGCCTGAATGGCATGCGCCAGTTCAGCGGGCTTCGTTTTGGCGCGAGGAAAGGCCAACTGATGCCATCGTGGTATGGGGTGGTGGTGAGAAACCATTTTACAGAAGTTCTAGACCGCGACAGGAGAAGGAAATCAGTTCACCGAAAAGAAGTAAAGTATGGATGCCAGTTAAACATAGAGATCATTGTGTAGAGTCAACTGCGGGTGAAGGTGTTTCCAGTGGCGTTGTCTTGAGCCGTTCTGTTGCAGAAGTGGGTGGCATAGAGGCTGCCTATGGTGTGAAAATTGGTGATGTTGTGCTTGAAAAATCGAAGCAGGCAGCTGTTGTGCAGGATGTGAAGGCATGTGAAAAGCTTCGTGTCGCAAACGGGGTGCAGCAAAGAATGCAGCAGGTGGGACCCGCGGGTAGCAGCAGCAGAGGCGCACTTGGCAGCAGCAGCGGCGCATATCGCAGTGTTCGATGAGATTTTGTACCAAGATATGGTGATTTTTTTTTATCAAAATTTCACATGGACATGCACCCTAAATAAAGATTGATATTTGGGCGTGTGCTGCTAGCCCACAGCAAGCAATACATGGCTGGATAAGGAAACATGGGTGTATATTTTCACTATAGGAGTATATATTTTCCTCATCGTTGAAATTGAGGAGAAGACGTGATAACAAATATGAATAAAATCGCCTGGGTAGATGTTGAATGGAAAGTTCAGCCCCAGTGAGATAGTACTATCGATAAATACAAATGGAAGTGTGAAATATATAAACCAGAGAGATCGGTCATGACAAATAAATGGAAGCATGCTACTGTAGCATCATCATTAGAGGATGCTAATCACGTAATTTGCCGTCAGTGGATTGCTTGGTTTGCTTGGATTGTTTGCATGGAAGCCATGTACGTGCTTGCATAGAAACAAAGGAATTAAAAGGCAAGGTATAGCCCAGTCTGGTGGATTCCTTGCCATGTATGCAGTGCGTACGCGTATACAAAATAGAAGGAAGCAATATCTCTCTATGTCACGCGGCGGATTATGATCAGAAGGAAAATATATTGAGCAGGATGGCTACTAAATGGAAGAATGAAAAACATATGGAAAGGGATACAAATCTCATGTAAAATCAAATGATTGGATTGGCCATACATACATTGATCGAGCCATGCATGCACTAGGCTGTGAACCGCCTCTTCTTCACTATAAAAGACGGGCACAGGGAGGAGGGGAGAGGAGGGAAACACAGAGACATACGAGAGGAGAGACTGACTCACACACACGCCGCACGCAGCACAAGCTGTGCGGCCATATTGCCGCCGAGAGTGGACACACATACAGAGAAGAAGAGGTGGAACGTCGTGATCGGCAGCACATGGCGGTGATGCTACTACCTGCCATGGGTAATACTATTTGCTTCTTTGTCTCTTGTCTTCTCCATTTCAGCTAGCATACACGCAAGGGTGGCGGATCATCGGTGATGATGAGGTTCGGTGGTCTGTTGGGAGATATCATGGCATCGCTGCCGTCGGCCATCACACTCGCACGGCCAGGGCGTCTTCGCTCCTGCCGTTGCTGCCGGTGACGCGCTAGCGCTACCCCTAGCTGAGCGGTCTCGTTTGTTTCGCCGTCAACCATCGACGTTCACCCCATGGCTGATACTGCTTATCAGCTTGATCCTGTCACCGTCGCCGGCGCTAACAGCGCCTTCACCGATGACGCACTCAAGCTTGGAGCTGTCGCCGGTGTGGTCATCAACAATCCGCGTTCATCCTCACGGCTGCTACCAATGGCGAACTTGATCCTGGCCATCGTTGCCGGCACCAACCGGTTCTCCGCCGACGACACACTCAAGGTTGGAGCTACCGCCGGTGTCGTCATCAATCGTCGGTGTTTATCCTCGCGGCTGCCACCGATGGTGAACCCGATCCTGGTCATCGTCGCTAGCGCCGATTGTTTTCTCTGCAGATGACAAGCTCGGCCCTGTCGTCGTCACCGACGCCGAGCTTGCATCCGCCACCGACGTCGCCTTTATGAGGCTGCCACCGAAGACGTACTCGAGCTTGGCGCCGCCGCCGATCGACATCCGCCACACGCTGTCGATATCATCTTCACAAGGCTATGATAAATAATGGGCTCGAGCTTGGCGCCTCCATCACCAGACTCATCTGCGCACCGGCTAATAGCATCATGGCTATCGCCACCGACGTACTCATGTTTGGCGCGCGTCACCATTGGCATCATCCTTGCACCTGCTGGTGTCCTCATGGCTGCAACCGCCGACATGGTACTGTCACGAACATCATCTATACACACCCCGACATCATCTTGCCGGATACGTCATCTTCGTGGCTGTCGCCGATGCCGTGCTTGAGCTCGACAGCCACTGGCACCATCCATTCACTCCGGGACTCCATCTTCGGGGTTGTCGCCGAGGACACACTCGAGCTTGGTGCCGCCTGGTCATACCCCAACATCCCCGACATCATCTTTGTGAGTGCCACCGAAGACGTGGTCAAGCTTGGCACCACTGCTGGCCTCATCCATACGCCATACGCCGCCCAACCATCGCCTTCAACAGGCTGCCGTTGGTGACATGCTTGGGCTTGGCGAGCCGTCGGCCTCAACATGCTTCCGCCAATGACGTAACCGAGCTCAATGCCGCTACCGGTGTCCCGTGGTTGCCTCTGCTGACATGCTGGAGCTTGAACTAAGGAGAGGCGCCCAACGGCGTGATTCCATGACCAATTCATACCCGCTACGATTGGAGTCATTCCCAACATAATTGGGTTCGACTCCTTATCACACGACGCATATAAACACAGGGCCACCGGCACCTGGAGTGTTATCCATCGCTCTCAGGTTTCGCTACACCCTAATATTCCCTAAAACCACTTGATACTAAGTGTGTACTGCAGTGATCAGAAGGCTCACTCATGTACCATGACGATGGTCGGCCGGTTCCGTGGAGACTAGAGAAGCGATGCTACCCCAACCGCCAGTGACCACAAGCTTGGCATCTCCACCGGTGTCTCTGTTGCTCCTATCAATATGCATACACATACTGATGACTTCTTTGTGACCACCGTCGATGTCATTCGCGCCTTCGTTGATGACCTCTGCACGGCCGCCACCAACATACTCGAGTTCGGCGCCAACACCATCACATGATTGCTGAACGTGATGTATATGTTTCATCTTGCCTCCTACATACAGGAGTGCGTACATGAATATACATATACATATACATATGCATGTGGTTAATATTTGCATATCCTTTTGGGATCTTGTTCTGGTGCTTGTCACGCTCACAAAGGGCTATATAAACATATATGAACTTTAACCGTCCACTGCTCATGCCGGTTATCATTCCATCCACGTCAATTTCTTCCCAAGTTACAATCAAGGCGCTATGGCGGTCAAGTTGAGCACAAATCCCTGTATGTCTACAATCAACTAACCATGTTCACCACACGCCGTTCAAGACTGACAAGGCTAGACGACAGGGCGGGCGGAGTCTATATGAAGACGACGTCACCAACACCGGTGCACGGACCGACGAGGCCGTGGACCGTTGCCGGCGCCCACACACATCTACACCACCATCACCGTCATGCATGGGAGAACGTGAAGCGAAGACCGATGACGACGACCAGCGTAGCTTAATCGGAGGTTTCTCAAGAGTTTAACTCGTGAGAGTAATTAACCGGGTGTTTTCCGAGACCCCGGGAACCAGGAGAACATAATCGCCAAGACAGATCCACCTTGCCTATAGGCCATGAAGCGCATTTGATCAAGGATTTTGTATTTTTGTAATTCATCAAGAATTATAATAAATACATTTTCCTTTGTCTATTTTATTTGTGTACTTAGTGCACTGGCACGCCCGCACATTTTATTTCCCTGGGTGGGGAGATTCTAGTTAAAATTCTCTCCAAACACGCAGCAATGCAGCAGCTCAGCAAGCAGCAAATATAGGAGTATGTGACAACGGCAGTACAGCAGCCATGCAGGTGATCCAACTAGGCAAAAATCAACAGCAACAGCATGCATGCATGCAGCCTTTCCTGGATGCGGGCCCCACGAGTACATGCATCAATAGTACCAGAGCTACACCTCGACAGCAGCAAGCTAGGTTCAGAGGCATCAGTGCTAAACCAAATGGTGGCAATATTCTTCCGCCCGGAACACAGCCAGCACCACAGTGGTGTCCTCCAGAGCTTGGACGTAAACTTGGGCGTACAAAGAAGCGAAGAGTGCAGAAACTGAGGTCGCGGGAGCTCAGGAAGAAACAGGAAGAGAATGAGCTTGATGAGTGGTTCAACCGGACCAGGCCAATGGTGCCTGTTGATAAGTCATGGAAAGACAAGCGCATCGAGAAGGAAAGGGACGTTGATGGTGATCCTGAAGATAAACAGGAACTGCCTAGTGACATGGACGTGAACATGGTATTTGAATTGCCCACTGAGTTTCGAGTACCTGAGGAGGAGGTCGCAGAGCTTGTTCTCGGTCCCAAAACCACCGTGTTCAGGAAACCGGAAAAGGTAGGTGAACATCTAAAACCTCTATTTATCAAGGGACATATCGATGGTTAAGCCCATTGGTCGTATGTTAGTGGATGGGGGTGCTGGTGTTAATATTTTGCCACTTTCGATCTTTTCTAAATTAGGCCGAAAGGAGAGTGAGTTAATGAAAACCAATATGGGGCTTAGTGGTTTTTCTGGAGAGTTAACTGAGGCCAAAGGTGTGATGTCCATGGAGCTTACTGTTGGAAGTAAAACTGTACCTCAGCTTTCTTTGTGGTTGATGTAAAGGGTAGGTATAATGTTTTGTTAGGTCGTGATTGGATTCACGCGAACTGTTGTATCCCTTCTACTTTGCATCAGTGCTTGATACAGTGGGTAGATGAAGACGTGGAGATAATTGAGGCCAATAATTCAACATGTATTGCTTTGACAGATACGCCGGTTGATTGGCAACACGGCGACATGCGTTGTTTGACAGGCATAGATTTATCTGACTATGATTATGTAAGTATCGGTAAGAATGGGTTCATACCGATACAGGCTCAGCCGACTAGTGTAGCGCGGCTCAATAATTTATCCTTGTAAATGATGAGTGCAAAAAATAATATTGAATGGTTGCAAAAGCGCACTGCAGAATATCGTTCAGGAAGGAACGATATGCATGAAACAATTGAGGAATTCGATGATATGGAAAAGCTTGGTCAGGGATTCTCATCGGCGGATCCACTTGAGGAGGTCGATATCGGGGATGGGAGTGTTCCCCGGCCTACGTTCATCAATGCCAACATGTCATCTGATCAGAAGATCAAGGTATGTGAGTTGCTTAGAGAATTTGTTGATTGTTCTACTTGGAGTTATATTGAGATGCCCGGTTTGAGTAAAGATTTGGTTGAGCATAGGTTACCCATTAAACCTGGTTTTAGGCCGTTTAAGCAAGCTCCTAGGCGTTTTAATTATAATATGTACGACCGCATCAAAGAAGAGGTTGATCGGTTGTTAAAAGCTGGGTTTATTCGGCCTTGTAGGTATGCGGAGTGGATCTCTAATATTGTACCTGTTGAAAAGAAAAATACTGATAAAATTAGAGTGTGTATAGATTTTAGGGATCTAAATAAGGCCACTCCGAAAGATGAATATCCTATGCCTATAGCTGATATGTTAATAAATGATGCTTCAGGATATAGGGTAATTAGTTTTTTAGATGGAAATGCTGGGTATAATCAAATATTTATGGCCGAAAAGGATATGTCTAAAACTGCTTTTCGTTGCCCTGGCTTTGTTGGTTTATTTGAGTGGGTGGTTATGACTTTTGGATTGAAAAATGTCGACGCTACATATCAACGTGCTATGAATTTAATTTTTCATGATTTGTTGGGCATTATTCTGGAAGTGTATATTGATGATGTAGTCGTTAAATCGGATGGGTTTGATAGCCATCTGGCCGATTTACGATTGGCTTTTGAAAGAATGCGTCGGTATGGGCTAAAAATGAACCCTCTCAAATGTGCTTTTGGCGTGTTGGCTGGTAAGTTTTTGGGATTTGTAATACATGAAAATGGTATAGAAATTGATCCAAAAAAGGTAGAGGCTATTTTTCAGCAGCCGACATGCAAAAGGGATGTACAGAAGTTGTTGGGAAGATTAACTATTTGAGACGATTCATATCTAATCTCGCAGGGAAAATTGAATCGTTTCTTCCCCTTCTTAGAATAAAGCATGAAACTGAGTTTACTTGGGGGGGGGGGGGCAGAGCAACGGGAGGCTTTTAATAAAATTAAGAGATATTTGTTGAGTCCTCCGGTACTTCGGGCACCCAAGTCCGGTATGCCTTTTGTCACGCCCCGAACTAGCCCCGAGCGGAACTAGCCCGTGACGCTCCAAATTAACCTGTTAATCGATACCAGTCCCAGGAAACAGTGCTGGTATCACAGGAAGACAGAATATCACAGCAACAGAGGTCTCTTTTTTATAGAGTAGGAGTACAGTCATGTTGGGCTGCGGACAGATCCCGAGCTCACAACTGCATTACAAAAGGGAAGCGGAAGCCAAGACTTGGACCAAACATCACAGGCGCGACTTGGGAACTAGGCCGAAACCCTAAAACTCATCGTAGCCGACTTGCTCCTGGAAGAACTCCTCGTCAGCGGGATCTGCTTCATCTTCTTCAGCAACTGGGGGGGATTATTTATATAGAGCAAGGGTGAGTACAGGAGTACTCAGCAAGCCATGGGGAATTAAGTGTTTAATGCAGGCTTCAAGGAAAGGCTGTTGTTTTTGCAATTGATTTTATTTAAACTCTTTTCTGAAACAGCTAAGTGAGTGCTTCTCAAACGACACGGATGAGACAGTGTGTCTCGTCCGGTCAGAGTATGTGCAAGGTATCAGTCTTTTGAATTGATCAAGGTTGGCATCCGGCCAACAGCTTTCAAACGGCCACCCGGGCCTGGCTGATCCCATCAGCCGCAGATTTTCCAAACATCGAACCCAAACCACATCAGCAAATTTCACAAAGCAGTAGTCAAACAAAACTACGCTAGGAATCACCTCACATCCGCCCATGACCGGGGGCACGGCTGTTCGAACAGTTTAATAACCTCTGCAGAGGGGGTACACTTTACCCACACGACATTACTAACCCGGATCATCCAGCCCGTGCAGAACGGCCACGACTAGAGACCTTAAGGCTTTCATGACAAGGCATTTCCAAAGCCGACACAGGTTCACCATATGCCAACGAGAGGGGTCCCAGACCAACACCAGATTAGGTCCCAGACCATACTGTGCCAGGAAACCCGGGGGTTCTCCCCGACACCACCCCGTTGAATCCACATGTCTCTTGGCATCATGGCTCCCCCGATTAGCTAGTTACTCAGCTAGGGGTGTCCCATTCCACCCATATGGTCGCACTTGTCTTATGTTCGGATGAAATTCCAAGGAAACGGTCCTTAAGTGCAAGAGCGGGAGACCGTACACCCGGTACGTTCCCCGGTCCGCAATTTTGGAAATTCATTTAGTTCGCAAGCACGGACCCAGGTGTCGGGTTTTCCAAGTCTTTTGTAAAACCCAAGTTTTACCCAAGATGTTTCTCAGTTTTTAAGTTTGAAGGCGACCGTCGATACTCGTGCAGAGTGCACGATTACCGAGGCGCAACTAGGTGGTTACAAGGGAACATGGTATAACAATTAACAAAGGAAGGATCAGATGCAATAAGTTAGGTAGGCCCATCGGTCTGCCTTGCAGACGGGGCGAACAGATTAAGTGCAATCCTATCAATGCAGAATATTTTTCAAGCAACATAATTAAGTTCAAATATAGGCTCAAGATGTTCAAAGGTGGCTTGCCTTGCTCGAGATCTTGAGCTTAATCCTCGAAATCCTCGCACTGCGGGTCTTCGGGCTCCGAAACTACACGCGAAACGGGACAACTCAGCAAACGGCGAAAATAAGGCCCTATTATTGACCTCTAAGCGTGCCATTAGGTAGATCTCAAGATTTGAGGAATTTTTGAAGTTGAACAGAGTCAAACGGGCTTACGGTTGGAAAGATATTGAATTTCTAAGATTATTGGATTTTTGATCTGAAGGAAAAGGATTTATTTAAATCCTTTTTGAAATAGAAAAGAAAAGAAAGAAGGAGGGATGGAAATTAGACTTCCCTCGGGCGGCTAGGGCGCGGCCCGAGAGAAAGGGGCGGCTCGGCCGAACCTAACGGGCCGGCCGGCCCGAGAAGGCGGCCCAAAGCACGCGCGCGGGCGGGGAGGAGAAAGGAAGCCGAGGGGCCGGGTCCATCCCGCGTGGTCCCGAGTGGGACCCGCTTGTCGGCGACTCGGCTCACCGTGAGCGAGGTGCACGCGGGGCGTGCTAGGGTTTGGGGAGGGAGGCGCGGTGCATGCGCGCGGTTCGCGGAGGACGTGGATGCGGCGGGCCCACGCGCAGCCTCACGGCTCACCGCGGACCATGCGCACGGGGGGGGGGGGAACGGAGGGAGCGGCTGGCCGGGTCAGCCGATCCGGTCATGTCGAGGTGGCTCCGACGTGGCGCCTACGTGGCTGCCACGCGGGCCGGCTGGAGGAAGACGAAGGCGTCGGCCGCGAATGGACGACGGGCGGCGGCGGTTTCTCCGGGACGCCGTGCGACGACGAGGGGCGACGGGGTGTACACCGGGATGACGAGGGAGAACGAGAGGGAGCGAGCCAATGGCTTGGATTCGCCGGCGGAGAGAAAAGGGGGAAACGGCGACGAGGTCATGAGGGGCCGATTCCCGGCGGTGAGAGCCATAAGGAGGAAACGCATTGAAGGAGACCGGCGACGAGAGACGCTTCCGAGCTCGGGCGGCGACAGCGGCGAGCACACGGCGAGCGACGGCAGCAGTCGGGGCGGCGCCAGCTAGCTACTGGGGTACTACTCGAGCGGCTACTCAAAGCTAAGGGGAGGAGATGGAACGAGGAGGGAGAATGGAGGGAGGCACTACCGTGCGGGGTGATGGGGCGCAGTGACGAGAGGCCGACGGCACGGGAGTGATCTCTCCGGCCTCGGGCCGGGGAAGCGAAGGAAGGCGAGCGCCCGGAGTCCCCTTCCGCGTCCTAGCGCGCATAGGCTCCTCCGGCACACGCGACGGCGGCGGTTGGCGAGAGAGACAGAAGGACGGCAATGGCGCGGGCGAAAAGCGGGGAAGATTGGGAGGGGAAAAAGGAAGGGAGGGCGCCTAGGTTTATAGGGCGGCAATGTCGGTTTGGAAACCGACCTTGGGCGGTCAAGGCGCGAGCTGGCGCTCGGCGCTCGTGGCCAAAACGGCGACAGAGGCGGATGACGCCGGCGGGGAAGGGAAAAGGAAAAAGGAAGGGAGAAAGGGGGGGCTTGCCCCTTGCCACTTTGGGGAAAAGGAGGAGGGAGAGAGGGCGACGCGGCAGAGGGGGAGAGCTCTGCCTCCGTCCCTTGGAGGTTAGCGCGCGAAGTGGCGGGGCCGGGTCGATGACGACGGCGATGACGGCGGGGGCGGTGTGGAGCGGAGCAGCGACACGGGCGGCAGGCGCGGACAGGCGCGGCAGAGGCTGACGGCGGCGGCGACCAGGCGGTCGGCCACCACGGCACGCGCGCGCGCGGGCGGCGCGGCGATTTGGGCGGCGTCGGCGGGAACGGCAGCGAGAGCGGAGAGGGAGGGCTCGGCGCGGCTCGCGGGCAGAGCGGGGAGAGAGAGAGAGAGAGATGGGGAGGGAGGGAGAGATGGGCCGAGAGGAATTCGGCCCATCGAACCTGAGGGAGGCAAAATAGACTTTTGCGGAGGGATTTGATTTGGGAAGGATTTGGATTCGGGATTGAACTTGACGATAGATCGGGGATTTGAGATCTGAGATGGCACGGACACTAGACGACAAGCAAAGAAACAGATTTCGCAATTAGGGTTTCTAAGAGATAGTTTTCCTGCTAGGCGCCACGACGGAACGGGCGCTACACCTTTCAGGTTATATATTGCTGCACAGGAGTTGGTGATTGGTGTGGTTTTGATGTAAGAAGACGATGGAAAGGAGTATGTTGTGGCTTATTTGAGTCGTCGTTTACTGGACACTAAGAGCAGGTACGTGTTTATTGAAAAATTATGCTTGTCTTTGTATTATGCGTGCACTAAATTTCGTCATTATTTGCTTTCTAATACTTGTACAGTAACTTGCCAAATTGATGTGATTAAACATATGTCGCAACAACCGATCCTTAGTGGTAGAATTGGGAAGTGGGCTTATGCATTGGTAGAATTTGATTAATTATATGAACCATTGCGTGCTATGAAAGGTCAAGTGGTTGCTGATTTTATTACTGATCATATGGTTAAAAGTGACCACGATATTAATTTTGTTAATTTGTGTCCATGGAAACTTTATTTTGATGGATCGGTTTGTAGCAATGGGCAAGGTATAGGTGTCGTCTTAGTTTCTCCAAATAATATTTCTTATGAGACATTGGTCCGGTTAGAATATCCTTGTACTAATAATCAGACCGAATACGAGGCTGTGTTATTCGGTTTACAGAGTTTGGTTGATATGGGTGTGAGGGATGTAGATGTTTTTGGTGATTCACTTTTAGTAGTTTGACAAATTAACGGGGAGTTTCAGTGTTTTGATGGACTGCTAAATAGCTATTTGGACCGATGCTTGGATTTGATTAAGTTGTTAGACACTTTTACCATTAAACATATTCATAGGGAAGAGAATAGTATAGCAAATTACTTGGCACAACAAGCATCTGGCTATTAGGTTAAGAGATGATTGTTTTATATATCAGAGAAGCCGGTGTTCAGTTTGCCGGGTATTGATTCGGTGCCATTTAGTACTGGGGCTTGTACCGAATTAAGTGTAACTAGTGTGGGAGGTTTTGTGTGTGCATGTGGCAAAATTGAGAATGATGTACATGAGCATGTCCCTGGTATTAGTACTCCAGTGCGTAGGGTAGTAGCTGGTAGATGCATTTCCTATGAGATAGATGGTTCGGCCACAGTAGGCGCGAGACATGCTGAACCAAATAGCAGTAGCACTGGTTTGTTTGAAGTAGCAGTGGATTTTGAGCCGGGTGATTGGAGAGAGACTTTAGTTAATTGTTTGAAAACCCCGGGTCAAACGAAGGATAGGAAGGTTCAGTGACAGGTTTTGAAATATATTTTATTGGATGATGAATTATATCGCCGAACCATAGATGGGTTATTATTAAAATGTTTGGGTCTAGATCAATCTAAAGTGGCCATGGGAGAAGTGCACGAGGGAATTTGTGGGACACATCAGTCGGCTCATAAGATGCAGTGGTTATTAAAGAGAGCAAGATTTTATTGGCCCGACAATGTTGGAGGATTGTTTTCGGTATTATAAAGGGTGTGAAGCATGTCAAAAATTTGGGAATATACAATTAGCACCCGCGGCTATATTGCATCCTATTGTCAAACCATGGCCATTTAGAGGATGGGGTTTAGATTTTATAGGTGAGATACATCCTGCGTCTTCTAAGGGTCATCGCTTCGTCCAGGTTGCTACGGATTATTTTACTAAATGGACAGAAGCGATTCCTTTGAAAAACATGACCCATAAGGAGGTTATTGATTTTGTATTAGAGCATATCATTCATAGATTCGGTATTCCTCAAACAATCAAGGAGCATCTTTTATGTCTCATCAATTTAGTGAGTTTGCCTAATCATTTAGAATTAAATTGCTGAATTCGTCGCCTTATTATGCTCAAGCTAATGGACAGGCCGAATCCAGTAATAAAATTTTGATTAAACTTGTAAAGAAGAAAATAGAGGAACATCCTAGGAGGTGGCATGAGGTGCTTTCTGAAGCTTTATGGGCTCATCAGATATCCAAGCATGGTGCTACACAAGTGACACCGTATGAGCTAGTTTATGGACAGTAGGCTGTGTTGCCTGTAGAGGTAAATTTACAAGCACTTAGAGTAGCCAGGCAAAGTGATTTGTCGGTTGCTGATTATAGAAACTTAATGTTGGACAGGATAGATGATGTTTCCGAGGAAAGATTAAAAGCCTTGAGAGCAATTGAGAGAGAAAAATTGAGAGTAGCTAAGGCTTATCATAAAAAGGTATGGGAAAAATTGTTTCAAATAGGTGAGTTAGTATGGAAAACGATTTTGCCGATTGGTGCTAGGAGTAGTAAGTTTGGTAAGTGGTCGCCGAGCTGGGAAGGTCCATATGAAATTATAGAAATTGTTCCTGGAAATTCATATTTTGTTCAGTCTTTGCAGGGGAAAAAGTTGCCTAAAGCTCTTAATGGGAAGTATTTGAAAAAATATTATCCTAGTGTATGGCAGGAAGCTTAATTATTTTAGAACTGATATTGTTTTGGCAGTATCGTTTTGGGAGGAAAATTATGGATTAGCTTAGGACTGATATTATGTTGGAGTATCGTCCTGGGTGGTTTATTTTTATGTGTTTTCGGTACAAGTAATTTAATTATTTATACCGAAAACAGGGGACATGTGTTTGTGGCATAATTTGGCTCATAGTTAGTTTGTTTGAGCAGGCCAAATTGTTTAGATTAGTCTGTTCAAGTGGCTGATGATTTGCTTGGAAAATCCATTTAATTTGTATATGCAGGGATTAATGCATCAAGAAGATTATGGGTGCAAATTGTAGGTGTGTTGAGGAGATGTTCGATGCACTGAAATTTTTACAATTTGGTCCTTTTTAAAAACTTATTTTACAAATAGACCCCTGGGAAAACTTAAACCGGAAATAGTCATTTTTGGGACGCCAGAGTGGCTGGCGCCGTACCCCAACATGGCGGCGCCAGCCACACTGGCGCCGTGCCCGTGCCACCGTGGCAATAGGGCTGTCGTGGAGGTGCTGACTAGGCCGAAGGGGGCGCCAGCCAAAGTGGCGCCGCCCCTCATAGCACGGCGCCAGCATGGATGGCGCGCCCCTCCTCTGCGGGCCCCACCAACTTTCTCCCCCCCCCCAAATTTTCGCCAAGTCTGTTCTGCCTCCAAGCAACGGCTGGCGCCCCCCCCCCCCCCCCGACCGCGGCGCCAGGGTGGCTGGCGCCCCCCTCCTCCACCCATCGAAGCCCTTCTGCCTCCGGGCCTCGGCTGGCGCCGCCCTCATGGACCACGGCGCCAGGGTAGCTGGCGCCGCCCTCCCCCAGCCCGAAACCCTTCTGCCTCGCGGCACTGGCTGGCGCCGCCCTTCTCAACCTCGGCGCCAGGGTGGTTGGCGCCGCCCTCTGCCTCCCTGCAAATTGTAGATCCATATTGCACAAATGTATCAATTCACAGTTCGCAATTCAAATCATAATTCACAGATTCGTACAGACTAAAACAGGTTCCAATTGCACAAATCACAATGCCAAAAGTCCATCACATAGTCCTCACATAGTCCATCACATATTCTACACATTAAACAATGCCAAAAGTCCATCACATATCCCACACATCAAACAATGCAAAAAGTCCATCCTATATTCCACACATGAAACAATGTCAAAAATCCATCACATAGTCCTCACATAGTCCATCACATTTTATATCACATAGTGCACCACATATGTCATACTACCAACCAATAAATTAACTTCATACAAATTACTTCTTCCGTTGGCGCCGAATTGCTTGCGAGCCCGGAGTGTACCTACATTTGAAAATCCAATGTTTAAAACATTTTAAAAACAAAATAAGGGAAATCAAATAACATTTGAGAATGGTAAGCTCATTTTACCTCTTTTTCGCTGCCCGAGTGGATCGCAAGTTGTATTGCGTGGGTTGCGTCCCCTGAGGCGCGTCGGGAAGCTGTGACATGTCTATCTCCTCGGCGTCTGGTGCGACGTAGTCCTCATCCTCCTCGTCCTCATCGTCATCGTCGTCGCTAGGTGGAGCCGGCGCCTTCCCCTTTCCCCTCCCTTGCTTAATGCGTGACGACGATGAGCCACCAACTCCTTCACGCTCTTCTATCCTGATGGAGTGTCGAGCAGTACTTGGACGCGCGGATTGAGGTAGTGGTGGTGGTAGTCTCCCCGGTTGGTACACGTCGTCCAATCCAACCGACCTGCAACCTAATCTTGCTGCAAGTTTCCGGCACCTTTGACGAACTTTCTGCATTTCAAAAAAAAAAAGAAGTTTGTTAGGCATAACTCAAGTAATGCAAAGTGCTAAATAAATTTTACCTCTAAAACATTGCGGAGCGTGTTCTCCGTGTCCTCACCACCCCTCGGAGCTTGGAGGGCATGCCCCATTTCATTCACACTCCTGAGGAGCTCTCTCGACTGAAAGCGTGAAAAGATATATGTTAGGGTCTAGGGTGCAAATGTAAGTAACTTTGACAAATGCAAGAAAACTTACAACTCTGTCTCTAAGTGGGGCGTGCTCCATTTGATATCCAACTCTAGTCTGGACATCATAGGGATTCCGCCCCTCATCGGAGTCGCGGTCATCCTCTATGTCGGCTTCCGTCCAAGTAGGGCGGAGGAACAATCTATATGTCCTATGCAGCCAACGAAGGTACTCTGAGAAAAGATGATTTTGGTGTATAGTTTCGATGTACCTATCGTTCCTTCCGGCTGTTCTCCATTCATCAATGTATCTATTATGCTCTAGCCCCCAGTCTTTCACCTTCTTTGTTCTCACCCTGTCATACCTAGACAAGTAGAAGGTGATGAAATAGTAGTGAGCATCGACAAGGGTTAAATGGTACAAAATTGAACATTGACAATGAAAGCAAACAAAGATAAGAAATATTTACTTGTGTAATTCAACTCCAGTTGAGATGTCCTCAACCGGCCAATCTTGTTTCTTCCCGAACTGTCGCATGACACGGTGCAGAAGGTGGTACTCAACTGCCCAGAAACAAATCAATGGGCACTGGTACATGAAATAGTCAGAGTCTCGATTGCACATCGAGTTCAGGGTCAGGCTTGAAGCCTCATTTGTGTGGTACGGTATGTCTTTTTCTGCTTATCGAAACACCTTGCAGTGTGTTTGTTCGCCTTACTTTCTTGCACCTTCATCTTACTGTCAACCTTGGTGGACCAACGCTGCCCTAACTGGACTCGCTTCAAAGCTTCATCATGTCTGTTCACAAAGTAGTCATTACACTTCATGAACGTAAATGATACGATGGCCGTCACTGGAAGCTTACGAACACCAACTAGCACGCTATTGAACTGTTCGGCCATGTTGGTTGTCATGTAACCCCACCGGCGGCCATTTCTATCGTATGCACGAGACCACTTATCTTTATCCAACAACTCATCTTCAAGCCATTTACGAGGACCTTCGGGAATACGCTGCCTTAGTGCCTCAACATCCCTCTCAAATATCCACTTCTCGTCAATCTGACATATCCTTAGGAGCTCTTTTGTCTGATGCTTGTCCGCACCGGCCTTGTGGAAATTAGCACTGAAGTGCCTCATGCACCACCGGTGGTGAACCGATGGCAATCCTGGAACAGGAGTCATCATGGCATTCATTATACCAGCATGTCGATCTGAGATAATACAAACCTCCCTATGCGGCCCAACCACAACCCGTCGGACAAGATCGATAAACCAGCACCAGTCTCGTGAATTCTCTTTCTCCACCAAGGCAAAAGCTAAAGGTACAAGTTGGTCCTCCGCATCAGCTGATAATGCAGTCATCAAGGCACCACCGTATTTCCCAGTTAGGAAGGTTGCATCTATAGCTAGTACTGGCCTACAATGCTTAAAAGCCTCAATGGAAGGACCAAAGCACCAGAATGCACGCATAAAAATTTTCTTGGTCACTCCATCAACGTTGAGTATCGATGTGGTAGACCATACTGGGATTCCTCTGCTTAATGGCTTGCAGCAAAGTGGGCAAACGGACATACGCTTCACCCCATTCACCGTAAATGAGCTTCATAGCCTCCTCTCGTGCCCTCCAAGCCTTGCCATACTTCACCCTATACTGGAAAACCTCAAATATATACAAAGCTAACGCAGAAGCAGAGAGTGTAGGTTGCAGTTTTATGGCATTGCATAACCTATTTGCTATGAACTTTGATGTCAGTTGCCGGTGGCTCCCTGAACCTTCGGCAGTAGCACAACTATGTTCCTTACCTACCCGTGATATCCTCCACATGCCACTAGACCTCTTAGTTGCATGGACCTTCCATTTGCACCGTGGGTTTTCACATTTAACAGTGTACCTCCTATTTGCGGCAGAATTGACAACACGGTATGGACGATGGTGCACGATGGCGTACTCCTGGAGCCATAGCTTCAATGCGACCATGGATGGGAACTCTAAACCCTTTCTGAGACCATCCACCTGGAATGGTTCTGGCAACTGATCTAGGTTGATGCCGCCATCTACTAGTGCACCATGGGCATGTGTTAGGTCCCTAAACTCAGGAATGTCCGGCTTCCTCCCAAACACCTTCTCAAACGCACGACATTCCTCTAATGCTAACTTGTCATTATTAGTAAGTGGAGGGAATGGACGGTCATCATCAGAGTCTTCAGCAAATTCAACATCATATTGCTCAACACTTGCCTCCTCGTCAACATCATCTCTATTGACTTCTACTGAGACAGAATCGTGACCACCACTCAATTCGATATAAAAGTAATCATCTGGATTCACATATTGGCCTGCTACTTCTGTCGGGTATTCAGGGTTGACTCCGTATGACGACCAATGAACACTCGCCGACAAATGTTCACTTAGATCAAGCCCCTCTTGTACTAACTCCCTTTTCATCACCCTCGCTGCATCCACATCATCAGTACCGCAATGTCTCTTTGATGGTCCTGCCTCCCATAAATCATTTCCAAGCAAAGGTCTCTTCTTCTCTCCTTCACCCTCCAAGTCTTCTCGTACCAACTCACTCTTACTTGCACCCCCTCCACGACGAGAATAATATGTCACAAAATTCTTCTCAACGTAATGATAAGAAGGAGATTTGTTTAGATCCAAATTTTCTATGGTACGAACTAACTTTGATGCAAACACCTCTAGAGATCTAAACTGAGACTCTTTTACCAAATCAAAGTAAACTTCCCATTCCAACTGACCTATCACATTTAATATATACTTATGCCCTTGACCAACATCGTATCTCCCATAAAAACGAATCTCCACATTATCCTCGGTCCATCCAAGAACTTCTTTCACTCGTGACCTTAGTTCATCTAGAGTTGGGTGGGTGGGAAACAAAATAGTCTTCAATGACATATCCTCAAACTCAACATGTCCACCAACATAAGGTTCCACCACTCTACCACCGTAGTAAACACGAACAAGTCTATCCATCTACACCAAAAAATCAAATGTAACTTTGCAACAAAAATTAAATCTTCATTTCTAAACGTAGTCCAAACCGACATATTATAACCAATGCATAACTTAAATTGTCCCAAAGCTACTACTCCAAAAAAATATTTAATCCACCTACAACTATCAACAAGTTTACTACTGCATTACACATCGAAATATTACAAATACTCTATCATACAACCCAAACCTCCGTCATGCCTCAACCATAATTTTTCATCCATCCATCCAACCAAACCATCCAAAAATTAACATTACCACATATATGGTTAAAAAATTCATGACACCAATGAGTACATTGCAAACATGTAGCACTACAACAAGCCAATCCTAAGAACAAATGCTAAAAATCACAAATTTGGGTAAAAAAGGGGTTCTAGGGTTACCCACCGATCTACAAATTCAACCAATAAAAATGAAAAAAAAGAGGGGGGAATGAAGGAGTCTACCTTTCTCTTCGATTTCCATAAAAAATCCCGCGAAAAACGGCTTCAAATTGAGTGGATTTGAGGTGGAGAGGTGAGGGGGAGAGAGAGGGAGAAGAACAGCAGCTCGCTGCTCGGGCTGGGAATGGTGAAAATGGGAGTGGGGAGGAGAAAGGTGGTGGGGCCCACGGGGTTTAAGGCACAGAGGAGGGGCGCGCCAGCTATGCTGGCGCCGTGGTACGAGGGACGGCGCCAGTGTGGCTGGCACCCCCTTTCTGCCCAGTCAGCACCTCCACGACAGCCCTAGTGCCACGGTGGCACGGGCACGGCGCCAGTGTGGCTGGCGCCGCCATGTTGGGGTACGGCGCCAGCCACTCTGGCGCCCCAAAAAGGACTATTTCCGGTTTAAGTTTTTCCAGGGGTCTATTTGTAAAATAAGTTTTCAAAAAGGACTAAATTGTAAAAATTTCAGGTTCGATGCATGCAAGTTGCTTGGAGGCTACAGTTTTCAGCTTTTGTCAGTTGTGTTGCAGTTGGTGCGTTCCTGTCATCCTGTGTTGTCAGTGCTTTCATGCAAGGGATGGAAGTCTGCATGGCTGCCTATTGTTGCGTGAGGGATTTGGTAGGCGTATGCAGCGGTGCGGCGAGGCAGTTAGAGACATATTTTATTCTTATCAGATTGATTTCCTTTCAGTTAAGACTTTCCGTATTTTTTGTGTGGGACATCGATGTGCGCCAGTACATATACTGGTTACGCCTGTTTAGAGTCGGCTGGAACCATTATCAATCTATTATTTTCTCAGTTGCTTTTACCGTACTTTTGTTCTCCTCTTCTTGCCGAACCTAGTCACCTAGGGTGCAGTTGATCTTTACTTATTTGCGCTGAAAATCAGTCGGGTTCTTCCACGAAAATGAAGATCTTTACTAGTTTGCTCAAAAACTAGTCGTTCGTCGTCTGTTCAAGTAAACTAACTATGAGCCAAATTATGCCACAAACAGTAAGCTGGTCATCTCCGGCCGCCGTCGATCGCTATGGCGGTGAGACATTGAGTCTTGAGTATCAGTGTTGGGTGGCGCCCAAAGATGTACGGACACCAACATGGCAGCATGGAACAGGTTTGCTGGGCAGGAATTGGATTGGTCGACGACTCAAAAGGGGTTCGGAGTTTTTATCTCCAGACCCCTGGGCTGGATTTCTTTTCTTGTTTTTCTTAGCGAAGACAAAGGATCGAGCTGGATTCTTCTGTTTTTCAAGCGAGGGCTGAGAGGGGTCGGAGTTTCGTCTTATGTGGACTTCTTTTTTCCTGCGTATTCTCAAGGGATGGGAGGGGTTCGGAGTTTTATTCGCCGAACCCGCTTGGTGCCGATTTCTGAACATTTCTATATTCCATGTAATTTCCTGTTTTTGTCATAATTTAATTGACTTGGATTTGCATTGCCACTTCAACGACATGGGCAGGCATGGCTTTAGTGTGCACTGCAGAAGATTTTTGTTTCTAGCTGCGCAACGTATAGAATCCTCCACTAAGTGCAGCAAAATTCAGACAGAATTTCATCAACCAACTACACAACGACTGAATTCCTAGTACTTGTGCAGATGTACATTGCGAATTGTGATTACATAAACAACAGTAGAAGTATTTTCTGTTCGGGATCCAAATCCAAGACAAGAATACATACAGACAATCTGCAGAACCAATAAAACAAGCAATGGTTGCAAAACCAACAAGGGGAGTACCTATACATCTTTCGAAAGATTTTTATAATCGTATCACACAGATTTTTAATCTTTGTATTAAAATCCGATAGATATAATAAAAAGCAAAAAGCAATTAAGAAACACCATAATGAACATTAAATTACCATATCCTCAAGAAAAAGACCAAATCAAATATAAAATTTAAAATTTACATGTGAAGATTCAAAAATTACAGTGTAACTTACAAAAGTTACAGTGTAAGTTTCATAAATTACACTGTAATTTACAAGAAAATGCACTGTAAATTTAAGTGAGAGACAATCGAGTGAGAGATAAGAAAAAATCTTTCGAGTGAGATATAGCAAAATCGACCAACAAGATATACATTATCATAGAGTTTCTTGGCATCTAGAGAACACAACCGGCCAACCGGGCTGATCACTACTGGCCCGTGCTGTTGTTCGTCAATGGGCTTCGTTCGCGTATTGGTGCCCTCCGACTTCCATCGATCGCCATGGCGCCCAAGGATGTACAGACGTTGGCGTGGGATTGGTCAACGGCGCAAAGGGGTTCGGAGGTTCTAAGGGCTGGATTTCTTTTGTGTTTTTCTATCTCTTTGTTAATAATGGATTAAGAATCCAGTCTCTACACCACAAGAACTTCATGGACGCGTTTCAAAAAAAAAAAAAAAGAACTTCATGGACGGATGGGTCACGATGAGAATTCAGATTAACTCACAGTTTGTTCTGACATGACCATCGAAATCGAACTAGATTCTTCTATCGGATTTTCCCTTTTTTTACTTTTGTCAAGCAAGGGCAGGGAGGGGTCGGAGTGTTGAACTGTTGATCACCGAACCCTCGATGTGGACTTTTTTTCTGTCATATTTTCAACGGATGGGAGGAGGTGGTCGGAGTTTTCAGCGCTACAGAAGATATTTGTTTGTAGCTGTGCAACGTATAAAATCCTCTACTAGTGCAGGAAAATTCATAGTAAAAAATTTCTGCAACCAACAACACAGTGACTGAATTTCCAGTACTTCTGCATTGCGAATTGTGATTACAGAAACAAGAGCAGATGCATTTTCTGTTCGGGATTCAACTTACTTTAGTAATCCAAGACTGCAATACATACATAAATCTTTTTTTCTTTTGAAAAGAGGGCAAAAGTTTTTACCCCGTACTATGTATTAATAAAGTAGAGAGAACAATGTAAACATATTTACAGGGATACATACAGCAATTTTGCAGAACCAATAAAGCAAGCAAGCAATTAGAGTACTGCCTGTTCTGATGTTCTCTGATATACTATATCTGAACTTCTCAACAGCATATGCTCCGATCAATCCGCACACGTGAGAATGCGTGGAGTCGGTGAGAAGGACGACACACGATGTGAGGAGAGGCGAGCTTGGTCGGCGCACGAATGGAGCGTCCTGGACTCCTGGTGGTGGCAGGTGTCCGCCATTGTTAGAGCGCTTCGAGGGAGACGTCAAGAAATTCCACCGGAGTTGGCCACTGTCCGCGGTAGAAACGGGGCTCGTTTTTTTTTTTTCATTTTTCCTCCGGAGTTGGCCCACTTTGTTGCCGGCTTCACAAGGGCCATATGGCCCGCATCACGTCAGGCCCATTTCGCAGACGCCGAGTTTCCGCGGGCCCAACCCAACCCGGGTGTCTCGACGGACATGGAGTGGAATAAGTCCACTATCTCTCCCTCAACTCATGGCCGTGTATGAATAGCATTCCTCAACCGTAAAACCGGGTATAACCCATCCCCAACTCTGAAAACCGTTGCAAATCAACTCCTCGAGTGGTTTTGGAGGCGGTTTTGTCCTACGTGGTGCTTACGTGGCGGGTTGACTTGGTCTTCAACCTATGTGGCATCAACGTGGCGCTTATATGGCACTAAAATAAAAAAACATTAAATGGGACCCACATGTCAGCAAGTAAACACAATAAAAATAATTTCTGGGCCCACATGTCAGTTACCTTTCTTCCCTCTCTTTATCCTCACCGCGAGTGAGATGGAGAGAGCTCCGTGAGGCCGGTGGCACCAGAACGGCGGGAGCGATGGGGTGGTGGGACCGCGGGAGAGGCGGGACGGCAGGGCGGCGGGAGCTCGGCGAGCGGCGGGGCGGCGGGAGGAGACGGTAGCGGCGGCGATGGTCAAGGAGAAGAGGCGGTGGAAACGGTAGCGGCGGCGGTGTGGAAGCAGCAACAGCGGTAGGCCGGCCCGGCGAGCTCCCTCCCCAACACGCGACCGCCTTGCGAGCTCTCACCCTAGCGCGTGGCTTCCCGGCGAGCTCCTTCCCCCATGTGCGACAGGCCGGCGAGATCTCACCCTAGCATGCGGCCTCCCGGCGACATCCTCTCCCCGTGGGCAGCGGCGGTGAGGGAGGGGGCATCGGCCGGCGACGGGGGTGGCGGATTGGAGGGGGAAACGCGGCGGTGGCGGCAGGACGACGATCTCCTCTCCCTACGCGTGGCCTCGGCAAGATCCTCTCCCCGTGGGCGGCGTCAGCGGGGGAGGAGGGGGCATCGGCCGGCGACGATGGTGGCGGATTGGAGGGGGAAACGCGGCGATGGTAGCAGGCCGGCAAGATCCTCTCCCCGTGGGCGGTGGCGGTGGGGGAGGAACTCGCCGGGAGGTCGCAGCCGACCGCGCACAGGGGAGGAGCTCGCCAGGCGCCGGGAGGTCGTGAGCGGCCGGGTGCGGGGGAGGAGCTCGCCGGGAGGCTGCGGCCGGCCGGGCGCAAGGGAGAAGCTCTCCGGGATGAGAAGGGCGCCGCTGCCCGGCCGAATCCGCCTCCGCACGTGCGGCTGCAAGAAAAAGATAGAAGGAAGGAAGAAGATAAGAAAAATGGACTGACAAGTGGGCCCCACCATTTGTTTTGTTTTAACATTTGTCACTTACATATGGGACCCACTTATATTTTCAATTCCTTTGATAACCTGGCTGCCACATCAGCACATTTGGACCAAGTCAGCCTGCCACGTAAGCGTCACGTAGGACAAAACCGCCTCCAAAATCGTCCGGGGAGTTGATTTGCAATGGTTTTCGAAGTTGGGGATGAGTTATACCCGATTTTGTGGTTGAGGGATGCTTTTCTTAGAATGCCATGAGTTTAGGGAGGGAAGTGGACTTATTCCACACGGAGTCGCGTCCAAGCGTGTTAGGCTTTCGAACGATCCGAGATTCCGTCCAGATATTCCACGCGATGTAACGTTGATACGAGTTTTTATCCACGAGCAAATAATGTTGTCCGGTTTGCAGTACTCGAGTAGTCGCCTCAAGTCTTCGCAGTGGTTTACATAGGCGTGTTCGTCAAACTTTCTGTGCCAGATTGACAATGAAATTAGTACTACTCCCTCCATTCCATTTTAAATGCAGTGGTGGATTTTTGTGTCTGACAGTTGATCGTTCTTTTATTTAAAAAATTTATGATAAAATTTAAAAAATAAGACGCATAAAATATTATTCATGTTTTATCATCTAATAACAATAAAAATAGTAATCGTAAAAAAATTAATAAAACAAACGGTTAAACGTTTAACACGGAAACTCACATTCATGAATGGAATGAAGGGAGAAGTTTGATGTTCGTATACGATGGCTGACCCATTAGGTTTCCGACACTGTGGAGTTCGTTTATTATGCAACTCCTTTGTTGCCAGTTGCCACGAGCATATTTCTAAACGGGCTAAAAGGTGTGCCTTTTTTAAAATAACTATAATTTTATTTTAAAATCAAATAAGCACATTTTTAAGTTTGTAAAAATTAATATTCAATTAATCATACTATAATAACTTATCTCGTTTTACATATAAAAAAGTTCTAAACTAAAACTTACTTTCCAAAGCACCCTAATTACGCAGATGCGTTGTATTCATTTTCCATAATTAGTTGTCTTTTTCCTAGTCATATATTTCAGCTAAAGGTTGCTCAATTTCATCTCCTGGCGAACAGCTAGTCAAATGCATTTCAGTACACCAAAAGTCTGCAATTTGCACGTGGCACTATGACCAAGTGTGATGAGCAGATTGACCAAGTGGCGCCGCAGTAGCCGCGTCGGCCTCCCCGGCGGCGGTGGCGGCAGCGGCGGCTACGACCACCGTCTTCCTCATCTCCGGCGTCGCGTACTCGCGTCCTTCGTGCGGCCCGACGAACCAATCGTGCAGCCGATCTGTGAAAATAAAATAGAAAAAAGATATTAAAAATGGCCCAAACTCCCCAAACTAGCGTATTATCAAGGGTGGCAACTGGCCATGCAGTGAATGACATTTTATCGAATCCAAGCTTAAAGCAGGGTTTCAAAAACCGCCGGGGGCCCGGTTACCGCCACCCGGCGGTACGGCGGTTACCGGCGGTAACCGCGCAAAACCGCGACAAATTTACAAATCGAAATTTGAATTCAAAAATTCGGGCAAACCGCGCGGTTTGGCGCGGTTACCGCGCAGTTTGACGCGGTAACCACGCGGTTTGGCGCGGTTACCGCGCGATGTGTAATGGGTTGCACAGTAACGGGCCGGCCCATTTTTTTTTCTTTTTCCAATTTTCAAATTTATTCTCCGTTTTGCTCTCAAATTTGAATAAATATTACTCTTTTTTGAGAAATTTCTTCACCATAAAACACTATAAATCAAGCACTACCTTCACTATTTTTTTTGATTTTTTTCTTTTTTTTTTTAAATTTTTGAATTTGGACGAATTTTATTAAACCATACCGCGCGGTACGGGTAACCGTACCCCCGCGGTACGGGCGGTAACCGCGCGGTTACCGGCGGTTTTTCACACCCTGGCTTAAAGTAAAGAGTAGTGTATCTTCAATTTTGTCTCCTTTCCACCCCCTCTACAAAATAGCCTATGAAGAAATCCAAAAATAAAAACCGATAAATCAATTTTGTAAGATCACCAGGGATAACATTTTTTAAGCAAGAAACATTTCCAGGTTTCGCAATAACCCAACAAACAAATGCAATCCCAACAATTAAAAAAGTTTGTAGGAAAGCTACTCGGCCGTTGACCAAACAAATTAATGAGAAGTATTCTGTACAGGATCAATGCCAAATATACAAACCAATCATATCCACACACACACACATCTTCCTAAACTACATTTTAATGACACTGAGAAGTCAAAAACATTGAGTAAAAAATGATCAGTAAATACTAACCGTGAAGTACAGTCAACTGTGTGTTGATACGTACCGCGCCATCTCTCTCTCTCTCTGTAATCCTTGCTCTATATATCATTGTAAAAGCATGGAGGTTGAGCTAGCCGCCGCGCGGCAAACTGCAAAAAAATCGTTGAAGAAAGATGGCGCGCCCAGCCGCCGTCGCCGCAGCTACTGGGCGACGGTGCAAGGCGGCGCCAGCGCCGCCGGAGAAGCACCTGAACCGCTTCGTCCGCATCATCGCGTTCATAGAGAGGGCCGGCAACGGCCTAGGCACGCTGGTGTTCACATGGGCAACAGTCGTCATCCTCGGCGGCTTCTCGACGATGCTCACCGTACGGGAGTTCACTTGCGCGACGCTGCTGGCTCTCCTGGAAGCCACAAGGTCAGCAATCAACTTCCATTTTTGTTTTTCAGTCAAAAGCATAAACAAAGAGAGATAGAGAGATTAGTTCATATAGTTCAATTTTGTGATTTTACTGCAGGATGTTCAGCCAAAACAGTAGACTTGAGTACCAGTTCTTCTTCAGGACAAGGGGAGCTTTCAGGCGTCCTCGCCTGATCAGATTGGTTCTGATTGTATGCATGACTGAGGCCATGGTAATCGTCATGGCAAAGTTCAGATTTGCAAATTTCAGATTGGCAAAGTTCCGATGGAGCCCAACTCCAGTCTATCATCTAGGTCCGGTAAAGGTAACACCGTTTATAATCCTGGGTATGACCATGTCCCTGTTTGTAGTTGCCAAGCTTGTATGCCCAGTGATCCTTAAGCTGTTCGGCGACCCACAACTCAGAGCTGTATCACTATGGAGTCCCCTGGCTGCAATCCTATTGTTGGTCCCCTGTCTGTTCCTGGAAACATCAATACCCCATCCAGACAGATTGCCTAGATTAAAGGAATATTTCGCATTGCTCCTCACGGCAGTGATCATAGTGACAATAACCAAGTTGCAATTTCGATGCATAACCTCACTAGTGAATAGTCCTTGTGGCCACAAGATGTCATTCTTGCGTCCAGTGATTCTGTTCTTGTGCATGTGCGCTGTAATAGCAATATTGGGATACCTGTTTTCGGACTCTGCCTATATAGTAGCACCGCACCAATGGCCTTCTTCCTGATATTTGCTTTGGTATTAGAGTCATTTGGCAACTTGCAGATACCAGCAGCGGTCGCACGTGTTGTGATAGCAATGATACAACCAACAACGGTCATCTGTGTCCAAAGTATTTTGACAGCAGTGACGCAGCGAACATCAGGTATCTATATCGGCATTCCGAAGAATTGCACCAGAGAACATGCATATCCTGACGGTACTTTAGGAGATACCAAGAAAAATGTCAAGTTCTCTCTTGACGTCTTCTATGTAATAGTCCTTACCCAAGGGGCACTCTATATTGTGGCATGTGTTCTCAAGATGTTTTCATTCATCCCCAAGATACACTTAGTTCGTCAAAGCAGGTTCAGACGGAAGTGGGGAAGGAAATGTGTTGACATGTACTATTCGTACATATTCGAGCAATGTGTTTCCGGAGGTGCGCTTGCTCCAAGGATCATGGAACTGACCAGCTTCGCCATGGATTTCACAAACTCAAACTCACCCAGCAACCAGCTCTATGGGATTCAAATGCTGCACAGCTTTCTGAAAAGAAAGCGCACCAAGGCACTTCTGCTCTTGAGACTCACCACCTCCACAGAGACATTGAACACACTAATCACCATGTTGGGCTGGACAAGTCCAGAGGATGCACAAGTCAGATTGCTTGCCACAAAGGTCATCGTCGAGCTTTCAAGGAGCCTCCAAGTTATTGGTATCCCTGGGTCAATGCAGAACATATCTTCACTTCTGGACACCGAAAACCAATTGAGACGACGAAATCCGCTACTTTACACATATTACAGCCAGGAGGGAAAAGAAGGTACGATTGTGGACACAGGTGATGGCCAAGAGCATATTGACCAAGATCATCCTCATAACAACAACCGACTGAACTCCTGGATGCTTGGTTGCTGGCAATTGATTTCAAAGCACAAAAAAATTCCAAAGGAGAAGACATTCATAGAGCATGATCTCCTTCCTGTACTGGGAATGTCAATCCTAGAGACACTTGCAGAATGTGATCCTGACAACTGTGCGGAAATCAGCAGAGCAAGAGACCTCATCCAGAAGATTATAGGGTACACTAACGAGACGCAGCCAAAAATACTGAAAGGTTCATCACTGAAAGTTGCTGACAAAGCTCTCAAACACTGGTGGGGAAATTGGTATAACACTTCGGCAGAAGATGTCAGATCATCCCTTCCTGTTGAGAAACCTGGCAGAAATCTTGGGTGACATTGAAGGCAGCCAAGAACATAAGAAGCTGGCAGCAGAGATCCTTAGAAACCTTGCCGATGATGGAAACACAAGTCAGGAGATAGGTTCAACCCGAGTGATCATTAGCAGGTTGATCCAGGCATTTCTTGCACAACATCCACCATCAAACACAAATTCCGACCGGTCGCTACAAATAACGGCTGGTCAAGCACTAGCCATGCTAGCGATGGAAAGTATCAACAATTGCTCAGCAATGTTGAAAGAACCAGGATATTCATTCATTAGAGAGCTCACTGCCATGATCCAAGATGACAGATACAAATATGTGGCTGCAAGTCTTCTGCAAAATCTATGCTTGCATGCTCAATCCAAGCTCAGCAGCTCAGACTTGACAGAACTATCTCATTCCTTGCGAAAGGTGAGCCTGCTCATTCAACCTACAAGCTCAAAGTTAGAAGTATACAGTGCAACCTATTGTACTTGCAATCTTTCGTTTTCCTTAACTAGCTATGGAATGACTATTTTTTTTTTAAAAAAAAAAAGAGGAATAACCTTATTTTCTTTGTTAGATATCTTTTTACAATGTTGCAATATGTGCAGTTTCATAGCACAGTCCAAAGACTACTCAGAGCTATATTGCAGGGCTGACTAAATGAGTAGAAACAGAATAAATATAAGTGGAATCTTGATTTCGATGATCATAACTTATATTACCTGTTGTTTCAATTACAGGTTTTGGAAAGAATAACTGACACAACAGTCGCAACAGAACTAGAAGTCCTTATTGGCCTTAGTTCACAAATATGCCATGTCGTTCCTGAAGACTTTGCCCGGGAACTAGAGCATTATCAGATTAAGGAAAGATTTGTGAAGAAACTAGTTGAGGCACTGAATGCAAATGTGAAACCTACTGCCCACTGCCCCAGGATCAGGAGGGTGATAGTTGAGCAAGTTATATATATGATGGAAAACAATTGTAGCTATGCGAACTGTTTCAATGAATGCCAGATGATGGAAGCACTCACGGTGGTAGAAGAGACACCTTCAAAGGTTGAAAAGTACAGGCTCTTCATGGGGGATGCAGGACTAATGGAATACAGCATGCCACTCTCTAATCTTGTCGCTAGAGCAAAGGAAGAATTAATGCATCATGTAACATGATTGGTTAAGAAGCATCAGCATTTTTTTTTTCTTTTTGAATTTTAGAAGCATCAGCATTCAGTAGTCACGACTAGCAGTTTATGTAGATGGTACTATTTTGTAATGCTATCCATGTAGGAGATCTGCTAAATTAAGAGTTGGTATCTAAATTAAGAGCGGGAAAATGGTATTATTAGCATTGTACACAAGACGACCACGATATATGTGTAACTAAGAGATTTTGCCTTGCAGCGAGAATAACTGCAGGCATTGTAATGAATTTATCTACTTTGGTACCATTAACATTTAGTCTTGTAATGTTCAAAGAATCAACAGCAGTGGATATTTCAGGCGATTACTGTTCTACCTGTCAAGGGCATCGCAGTTGTAGAATGAATTGGTATGAATTGAAACAATACCCAACACCACAGAGTTACCCACTTGGGCACTAAGCACTTAACCAGTTCCAATCCCAAGACCAAGCAAGGGAGGAAAAAATTAATTATACTCCAGAAACTAGCCTGTAAACCCTAAATCTGAGCACCAAACTCACGGGCGCCGGCGGGAGAAGGAATGCAGGAAGAGAGATGAAGAGATGGGAGGCGAGAAGGTAATTGCACCTGCTGTTAAGGAAGGGAGGCAGGATAGAGCTCTCCACACCGAGCTTCCTCTGCTGATCCGCTCGCCGCCGGAGCGGCCATTTCGCGCGCCGCCGCTCGCCCGCTCCGGCGACGCCACCGCTAACCCCGCACCGCATGAGGCGGTCTGACGGACCCCGCGAGGCCCATTAGCCACACATCCGTCCGGCTCTCACGGAGGCCTACATGGCCCACGTAACGTAAGGCCCATGTCGCGCTCCTCATCTTGCCGTCGCGTCGCGTCACGGGCCCAATCACGCTTCCTTGTCCCGCTCGTCGCCTTCAAAACAAACTCCAATCCGTCCATCCATCCATCCATCCTTCCGTTCGGCTTACGTCGTCTTTAGTTCTAAAGTTTGTTTTTCAAACTTTTAACTTTTTCATCACATCAAAACTTTTCTACTCACATAAACTTTTAACTTTTTCATCATATCGTTTCAATTTCAATCAAACTTTCAATTTTAGCATGAAAAGTAGCACGAAGTCTTCCGACCTTAGCGACACGGCGATGACGAGAAAAATGACCAAACAAACGGTCACTGGAACGATCGAGCGGGAAAAGGCCAGGTGAAAGTGAGAGTGCGAAACCAAACACATCTGCATCATGTACTGGAACAAGAGGAGGAAAAGTCAGAAGAGGCGGGAGCTGAATGATGGCCGGCGGGGAGCATCGACTGCAGATAGCGGCCAAGTCCGACGGCAAGGCAGGGCAGCCGCGCCGGAGAAGTGGGTGAATTGCTTCGTTCGCGTGGTGGCGCTGATGGAGAGGACGGGCAACGCGCTCGGCACGCTGGCCTTCACCTGGGCCACCGTCGTCCTCCTCGGCGGATACCCCACGGTGCTCCGCTCGCAGGACGATTTTTGGTACGCCACAGCCATATTCTTCCTAGAAGCCGCCAGGTAATTTATTTATGCAGCCCATGTACATATATCCTCTTCCGTTTTTCTTCTACTTTAAAAGCGTAGTGGCGGATTCATTATTTTGCTAATGGGGGTGTGGAATTAAGTGATGTTTTTTTTTTGTCGGGATGACTAAAGAAGGTCATCTAAATGTTACTCCCTCCGTTTCAGGTTATAAGACGTTTTAACTTTGATCAAAGTCAAACTATTTTAAGTTTTATTAAGTTTATAGACAAATATAGTAATATTTATAATACCAAATTATTTTCATTAAATCAATAATTGAATATATTTTCATAATAAATTTATCTTGGGTTGAAAATGTTATTATTATTTTTTTATAAACTCAGTCAAATTTGAAGTAGTTTGACTTTGACCAAAATCTTATAACCTGAAACGGAGGTAGTATTAAGATAGAGGAAAAAGAAAGTTTTCCATCAACAACTGTCAAAAAAATATGCACAAAAAACACATGCCCCGAAACCACACACCAACCACACGAACACAAACTACTTAACTCGACTAAGATAAAAATCCAACAAAACACTAAAATGATATAATTGATGCTAAAAATTTTAATGGGCTAAAGTAGATATCTTTTTAACAAATTTACAAACAAGAGTCACAAAATATGATAATGTTTTCGGATGATGATCTGATCATGCCTTGATTAACGGTAAGGTTGTCTAGCTAATTTGCTCAACTCTAGCAAATGCAATGTATAAGATGGATAGAGTTTTTTTGAAACAAAGATGGATAGAGTTTAGCAGCGAGGTTATCTAAATAACTCGTTGGCTATACTTACACAGTAATACATCTAGAAGGAGATTAACAGTAAAATTATCTAGCTACTTAAATCAGTTATACATAATTAGGAGGAGACTATGCATGAATGCATCTGGCAGCCCTGTTTTGTATACATAACAGCTTTTGTATATAAAAAATTTTGGGGATGCAACCACACGCGATGTGTCCATGGTGGATCCGTCACTGTAAAAGCGGAGTCGTCGTCCTCCTCCTCCCTCCCACACCATTGTAGCTCCCCATGTAAAAAACAGACTCCCCAACAAACCATCCCACCCAAAAAACAAAAATACAGTGTTTTGTAGAAAAGAGAGGACAAACTCCAACTGTTCCAAACATAGATTACAGGAATTGGGGATTTCTATTATAATAAAAACGGACAAACGGTTCCAAAAATAGATTACAGGAACTGGGACAATACAATATATCAGGCCTAATTCAATGGGTCATCCCACCATCTAAGGCAACATAACGAAGTCCCAAAATTAACAAATTAAAACCTCTAAACATAAACCAGCAGCTATCAATAGTTCTGAAGCAAACACAACAAAAGATAAGCCAGAATGAGTTCAACATATGAGCTATGAGCATCCTAAGAACACAAAGCCGAAGCTTCCTTCCCCTTCAACATTTTATCAGACGGCGCCACTGCCTAGTTTCTCCAGCCTAGTCTTCTGCTACTGCCTCTCCATCCAAATTGTGAACTGTACATCTCCTCGGCCACCCGCCTTAGAAGTTATACCCCCAAAACATTCTTTCTTGGTTTTCAACCAACTTCTGCAGAATCGCCCATGATGCAATCAAAGCTCAAACAGAGTGAATTAGTTCAACAGGGTCTCATAGTAGTTCACTTTTAAAACAGGCCTTGTTCATTGTTTTCCAGATTGCCCAAATAACAGCTGTTATCCCTACCATCACCATTTTTTCATGTTTTTATCAAAGTTAATATATCCTCTTTTGTATTAATAAGTTGTCTATCGATGGGAATCTAAAAAAGGATCCCAATCTATTTCGCTTTTGCATTCTCAACATATTCGCTCTAAGAGCAAAATTATGTTAGTGATAAAAAATAACGATTGATGACCGGCTTGTTGATTGTACGGTGTTTTGCCTCTTTACTTACCCATCCTATGTATACTTCAGGATGTTCAGTGGCAGCAACAACAGGCACGATTACCAATTGTTCTTCCGAACCAGAGGTGCTTTCAGACCTCTTGGCTGGAATGGTCTAATTGCCATCGTCTGCATTTTAGATGTTTGGGTGTTGTTGGTTCTCCAGAAGAAAATAGTTATGGCAGCTGTAGTGGTTTACGCTATGATAATTCTGCTTGCACTTGGCCAGAATATATCTCCTGAGTTTCAACCACTATGCAATCCATTCCGCCGTGCCATATCTCTATGGAGCCCCTTAGCTGCAATACTGTTGCTAACTCCAACCATGCAGCATCACTCAAGGGAACTTGTTTGGAATACCACAGGAGGCAGATTAACACCGAAAATAACGGCTGAAATTAACTTCATCCCAAGTAGGTTCACAGTTGCCAAATGGACAGCGTTTTTCATATTGCTCGTAGTTGTGCTCATGGTAACAATCAGCAGGTTGCAGTTCCCAATAGTCACCAAACTAGCAGATAGTGCTCTGTGCAGAAAGCTATTAGTTTGGGGTCAAACTATCCAGAATATGTGCATGCTTGCTGCGCTAGTGATGTTGGTACTGACTACTGATGGGTCCTTTCGGTTTGTAACAATCTTGTCACTACTCGGCATTACATTGATGGTGTCATCTGGCAACTTCCAGATACCAGCAGCAGTCGTGCGTGCTGAGATTGCAAGCTTCGCACTGCACCGCCTTATCATGCCACATAACGGCTACATAGAACATGGAGAGAATCCAGACAGTAAGACTAACCTGGTACCATCTCTCATTATCTTCTATGGGATGGTGATGGCACAAGGAATACTCTACATCGTGGCATGCATCCTCGATATCTTTTCATTCATCCCCCGGAGATCCCTCATCCGGCGTGCTGGATTGAGAGGTCAGCTGGGAGTGGAATATGTCAATCTATATGCATATGCCTTCGAGAAATGCATGGGAGGGGCTGTGTCTGTTCCAAAGAAAATCAGCCTGACCAACTTTGCCATAAATTCCCTGAACTCAGATTCTCCCAAGAATCATTTCTATGGGATTCAACTGATGCATAGCCTTCTGGAGAATGAAATGACAAGGGTTCGGATCCTTGACAAACTCATCACTTCTACAAAGACCATCGACAGAATAATCAGTATGTTGGGCTGGACTAGTCCAAATAATACGACGGTCAGATTATATGCCGCTAAGGTGACTGTTGAGCTTCAAAGGACCTCCAAGTCATCACTGTTCCTACGGCAGTGCAGCTTGTATCTGCACTTCTGGACACCAATGGCAAACTTAAAAAGGGAAATCCACTTCTGCAGGTAGATGATGAACAAGAGGAGAGGCAAGACCCCATTCTCAACACAGCAAATAGCCAAGAGGAAAGACCGGATGGAATTAGGAATTCAGATGATGACCCAACGCAAAGACAAGAGCCACTTGAAGGCACTGATGACCTGCCGGAGACACAAACTTGTTCAACCCACATCCATGAACAGAACTGCATACTCAGACGAAGATGGCAGCACATTTCAGAGTACTGGAAAGTTCCCAAAGAGCATTCATTGACGTACTATGATCATCTTCCTGCACTTGGCATGTTGATTATTGACAAGCTTGCTAGTTGTGGTCAAAATAACTGCGTGGAAATCGATAGAGTAGCTGACCTCATTCCGAAGATCATAGGATTTACAAGCTTAAGAAGTGACACGACGAACAGCGAGGCATAGCAAATGGTCCTGGTAAAGTCATCACTGAAGGTGTTGCAGAGACTCACAAGCATTGGAGGAGAGATCGGCATAACATTACGGTACAAGATATTGAAACATCCCTTCCTTTTAAGAAACCTTGCCGAAATCTTGGGAGACAACAACAACAATCAAGAATTAAGGAAGCATGTGGCAGGAATCCTCAGAAACCTTGCCATTGATGGTGACACAAGGCAGAAGATTGGGCACATGCAGGTGCTCATAACCAGGCTGATGAAAGCATTCCTCAATTCAGATAGAACCTCCAGCACAAATGTTGATTGCTTGCTAACAAAGGTAGCTGGGCAAGCACTGGCAATGCTGGCAACAGATAATGTGCACAACTGCTTAGTTATGTTGAAAGAACCAGATTTTATCAATAAACTCAAACGTATGATCCAGATCCATGATGAAAAGTACATATATGTGGCGGCAACCCTATTGTGTTGTATGTGCCAGCACGCCCAAGCCAAGCTCACAGAATCAGACCTGAAGGAACTATCTCAGACCTTACATGAGGTGAGCCCTGGTACTTCATGCTACAATATGCAATCAATATTTGTGGTGGATAATGTTCTTTGCTGTTCTCATATATTCTTTATGTTAGCTGATGAAATTTCTCCTACACTTTATTAAATGGGGGTATTTATTTAGTAGTGAACTGAAGTATTATGATTCACTATGTTAGTATGTTTTGCTCGATTATGTTTTTACTGCTCATGCTACATTATGATGTTGTTTCCACTACAGGTCTTGGAGAGAATAATGAATGCAGAAGGGGCAGAACTAGAGATCCTCATTGGCCTAAGTTCACAGATATGCAAAGTCATTCCTGAAGAATTTTCCCAAGAACTAGATGACAAACAGATTAAGCAGAGATTCATAAAGAGGCTAGTTGATGTACTGAATGCAAATATGAACCCAGGTGCTCACTGTCCTGGGATTAGGAGGGTGATACTTGAGCAATCTATATACATGATGGAGTGTAATTCTCACTATACCAGTTGTTTCAACGAATTCCGGATGATAGAAGCACTGTGGATGGTAGAGGAGATGCCCTCAGGGGTTGAGAACTACAGGACTTTCTTGGGTGACGCAGGTTTTATGGAATACAGCACACCTCTCTTTGCTCTTGTGGACAGAGCAAAAGAACTGATGGGCCGTCAGTGCCTGCAAGGAGTCAGTAGAGTTAACTGAAAAAAATTGTAAAGGGTGATTTCGCATTTACAATTATAGTGAGTTGCTGAGTTATAGAATATGAAACAATTTTGCACAATATTACATGCACATGCTGATATGTCCACAGTCTCTTAACACAATCAAAAGATTACAAAGAGCTTGGTCACGGTACTGAGTTAATGGGTAGAAACAGCCAAAAAGTAGGTGGAATTGTTGTTGTAAAAACCATAACTTAAATTACTTGCTATTTCAATTACAGGTTTTGAAAAGAATAACTGATACGATGGTTGCAACAAAACTAAAAGCCATTATTGACCTTAGTTCACAAATATCTAACGTGAAGTCATGAACTAGAGCATGGTCAGATAAATGAAAGATTTATGAAGGAACCTGTTGGAATAATGGAGTACAGCATACCACTCTATAATCTTGTGGCCAGAGCTAAAGAAGAAATAATGCATCATGTGACATGATTGGTTAAGAAGCATCAGCATTCAGTAGTTTTGTAGTTACCATTAGCAGTTTATGTAGATGGCGGCATGGCGCTACTCTGTTTCCCAATCCATCTAGAAAATTGCTAAAGTAAGTCTTGATATCTAATATAACTATATTGCAAGTGGTTGGTAAGGGGAAAAGGAACGATATCAACATTGTACACTAGTCAACCATATGCATATTTGTAACCTGAGATAAATAGCAGGGGATGTATGTACGACCTCCTTAGTGATCCTATGAACAAGACTTGCCTTGGTGAGATAATGGATATGTACACAGCTGTTTTCTTCTTATGTTCAAAAATCAACAGCAGCAGAAGCTTCAGGTGATTTCTACTCTAGCTACCTGCCTCAAAGGTCCTAGTGCGATTTGGTACAGTAAATTCTCTGTAGTTTCCGTATGAACTGAAACAAATACCTAACATCTCAGTGTAACCGACATCGTAACCAGTACCAATCCAAAGAACCCAGCAGGAAAATTGAAGTCGAATAGAAACACTATGTGGGAAACCCTAAATCTGGGCAAAAAAGAAATGCAAGCCTCTACGGTCTACGGCTGCCGGAAACCGGCGCTCCGATGACTCCAAGGGTGGGCACGGCAGGCGGAATAAGGAATGCAGGAGAATTGGTAATGGCACCTGCCGCCAGGGGGTCGACTTCTCTACACCGACGCAGAGCTGCTCGCCTGCTCGTCGCCCTGCCGGCGGCCACCGAAGCTGCCCCTTCGCATCGCCGCCGCCGCCGCCGCCGCCGTTGGGGGCGGAGCGCTACGAGCCCACGACAACCCTGCTCGCCTCTTTCGCACGCCCCGCATCGGCCCACATGACGGCCCACTTAGGCTTACATGCGGCCCACGTATATTGGACCGGACGTCAGTAGTCAGCTCTCCAAATGCCAGATTTGCCATGGTAGGGAGAAGGTTTCTTCATAGTTTGCCATTTTTGCCTACGCACGAAGGTATAGAGATTTTTTTATTTATAATTTTTTTTATTAAAAGTTTTACAAAAATAATTTTCCATTTTGAAAATTGACGGAAGTGGTCGCCTACCGCCCCGCCCTCGCAGAGGGCGGCGAAAATGACGTGGCAGACGGCCGTTCGCTCTCGGGCGACGGCCGTCAACGAAATTTGCAGGCGGCCCCCTTGCCGCCCTCCGCGAGGGCGATTTTGTACTGTGCGGGGGGCCGCCTGCAAATGGGCGGCGAGGGGGGGCATGAATTTTGCAGGCGGCCCCCTTGCCGCCCTCCGCTAGGGCGATTTTGTACTGTGCGGGGGGCCGCCTGCAAATGGGCGGCGAGGGGGCATGGAATTTTGCAGGCGGCCCCCTTGCCGCCCTGGGGGAGGGCGATTTTTGCCTCCCCCCTATAAAGCCCAGTCCCTCCTCTGTGAAATTTCATTATATTCACTAAAAATCCAAAAAAAAACGAAAGAGAGAGAGGGGAGGGCAGCAAAAGGGGAGCGGCGAAGCCCTGCTGGTTCGCTCACTTCATCACAGGTATGCTCCCATACATCTTTTGCATTTGTACTAATATGTTATGTTTGAGTATATATGTTGCGTTTTAGTTTTAGTTCCATATATTTTAGCACATCTGTAGCACACAGCACATATGTGTAGATCCAGAGCATAGAATATAATAGTATGAATTGAGACATAGACAGTAGTGTTAATTGTAAGATGTAGTTTAGTTTGATCTGGAGAATGTAACGTACTTTTAGAAATTTAGAGAACAATATTGTAGAGAATGTAACTTAGGGCGTAGTACAGAAATGCGAGGTTAACGCAGTTATTGTTTTCATCAGGCACAATGTCAAGTAAGGTCACATTTCAGATAGTTCACGGTGAAGGAAATATTAGATTTGGTCCAGATGGTGTTGATCTGTCAGATTTTGTAATGACATCTAAGGGCATCGATAGGCCTGCGGAGAGAACATTTCAGTCAATTTATAGTTGGTTGTTGAGAGGATTTAGAATAGACCAAGAAGTCTATACAATGTCAGTATCTGTTGTAGTGAGTCGTGCAATAGAAGGTTATTGTTGGGAACTAATGCCGATGGACAGCACTGCTGCTTGGAGACGGTATGTGGAAATGGCTTTTGAACGGTCATGGCCCCTTGTTATATTTGTGTCGGTACAAGAAAAAGATACAAATGTTTCAATGCAAACCGAAGATGTGGAGGGTCCTAGCAATGCAGGGGATGTTGTTGGACCATCGATGGAAAATGAGGAAAATCAACCAAGGGAGGAGCAGGCCATGGGCATGGCGGATGAGGGGGAGAGAGTCGGTATAATTGTTGATGAAATGGAGAGGGAAGATTCGGATAATGAGCAAGCGGAGGACGACGCATCATCCGATGAGGAAGGTGATGTGATGGCCACTGATTGGGCAAATGAGAACTTCTCTGGACTTGTTATATCAGAGGGTGATCATGTACCCTGGGAGTATAAGGAGAACGAGGTAATTGAGGGTGCAAGGTATGCTCATAAGGATGAGATGAAGGAGGCGGTGAAGCATTGGGCAGTTTCCTTGCAGAGAGAGTTTAGGGTGGTCAAGTCAACAAATTATGTGTATGAAGTGAGGTGCATGAAGGAAGATTGTCCGTGGCGTGTCCATGCATATAAGGGTAAATGGAATGATTATTGGAAAGTTAGCATTGTGACCGAGCATAAGTGCTACTTACAAGGGGTGGAGAAGTATCACCGAAACATCACTTCAGCTTTTGTGGCAAGTGAGATGTACAGCAGTGTTGTTGGTAACATTGGCTTTGAACCAAAATCAATTATTAGGCACATCGAGAACAAATTCAAGTACACCATAAGCTATGCAAAGGCCTGGAGAGCCAAACAAAAGATCATTGAGATGAGGTATGGCACATTTGAAGCTTCTTATGATAATTTGCCTCGTTTGTTAGCCACCATTGCCCAGAGGAATAATAATACTTACTATGACCTACATACATTTACATCGGTTGATGATCGAACAAAGAGTGTGCTGCAAAGAGCCTTTTTCTCATTGGGTGCTTGCATCAATGCTTTTGTGCATTGTCGACCTGTTCTATGCATAGATGGAACTTTTTTGACAGGTAAATACCGAGGTCAGATATTGACAGCAATTGGGTGTGATGGGAACAACCAGGTTCTACCTATGGCTTTTGCATTTGTAGAGAGTGAGAACACTGAAAGCTGGTACTGGTTCCTAGAGAGAGTGCACATTGCAGTGGTGCGTATGAGGCCCAACGTTTGCCTTATACATGATCGTCATGCGGGTATGTTGCGGGCTATTGACTACTTGCAGAACGGTTGGGATGAGAAGGGACTTCCAGCTAAGTGGCCTGATGTTCGGAGTCGGTGGTGCATGCGTCACATGGGTGCAAATTTCTACAAGCAATTCAAGAACAAGCATCTTATGGAGCTCTTTAAGAGGCTCTGTGCGCAGAACCAAGAGAAGAAATTTAATGAGTTGTGGGACAAGTTGGATGAGTTGACAATGAAGCAAACAGATGAGCAATCTCGCAGACCACAAGTTGAAGGTGACGAGCCTCCCATACCTCTTGGTGCATTACATGATGACCCACCAACAATGAGAAGGAGGTCAGGGTCGTCCATCAGAAATTTCACTCAGTGGATTGAGAATGAGCCTAAGGAGAAGTGGTCTCTATTGTTCGACACCGATGGATCTCGGTATGGCATAATGACAACCAATTTGGCAGAGGTGTACAACTGGGTAATGCGAGGAGTTCGGGTACTTCCATTGGTTGCTATTGTTGAATTCATCCTTCACGGCACGCAAGCCTACTTTAGGGATCGATACAAGAAAATTGGTCCGTCCATGGCCGATAACAACATAGTGTTTGGCAACGTAGTGACAAAGTACATGGAAGATAAAATCAAAAAGGCACGGAGACATAGAGTTGTTGCTCAAGGCACACAAGTGCATCGGTATGAAATAATGTGTGTTGATAGGAGCAGGCGTGGTATCTATCGCAAGCAAGCCGTGCAGGAATGTGTCTTGAAGGCGGATAGTGGATGTATCTGCAGTTGTATGAAGCCGAAGCTTCATCACCTTCCTTGCTCACACGTTCTTGCTGCTGCCGGTGATTGTGGCATATCTCCCAATGTGTACGTCTCAAATTATTTCAAGAAAGAAGCAATCTTTCATACATGGAGTGAGGAGATATATGGGTTCGGGATCTCAGGATCTTACACAACGCTGAGTGCCCAAGTTTTTTATATTCCAGATCCATCTAAGTTAAGGGTGAAAAAGGGTCGACGCCAAACTAGACGCATCAGAAATGATATGGATGAGTCAGAAGCAGGTGGGAGGACTTTACGCTGCAGCAAGTGTGATCTGAGCGGCCATACTTACAAGAAATGCCCGAAGAATGCAGAAGTTCCATGCGGCGCAGATGCTAGTCCATCTGGACAGGCAAGTGATGGTAGGCGACCACCTGGTGAAGGAACAACAAGCAGGCGCGCAAGGCCAAGGCGTCGTCGCGCAGCAGGCGATTCCATGGTGTAACAATGCTTTCGATTTAGGAAATAAAATGATGTTGTGATGTAATAAATGTTCGGACTAAATACTTATATCGTGTAATTTCAATTCAATGTTGTTGTAATGAGTACCTCCGACTATTGTTGTACTAGTAGTATTGCGAACTATTCGGTGTTGTATCATAATGTTATCGTGATGAGTGTTCGGACTAAACACTTTTGTTTGTTTAGTGGTCTTGTTTAATATGTGTTAGTAATTCGCTTATGAACATTTATTACTTATGTTGAACTAATTATTTATATGTTTCTGATCAACCTATTTGATGCAGGTATGGCGTACGACACACCGGCGCTGTTGAACCGTGGGATTGACAGGAACCACCGCTCGTTCCTGTCAGCAGTCGAGGGTGCACAGCTCGGCACCTTCCGTCCACGCACGTCGCGCGAGTGGTTGCGTGTCGACCCCCGTCACGTTCCTTGGTACGCGTATGTTCACATTTCAACTCAACTTTGCTTTGTGTTGTACTTATGTTTGAAGTTTGCTCTATACAGGTTGCGTGCGGCAGGCCTTCTACCACTTTGTAGGCTTGTTGAGGCGGCGGCGGACGACCGTGACCCAGCGAAGCGGTGGGATGCAGACCGGTCACTCCTTGCCGCTCTTGTAGACCGCTGGAGACCTGAGACGCACACGTTCCACCTTCCCTGTGGGGAGATGGCTCCGACACTGCAGGACGTGTCGTACCTGCTCGGGCTACCGCTGGCGGGAGCACCAGTTGGTCCCGTGGACGGTGTTTTTGGGTGGAAGGAGGATATCACTGCGCGCTTCGAGCAGGTGATGCGCCTTCCACACCTAGGACCGGCCAACACCCTTCCTCCGTACTCTACAGTCGGGCCTAGCAAGGCTTGGTTGCTCCAGTTCACTGTAAGTAAATAAGTTGTTATTATCATACATGCTTATTTGCGACCGGATGAGTGTTTTGTACTAACATTTCATTCTTAATTGTAGGCGGACCTTCTGCACCCTGATGCTGATGATTACTCGGTCCGACGCTCCCTTGAGGCGTACCTGTTGTGGTTGTTCGGGTGGGTGATGTTCACTAGCACCCACGGGCACGCTGTGGACTTCCGGCTGGTCCACTACGCACGGTCCATCGCGGATGCTCAGCCACAGGACGTGCCGCAGTGGAGCTGGGGTTCTGCCGTGCTAGCAGCCACGTACCGTGCCCTCTGTGAGGCGTGCACGAAGACTGACGCGGGAGCGATCATCGCTGGCTGCCCTATGTTGCTTCAGCTTTGGGCAGCCGAGAGGTTTGCCATAGGTCGTCCAGTGGTGGACAGCGCACCCTACGGGGTTGGTCGCAGCGCGCAGTGGCCAGAGGACGGTCCCACGATGGGGACTTACTGGTGTCGACGTGGGGTTAGTGCAACTTCGCTGCGTTATAAGTTTATCAGTCCTCTTCTTTTTTTTTTCTTCACATAACATGTCTAATTCCGATCATGTTTATTGCAGCGTCGTTACGCTCACGTCCAGGTGAGACGTGTTTACCCGGACTTCGTGTTCGAGTTTGACCGTCTCCAGCCGAGCGACGTCATCTGGGAGCCGTACACAGAAGAGGCCGTCGCTGCGAGAGCACCGCTAGGACTTTCGTCCTTGTGCACACGCGACCAGGCTTACTGGCTCACCATCCTGCCGATGGTGTTCGACATTTTCGTTGAGCCTCACTGCCCGCAGCGTGTGATGAGACAGTTCGGACTTAGGCAGGTGTTTCCGGGCAACGTGCAGCCGACCGTCCTCCCTGCCGACCACTCGTGAGTTCGGATTGTTCATTTCTAAATTTTTATGTAATTACATCATCGAGCCATATAATTTACCTCTCTTCACAGGTTGACTCGACGGGGACAGCTAGCAGGCGCACTTTGGGCTCCACGTGTACAGCAGTACGTTGACGACTGGGTGTTAGCTACAGAGGAGGTGATCAACGAGCTCTTCCCACACACGGAGGAGAACTACCGTGACTACCTTCGCTGGTACCTTCCTCGCACTCGTGCGCGTGTCACCTTCACTCCAGACGCCCCAGAGCCGCACGTTGCCGCTGTCACGGACGCGTATCCCACGCACCGTGACCGAGACTACTTCGTGGCGGTACGTCCAATTTGTATTACTTCCAACAATTATTTCATTTATCTTGCATAATATAGGACAACTACTGAATTTTTTATTTCCATCTTGCATAGGCTGATGCCGCACGGGATATCAGTGCCGATATCACCGCAATCCAGGTGAGGTTGAACAGAGGTTTGCACTTGACTGACGTTGAGCAGAGGGTGACCTTCGACCGGATGCAGCAGAAGATGCGTGCGGTCATGCGCGTCTTCTCCTGTCGCAGCGCCGTGGACGTCGTACTTCCAGCTGGTCCGGTACAACCACGGCCTCGCGCGCCTACCGTCGGAGCATGACCTCGTTTGCCTTCGAGCGCCCCTAGCTTCGGAGCAGTGCGACCTACAGCACCGGTTTCGCACGGTACAGTTCAGCCCAGATATTAGTTCATTTTTGTTTCAGCTTTTGCACGAATATGTCACCATATTTTAACTGCACGTTTCCTCATTGCAGGACCTCGTCTGCCTTCGAGCGCGTTCGCAGGCACGACCGGCGCTTCCTCGAGCTCCGCATGGGCGTTCGCCACCTCTTCGGGCGCGTTCGCCACCTCTTCGGGCGCGTTCGCCAGCTCTTCCTCTCACGGAGCGTCGATCCCTCGCCCACACGGTACTTTCCTTTTTATTACTACTGTTAAATACTTGTACGAAACTGATGGTCCTTGTCCAGCAGGATTTGCAGCCGGGATCTTCGGTACTGGGGCCTCTTCGTCTCACGCCGGTAGGACTGGTCCTACTAGCCAGTTCTACGACGACGACTTGCACGGTGCACACCACCAGGACGTACTAGGCTCCTCTCAGCTTGGAGGAGCTCCAGAGGCGCACACTCAGGAGCAGCCAGAGGTCACACCTGTACAGGCAGGACGGGTTGGCCGTGCCGTACCCCCGGACCGACTCACGTACTCCCAGGGGCACATTAGGGCGCAGGGTAGGAGGGACAGGGGTAAGAGGCCTCGTCAGTAGTGTTCTACCTCTTCAGTCCTTATGTGACCGTTTCTTTTGGTTTACAAACTTGTAAAGCAGTACTACTTTTGCTATTACTACTGCAGTACTACTTGTGTTTGTCTCGTCTACATAGTTCTTTTCATTCATATGGTGCTTGAACAACTTATGCTCACAACAACACACTTTCGGCGCTTCACGGTAGTGTCAGATCCAGTAGCGCGCACAGTCCACAACAGCACACATGAAAAGCGGCAGCTCGAGTTATCACTATCAACTTTCGGCGCTGCCTGTTGACATAAAGTGAATCACGCCCACGCGTGATCGTCTTGTCACATCTAATGAATAATGTATCTCATTGAGTTCACATATATTGCAGTGAAAATGACGCTATATAATTGACAATCTGAAGGCAACCTCTTCATATCTTCTTTCCCACTAGCACACCACACACGAAAATGGAAGCCTATTCATTGGTAATACGTAATCTAGATTTGAGATTATGTAGCTTGGTTGCTACAGTCGGGCCTGTGCACAAAACTTGCTTATATTTTGGCACTAACAAAATATTTGTACGGCCTGTGCACAAAACTTGCTTATATTTTGGCACTAACAAAATATTTGTACGGTAACAATTCAAATATGCCCTAAAAAATAATAAAATTGTATTTTACCAGTCTTGGATATTTTAATCTTGTATAGTTTTCAATATAAAAATGATAACTATTGATATTTATACAAAAATATAGAGCACAGTATAAAATCGCCCTCCCCCAGGGCGGCAAGGGGGCCGCCTGCAAAATTCCATGCCCCCTCGCCGCCCATTTGCAGGCGGCCCCCCGCACAGTACAAAATCGCCCTAGCGGAGGGCGGCAAGGGGGCCGCCTGCAAAATTCCATGCCCCTCTCGCGGCCCATTTGCAGGCGGCCCCCTGCACAGTATAAAATCGCCCTAGCGGAGGGCGGCAAGGGGGCCGCCTGCAAATTTCGTTGACGGCCGTCGCCCGAGAGCGAACGGCCGTCTGCCACGTCATTTTCGCCGCCCTCTAGGAGGGCGATTTTTAAAAATCGCCCTCCCAGAGGGCGGTAGGCGACTACTTCCGTCAATTTTCAAAATGGAAAATTATTTTTGTAAAAATTTTAATAAAAAAAATTATAAATAAAAAAAATTCCGAAGGTATACAGCAGCCACGACGCGTCCTGTGCCGCCTGGTGCGAGCTCGAGCAACGCTGCTACCGGTCCACAAGGAGTACGGCGCCATCGCTAAGAAATTTCACCCCAACCAAACTAATTCTGAAAGCGACCAAGCGAAAATTTACCAATTTTTGCTTTGATTTTTGCAGGAGAAATTGGGGGAGGATGTCTCTATACACACCATCAACAAGTTCTTGTCAACGAGCATGCCCGGAGGCCAGGAGCAGGTGCTAGCTGTGTCGCTGCTGCACGAGCTGTTGGGCAACGAGATGACGTGCCAGTGGATGAGCGTATAGATGGCCATATGGCTCCACGGCTCGGATCAAGCACGGCACGGCTTGACTGGAATTCTACCGTGTCGGCCCGGCCCGATAGCCAGGCCGTGCCTGGGCTGCACCCTCAGCACGGTGAGCCAGCCCAGCACGGCCTACGATCGAATAAAAAAATATAGGGATGCAAAATAAACTTAAATAACCATATAAAGCAATGCCCAAAGAGAAGAAGAATACAAAATAGACTTATTTTTCAACTATATGAACACAGCCCACATAGTCGAGGGATGAAAAATATACTTTTTCCATGGAGAAACACAATGGGCCGTCGTGCCTTCGGGCCGGCCCGAGTTGTATTGGGTCATGCCTGGACCATGTATGTAGCCCGTGGGCTGGCACGGCATGGCACGACATGTCTGTTAGGCCGTGCCGGCCAGACTAACCTCGACCCAGACACGGCCGGGTCTGAGCCATGCCGCCCAGTTGGTCAACTATAGATGAGCATGGTGTATGGCACCATCTTGCGGTTGATGGCCGGGATGGAGTGACATGTCATAGAGCACTACCATAGTCGGCAAGGTAGAGGGCACGCTCTGCAACCTCAATCGGTTCGATACCAACGTCAAGCAAATGGCCGACTACGGCAAGCTATAGCCGCGCCTCACTAGACTATTCCAGGATGAGCCGGAGATGCAAGCTGCCATGGTTGACTACCTCGACGAGTGCAGCTCGAGCTCGGCCAGAGGAGGAAGACGCGTCTGACAGAAGGGCTCCACCAGAGGCGCCACACTAGCATGCCTACGTGTCATGCCACGTAGTCGAAAGTGGCAAACTATGAAGAAACCTTCTCTCTCCGATGGCAAATCTGTAATAACAAACATAAAAGTAGTATTTGAAGAGTGGCGTTTCCTAAGAGTGGCAAATAATTAAATTTCCCGTCGTCAGTAGCCATGAGACGCCATGGCTCTTCATAATCACATAACTTCCATCCTTTTTTCTACTGATGAGAAAGAAAATGACAAACTCCCTAATGCTAAAGATGGTGTTGGAGGGCAACTGCTTCAATTTAGTGGCTACTATGGGCTGCATTATCTACGAGATCAAGAACGTGATTCTCTTTTCTTTTGCTGTTTTCTCCTATCGTCCTCGAGCCAGTAATCGTGTGGCGCATGCTTCGGCAGCGTTGGGCTGTAAACGCTCTCTGCATGCTAGTAGGCATGTAGACTTGGAGAGCCTAGTGGCTGGTAACTTATAAGTTAATGGTCCACTAAAAAAGAAAGAAAAAGAGAGACGTTTCCATGATTCCATCCTTCACCGAGAGTTCAATCCTCCTAAAATGCGTTGACGGCTTGACCGTTGCGAGTGGCGACGACAAATGATGAGCTGGATAAGTTGCTGTAGAGATCTACTGGACAACATGGCAGATCATTAGGACAAATTAAACAGTATGATGGTGAAATTTGATGACTTTTGCGCTTGTTGACTAACTAACAGTATGTTTGAGACATGCATAAAGTATTAAATATAGACAAAAATAAAAACTAATTATATAGATTGCGTGTAAATTACGAAACGAATCTTTTAAACCTAATTGCTCAATGATTTGACAATGTGGTGCTACGGTAAATATTTGCTAATGATGGATTAATCAGACTTAATAAGTTCGTCTCGCAACTTACAAGCGGATTCTGTAATTTGTCTGGGTATTACTACGTTTAATACTTCAAATGTGTGTCCGTGTATCCGATGTGATATGACAAAAATTTTCACCCCTAGATTTAAACACGGCCTTAGTCTTCTCTTCTCCCACATGTACTTCATCTTTATTTGCATGCAGGTTTTATATAGTAAAAGTTTAAACCATTTTTCCTTTAAAAATAATTATCCGATCTACGATTTAATTACACCATTGTATTTCTTGCAATTAATTTTTATAATAAAAATCTCACACTATTATATTTTTAATGAAAAAATTGAATATCGTTTCACCTCTTATAGATAATTGTTTTAGTTCTGTGTATAAAATGTTTTAAAGAAATGCATCATTCAACAAATATTGACTGCATCACCAACAATCACTTATATGAAACATTGAGTTCCAAGGATTCAAAGATTAAAAAAAACAATATAAAAGATATATTATATTTACAAACGCTTGATATTGTTGAAACATTTTTATATCATGTGTAAACATTAAGTTATAATCATTGAAACATTATAATATTGACTAAAACATTTAAATAATACCATATGCAACATTTGACAAATTTAACTAGTGAAACATCATAGTTTTTTTTTACTGGAAGTGAAACATCATAGTTGAAATATTTAAATAAAAACAAGTGCAACATTTTAAAAAATCATTAAAAAGCTAACTATTTTTTTCAGCGGAATATAACCATGCATAATATTGTTGTAAAGATTTAATTGTAATGAATTTAGAGGTTCAATTGGATTATAAATCAAATGATTATTTTATGAGAAAAAATGTTTTGAAGTTTAAAACCTTTTCTTAATATATCTTGGACAATGTATAGACAGAGAAGCATACCTACCACTCTAGCTACATGCAACGGATGGCGGATATTTCCCTCTTTGGACGCCCGACGTGGAGTTCTCTCCCAAATTAATACTTGTTCACCAGTCAATCATTAAAATAAAACAAAATAAAACATTTGACTGCAAAACTGGCCGTTAATAATGACAGGTACTCCGAAATCGATAGTTTGACTACCGCTAGCTGTTTATCCGAGAATCCACCAACCAAAGTAATTAATTATTCAGAAATGGACGATACATAATACAGTACGATCAATTTTGACTGTCCATTCCCGCGGCAAGTGCGTTCTTCCGCGCCAAGGACTCGTCGGCAGACATTGAGCAGTATATAGGAGAAAACATTACAGACGGTAGGCAGCTCAACTCCTTGCAGAATAAGTAGCAGTTGCTGTGAGAGTGTGAGACGACCGTTTCTTGTTGTGATCTTGTGGATTCGGCTGGCTGCGTGTCTTGTTGGTGAGTAGTCACTACTTTAAAAATGATCTTTGCTGGATCGGCTAATTTTTACAATAGTCCCGGTTCTTTTAAACCGGGATTAAAAATTGTTTTTAGTTCTGGTTAAAAAAATTTGATCTTTAGTCCTGATTGGTAACACCAACCATCCCCTATCAAAGACCTGTCATGGGGGACTAAAAATCTATCTTTAGTTTCAGTTGGAGTTACCAACCGGAGTAAATATTTCTCTCCCATATCTGATCGGTTAAATCCCAAAAGAACTTTCCTCCTCACCGACATATTTAGATAAGATTAGATCGACCTCATCCCCTCAGATCCCCTTCCTCCTCCCCTCTTCTCCCCCTTCTTCCCTTCCATCCGGCGGTCGGCGGCGACGGGCAGGCGGCCAGCAGCGGCGCACGGACGTGGCGAGCCCGGCAGGCGGGGCCGTGCCCGGCGGCGGCCGTGGCGAGCAACTTTTTTTTTTTTTGATATTTTGTGATTCACGCTAAGATGTATAATTTCTTTTTTATAATTTGTGATTCATTGTATGGATATGAGATGTATTTGATTTCTGCGTATTTTTTTAAGGATTTGTGATATATTTTATTTGTGTGTATAAGTAACTTAGGATTTGTGATGTGAATGATTTGAGATGTTACTTTGATTTAGGGATTTGGGGTTTGATTTGAGGATATGCATCCCACTCGATTTGAAAGAAAATACAGGTACTAACTCTGTCAATTAGCAAAGAAACAATGAAAAAAAGAAAAGGAGATCAACCGGGACTGCCCCTACCCTCTCTTTAGGACCGGTAACACCAACCGGGACTAAATATCGAACTTTACTCCCGATTATTTCACTCGAGACTAAAGATCCGAAATTTTACATGTTTAGTCCTGGATTCGTAGTCCCGATTGGAAAATCGAGACTATAGGGGTTCCCAACCGGGAGTAAAAAGTTTCCCCAATAGCAAATATATGGAAGTATATCAGTTGCATGGGTTGCTTTGCACAAGTGAGCTGAGGCTTTCATGTAAGAAAATAATAAACTGAGGCTTGCAGGCGGTGCGCGGGGAGGAGGTGACGATCACCGGCGAAGTTGAAATGAAGGCCGATAACGACGCTGCCGCCGAGCACCGCATCCAGATGCCGGAGTCGGGACGACAGGCGGATATGGCGGCCGCCGCCGCGCCGGAAAAATGGCTGAATCGCTTTGTTCGCTCGGTGGCGCTGATCGAGAGGGTGGGCAACGCGCTCGGCACGCTGGCCTTCACCTGGGCTACCGTCATCCTCCTCGGCGGCTACCCCACCAAGCTCCGCTCTAAGGATGACTTTGCGTTCGCAACAATCATCGTATTCCTTGAAGCCGCAAGGTATATAGCGAAGTAACATACTTTCTCATTTTCATATTACTAAATAAAATACCCGTGCATTGCAACAGGTGAAAACTATTTCAATCGTATTATTGTTAGATTTTTAATTTATGTCTGAAAAACGTATGGATTTTTATTTCGATAATATTAATATCTACGGTCCCATCTTTTCGCTTATGTTTATACTTATCAGTCAAAATTTGAATTTTCAACCTTAAATTTAAAATTGATCTTGAGGTTTTTTTTATCGAAGTTTATTTTTCAACATTTGCTTTTACATCGCTAAGAACACGTATATAAAATTTTTATTCACAAATTATTTTTTTGTTTGTAAATATGTCGTTTGGCTTATTCCGATGGGAGCTCTAATTCGGAACCCTTATTGCACGCTGCTTTCTTATGGATTGACAAGCAATTAAGAGTATGATTGTCGAAACTAGAATTCGATAATACGAAAAGGGGTAGCGCACAAGAAGGAAAGTGGATGGGTTATAAAACAAAGGTTTAAACAGGTTCAAGCCTTCTCAATGAGAAGTAATACCTATTCCTGTTTAGGGATTGAATCTGCCGTATATAGTATTGATCTGACGATTTTGGATGTGGTTATAACCTCAAGGGGCGTCCTGCCCTCCTTATATAGTCGATGGAGATAAATTTATAAGATAGAGACTTTATCCCTTATGGTTTAAATCTCTATAACTACTTTACAATTGTAACAAACCAGAACTACTATATATTTCCTTAATACACATGTCAACACAATACCCGAGTTTTATCCTATACATATTTTACTCATATGAACTATCCTTGTAACCAGTCGGATAGTCTAGCCATGTGGGTATATGGTAGCTATAATCTCCACAACGACTCTCGTTCCAAGTTAGCATACAAGTTTTTTAAAATGATTTCTTATACGACTCCTTATGTATTTCCAAAAGTTAACGAACTTAAAAGCTTACTCAAATACGGACAACGTAGTATAGGTGGAAACATCTTTAATTTTTGTCATAGTATAAAAAGATATTTATGTTCAATTTGAGCGTTGTGCTGTATTTTCTAATTGGTGAAAAGAAGTTCATTGGAGCAATTTATGTGGTATACTTGCATACATGCAACGTTCTTTGCTATTGTTGAACCGTTGTATACGTGGGCAACAATAGAGAGTCAGACTCACGGCGCCCACTACGTGGTGACTAAGGACGGATACGGGAGGATATATAAGAGTCGGATGATAAAATTAAAAACTAATTCAAACATGTATGACGTATCAAAAATCTGGCAAAAATATCTTTAATTTTTATAATAATAGAGATAGATCGTTTTACTTTTTTAGTCAAAATTTTTAAAGTTTAACCATGGTTCTGTACTCCTTAAAAAGCTTATAGTGACAGTGGCAGTGAATCTGCTCCCACTATTGTTGTTCTTACAAATTGTCTCCTGATATATTTTTTATATTGTGGAATAGTCCAATATTTGATTCAAACTAATGAATAACAGATAATCAAATAAGCAACATGTGACACTAAGATATTTGATAAAAAAATATTTTGCTATGACACATTATGATATATTTTTGTTATTCTATCTATAGTAAAGCATGAGTACTTTACTAGTATAAAATTTTTTTGCAACATCTACAACACAAAAGTTAGTTTCATTAAAACTAACAATTGATAGTATATTTGTTTTATGTTAAAAATGTTACTATATTCTTTTATAAATTTGGTTAAACTTAAAGGAGTCTAATAAGAAAAAGTTAAAACGATCTAAGTATTACTGACATGATCCCATTTTGTTTATTTGCTGGGAAAGGCTGAAGGAGGCCATCTGAGTATATTAAGTTACAAAGAAAACACGTAATAAACTGTCGACGACGGATGTGCGCGAGGCACCTCCAGGAACCACACGCTAACCACACAAGCACAAACCACTGAAAATGGAACCGAGCACCAAAACGACCACCGCTAAGCGTGGCCGATCGCCGCTCGGCCTACAACAAGTCAACAACACCACAAAGGCGAGAGTCCAAAAACGATACCCCCATGGAGGTCACGACATCAAGGACGCTGCCATCGCCAATCTAAGAAAGATGCCGTTTTCACCCAGAGAGAACTTGCAAGGAAAGGGGGAGAGGTACCCACGACAGCGCCCCAAGAGGGCTACGACACCCAAAGGCGTAGCCGCTGCCGGTCCGGTGATCACCGAGCGAGGCTTACGCCTGGAACCCCTGCAACCTTTCAAGTAGTTTGTCACCCATCAACTCAGTAACCACCACACAGGCATTGGCAGCGCGTGGCTTCCACCAAAACCGCACCGGCGCCCCTCTGCCGGCCGACTTCCAAACTTGCCGCCGAACCCTGCAGCCAGCTCATTGCATCCCACCGCTCCTCCCCTGAGAGCTGGCCCAGGCCACCTCTGTCCCACCACCCGCCGGCCTCCTTGCCATGTTCGGCCAAAGGAGAACCCGGGACTAGACAACATCACTTCAGCTACCTGAGCTTCCCCCGCTGACCAGCAGCCACCCCAACCCAACCGAAACTCCCCACAAAGAAGGGGAGGAGGTCAAGAAGGGAGAGGGTGCTGACCGGCAACGAGGAAGACGACCCATCACCGCCAGCTCCCTTTGCACCGCCGCTTCTCCCATGAGCACCGACACCGGACCTGCAACGCCAAATCTAGCTGACGCCCGAGGTCTCTAGCGCTACCACCGTCAGGCGTCCCAGTCGGCAGCGGTAGCCACGACCTGCTCGAGGTGCGTTGCCGCTGATGCCACCGGCTGCGGCAGCCTCGGGGCGTCCCGCCACCGGCCATGGCGGCCGCGAGCTGCTGCCCCGCGGTCTGCTCTGGCCAGATCCACCTTCCGTGGAGTCCGCGCCGACGCCACCCCCGCCGTCCAGCTTCCTGGCCGCCGCGATGGCGTCGACGCCAGCGAAACCACCTCCACAGACGCTCTGCCGCCGAGCCCTCATGGCCGTGCCGTCCCCGGGCCGCCATGCCATCGCCATCATGTCATCGCGCCGCCGCAGTGGCCGGACCCGTACCGGCCAGATCTGGCCTCAGAGGCGCGGGATCCGCTGCCTCCCCACACCGCCCCGCCGTCTCCACCTCCGGCCGCTGAGGTCGCTGTCGTCGGCTACGCCCCATCCTCCCTGCGCTGAGTTGGGGGCCTCCGAGCTTGAATGGCCTCACCGCCGCCTTTCCGGCTCGCCACCGGCGGCTAGGGTTTTTGCCCCCCGAGCCGCCCGCACGAGAGCAACGCGGGGGTCTCATTCTGCATTGAACTTTTGCTCTAGTCCCATTTTGTTTAGTGTGTGCATTCTATAAACCATATGCTTCTAGTAATACAGAGTCTAGCTTCTTCTTTCCTTTAATTACATCATATGCCCGTTTTTTTACTTCAGGATGTTCACCGGCCCCAACAACAAATCCGATTACCAATTGTTCTTCCGGACAAGAGGTGCTTTCAGATCCCTTGGCGGCAACGGACTGATCGTGATCGTATACTTTTGGGGTGCAACGCTGCGCATTCTTGGTTCGAACTTGGATGACGTGCCATGTATAGTGCTTATAATCACGGTAATGCTTCTACTTGTTGTTGGCCACATTCTATGTCGATTAGGTGGAAAACCACGGACCTGCTGTAACTGGCCACGCCGTGCGATCTCTCTATGGAGCCCCGTGGTAGCTATCCTGTTGCTGGCTTTCGAAGTGCTTCGATATTATGATGGTGCAATTATCATGTGGATGGCGTACGGAGTTCTAGTTGTGGCTGTGATCCTAGCGACAGTCAGCAGGCTGCGGTTCCCAATCATCATCAACCTTGTACACAGTGCACTGGGCAGCAGACAAGTATTTTGGCGTCGGATTTTTCTAAACTCGTGTATGCTTGCTGCAATAGTGATGCCGCTTTTCATGGTTGATCCAGATCCAGACCTTCGAGTGGCGATGGTTGCGGTCGATATATGTGCTGTGCCAATACTGTCACTTGGCAACTTACAGATTCCAGCAGCACTCGTGCGTGTCATTCTCGCGATCTTGCGCCTTAAACCAAAGGGCTATGACGGTCACGGTGAGACGACAAACCTTGTCCCATCTCTACAAATCTTCTACGGAATGGTGCTTGCCCAAGGGCTGCTTTACGTTGTTGCAGCCATGGTGGAGTTCCTCTTCTCGTCCATCACTCGGAGATCCCTTGTCCGCCATGGTGGATTTACAGGTCAGTGGGGGGTGGAATCTGTCGATCTGTACTACGAATACGCCTTCAGCAAATACATGAAAGGAGGCCTGTTTGCTCCAGAGAGGATCAGCCTCAGTGACTTCGCCATTGATTCTCTGAATTCTGACCTGTCCAAGAATCAGCTATACGGCGTCTGGATGATGCACATTTTTCTGCAAAGACACCCAACAAGGGAACAACTCCTGGAGAAGCTCAACACTTCAGCGCAGACGATGGCCAGGTTGATCAGCATGTTGGACTGGACCAGTAGAGACGAACATCCAACTATCAGGCTGTATGCTGCGAAGGTTCTTGCAGAGCTCGCAAAGAGCCTTCGAGTTGTAATCGTCCCTGGGGCGATGCAGCTGGTATCTACGCTTCTGGATACCGATGGCAAACCGGAAAGAGGACACCCACTTCTGGATGCAGATGATGATCAAGATCCTTTTGTTGATACAACAGTAAAACAAGAGAAAAGACAGGATGCAACTGGCCATCACCAAGGCAAAACACAAGAGACACTTGGGGACACTGATAGGCTGTTGGAAACACCGAACAGATCAACACGCACCAACGCCCAAACATCCATATTACGATGTTGGTGGAAAATATCAGCATACTGGTCAATTCCCAAGGAGCAGCCGTTGACAGACAACGATCTTCTCCCTGCATTGGGCATGTCAATAGTTTACAACCTTGTTGGTTGTGATCAAAATAACCTTTTGGAAATCGATAGAGTAACTGACCTGATCCCTAAAATCACTGGATTCACAAGCTTCAGAAGTGCAATCATGAATTCTGAATCACAACAGAAGGTTCTCTTAAAGTCATCACTGAAGGTGCTGCAGAGACTCACAAGAATTGAAGGAGAAATTGGCATAACGCTGCGGTACAAGATATCAAAACATCCCTTCTTATTCAGAAACCTTGCGAAGATCTTGGGAGACAGCAGCAGCAATCAGGAACTAAGGAAGCTCGTGGCAGGAATCCTCAGAAACCTTGCCATTGACAGAGACACAAGGCAGGAGATTGGACAAATGCAAATGCTCATTACCATGCTAATGAAGGCATTCCTCGATTCTAGCAGATCATTTAGTTCAAATGTTGATTGCTTGTTGCCAAAGGTCGCCGGGCAAGCACTGGTAATGCTGTCATCAGAAAATCCACATAACTGCTTCGTTATGTTGAAGGAACCAGATTTCATTAATAAACTAAAAAATATGATCCTGATCCATGATGATAAATACATATATGTGGCAGTGAGTCTGTTGCGTAATATGTGCCTGCACGCTCAACCCGAGCTCACGGAATCAGACCTAAAGGAACTATCTCATACCTTGGGAGAGGTGAGCCCTGCTAATACATACTACAAGTGCAACATAGAGGTGTATATAATACGTACGGAGTATGATACTATCATTTGTGCATTTGCTGTCTCTATTAACTTTTCTCATTTTTTTTTTGGTAAAAAGAAGGGGGAATTTATTTGCCGATGAACTATATAAGTATAACTATAGTTTGCACAACTATGTTTATCATGCTACATGACATTGCTGGTTCCATTACAGGTGTTGGAAAGAATAATGGACGCTGAAGGGGCAGAACTAGAAATCCTCATTGGCCTTAGTTCACAGATATGCAAACTCATTCCTGAAGAATTTTCCCAAGAGCTAGAGCATGGACAGATTAAGCGGAGATTCATTAAGAGGCTAGTGGACACACTGAATGCAAACATGAACCCAAGTTCTCATTGCCCTGGGATCCGGAGGGTGGTACTTGAGCAATCCATATACATGATGGAGTACAATTCTCACTATGCCAATTGTTTCAATGAATACCAGATGATGGACGCACTGTCAATTGTAGAATTGATGCCCTCAAGGGCTGAGAATTACATGGTTTTCTTGGGTGACACAGGTTTCATGGAATGTAACACACCTCTCTCTGCCCTAGCGGACAGGGCAAAAGAACTGATGGGTCGTCAGTGGCTGCAAGGCATCAACAGTGCCAACTGAAAAAAAATATAAAATGATTTTGCATATATACAGTCAGAAGACCATGCATATTGTTAGTGCAGGGTAGACAAAGTGATTCTGCATTTACAGTCAGAAGACAACGCATGTTGCTAGAAAGAACATATATTTACCTTTAAGATGAGCAAAGGGTATTGTATCTGTAGTTCTGTACCTCATTAATCTTGCACTGTAATCCGTGTGCTATTGATGATTTATCCAATTATCATTTGTTGGAGTGGCCATATTGCAACTCCTATCCCACGTTCTAGCGTGTTCAAGTTTTGGCACCGCTTATTTCCATAAAATCTGTGGTTTATTCGACACCAGAAAATTGGGTTTTCTAACCTAGTGATTAACCCCATTCAACACAAGTTACTATGGCTGAGAAATTCAGACCATGACAATGCCCAACTTATGGAGTACAATGCTCCACTTTCTTGTTCTGTGCACAAAGCAACAATGTTGATTAATGTGAGCTCGACTCCTATTTAAGTCATGCGCCCATGTCAATGCAGTATGATGCCAATATCAATATGCCACGGTGCCTGATTTTTGTGGAGCACAGGGTTCTCAGATTCAGATATACGTCTCTCATATTGAGACCAAAACTACGGTGCATTGAGTTTCTGCAACCCGAAATGGCCTGGATGGTTCCCTCTCCCTCGCCGCGTCGGCTTCCCCTAGCCCTCACGACGAGCTGGTCGCCTCGCCTCGCCGCCGTGCCGCCGCCCGTCGCCCTCATTGTTAGTCAGTGGAAGCAGCCCGCAGGCAGAGGCATTTGCCCGGACCGTACGAAGTAGACAGAGGTAAGTGCCAGGCCATAGGCCATGGCTAGTGTACATAGTAGATGGGCCTACCAGGTAATTGGCCAGTTCCATACAAAGGAAATAGGGACTATCTAAACTTCCATACACCACAATTTTTTTTTTAAAAAAAAGCCTTCCAAATGTAGCTATATTTGTAATATAATTCTACCAAAACTATACTATAAATACTATATAACTTGTATATAAGTATTAAAACAATATATACTACTTTATACATAAGTTATATAGGTGTTACAATTAATTAATTAGTTACAGTGTAATTACAATAATATACACTATACTGCAGTTACATCTAAAAGTATTTTATCAAAAAAAACCTATGACATTTTCTAAGCAATTCCCACGAAATATTAGAGTGAATGTTTGGGCCAGTTTAAATATGGGAATGGAAAGAAACAGATGAAAACTCCAACATAAAAAAAGCAGATGTTTTGAGGTAAACAATGATATATGATGATCTTTTTCCTTCATGTGTACTCAAATTTTATAATTCCAATTACAAGAAAAAAAATAACCTCTTGGACAAAAATATCACTTTACAAGAAATAATAATCGATATTATGCCATTTTTGAAATATTTCATCTCTTGGTGAGCTTTATCTATATTTTGCCCATAATCATTTCTCCATGTTCATGTGCACAACGAGCTTGAACAATAGCGCAAAACACAAGGGTCCCTTCGAATCGCAGGAATGGAAAAACGAATGAATAGGGAAAAAACTATAATTGTGATATGAATGCAAGCGTAAAATTGATGATTGAAAAACACATGAATGATTGTTTGATTGAACAGCAGAAGAACACACAGGAATCGGATGAGAGAGCTCAAAGAAATTTTTTCAAGAGGTTGGACCTCTTGCTAACTTTCATCCAAAATCCCTATAGGATTACTCATTTCATAAGAGTTTTAAAAGATATTATAGAATCCAATCCCTTGTTTCAAAGGGCTTTATAGGAATTTTTTCATAGGATTATAATCTCAATTTTTTAAATATATTTTTCCTACAAACCAAGGGGTTCCCTGAGGAGGCAGTGTACCGTGGCTTTGGCCTTCTTGACTTCGCATGGCTTGGGTTCGATCGGTGGCGGTGCGTCGCTGACGGTGGCATAACCCACCAAGACGGAGAAAGAGAACGAGCCTGGGTATTTTTGTCAGCCGCAAAGAAAAACAAGATAAAATTCATTTTGATTGAGAAAAAATGGCATTGTAACAACTTGCCCTTAGTTGAAAATAATATTTTAACGAAACCACTTTTGATAGTGACATTCCTGCAAAACCTTGTTTTGACAATGGTAAAATGTCAATTTTCTCGGACTCGATCGTCGCGGCCGGCATTGAGCTAGCTAAGCTGTTAATTAACGATTTAACTTTGCAGCTGTAACCTTTGCAGGTAACCTTTCAACTCCCTACCGTGCCTTTAACTGTGAGTGAGTCTACCGTGCGTGCATCAGTTCTCGTACGTCGGCTTGCTGAGCTGTGGAAACCGACAGACCGATCTTGCTGCGGCACTGATACAGTGCAGTCAGTGGCGGAGCTAGAACTTTTCCAAACCTAGGGCCCAATTAATTGAATGTATATAATTTTGCTTTTATCTTCTAGTTTTTAAAGTTTTAATATGGAATTTTAATGAATATTTAGGATCAGGAGTAGGGCTGCAGCCCTAGCTGCCCTACCCCTGTCTCCGCCCCTGAGTGCAGTAGACAACGACCACTTGGCACTTGAGAGCTGTGGATGTGGTTTACCGCGTCGATCTTCTGTTTCCATACACCGATTGATTGTGCTCTTCTCAACTGGGCCTACAAATGTCTTCTCTAGGCGTCATGTTTTTGGTACATGTACAGGAGTATCGGCTTAGAGCACTGCTACGGTGCTTTCTACTGGTAGTATTCTACTACAAGTAGAAGCAATCTGAGCCATTAATTTATAAGAGCAAATTAGTATTTTACTAATTTATGGTTAAGGGTAATTTTTAACTTTTACTTTTTTTTTCTTAATAGTAGGATCAGTTCGTCTGTGTCACCGCTCCTTTCGTTCTCGCGTGCGCCCGACTCCGGCGGCAGTGCCCACTCCGGCATGTGCGAGCTCCTCCGTCGAACAGATAATACTACAAAGAACTACTGAACAAAGCTATATAGTCAAATCGAGCAGCAAGAGCAAATGTGCTGTTATAAACTCACCATGATTATCTTTAAAACCTATTTATTAGTTTCTCCACATGTTGTGTTTTCAGTTCTTAAAGAATTAAGCCATTAACATCGCTAAATTTGTCCAAGGATGGTACCGAAGTATTTAAGTTCAGAGTGGTCATTTGCTCAGTTCAGAGCGATGCTCAAAACACCGTAATATTGATTGGCTTCGATGGCGTTGAAATCGTTGAATTGATCTGACTTCTTGTCGTGGTTCAGGGCTTCAAGCTCGCTAGTTATATGACTCCTTCTCGGGCCTGGCGTGGAAAGCATACTGATCTCCAGCATTTGAGCCGCTGGGCAAGGAGTAGCCTCCCGAGGCTGATCCCCCGCCGTAATCCCACAACGATCTCATGGAACCACGCCGCCGATCTGCTCATCGCATCTGCTCCGCCACACTCACCCTAAACCTAGCACGGCCTAACGATGCTCAAGTGGTTCTAACTGATATGCAAAATTACGAATTCAACCATCCCCGTCCATATTTTTTTGGACGATTATACCCTCTGACGTTTCTACTACCGCTACTTAAGGTAGGAGTATAAATAGATCTGACCCATTAGATATAAAACGATCAACGGTTTAGATTAATTTATACTCCGAGTAGAAAGCACCGGAGTGGGACTCTCGGCTTAATTTGTTTGGGCTGCTCTACAAATGTGCTGAGGCTTGTGGTTCCTTCAGGCTCGCTGATTACCTAGTTAGTTAGCATGATGGCCGCCGACGGCAGCGTTGTCGCGGAGCACCGGATACAGATGCCAGCCGTGGCATCGGAGTCGGGACAAGCTGATCATAAGGCGGTCGCCGCGGCGCCGGAGAAGTGGCTGAATTACTTCGTTCGCTTGCTCGCGGTGATCGAAAGCGTGGGCAACGCCTTGGGCACGCTGGCCTTCACCTGGGGCACCGTCGTCCTGCTGGGTGGCTACCCGTCCAATCTGATCAAGCACGATTTTGTTTTTGCGACTGCGATAACTTTCCTAGAAGCCACGAGGTATGTATATATGCTGAGAAATTTTAGTCCTTCATAAAGAATTTCGAGTTACATAAATTTCACACTAATTTTTTTTTATCTCAAGCTACTTAGTATTTAGAGGTATTAAATTTTACACTAAAATGTGGCACCTCTTGGTACCTTTTTTAATGGTAAAATTACCCATATATACAACGTCTCTTGGTTTTGGCATGTTTGGCTGACAAGAATTTAGATAGATGGAATTTCATTTCTATTACATTGATAATCTTCTGCAATTAGCGCATTTTTTTTCTGTTTGGATGCCACCTGAAATTGCAAGCTTGCACTAGATAGAGAAGTGCTCCAACGTAGCAATCATATCAAACCTGCTCAATAAGATTTCGAGCGTTTCAAACTTTTAAGGTGAAACTAACCTTTGATAATTGAATAACTGGCTCCTATGCGCCTTTTTGTTTTTATGGTCCGTATCTTTCGAGGGCATTGTAATGGTACCTACTAGTATAACTACTCCCTTCGTTTCATATAATAAGTTGTTTTGACTTTTTTTTCCTAATCAAACCTCATTGTGTTTAACTAAATTTATAGAAAAATATAATAGTATTTTTAACACAAAACAAATATATTATCAAATATATTCAATGCTAAATTTAATAAAACTAATTTGGTTTTTAAAATTGTTGTCGAAACGACAACCGCATACGTCGAAAGACGTGGTTACTTAACAGTGGTTGGAAAGAAACGAAGTATATTGATTTCTTGGATTTTTTCTCCCCCCAATTACATGGCCCTAGGGGGCTATTTATAGCCCCGTTACAGATTCTCACTTCTAGGGTCTAGGTTGTATTGAGGAATTTACATAGTTGCCCTTATGAAAGGGACGTTTACAGGGTTACATAACGCCAAGGGGGCTCATGGGCCCTTGATGGGCCATCGGGCGATCGCCGGCCCTATGGCCTCTAAGCTTGGTGGGCCGAGAAGGCTACTTCGGCCCTCGCGGGGGCGAACTGGACCTGGCGAAGCCGTCCTTCTCTGGGCTAGATGCCAGGACGAACCGGTCCTGGCGAAGTCGTCCTTCTCTGGGCTGGATGCCAGGACGAACCGGTCCTGGCGAAGTCGTCCTTCTCTGGGCTGGATGCCAGGGCGAACCGGTTCTGGCGAAGTCGTCCTTCTTCGGCATGCACTCACACGACCCTTCGCCTCGCATCATCCTTGGCTCGTGATCTTCGCCATGGGTTTCGGCGAATTCGGTCGAAGGGACTCATGCCATCCGCCAACAAGCCCCTCGCGGGCAAGGGTGAGAGCGGAGCTTCGGCCGAGACTGTGCAAACCATGTGGTATGGTATGTGGCGCCCCCTTTCGACCGATGCTACTGCCGAGACCCGCACTGTTCCTGCAAATAAAATATTATTACTTCTTCCGGGTCGAAGTAAACAGTATTGGGCTTTCCTTTGTTGGGCCTTTTACTGTGTTGCTCGGATGATTGGATTTTACTGTTACGCCTACCCTCGCGCCACGTGGCGCTTTGTGATTGGAGGGTATGCGAAACGTCGACTCGGTGGGCTATATATTCTCACCCCTTTCCCTTTCACCGTCACACTTTGCCACTTTTACTGCGTGCGCTCTCCTCCTTCGTTATCTCCTTCCACGGCGTTTCTTGAATCCGTAGGTGTTTCGCCTACCCTCTTGCTTTGCCACGGCCCACACGCCTTTCGCCATGGCCCCTCGCAAACCAAACCCCGTTCAGGCGGTCGGACCGGACCCTGGCCGGGTCGACGACGATAACACCTTCTTTTTGGGGGCCTCCCTTGTGGATGACGACGAGCTAGCGAAACTGGTCAGCTCTGGGGCGTTGATTGCGGGGCAGGCTTTCGCCCCGGGGAAAGCCGTGGTGCCGAAGCCTGTGGACAATCGGACGGTGGTTTTCGCCGTCTTTTTTGAGGCTGGGCTACGGTTTCCGTGCAACGTGCTATTGCCGGAGATCCTTCGCCTCTTCCAGGTAGAGCTCCCCCAATTGAGCCCATCGGCGCTGGTTCGGATCTCAATCTTCGATTGGGCCTGTCGGACTTCTGGGTTTGAACCTAGCGCTGCTCTCTTTGGCACCATATTCTTCGCCACCGTGAACTCCAAGACGGTGATTACTCCGGCTGGGATGAAGAAGACGGTGTTCGGGAGCATGAACTTCAACGTTCGCCCCGAACGGTCCGACCTCTGGCCAGTGAACGCTGCCATGTCGAAGTGGGACCGCCATTGGATGGCGAGGTGGTTTTACCACACCATCCCCTTCGAGGCCGGCTCTGATTCAGCGAAAGCTCTTCGGTGTCGGCGCAGGGTTATTGCGCCGAATCGAAAACCCAGGATCGCCGTGGATGGCGCTATGGAGGCCCGGTTCGCCCTGCTGCGGAAAGTCTGTTCCCGCCTCAGCTGCCGCGACCTGGTGGAGGAGTTCTGCATGCTTCGCATCTTTCCCCTCTCCCAGTCATGGCAGGTTGCGGTTAACCTGAGCGAAGAGGTTGATGGCTTGCCTAAGCTGGTCCTCCCTGAGGGAATGAACAGTAAGACTGTTGTTTTCGCCATATACTTTCGCGCTTTGGCTATCTTTCTCTGCTTGACCTTTTAACCTGACTCCTTTCCTTTCCTTTGCAGTGCTAACCCTTGACCAAGCTGAAGCCGAAGCCCGTAAGATGATCGGCGACGTATCGGTCGTTGAGTACAGCCAATTGCTTACACGGCAGGCAACTGGTCGGGCGAACCGGGTTTTTAACGGCGAATTGCCTCCTCGGGCGAATCCCCATAAGGCTGGTGACTAAGCAAGGCCTTCGCGGAAGCGGCCGCGCGGTCAGGTGAAGCTTGCCCCTAGGAAGCGTAGGGCTCCTGTTTTGTCAGATTCTGACGCTGACGACGAGGAGGATGGCGAAGAACTTGACAGTGAAGAGGGAGAGGAGGAGGAAGAAGAGACGGAGACCGCGGTCGAGAATGCCGCGGTCAAGGTGGCCGAGGGACGCGCCGAAACTCCCGGCTATACCCCCACTCCAAGTCCTGGCCATAACGAGACTGGGGTGGAGTCGAATAGCTCCCCCCTTCGCCAAAAAGACTTGGACGTGGCGAAGGCTCTGGTTGCGTTCTCCTCTTGCAAGGCGGCGAAAGGAGGCCCCATCAAGAAGGCGGCTAAAAAGAAAGGACTCGTCGATGTCGCTCGAGTTTTTAGAGACGATGAGTCCTCTGACGGGACTCCGACTTCGCCCGCTGGCCGCAGCCTGGATCTCTCAGCCGCTCCCGCTCCTCCACTTGGCGCCACTGGAGCGGGTGGTAGCACTGCCGCTGGGGCTTCGGCCTCCGCGGAAAGGATCGTGACAGCCGCGGCGAAAGTTTTCGGCAGTCCTCCTCGTCAGCCAATTGCATCGCCGCTGACTGAGGCGAAGGGAAAGAGAGCGGCTGGCGAAACGTCCGCGTCGGAGTACTCGCTTGCGGTGCCCCGCTTCGCCCCCGGCGACTTCGAGACACGGACAGACCTACTTCCTTTTGTGGAGGGGGTGAGCAATCTTATCCTGCCTGCTGGCACACCGAGCCTGTTCACCGAACTTAATGAGTTCGATGAGGGGTGCTCCGCCATAAAAAGTCTTGCGGTTCAGGTACGTCTTTCCCCCCCTTTTTCTCTGTTCTTATTATCTTTGCTTTTGCTGACACTTGCTCTCTTCGCCGCTCTTGTTTTGCGCCCAGATCCTTGCGGCTCACTGTTCAACAGAGCGAACCGTGCGAGCCCACCTTGACGGGTTCAAAAGCCGTCTTCGGGCGAAGGATGACGAAATAGGCCGCAAAAATCTTGAGATGGAGGTCCTGGCTAACACCCTGAAGGAGACGAAAGCCGAAAACAAGCGGCTCCAGTTGGAACTGGAAAAAGGGAATGAAGCTAGGGCCGAAGTCGAACGCTTGAAGGCCGAACTGGAAAAGGAGAAGGCCCACTCTGCCGTGCTTGTGGATTACTACAACCTTACCGAGCCGAAGATGGAGGCTCTTCGGCAGGAAGTCTGCAAGGCCGAGGCAAGCGCTGCTGCGGAGTCGCGGCGGTTTTCACGGTAGATGGTGAAAACTACCGAGTCCGCGCGAACAGCGTGCCAAACGCTTCGCCTTGCTCTTACCGATATGGGCGCGAAAGTGCGAGGTGTCCCTTCCGAAGATGCCTCTGCCTTCGACTTCTCCGAATGGACCCAGCAGGCTGGTGGTTCGGTTTCGGACTGCGCCACCGCGTACGGCGACTGCTGTGCGCGCGTGTCCGCGGCCTTTACCATGGGCCTCCTACAGCAGTTCGGCTGTGAGCATGTCGCCGAGTTCCCCAACTACGCGAAAGGGGATTGGGAAATCAGTTCACAAGACATTTCGCCCGTACTTCATGCGTGGCGAAAACAATTCTGGCAGAGGGACGGCCGCTCCACCGCTAAGGCGCGCCTTTTGGAGCAGCCGGCGAAGGCTGAGGCGGCGGAGCTTCGCGAAGAGGAGGAAGTGGCGGCCGAAGGGGGTGGAGGTGATGCCCGGGATCACCCAGAGGTGTGAGGCCCTTCGCCCTTTCTTTAGATTTTCATAGTTTTCTTTTGGGGTTCGCCAGGGGTGGCGAACCATTGTACATTCGGCAGGCTGCCGCTAACCTTTTTATTGTAACCGAGACAAGTTGCCGTTGGGCGTTTAAAATATGTATAATAGACCTACCTTTCGTCATTTACTGTTGGTCTGAGTCTTTAACATACTTATGCTTACTCCTTTCTTACCTTATGCACCTCCTTGTTATGCTTTCACCTACTTCTCACTATTCGATTGGTTTTTTGCCATTTTTGCATTATCTGCCAGGGTATTCGCCGAAAATTGTGTATTCGACCCCCCTCTGGAAGTTGGCGAAACCAAAACGAGAAATTTGTGGCTTTAAAAGATTTGCCGAAGGTGCGATGCCCGTTTCGGCCTGTTTATCGTGAAATGCTGATAAATGGACACAGTTATAAGGTTTTCAAGGTTGCCGGGTGGCTTCGGAGTCACCCTGGGCGAACCCTGGAGGATTATGATCTTGTTCATTCAAGACGTTTGGAGGACATGGCTCGCTTTTGGTGGAATCATCAGAAGACCGATCGGCAAGAAGCGATCTTTCGGCGCCGTTATAGCATAATTTGCGTTTCGCCCCCTTCTCCCCTTAGAGTGGTGTATGATATTAGCGACGACGAACCTCGTTCGCCCGATCATTCTTTAGCCGACAGGGGAGAAAGGGTACACGAGGGCGAAGATGTAATTTATTTGTGATCTATATTGCACTGTTGAGTTGTAATCCTCGATACATTTTTTATTTTTGAATCAATAAAATTGTGCTTTACTTCCTTTTCGCTATTCTCGCATTGTCACTTCGCGTGCTTTCGTTGGGTCGGAACATGTCGGCCCCTTTGCATACATTAGCGAAATAGGCTTCGACTTTTCCAGCTTTCGTCTTCCGTTTTCGATAGACGCTTTTGCTTTCATGCTGATCGAATGTAACGGCATTCGGTTAGTTATTTCCGAAATAAGCTGCTGTGGTTTCAACGTTCGGCGAGCGATGCTTCGGCCGATTCGTTTCGCCCCCCTGGCTTTTTCACTGATCAGGCGTTTGCCTTGGGGTTTTTCCACAAGTTATCAATCACACAATCAAGAAGAGAAGGTAGAGGACACAGAGGTTTTATACTGGTTCGGGCCTCCATGGCGGATAATAACCCTACATCCAGTTTTTTTTTTCATTTTCCTCTTTTTTTTTCTTTTTTTTCTTTTTTTTTTTGCCGGGAGGCGTACATAGTGCCGAATGGCTTACATGACTATATACATTTTTACAAGTTGGCGATTTGGGTGCCACCCATTCTAGACATAAAAGCGCTTGAGGGAGGCAGCATTCCAGGAGTGGTCGAACTCCTCGCCTTCCAATGTTGCCAGCCGAAAAGACCCCATCCTTGATTTGTGCTTGATGAGGTACAGGCCTTCCCATTTCGATTCAAGCTTGCCGACAGCCACCGGGTTCGCCTTTTTTCTTAGGACGAGCTGACCGGGCAAGAGATCTGTCGGTCGAACCTTTTTGTTGTAGGTCGCCGAAGTGTTTACGGCATATTTGCGCATGTGTTCGAGTGCTTCGACTCTTACTCCTAAGAGTTCGAGCGACACCTCGCGTCCTTCTTCGCCCCTAGAGAACACCACCCTTGGAGAGTTAGCCCCTAGCTCTGCTGGGGTCATTGCCTCGTCGCCATAGAGGAGCATGAACGGGCTAAACCTCGTTGGTCTTGTGGAGGTCGTTCGCAGGGCCCAAAGAACAGATAACATCTCTTCTAGCCATTTGCCTTTCGCTGCCCCCTCGAGCTTTTTCTTTAGTGCTTCCAGGATCTTGCCATTTGTTCGTTCGGCCGCTCCGTTGGACTGCGGGTGTGCGACCGATGCGAATTTGATTTCCAGGTTAAGCCCTTCGCACATTTCTCTGAACTTTTCAGAGTCGAACTGCTTGCCGTTGTCGGTAATGAACTCCTTTGGCACTCCGAACCGGCAGATAATGTTTTTCCACAGGAACTTCTGTACTGCTGCCGAAGTAATTGCACCAAGGGGTTTGGCTTCGACCCACCGAGAGAAATATTCAACAGCCACAATGGCGAACTTATACCCGTTTCGTGCCGAAGGGAATGGGCCAATGATGTCCAGTCCCCATCTGGCGAAGGGCCAAATTGGCGCAATGGGCTGCAAGTCATAGTGGGGCGCAGTTTGACTTCGGCCATGACGCTGGCAGCTCTCACACTTCTTAATCTGCTCTGCACAGACTTTCAACGCAGTTGGCCAGTAAACCCCTTGTCTAAACACCTTGGAGGCCACCGTTCTTGCAGCTTGGTGAGCGCCACATAGCCCCTGGTGTATCTCCTTCGCCATTTGCTCACCATCGGCGAAAAAAACACAACGGAGTAGAGGTTGAAGCATCCCAGAACGGTAAAGTTGGCCTGAGATTAACTTATACTTCGTGGCTCTGATTTGCAAGCGCTTTGCTTCTGCTTCGTCATCCGGAAGCCAGCCAGTTTCGATATATTTAACAAACGGGGTTCGCCAGTCATTTGGGTCTTCGCCCAGTTTTACTTGGTCAATTGTTAAGACCAGACTGTGCACAGACACGCTTGGTGTGTGCAGTACCTCGAAAAATATGCCCGGCAAATGCGGTCCGCCACAAGCGGCAGATTTCGCCAGGGCGTCTGCTTCCTGATTCTGGCCTCTGGGCAAGTGTTCGACTGTTATGCCGGTGAAGTACTTTTCCATGGTTCGGACAGCCTCCAAATACTTTTTCATTCCTTCTTTCACCTCAAAGGACTTGTCAACATGGCTTGCTACCAACTTAGAATCGGTTCGAATTAGCAAGCGCCGAACTCCCAGTGCTTTCGCCTTTCTTAGGCCTAGAAGAATGGCTTCATATTCTGCTGCGTTGTTGGTTGTGTTAAACTGCAACCTTGCGGCGTACCGAACTGGTACACCGTTCGGCGAAATGAGTATTGCCGCGATGCCTGCCCCCTTGTGCGACCATGAACCGTCGGAGCACATTACCCAGGGCTGTTCGACGGGCTCGGGTTCAGAGGTGGACACTGGTGTCCATTCGGCTACAAAGTCGGCTAGCACTTGAGACTTGACAGCAGTGCGCGCAACGAAATGCAAATCAAACGGGGATAGTTCTGCTGCCCATTTACTAAACCTCCCTGAGATTTCCTTGCCTCGGAGTATTTCGCCCAAGGGGTACTGTGAAGGCACTATTATTTTGTGGGCCTGGAAGTAGTGCTTGAGCTTGCGCGAAGCCATCACCAAGGCGTAAGCAAGCTTTTCCATCTCGATGTATCTTGTCTTCGCCCCTTGCAGCGCTTTGGAGACAAAATAAACCGGTTTCTGGCCGAACTCTGTTTCTTGAACAAGGGCGGCGCTTACTGCCACTGGTGAGGCTGCTAAGTACAGCAGCAGTTCGCTTCCTGGCTTCGGGCTTATGAGGGCTGGTGGGCTTTGCAAGTATTGTTTTAGGTCGTCGAACGCTGCTTGGCATTCTGGTGTCCAACTGAACTTTCCTGCGACCCGGAGGGTCTTGAAGAATGGGAGACCTCTTTTGGCCGCTTTAGAGAGGAATCGGCTAAGTGCCGCAATTCGGCCTGCAAGCTTTTGTACGTCATGTGTGCTTGACGGCGGCTTCATTTGCCGAATGACATCGATTTTCTCTGGGTTCGCCTCGATGCCTCTTTCAGAAACCAGGAATCCCAACAACTTGCCCGCGCGAACTCCGAAGACGCACTTCTCAGGATTCAATTTTATGCCTGCTGTGCGCAAGTTGTCGAAAGTCTCCTGCAGGTCGGACGCATGATCGAAAGCCTTACGGCTTTTTACGACAATGTCGTCAACATAAGCTTCTACATTTCGCCCTAACTGGTTACAAAGGACCTTGTACACCAATCTGGCGAAGGTTGCTCCAGCATTCCTCAAGCCGAAAGGCATCCTGAGGTGACAGAAAGTGCCAAACGGGGTGATAAAAGCAGTTTTCAGGATGTCAGGTGGGTTCATATGGATCTGATGATAGCCGGAATATGCGTCCAGGAAACTTATGAGTTCGCAGCCGGTAGTCGAATCCATGAGCTGATCAATCCGCGGCAAAGGGAAATCGTCTTTTGGACATGCCTTGTTCAGGTCCGTGAAGTCTACACACATTCGCCATTTGCCGTTTGACTTTCGCACCAGTACTGGATTCGCCTGCCATTCTGGGTGGTCAATCTCCTGAATGACCCCAGCCCTGAGCAGCTTTTGGACTTCGGCTTTCGCCGCCTCTTGACGATCTGCGGACATCTTACGCAGTTTCTGCTTTCTTGGCTTGGCATCCGGCTTGACTGCTAGGTGATGCATGATGAGGTCTGTCGAAACCCCCCCCCCCCACTTCATCAGGGCTCCAGGCGAAGATATCAATGTTCTTCTTCAGCACCGCTAGGATGCTCTCAGCTTCTTGTTTGCCCATGCCGTCCCCCAGCGACACGATCTTTGTGGGGTCGGCATCGTCAATCTGCACTTTTACTATCTTGCCGTGAGGTGTGGGTTTTGGCGCGTGTTTCGGCCGGCTGTGGAGTTCGGCTTCGACATTGTGCACGGCCCTGTTGACTACGGCCAGATCGCCTTTCGACGCGGGCGAAGGCTGAAGCCCCTTGACCACTATCACTCCCGCTGGGCCGGGCATCTTGAGTTTGAGATAGTTGTGGTGGGAAATGGCTTCGAACTTGTTCAGGGTCGAACGGCCGAGGATGGCATTGTAGTTGTACGGGATGTCAACGACATCGAACAGTACTTGCTCTTCGCGTCTGTTTTCTCCCGAGCCGAAAGCTATCAGCAGAAGTGCCTGGCCAAGAACTTGAACTGCCTCTCCGCCGAACCCCCGGAGTGACGTTGGTGCTGGTGTAAGAACTTGAACTGCCTCTCCCCCGTCGAAGTGATGTTGTGGACCGCTCGGATCTGCATCTTTTTCTGCCTTTTGGATAATTGGCCGGGCGGGTCGGCCCTCGTAATCACTTGGATTACTCTTCGCTGCACATCTTGACGTTGTTCGACCAGGGGTGCTTGTTCTTGGGCTGCTTCACGAGGTGCTTCGACAGTTGCTCCTTGCTGTGGTCTAGCATCTTGCGTGTTGCCACGTTGCCTGATGTTTCGGCACTGCTCTGTGGTATGCGAAGAGCGTCCATGGAAAGCACAGTAAAGGTCTTTTCGGACCTTCTTACGGACCGGCTGATGGTTGCTCGCTTGCTAGGCGTCGAACTCCTTGCGGAGGGCTTGCACTTCTTCGACGGCCATCACAGCCTTGCCCGCGCGGTCGGTTCTGAACTTTTTCCAGGTCATGGGAGCTTGACCTTGTCTTGGCGGCTGCCCTTGGATCGCCGTTTGAGGCTGGCGAACCGCGAGGGGAGGTGGTTCGGCAACTTGAACTTGTGCTTGAGCTTGGGCAGCGGCAATAGAAGCTTTATCGTACTCAGCTTGTATGGCTTGCCGTCGCTTGGAATCCTCTTCACCCCTTGCGAAACCGTCAATGATGCGAAGCAAATGCTCAAGTGTTTGTGGTTCCTTATTGGCGATTTTCCTTATGAGTTCGCCTTCGAGCAGACCAACCGAAGCAGCATTTATGACTGACGCCTCGGTTATGTCTTGAACTTGACACCGGGCTTGCGAGAAGCGACGCATGTATTCTCTTATCGACTCTCCCGGCCTTTGGCGAATGCCGAGCAGATACTGCTGCGTCTTCGGCTCCTCATAAGTGCCTCGAAAGTTAAGAACAAAAACATCGCGCAATTGCTCCCATGAGTAAATGCTATTGGCTGGCAGATTGAAATACCAAGAACGGGCGATGCCGTCTAGAGCGAGGTGAATTACCTTTGCCTTGGTATTTTCGTCGCCATGTGCCGCCTCGATCGCGGACTCATAGATGGATAGGAACTCCTTCGGGTTAGTTTTGCCCGAGTAGCGTGGGACGGGTGGGAATTTGAACTGGGGCGGAATTGGGCGGTTCTTAATTCTCCCACTCAGCGGCAGCCCCTTCTCGCCTCCCGCTCTGTTTGCTGCACCTTGCTGCGGGTACGGCGTGGCGAAAGGTGAAATTACGGCTTGCACGTGAGTTTGAGCCATGGTGTTCGGCTGCCCGGTTCCGATTGGTGATACTTGCTGGGCCGCCATGGATGGGTCGAAAACTGGCTGCGACCATGTCATGGCGACTTGGGCTGGTGCTTGGCTTGTTCCAAAGCCTGGTGTCGGTCCTTGCGGCCGAACAGTTTGCGCCTGGGCGGCATTGACGAAGTCGTACTGAGGTGTCTGACTCCATGGCGAAGCCCCCAGATTCGGCTGGTTCGGCGGCAACCAACTAGGTGCACCTTGACTTGTACTCCCCTCTGGACGAGTCGAGGGAGCTGTACTCGAAATGTTGTGGGGCTGATTGAGTTGCTGAAGGAAAGCTTGGAATTGCGCCTGCAGAGCCGAAGCCCCTTCCGCTACGGTTTGCGACACCTGGCCAAGTGGTTGAGGCTGCACTTGGGCCGCGATCTGCTGAGCTTGTCCATAGGGGGCCTGATGCACTGCTGTGGCTGTCGGCTGCCCGGCGAAGTGCACCGATGCCTGTGAGACTTGCGGCGGAACGGGCTGGGACTGCACTTGCGGATAGACTTGAGGCGGGACATACCCTGCCGAATACTGGAGGATTGGTGCCGAAGAGACCCTGGACCGCCTCGCCGCCTCGTACGCTTGCTGCTGTTCTTGCATTTGGTGAAGCATGTCTTGGAGTCGTGCCATGTTCTGCCACATAGCTTCCATATCGGCTTCGGCTTGTGTTTCAGGGTCGGAGTTGACTTGAACTTGCACGGCAGGGAGCGCGGCTTGGGCCACTGCTGGCTGCGACGGAGCGGCTTGGGGCACCAGCAGCTGATCTGCCGAAAGGATCTCCGCCCTGGTCTGAAGCGCCCTTGTCGCTGCAGCCGCCTTCGCCACTTCATCCACCCTTGGCGCCTGCTCAGAGGTGGCAGGGGCCGAAGGCAGCAATGCTGTGATCAGCGCTGAAGCAGACGGTGCCGGTGCCGAAGCGGACGGGGCTCCTCCCACTTCGGCGACTGATGCCGAAGGCTCCGCTCCTTCTTCGGCGGCCATGTCCGCCCCGGTGTCGCTTTCCTTTCGCCTTGTAACCTTCTCCTTCACGACCTTCTTCGGTGGCATTCACTCTCAGTGGTTTCGCTCGGAGGTCCCCACAGTCAGCGCCAGCTGTTGTCGAAACGACAACCGCATACGTCGAAAGACGTGGTTACTTAACAGTGGTTGGAAAGAAACGAAGTATATTGATTTCTTGGATTTTTTTCTCCCCCCATTACATGGCCCTAGGGGGCTATTTATAGCCCCGTTACAGATTCTCACTTCTAGGGTCTAGGTTGTATTGAGGAATTTACATAGTTGCCCTTATGAAAGGGACGTTTACAGGGTTACATAACGCCAAGGGGGCTCATGGGCCCTTGATGGGCCATCGGGCGATCGCCGGCCCTATGGCCTCTAAGCTTGGTGGGCCGAGAAGGCTACTTCGGCCCTCGCGGGGGCGAACTGGACCTTGCGAAGCCGTCCTTCTCTGGGCTGGATGCCAGGACGAACCGGTCCTGGCGAAGTCGTCCTTCTTTGGGCTGGATGCCAGGACGAACCGGTCCTGGCGAAGTCGTCTAGCAAAGTCGTCCTTCTTCGGCATGCACTCACGCGACCCTTCGGCTCGCATCATCCTTGGCTCGTGATCTTCGCCATGGGTTTTGGCGGATTCGGTCGAAGGGACTCATTCCATCCGCCAACAAAAATTTTACTAATTTTTTTATAAACTTCGTCAAACTTAACAAAGTGTAACTTAAAAAAAGTCAAAACGATTAATAATATGAAACGGAGGGATTATATATTTTCATAAGTATATAAAATATTTTATTTAAAACTCTAGTAAAATATATTCACCAATTCATCTATTTTAATATGGTATATGATACACGAATTTATTGCAACGTTATATATATTAGTTCCGAGTTTACCACTATAAATTTTCTACTACACTAATACCGGGTGTAGTATAGTAAAATCAGATCCATTGAATTCGAAGCAATTCAAGGCTCACCATCATCATTTGAGGGCCGGTCCCGACATTTGGGAGGCCCTAGGCGAACTTGACATTGTGGGCCCTTAAGGAGTTAAGGCTATTTTTTTTATTACTTCTAATATATATTCTCTATAAAGCATATATATCATAGAGTGACACAAATAAACATTTTTAACATGGTAAATAATATATCAAGCAGTTTGCAAATTGCGCTAGAGTAATTTATTCTCAATAAATAATATTGATAGTATAATTGATAATTAGTAAAAAAACACCATAGAAACAAATTAGTATGAATATCTTAATAGAAGACCACAAATATCTCATATCCCTTACAAAACAGAGCTTCTTTGCGCATTTCTTGAAGCGAAATCATTAATGACAGTTTGAAGATCAATGTTATCCAAGATATTCTTCTCAATGCTGCACATAGCCAAGGCATTCAACCTTTCCTGTGACATGGTTGATCTGAAACAGTTTTTCAATAATTTCAATTTTTAAAAACTTCTTTCAACTGATGCTACTGTGGCAGGTACGGTTAATAGGATCCGATAGGTGGAAAAGAACTTATGTATACTACACTTTTGCGAATCAATTAATTGATATTCTCGTTTTCTATTGTTTCTTTCCTGAGCACCCGACAAATGTTTTTTAGGTAACATTGTAACAACTAAAATAGAGAAATTGCGAAGTAAATTGATAGAGGCATAACCGTATAGAGCTAGTTGATTGACTTCTAGTTCTATGACCTACCTTCAGCCTGAATAAGAGAGGAGCGAATGGCCGATGGCCGATGAGAAGATGACGATTACAAATCAGGCGGGTAGGGCAGGGACCAACCACCTGGCAGCCGCTAGCTGGGCTCCGGCAGACAGCGTCGTAGGCTCGCAGCGATGCCGCCTTGGCGGCATGGCCGATGGGCGATGCCGCAACAACGATCAGGCAGGCGTTGTGCACTAAGGCATCGGCGTTCGGCGAGATGGCGATGAAGCGACGCGGCTCAGCCTGGGCGTCTGCGTCTCGGTTCTCTCGGAGTCGTGTTGCGAATCGCGATGCGGGAAAGCGAAGCGACGCGCCCCGCGCACGCGCACGGCTCCTCCCTGGCTGATCGCTGAGGCCTGAGGCTTGTCTGGGATGCGGCTTGCGGGCAGTGGGCTGCGCTGGGCTAGGGGGTGGGGGTGGGGGATGGGGGTAAGTGATGGGCCCCCTCTGGCCTGGGCCCTAGGCAGTCGCACAACCCGCCTAGGCCCAGGGTGGCCCAATTGAGGGTACCTTAAAAATATCCATCTTTCAATTCCCTTCTGTTTATTGATTACACGATACGTATACTTTTAGGATATTCACCCGCAACAATATGCTGGATTATCAACTGTTCTTCCGGACGAGAGGTGCCTTTAGACCACTGGGCTGGAACGGGTTGATGGTAATCGTATTCTTCTCCGTTTCTATGGTGTCCACGGTTGTTTGGAACGTACTCCAGCCACGCATAGTGTTTGAAATTATGGTGGTGTTTGCGGCTGGCCAGTTTCTATGTGCTGAAGTTCTAGGACTGCGCCTACGCATCAACAGTCGGCTACGCCGTCAGATATCGCTGTGGAGCCCAGTGGTTGCACTCTCAATACTTGCTTCCTGTATTTACAGAGAGCACAGGAGCTCACTGCCCATGGGGATAGTGTACGGTTTGCTCCTTGTGGTTGTGCTCCTAGTGACTATTAGCAGGCTGCAGTTCCCAATTATAATCAACCGAGTACAGGGTGCTTTGGGTCGCAAATACGTATTTTGGTGCCCATTTATCTTATACTCGTGCATGCTCACTGCAATTGTGATGTCGATGTTCATGGTTGATAAACTCTACAGGCCTTGGATCATCGTCCTCGACATATGTGCCTTGGTCATTGTGTCATTCGGCAACTTACAGATTCCAGCAGCAATTGCGCGTGTCGTGCTCGCAGGGCTGTGCCTTCATCCAAAGGTCTACAACGGCCAAGGTGGCACCGCACATATTGTCCCATCTCTAAAAATCCTCTACGGAATGGTGCTTGGCCAAGGAATACTTTACATTGTGGCCAGCATGCTGGAGGTCTTCTCATTCATCCCTCAGAGATCCCTCATCCGAAATGGTGGATTTACAGGTCAGTGGGGAGTAGAATCTGTCAATCTGTACTATGCATACGCCTACGACAAATACATGGAAGGAGGTCTGTTTGCTTCAAAGAAGATCAGCCTCAGCAACTTTGCCATGGATTCTCTGAATTCGGACCTATCCAAGAATCAGCTTTACGCTGTCCGGATGATGAACACATTACTGCAAAGTGATCTGACCAGAGCACGGTTGCTGGAGAAACTCACTGGTTCAACACAGACGATGGCCAGGTTAATCAGCAAGTTGGACTGGAGTAGTAGACATCATCGTGCAACTATCAGGTTATATGCCGCCAAGGTCACTGTGGAGCTTGCAAAGAACCTCCGAGTTGTAACTGTCCCTGGGACATTGCAGCTTGTATCTACGCTCCTGGATGCCGATGGAAAGCCGAAAAGAGGACACCCACTCCTGGATACAGGTGATGATCAAGATCATTTTGTTGATATAGCAGATAGACAAGATAAAAAACATGATATAGCTGGTGACCAAGAGCAGACTGGGGACACCGATAACCTGCTGGAAACACCAACCTGATCAATGCACATCAACAATCAAAGATACATACCTAGAATTTGGCAGAGGATACTGGAGTACTGGTCGATTCCCAAGGAGCAGCCATTGACAGACCATGATCTCCTCCCTGCACTAGGCATGTCAATCATTCATAGCCTTGCTGGTTGCGATCAAATTAACTGTGTGGAAATAGACAGAGTAAGTGACATGATCCCCAAAATCATTGGATTCACAAGCTTCAGAAGTGCAATGGTAAATTCCGAAGCACAACGGAAGGTTCTCTTAAAGTCAACGTTGAAGGTGCTGCAGAGGCTCACAAGCATTGAAGGGGAAATTGGCATAACACTGCAGTACAAGATATCAAAACATCCCTTCTTATTGAGAAACCTTGCAGAGATCTTGGGAGACAGCAGCAGCAGCAACAACAATCAAGAACTAAGAAGGCTCGTGGCAGGAATCCTCAGAAACCTTGCAATTGACAGAGACACAAGGCAGGAGATTGGACAAATGAAAATGCTCATTACCAGGCTGTTGAAGGCATTCCTCGATTCTAACAGATCGTTTAGTTCAGATGTTGATTGCTTGCTGCCAAAGGTCGCCGGGCAAGCACTGGTAATGCTGTCATCAGAAAATTCGCATAACTGCTTCGTTATGTTTAAGGAACCAGATTTCGTTAATAAACTAAAAAATATGATCCTAATCCATGATGATAAATACATATATGTTGCAGCGAGTCTGTTACGTAATATGTGCCTGCATGCTCAACATGAGCTCACAGAATCAGACCTAAAGGAACTATCTCACACCTTATGAGAGGTGAGCCCTGCTAATACATACTACGAGTGCAACATAGATGTGTATAGCATGCCGTATCATTTTTGCATTCTCTATCTATTAATTTTTGTCATTTTTGGTAAAAAGAAGGGGGCATTTATTTACCAATGAACTATATAAGTATATTAGGGCCCCTTTGAATCGCAGGATTGAAAAAACGGAAGAATAGGAAAAACACAGGATTTTGGTAGGAATGCGAGTATAAAACAGAGTATTGCAAAACACAGGAAAAATATAGGAATGACCGTTTGATTAGACCGCAGGAAAAATGCAGGAATTAGATGAGAGAGATAGACTCGGGGAAAGTTTTCCAAGAGGTTAGAGTGGATGTTAAATTTCCTATGTTTTTGCTCTAGAATTGTAGGAATAGGACAGTTTCCTACGTTTTTCCTTTTCTCATTCCTACGAATCAAAGATATGAATAGTGTAGGATTTCAATTACTTGGTTTTTCCTCCATTTTCCCTCCAATTCAAAGGGGGCATAACTATTGTTTGTACAGCTATATTTATCATGCTACATGACATTGCTGGTTCCACTACAGGTGTTGGAAAGAATAATGGACGCTGAAGGGGCAGAACTAGGAATCCTCATTGGCCTTAGTTCACAGATATGCAAACTCATTCCTGAAGAATTTGCCCAAGAGCTAGAGCACGGGCAGATTAAGCGGAGATTCATTAAGAGGCTAGTGGACGCACTGAATGCAAACATGAAACCAAGTGCTCATTGCCCTAGGATCCGGAGGGTGATACTTGAGTAATCCATATACATGATGGAGTGCAATTCTCGCTATGCCAAGTGTTTCAATGAATTCCGGATGATGGATGCAGTGTCGATGGTCGAAGAGACACCCTCAAGGGCTGAGAAGTACATGTTTTTCTTAGGTGACATGGGCTTCATGGAATGCAAGACAGCTCTCTCTGCTCTCGTGGACAGAGCAAAAGAACTGATGAGTCGTCAGTGGCTGCATGACATCAACAGTGCCAACTGAAGAAAGTTGTAAGATGATTTTGCATTTACAGTCAAACGATCATGTCATCATGTTTATTGTTAGTACAGGGTAAAAAAGGGAGTATTGTGCATATGACCTTTCTAGAAAGAACATAGATTTTCCTTCAATATGAGAAATGCTATTTGTATCTGTACCTCATTAGTCATTAGTCCTGCACTGTAATCTAGAGTATTTTTTTTCTCGAAAACGCAGGAGAGCTGCATTTCATTTCATTAAGGGGAAGAAAAAACAATAAAAAAACACAATACAAAGAAAAAAACCAAAGTAGGAGTGCCCGAGCCCTCCTACCAAGACCCACACACACTAGACAACCCGGGGAGCTTAGTTGCCTAGATTAGCCGTCCCACTAAGGAGCTTTTGAAAGCGAGAAGCTCCAACAACACCCCAAAGATGGCCCTCATTTTCTATCACTTGCAAGACCATCGCTACTCTAGGATTGGTGTTATTGAAAGCGCAGTCGTTGCGGTGCTTCCAAATCTCCCAAGCTACAAAGGTTACCAAGGAGTTAATCCCTTTCCGCACCTCCTTCGGCCGGTTCTTTGTTGCTTGGCTCCACCACCTCAGAAAGCGGTCGGTAGAGGGCTGAGGCGCAGCCTCGGCTAACCCTAGTCTCAAAAAGATTGCCGTCCAAACTTGGCGAGAAAAAACACAAGAGATCAAAATGTGTTGGATGGATTCTTTACTTTGATCACAAAGGGGGCAGATCACTGTGTGCTGCAGCCCACGCTTAGCTAGACGATCGGCTGTCCAACACCTATTATTGATGGCCAGCCAAATGAAGAATTTGCACTGGAGGGGAGCCCAACACTTCCAAATACGTTTCCAGGGATCAAAATGAATCGAACCCAAGAAATAGGCTTCATAAGTTGATTTGCAAGTGTAAACGCCATCTGCAGTAAGCTTCCAAACATGCTGATCCTGGACATCTTGTAGAAGCACCACCTCTTCTACTAGATCCCAAATGGCCAGGTACTCAGCAAGAACCTGGACCGAAAGCCCCCCTTGGATGTCAGCAACCCAACTTCTATTTGTCAAAGCTTGTGCCCCAGAACGTTGCTTTGTTGCTCTTTTAGGGATTAAGGCGAAAATATTAGGGGCTAGCTCAGCAATCATCTTTCCTTGCAGCCATCTGTCACTCCAAAACTTGGTATGTTCTCCATTTCCAAGGATAGTTTTGACAGCCACAGCAAAAAGAGAGTGGACATTTTTTGGGCACATTGATGGATAAACCGGCCCAAGGCCTAGATGAGTCTGTTTGCTACTGCCAATTACTCCCTCCGTTCCATAATATAAGGCACAACTACTTTTTTTTATGTTCCATAATATAAGGCATGCATGCATGCATACAATTAATTAGGACCTCTTCTCCATTAAATTATTACTTTTTTAAATCCTCAACTCTCAAGATCTCTAATTCTATTAGATGCATGCATTATATTTATTAGGGTGATTCAAACTAGGAGATGATAATAATTGTTTCTTGGTCTTTGGGTTAAGGGTGGTTGTGCCTTATATTTTGGAACGGAGAGAGTATCATTTATTGGAGTGGACAATGCTTAATTGATTAAAGATGCTTAAGGTGATTGCAATTCGTACGCAATGTATTAGCGTGTTCTAGTCTTGGCATCGATTATTTTCAAAAAAAAATGTCGTTTATTCGACTCCTGAAAATTGGGTTTCCTGCCCTGGTAATTAGCCCCATTCAACACAAGATAGTACTCTGTAGCAGCCCAGAACTCACCTACTTTGGCTGAGAAATTCAGACCATGACAATGCGCAACTTATGGTTACAGTGTTTCTATCTCTTGTTTTGTGCACAGAGCAAAAACTTTACTCCTAATTAATGGGTGCTCAACTGTTATATAATAAGTCATGCGCCCATGTCAATGCATTATGCGTGCCATGGCCCATGGTGCCTGAATTTTTGTTGAGCACAGGGTTCTCAAATTCACGCCCCTCGTGTCGAGGCCAAAGCTGCGGTGCATTGAGTTTCTGCAACTCACCTTGCAATTAACCAGTAATAAACTAGTAATCGAAGAACACTCCCAACTCCCAAGTTTTCACATCCCTAAGCATTACAGTCGATTCCAGTATAACCATGATTCTCTCTCTTTTTTTAGCGCGAGTACAACCATGACTACTTGACTAGGACTAAAACTGAATCGAGTTAGCAAAGCAATGAAAACAAGGGTTAATCAGTTTCCTTGCCAAGCAAAGAGGATCCTACAAGGGATTGGGGGGGCGGGGAGGACCCGTACAGGAATGGCCTGGATGGGATTCTCCCTCGCCGCGTCGGTTGCTCTTGGCCCGGTCGGAGAGCCTCGCCCGCCGTCGAGCCGGCACCACAGCGCTTAGCTGATCGCCTCGCCGCCGTCGCCGGTCACCTCGCGATTAGGGCACCCCTCAGTTTGCTCGGATCGTGCGAAGTGAAGTCAGGAGATCTCGGGAAGTAGATGGGCTGGTATGTAATTGGGGCGGTTGGTTTATTTATGAACAGAAACAGAAATATGTACTTTCTTCGTCTTAAAATATTACTAATACCTATCTTCTGTTTTTAGGTAGCTATCTAAAATATTAAAAACTTAGAGATGAAAGAATCATGTTGCTACCTAAAATTTTTATCTTAGATAGCAATATTTTGAGACAGAGGTGGTAGCTAATGTAGAGGAGCCCAGAAGGTAGTTAAGAGTTTCCTTCGCTGGCTCGAGCTACTCTCCGCCAAACAGCCGGATCAGCTGTTTCGCATAGCCTTCGGATGTTAGAGCATCTCCAACAGCCTCTCTAAATTAGACTCTCCAAACACCCGTATAGCCAACTCTCCATCTAATTTGGGTAATCAAACTAGATGGTCACTCCAACAGACTCTCTATTAATCCTCTCCAAAATAATAACGGACCCACATGTCAGTTTCTACTCCTCTTCTTTCTCTATCTCCCCCTTCTTCCTTCTCTTTCCTTCTTTTCCCCTTTCCTTCCTTCCCGTCGTCAACCAGGCGACGCAGGCGGCGGCGCGGCGCGGGGAGGCGGTAGGCGGCGGCGCAGCGCGGGGAGGCGGCAGGCGGCGCGCGCGTAGGTAGGTGGCGCGGCGAGGGGAGGCAGTAGGTGGCGGCGGCGCGGCGCGGCGGTGTTCGTGCTCCCTCTCCCCGCCGGATCTAGGGGCCGCCGCCGGCCTTGCCAAGCTCGCCCTGATCTGCTCGACGAGGCAACGGCGGCGGACGGCTTTAGGGGCGGTGGACCGATCGATATGAGGCTGTCGCTGCTGAGACCCGTGTCGTAGGCGCTCCACCGCAACCGCCGTCGTGACTACTCCTCCGCCTATTTGGCCGCTGAGCGGAAGGTGGCCATCCTCGGCGCAGTGAGGACGACGATGGTGGCGCCGTGACGACGGCGGCAGCGCTGGGATGACGACGATGTCGGCACTGGGCGATGGGACGATGACGACGCCAGGATGCTGCTGTGCGCCTTGGATGAAGATCGTGCAGAGAGAGAGAGAGGGGAAGCAGGCGTGGGTCCCACGGATGGCAAGCTGGTTTTGACTGACCAAATTTGGCTAGCCAGGGAGCCGGTTTGGCTAGCCGGATGGCTTGGCCATCCAGATAACAAGTCTGTTGGAGTGCAATTTTAAACCAAACTTGTCAAATTTTGGTTTGGAGAGTGAAATAGCAAGACTGTTGGAGATGCTCTTACCGGCTCCCGGCCGCTCCGGCACGTGCCAAGCCAAACACTCCGACTCCACGACATTCGCCCTCTGACCACTGACGAAGCTACGTGTAATCTGTAGGGTCAGCTAAACCCATAGGTTTTTGCAAAATAGATAAAAACAATTGATATTTGTGTTGTAACAATAGAAAACTTTAAAAAAAATATAGCTTTGACCCCATAGGTTTTTGCTGCCGGCTTCCTCATGCATCAGGCTGTGACCTTGTCAGTTGGCACCCATCCCTCGGGCTAGGGCTGTCAACTAGCTGAGCTCGAGTGAGCTTGCCTGCCTGCCTAGGCTTGAATGGAGCCTAGTCTTCCTTCGAGCTTTTAAGCAGGCTCGGCTCAAGCTCGGTTAGGCTCACGAGCTCGATCGAGTATAAGACAATGTGTATTTTGATGGCAAAATTTTGCAAAAAAATAATTTTAATTAACAATATTGAAGGAAAAAAATGAGAATCTAAGATTAATAAATGATGCTAAAATACACTTAATTTTCACATGAATATATACTAATTTATCCTCGAGCTACTAACTTATCATATAAAAAGATAAATATTACACACACAGTTAGGCTCGTGAGTAGCTCGAGCTTGGCACGACAAAGCTCGCGAGCTTGCAGCTAGGCTCGGGTTCGGCTCGTTAAGATCTCGAGCCGAGCTCGAGCAACTCGCGAGCCTCGTGCTTTTTCGACAGCCCTACGTCAGGCCTTCCACAGGGCCAACATCACGTCAGGTCCATGTTGTGCTCCTCATGTTGCTGAGTTTCCCGGCCCAACTGCTAAACCCGTGTGTCGCGATGAACGCGGCTTCGCCTCGCGTCCTACCTCCAAGCATTCCATCCCGAGCTTGGATGCCTCCGATAGACAAGGGTTGTGTTTAGATCCAGGGGTGAAAAGATTTGGCGTGTCACATCGGATATATAGACACACATTTAAAGTATTAAACGTAGACTAATAACAAAACAAATTACAGATTCCGTCTGTAAACTGCGAAACGAATTTATTAAGCCTAATTAATCCGCCATTAGTAAATGTTTACTGTAGCACCACATTGTCAAATCATGGAGCAATTAGGCTTAGAAGATTCGTCTCGCAATTTATACGCAATCTGTGTAATTAGTTATTTTTTCGTTTATATTTAACTAGCTGGGTGGCCCGCGCAATTGCGCGGCTAGCACCCAAACAAAATCATATATTTTTCAGTATGATTTTACTTAAGATTTATTAAATAGCTATCCTCGTATTTCTAATTACATAGTTTTTTGAAAGTCACACCAGCTGCTACCCCTTACTTCTGTCATATCCTTATTTATTTGTTTGCTCGGTCTACCACTATTTCTATTCATTCTCCTTGAAACCTCTAAAAATTGGATCTTATAGTTTTTTTGAGTTTATTATCTCGTTGGGTTTTGTTTTTATAATTTCTAGAAGTCCCGTCAAATGCTGCCATTATACTCTTATATGGCCCGTCCACTGTCTTTTCTCTTTATTGTCATTGGGATTTTACAAATCGAACATAATTATCGTTCGGGTTCATTTTTTTACTTTCTATAAGTCCCGCCAAACCGTCAGCGGCTTTGCCAGTGTACTTTTTTATGGCTCACCCGTAGAGGTGTTTTTTTACATTTTAAAAGGTTCGGAACTTTTAAAATTGGACGTTGTAGTTTTTAAAGTTTATTGTCTTGTTGGGTTTCAATTTTTATAATTTTTAGAAGTCCCGTCAAACAATGCCAGTATACACCTCTACAGCCCATCCGCTGCCTATTCTTTATTGTCATTGGGATTCTAAAAATCGAACATAACTATTATTGGAATTTATTTTTTATTTTCTAGAAGTCCCGCCAATCGTCGGCGGCTTTGCAACTGTACTCTTATACACCTCGCACGCTGCTTCTCCTTTTTATTCTCATTGAAATTTTAAAAATCGAATATGATTATCAATGTTTTTTTTATTTTCTAGAAGTCCCGGCAACCGTCTTGCTCGTTTGCTTGACGGCCTGTCTGTCGTCCCTCCTTTTAATCATCATTAGGATTATATTTGGTGTTTTACTAACAGTTTTTATATGTCATATCAACTGCCACCACTCTACTCTTTTATAGGCATGTTACTTAATTTATCTCGTCATGTCTTTTAGATGGTCTTTTTTTCAATAGTCTTTATTTTTTATCATCATTTTTTGTTATTTATAAATTATATTCCTAATTGAAATCTTTTTTGTTTTTCTAATTTCAGAATTTATTATTTTTTCAAATTTTAATTAATACTGTATAGTGTTCTTTTATTTTTTTTTATTTTTTTATTTTTTGAAATCCAGTTGTTTCAATATTGTATTCCTACTTGAACTCCCTTTTATTGTTTTTTTACTAATTTTGGATATTTTTTATTCTGAATTTTAATTAATCTCATATTGGTTTCTTATATGGATTCTTTTTTCAATATTGATTATTTTTAATTCCTAATTTCAGTTGATTTTAAATTGTATTCCTATTTTAGCTTTTCTTTTCTTTTTGCTAATTTTGGTTTTTTTATGTTTATTCCGAATATTAACTAATCTCATATTGGGTTCTTATATGGACTCTTCTCTCAATATTCCTTATTTTTAATTCCGAATTTCAGCTATTTTTAAATTGTATTCCTACCTGGACTCTTCTTTTACTTTCTAATTTCTGATTTTTTTTTATTTTTATTTCGAATTTGTATTAATCTCGTATTGGGTTCTTATATGGAAACTTCTTTCAATATAAATTATTTTTAATTCCAAATTTCAGCTATTTTTGATTGTATTTCTACTTGGACTCTCCTTTTCTTTTCTTTTTTTCTTTTTCTCCAATTAATGTGGGAATTTCTAGCTCTCACAGCGAACGTGGTGCCTCCTTTTAAAGCTGATTTAATAATATAATAGATAGATAGATACTCCATGCATATATCCAAACATTTGATGTGTCATAGTGAAAAATTTTGCCAGGGGATCTAAACAGTGCCAAGAATTCCTCATCTTCAATAATGTTGCTTGCACCTTTCAGAAGTGGAAATCGGATTTCAAGCACGAGTTTGCCTTGCATATGCACAGGGTAAAAGACGTGGACAAACCCCTTTGGCAATCATGGATTGACAACCTTATTTAGCCCTGTTTTCTTTCTTTCTTCCTCTTCCCCTTGTATTTTTGTGAATTTGTAATTATCCCTATTTATATTAATATAGCACAGTAGGAGCCTCTTCTGCGGTTTCCCATAAAAAAAAGAATTCCGTTCTTTTTGGAGACATTGCATGATTGACTATGACACATGCGAGTCGCGACACGCCAATCACAACCTGGCCAAAAACAACAATAAGGGGAATGAGAAAGAAGGTGAAACAACATCTGCACCTGATAAAAATAACAGGGGAGATGAGGTCATGTCACCCACATCTTCCCAAATCCCAATTGATCTCACTTTGCACTCGTGTCGATTGTAGCTGAATTGACCAGCTTCGTAGAGTCAATGTTGCAGCTTTGAATTTTTTGTCAGGCCGGCAATGGAGCACCGCCCAGGTTTTTTTTCTAGACTGCACGGTGCACACCATTGTTTTCAATTTTGTAACATAGATGCAGGTGGGGTGCTCCCGCTTGAGTTGCATCACCGGCGGTGCCCAAGGTCTCTCGTCGAAGCGCGTGGTCCGGAAATGGGGGACATCGCCGGCGAAGAGCATCGAATCCAGATAGCAGCCGGAGCCAGCTCCGACCGGCAAGACAAGGTCGCGGCGCCGGAGAAGTGGGTGAATTGCTTCGTTCGCGTGGTGGCGCTGATGGAGAGGACGGGCAACGCACTCGTCACGCTGGCTTTCACCTGGGCTACCGTTGTCCTCCTAGGTGGCTACCCTGCGGTGCTCGACTCGCACGGCGATTTTTGGTTCGCGACAGCCATCGTATTCATAGAAGCCGCGAGGTATATACAGCTACTTACTCCCTCCGTCCTAAAAAGACCGAATTTTTCGGTTTTCGTGTCCAACGTTTGACCGTTCATTTTATATGAAATTTTTTTATAATTAATATTTTCATTATTGTTAGATAATAAAACATGAATGATACTTTATGCACGATTTATCTTTTTAAATTTTTCCATAATTTTTTTAAATAAAACGAACGGTCAAACGTTAGACACGGAAACCCAGGAATTGAGTTTTTTTTTGGGGGACGGAGAGAGTACGTATTACCTCCGTCCTAAAATATAACAATTTTTTTATTAGATGCGACATATCATAGGACTATGAATCTGGACATGCCCCCAGTCTAGATTCGTAGTACTAGAATATGTTCCATCTATCTAAAAATTACTATATTTTGGGACGGAGGGAGTAGTGCCCATCTACACCTGTTTTTGATTTAACCTTTTCTGCAGTCTAAGTTTTCACCTTTCTTTGATTACGCAGGATGTTCAGCCGCAACAATAGATTCGATTACCAATTGTTCTTCCGGACAAGAGGTGCTTTCAGTTTCAGATCACTTGGCGGGAACGGACTGATCGCGATCGTATACTTTTCTGCTGCTAGAGCAAGTTTAATAGTACAGTCAACTACTGGCTTCAATTCATCTATAGCCAATCTAATAGCTCACTCATACAATAGTTACGTACTACATTATTAATATCTGGTCCCACCTGTCATACACACACTGCGTCTTAGAGTCTGTGCTACAGCTGACTACAAAACTGTAGCCCGCTGCTCTTCTCTCTCTTTATTTATCTTCTTAAAATATGTTTGCTGTTGGCTTATAGCCTGCTATTGTACCTGCTCTAAGATGGCCATTGTTGTTCGGGAGGTGCAGGACGGGGCATTTATATTGATTATAATCACGGTATTAGTAGTAATACTACTTACGGTTGGCCCACTAATATCTCGAGGAGCTCGAAGACCATGCACCTGTAGTCTGCTGCTCCGTGTGATATCGCTATGGAGCCCCGTGGTTGCAATCCTATTGATGGGTTTCTCCATATTACAAATGGACGGAGACAGTTTTGTCATGTGGTCCATGAGGATAGTGTACATAGCGCTCCTTGTGGTTGTGCTCTTGGTGACAGTCAGCAGGCTGCGGTTCCCAATTATCATCAACCGAGTGCGTCGTGCTCTGGGCAGTAAACACGTATTTTGGCGTCGGTTTATTCTTAACTCGTGCATGCTTGCTGCGATAGTGATGATGCTTTTCATGGTTGATCCAGTCCTTCAACACGTGATGATCTTGCTCGATTTATGTGGTTTTGCCATACTGTCATTTGGCAACTTGCAGATTCCTGCAGCTGTCGTGCGCGAAGAGCTCGCGAGGATGCGCCTTACGCAACATGACTCCTTCGGCGTTGGTGAGAAGACAAATCTTGGCCAATCTCTTACCATCCTCTGCAGCATGGTGCTTGGCCAAGGCATACTCCCTTCGTCCAAAAAAAAAAGACAAACACTAGGATTTTGTGTCCAACGTTTGACTGTCCGTTTTATATAATTTTTTTATAAGTATTTTCATTGTTGTTAGATTATAAAACATGATTAATACTTTATGTGTGACTTGTCTTTTTAATTTTTTTCATATTTTTTTTTCAAATAAGACGGACGGTCAAACGTTGAACACGAAAATCCAGTGTTTGTTTTATTTTGGGACGGAGGGAGTACTTTACATCGTTGCTAGCACGCTGGAGGTCTTCTCGTTCATCCCTCGGAGATCCCTCGTTCGCCCTGGTGGATTCACAGGTCAGTGGGGAGTTGAATCTGTCAATCTGTACTATGCCTATGCCTTCGACAAATACATGGAAGGAGGTGTGTTTGCTCCAAAGAGGATCAACCTCAGCAACTTTGCAATAGATTCTATAAACTCTGACTTGTCCAAGAATCAGCTGTACAGGATCCGGATGATGCACACTTTTCTGCAAAGAGATCCGACAAGAGTACAACTCCTGGAGAAACTCACCACTTCAATGCAGACGAAGGCCAGGTTGATCAACATGTTGGACTGGACTGATGGAAACCATCATACAACCGTGGGAAAAAAACAAAAAGAAAAGAGAAACCGTGAGCTGCCCGCGGCGCCCTCTCCACGCACGACACGTGTCCAGTCACGCGCGCTTATTAGCTTTTTCATATATCAACTCCTCCAAGTATCAAAACCGGTGCAAACAATGTCCCTCGGTGGTTTTGGAGGTGGTTTTAGTTAGCGTGGCGCCTATGTGACGGTCTTGACCAAGTCTTTATCCTACGTGGTGCTTATGTGGCATTAGAATAAAAACAAAAATAAAAAATATGTGAGACCCATATGTCATTCACATGAAAAAAAAGAATTGTGGGACCCATATGTCATCCTCCCTCTCCTTCCCTTCTTCCTCCCCCTCTCTCTCCCTTGTCTCTCTCCTTCACCCCCAGGCCCCGGCCTTTCTCTTGGCCGAGCGGCAGCGGTGACGTTCGGCAGTGGCGGAACCAAAATAAAATTATAATAGGGGCTCCTCAGCATTTTAGACCTTATAACAATCTCAGACAAAGTCTATTTTAGCCCCCTTACAATATATATATATATGGATTTAAATTTTTGGGGGTCGTAATGGGGGCTCTAATGGTTTATTAGGGGTAGAGGGGTCTAAAGACCTCCCAGCCCCCACGCTGCCTCCGCCACTGACGGTTGGGACGACGGCGGTGGGGAGCGGCGGCGGCGGCGGCGGTGGCGGTGGGGATGAGGGTGGGGAGCGGTGGCGGCGGTCCCACGAACTGGATGAGATCGGAAGCCTTGCTCCATGCAAAACTGCAAATGAAAGAAGCAGAGAAACAAACTTGCAACGACAGAAGGAAACAAAAAGCATCCCAAATCTGTGCATACGCACACCCATACAGAGGTAAATTAAACAGATCGATCTGACGAACGCAAGTACAGGAGCACAGTAGTAAACGGCATGCATGGAGTACGCATAGATCTGGGGGGGTGGGAAGGAGAGGAAGATGCCGGGTGAGGTGAGCTCGCATCGTAGTGGAAGAGGTTGTTGTCGGTGACGTTGACGAGGGAGTGGTTCGCGCGGACACCACCTCCTTCCCAGTCGCTCTGAACCCCGGCCGCGCAGGGTGGGCGAGCCCCTTCTTCGACACCAGCGCCTCGCCAGCCGCCGCGGACGCCGCCGCTGTGGGTGGAGCTAGCGCGGTATCCGACACGAACAGCTTCCGCCGCCACCGCCGCTCCCCACCGCCGTCGTCCCGACCGTCGCCGCCGTCGCTCGGCATGCTACTCAGTTTGTTGCAACCACTAGACTATATGCTCTTTCGTGTTAAAAGGTGATGTTCTTTTCTCCTGAAAAGGAAGATGAAGATTAAGTTTTTTACGCAAAACGAGATGGTATTAACGTATATTGATTGAGTTTTAATTATTATAAACTTGAAAAATAGATTAATATGATATTAAAAAGTTTTCGCACGAAACACACCATTTAGCAGTTTGAAAAGCGTGCCACGAAAATCTTGATCTTCATCCAACTTTTGTTGAAGAAAAGAACAGGACCAAGCGATTGGAAGTTATGTTAGTCAAAACCACCTTATAAATCACGAAAGAGGCGAAAAGAAACCCTTCCATCAGGCTGTGTTTAGATTCAAAGTTTGGATCCAAACTTTAATCATTTTCCATCACATCAATCTATCATACACACAACTTTTCAGTCACATCATCTTTAATTTCAACCAAAATTCAAACTTTACGCTGAACTAAACACAGCCTCATTTACGTGGTTCGGGGACGAGCATCGAGAGTCAGACGTCTAGCATCGGGGCCTAAACCCTGCCTTGCCACGATGGCGATGAGCAGTCGACCACAGCGCGTCGCCTCCTTCCTTAGCTGCAAGCCATGGAAAAACGTTGTCGGCTTCACATCATCCGAGCTTCCGGCCATGTTTCTATCTGCTTCCATCCAGCGTGCTTGAATAATCGAGATTAGCTCGAAAGGACACTACTCGCTACTGTGCCAGCGGCCCATGACAGGCCGCGGTGACAACATGGCCAAAAACAACAACGTGAAAACCTCTGCAGTTGAAACAACAACGTGAAAGGTGAAACCAGTTGATAAAAATAACAGGAAAGCTGATACCAAAGTACCCACCATATCTTTTCAATGTCAGTGGAATCTTAGGGAGCACGCTCAATAAGCTTCTCAAACATGTGTGATTTAATTACATGTACGTACGAATTACTGATCCGCTTTGTGCAGTTGCTGTTGTTATTTTGTTCTGAAATGTGATACAAATGCAAGCTGCTACGGGTGCTCGTGCTCCCTGAACCGGCTCCTCTAACTTTGGCATCAAAAGTCCGGAAAGCATGAGTGTAAAACAGTGAAAGTTATCGTATACTTTGGCATCAAAAGTCCGGAAAGCAGTGTAAAACAGTGAAAGTTATCGTATAGAGGTATTGTTCACAGTTTTGGCGTGTCACATCGAATATACGGACACACATTTGAAGTATTAAACGTAGTTTAATAACAAAACAAATTACAGAATTTGCTTATAAACTGCGAGATGAATTTATTAAGCCTAATTAATCCATCATTAGCAAATGTTTACTGTAGCACTACATTGTCAAATCATGTAGCAATTAAGTTTAAAAGATTCGTCTCGCAAATTAGTTGCAATATGTGTAATTAGTTAATTTTTTAGCTTATATTTAAGGCAACGTATCCTATGCACACACCTATCTTGGTGCACTCATGCAATCGGCCACTGTCGGCCCTTCGATTCTAATCCAAAGGCTAAAAACGCAGGCGCGGCGTTTTTGCAGAAAGCCGCCCGCAACACCTGTGTATGTTTGGAGAAAACCCCTCACTTCCCTTCGTCTTCTCTCGTCAAAACCTCCTCGATCCAGATCTCATCTCCGTGCGATGGGGTTGAACAAAACGACGATTCATCTCTATTTTCATTGAATCCTGCTGCTAGGGATAGCATCGGCCGAGACGCCAGGCTACGGCTGCCTCGGCGCTGTTCTTCACAGCCGGCGTGGCTGTCCAGCTGCTCGCTTGAATGGTTCGTCTCCATCTATAGTATCCGCATGGAGCCATGGGGGCCGTCGTTCCGGCGAGTCTCTTCTCGTGTTTTTTTCTCTCGATTCTTCAGCTATAATGTCCACGTTTATTTGTTGATTTATCTTCTTGTTTTTCTCCTGATTGGACATGGCTATTTTAATTATTGATACGGCAGCCTCGTTGCCATTTTTCCTCGATTGAACACCATGATACTCCCCAGTCATGTCGCTGCTTGCCGGCCAATCGGGCCACGGTGCTGCTTGCTCGGCCAGCTCGATGTTCAGCTGTGTGTAGATGGACGCAAAATCACCAACAGCCATGCTGCAGGCGCCGACGACGAGTCCCGCCATCCCCGACCGAAGGTGATAGAGCAGGTTTGGGGATCGGACTGGATCGAGGAGGTTTGGACGAGAGAAGACGAAGGGAAGTGAGGGATTTTCTGCAAACATACACAGGTGTTGCGGGCGGCTTTCTGCAAAAACGCCGCACCTGCGTTTATAGCCTTTGGATTAGAATCGAAGGGCCGATAGTGGCCAAGTGCATGAGTGCACCAAGATAGGAGTGTGCATAGGATACGTTGTCTATATTTAATACTTCATACATGTGTTTAAACGTTCAATATGACAGGGTAAAAAATTCTGAGGTTGGATTTAAACAAGACCTATGATCTTGTTCCGTGAATGGCTAAACATACCTCCAAAGCCCTTGTTTAGTTTTAATTTTTTTCTTCAAACTTCCAACTTTTCCATCACATCAAAACTTTTCTACACACACAAACTTCCAACTTTTCTGTCATATCGTTCCAATTTCAACTAAACTTCCAATTTTAGCGTGAACTAAACACACACAAAGTCATGAGACTGGCTCTGTGACTTTACACATTTAAAGCCAGAGGATCTCATTCCCTCCCGTTCTCACTTGAGCTGCCCAGTGGACTGCTCTGCTTCGATCGACTTGGAGTAGGCACTAGGCAGTATGGCAAGGCCGTCTCCCGTTGAGGCGAGCGGTGGTCTGGTGATGGGAGACATCACCGGCGGCGGCGGAGAGCTTCGAGTCCAGATAGCAGCCAACTCCGGCGGGCAAGGTGGCAAGGTTTGCGGCGCCGCGCCGGAGAAGTGTCTGAATCGCTTCGTCCGCGTGGTGGCGCTGATGGAGAGGACGGGCAACGCGCTCGGCACGCTGGCTACCGTCATCCTCCTCGGCGGCTACCCCACCGAGCTTGACTCGAAGAACGGCTATTGGTTCATCACAGTCATCGTATTCACAGAAGCCGCAAGGTATGCAACTACATTATGTACATGTGATTTTGTTTAGCGTATGTGTGTTAGAGTATTAGGTGAAAAGGAGGTAAGAGTTGAAAATTCATGAAAATCGTATCTAAAATTTTATAAATTCATAAAAAAAAAGTTACTTGAGATAGATGTATATGAAATACATTCATACCAAATCTCAAATTTAAACTCAACTTTATTTGCGAGTAAAAAATATATAAATTTCGGGTAAATAGTGACATGATACTATTCATCTAAAATTTATCATTTTTGTTTCTTTCAAATGAAGTTGAGTTTGGACTTAAGATTTGTTGAGAATATATTTTATATCTACACATATCTTAATTTTATGAATTTACAAAACTTTTACGTATGATTTTTACGAATTTTCAATACTTGACTCATTTTCGCATGATATTTTTTCGTGCGTGTTATACTACTAGCAGTACAACAGTACGGGATGTGATCACTGTTTTTTCTTTTCTTTTTTTTCGAGAGGACATGCATGGGTAAAAAAATTCTCTTGAGAGAACTTTCATCTTTTTAAATTCAAATTTAATATGCACAAGTTAAAAAATAAAGGATAAACTTGACTGTGATAGTGCACTTACTTGCAAGTTTAGTTATGCGTATGTTTGATTCATGGCCATTTCTAGCCGGCCTCTTTTTTTTTTTTTTGCAATGTTGCATTTCTTTTTACAACAAATTGGCTAGTCTTTATTTTGTTTGCTACTAAAGTTGCATCTTGACATTTAAAACTAAGCCAAATAATTTGGCAAGGTAGTTTTTTCTTTCTACAAGCAAAACAACCAACAAATATTTTGTCATCGCCATTTTGTTTTTTTTTTTGCTTGGTTGAGATTGGCTACAAACTTATCGTTCATATTACCCTCTCGGTTCTTACTAACTCCGTCCCAGAATACTTGTTGTTTTGAGTTTTTGTTGGTAACTTTTGATCTTTCGTTTTATTCAAAAAATTATGAAATTATTATTTATTTTGTTTGTGATTTGCTTTATTATCTAATGTACTTTAAGTATGACTTCTCCGTTTTTTATATTTACACTAATTTTTTCAAATAAGACGAATGGTTAAATATCACAAGAAAAAAATCAAAGCGACTACTAATTTGGGACGGAGATAATACTTTCTAGTTTCTACTCTACAGTGTTGTCAGGCTAGTATTATATGGTTTTGGTTTCACCCTTTTCTTTAATTACACCATACGCGTGCTTCAGGATGTACAGCAGCGACAAATCCGATTACCGGTTGTTCTTCCGAGCAAGAGGTGCTTTCAGATTCCTTGGTGGCAACGGACTGATCGTGATCGTATTCTTTTGGGAAGCATTTGCAGTGCTGAGCCTGGTTGCTTCGAACTTGCGTGTCTGGGGAGTAATGTTACTTTCAATCTTGTTAATACTGGTACTAGTTGCGTTTGGACAGTCTCTACGAGCAGCTCGAAGGTCACAGAGCTGTAACTGGCCACGCCTTGCGATACCCATATCTCTATGGAACCCCGTTTTTGCAATCCTACTGCTGGCTTCCTCCATACTTATCTATTATCACCGGCATATGCACAAAATCATTTTCAAAAACTCATTTACCTTGTGGATACCGTACGCAGTTCTCTCGGCGATTGTGCTCATAGTGACAATCAGCAGGCTGCGGTTCCCAAATAGCAAACACGCCTTTCGGCGTCAGTTTATTCTAAACTCATGCATGTTTGCTGCAATAGTGATGCTGGTTCTCATGGTTGATCCAGACCTTCGATCATTTATGATCGTGATCGATATATGTGCTGTGATCATACTGTCATTTGGCAACTTACATATCCCAGCAGCACTCGTGCATGTCAGCCTCGCGGGGTATCGCCTTGCAAAACATGACACTGGTGGAAAAACCATCTTTGCTCGGTCAACTAAAATCCACAATAGTCCCGGTTCGAATAGGAACCGGGACTAAAGATTATTTTTAGTCCCGGTTAAAAAAATTTTGATCTTTAGTCCCGGTTGGTGTTACCAACCGGGACTAAAGATCATTTTTAGTCCCGGTTCAAAAAGTTATTGGACCGAGTTAGACCCTAATTCTTTTTTAGTCCCGGTTGGTATAAACAACCGGGACTAAAAATGGATCTTTAGTCCCGGTTGTTTATACCAACCGGGACAAAAAAGAATTAGGCCGAGCTGGCGCCACTAAAGATGCCTGGCCGCCTCGGTCTCTCCCCCTTTCCATCCTTATCCATCCCTCCTCCATCCCTTCTCCTCTCCCATTCCTCTCCCTTCTTCTCTCTTCCTCCCCTCCTCCCCTTCTTCTTCTCCTTCCCTCTCCTTCCTCCTCCTCTCCTCTACTCCGTCTTCCATCAGCCGGCCGGCGGCGGGCGGCGTGGCCGCGAAGGGGGAGGCGGCGGCGGGCAGGAGGCCGGCGGCGGCGGCGCTGCCGCGCGGTGGCGCGGCGCGGCCGCGCGCGTGGAGGCGGGCGGCGGGCGGCGGTGGCGGCGCGGCCGCGCGCGGGGAGGCGGCCGCGCGCGTGGAGGCGGCCGCGCGCGTGGAGGTGGGCGGCGGGCGGCGGCGGCGGCGATGAAGCGAGCCGGCCGCACGGCGGCCGTTGTGGCAGCGACGGAGCGAGGCAGCCGCGCGGTCGGGCGGCGGCGGCGGAGCGAGGCCGCCGTGCGGCGGACGGGTGGCGGTGGCGGCCGGTGGGGCCGCGCCCGGCGGCGGCGGAGCGAGGCGGGCGCGCGGCCGTGCGGCGGTGGCCGGTGGGGCTGTGCCCCGGCGGTGGCTGGCAGGTGGCCGGCGGCCGGCGGCAGCAGCAACCCATTTGCACATTTGTGTGGATAGTTTTGTGATTCATTGCACGTTTGTATGGATCTGTGATGTATGTGATATGTTGTTAATTTTTTAGGATTTGTGATGTATTTGATTTGTGTGTATAAGTAACTTTAAGATTTGGAATGTTACTTTGATTTGGGGTTTGGGTTTGATTTGGGATATATATCCCACTCGATTCGGGAGAAAAAAAAAAGAAAAGGGGACCATCTCACTGCCGCTTCCCTCTTTTTAGTCCCGGTTGGTGTTATCAACCGGGACTAAAGATCCCCTCTCTTTAGTCCCGGTTGATAACACCAACCGGGACTAAAGATCGATCTTTAGTCCCGGGTATTTGAACCGGGACTAAAGATAGCGATCTTTAGTCCCGGATTCGTAGTCCCGGTTGGAAAACCGGGACTACAGGGGGGTTGCAAACCGGGAGTAAAAAACGTTTCTCCACCAGTGTGACTTCGGTGGTGAAGGCCAAAAAAATTTTGGTGCATCTATAACCATCTTTTATAGCATGGTGCTTGGCCAAGGAATACTTCACATCGTTGCAGGCATGCTAGAGGTCTTCTCGTTCATCCCTCGCAGAACCCTCGTCCGCTGTGGTGGATTCACAGGTGAGTGGGGAGTTGAATCTGTCAATCTGTACTACACATACGCCTTCGAGAAAAACATGGAAGGAGGTGTATTTGCTGTAAAGAGGATCAGCCTCAGCAACTTTGCCATGGATTCTATAAATTCTGACTTGTCCAAGAAACAGCTGTATGGGATCCGGATGATACACATTTTTCTGCAGAGGGATCCGACCAGGGCACAGCTACTGGAGAAACTGACCACTTCAACGCAGACCATGGCTAGGTTAATCAGCATGCTGGGCTGGACTAGCAGAAATGATCATACAACTATCAGGTTATATGCCGTCAAGGTAACTGCCGAGCTTGCAAAGAGCCTCCGAGTTGTAACTGTCCCTGGGACGATGTACCTTGTTTCTACACTCCTGGATACTGACAGAAAACCAAAAAGAAGACACCCGCTTCTGGATGAAGATGATGATCGAGATCCTTTATTTGTTGATACAGTAGAAAGTCAGGAGAAAAGTCTGGATGCAGCTGGTGATCAAGGGCAAAGACAAGGGTCAGCTGGGGACACTGATATCATGCTGAAAACACCAACCCGATCAACGCACACGAACAACCCAAGATCCACATACAAATGTTGGGAGAGGATATCAGAGTACAAGTCAATTCCCAAGGAGCGACCATTGACAGACGATGATCTTCTCCCTGCACTAGGCATGTCAATTGTTTATAGCCTTGCTGGTTGTGATCAAAATAACTGTGTGGAAATCGACAAAGTTACTGACCTGATCCCAAAAATCATTGGATTCTCAAGCTACAGAAGCGCAACGTTAAATTCCGAAGCACAACAGAAGGTTCTCTTAAAGTTATCACTGCAGGCGTTGCAGAGGCTCACAAGCATTGAAGGGGAAATTGGCATGACACTGCGGTACAAGATATCAAAACATCCCTTCTTACTGCGAAATCTTGCAGAGATCTTGGGAGACAACAGCAGTAGCAATCAAGAACTAAGGAGGCTCGTGGCAGGAATCCTCAGAAATCTTGCCATTGACAGAGACACAAGGCAGGAGATTGGACAAATGCAAGTGCTCATTACCAGGCTGATCAAAGCATTCCTCGATTCCAACGGACCATCTAGTTCAGATGTTGATTGCTTGCTGCCAAAGGTCGCTGGGCAAGCACTGGTAATGCTGTCATTAGAAAATTCACATAACTGCTTCGTTATATTGAAGGAACCAGAGTTAATTAATAAACTAAAAAATATGATACTAATCTATGATGATAAATACAAATATGTGGCAGCAAGCCTGTTGCGTAATATGTGCCTGCACGCTCAACCCGAGCTCACAGAATTAGACCTAAAGGAACTATCTCAGACCTTGCGAGAGGTGAGCTCTGCTAATCCATACCACAAGTGCAATATTAGAGGTGTATAGTATGTCATAACATCTGTGCATTTGCTGTATATTAGTTTTTGCCAAGTTTTGTCATTTTTTTTAGAAAAAGGGCATTTATTTACCAATGAACTATATAAGTATAACTATAGTTTGTACAACTATATTTATCATGATAGATGACATTGCTGCTTCCACTACAGGTGTTGGAAAGAATAATGGACGCTGAAGGGGCAGAACTAGAAATCCTCATTGGCCTTAGTTCACAGATATGCAAACTCATTCCTGAAGAATTTCCCAAGAGCTAGAGCATGGACAGATTAAGCGGAGATTCATTAAGAGGCTAGTGGACACACTGAATGCAAACATGAACCCAAGTTCTCATTGCCCTGGGATCCGGAGGGTGGTACTTGAGCAATCCATATACATGATGGAGTACAATTCTCACTATGCCAATTGTTTCAATGAATACCAGATGATGGACGCACTGTCAAATGTAGAATTGACGCCCTCAAGGGCTGAGAATTACATGGTTTTCTTGGGTGACACAGGTTTCATGGAATGTAACACACTTCTCTCTGCCCTAGCGGACAGGGTAAAAGAACTGATGGGTCGTCAGTGGCTGCAAGGCATCAATAGTGCCAACTGAAAAAAATATAAAATGATTTTGCATATATACAGTCAGAAGACCTTGCATATTGTTAGTGCAGGGTAGACAAAGTGATTCTGCATTTACAGTCAGAAGACAACGCATGTTGCTAGAAAGAACATATATTTACCTTTAAGATGAGCTAAGGGTATTGTATCTGTACCTCATTAATCTTGCACTGTAATCTGTGTGCTATTGATGATTTATCCAATTATCATTTGTTGGAGTGGCCATATTGCAACTCCTATCCCACGTTCTAGCGTGTTCAAGTTTTGGCACCACTTATTTCCATAAAATCTGTGGTTTATTCGACACCAGAAAATTAGGTTTTCTAACCTAGTGATTAACCCCATTCAACACAAGTTACTATGGCTGAGAAATTCAGACCATGACAATGCCCAACTTATGGAGTACAATGCTCCACTTTCTTGTTCTGTGCACAAAGCAACAATGATGATTAATGTGAGCTCGACTCTATTTAAGTCATGGCCCATGTCAATGCAGTATGATGCCAATATCAATGTGCCACGGTGCCTGATTTGTGTGGAGCACAGGGTTCTCAGATTCACATATACGTCTCTCATATTGAGACCAAAACTACGGTGCATTGAATTTCAGCAACCCGGGTAACCACTATAATAATAATAAACTAGTAATCGAACAACACTCCCCAAGTTTCCACATCCCTAAGCACAACAGTCGATTCCAGCATAACCATGATGCTCTCTATTTTCTTCAACGCAAATATAACCATGATTAGAACTCAACCGAATTACCAAAGCAACGAGAAATGAAAAAACATCAGTTTCATTGCCAAGCGAAGAGGATCCTATTTGGGATTCGGAAAAAAGTGGGGGAGGGGAGCAACCGTTGGGGAATGGCATGGATGGTTCCCTCTCCCTCGCCGCGTCGGCTTCCCCTGCCCCGCCGCCCAGCCGGCACCGTTGCGACGAGCTGCTCGCCTCGCCTCGCCGCGCCGCGCCGCCGCCGCCCGTCGCCCTCGTTGTTAGTCGGTGAGGCAGCCCGCAGGCAGAGGCATTTGCCCGGACCGTATGAAGTAGACAGAGGTAGGTGCCAGGCCATGGGCCATGGCTAGTGTACATAGTAGATGGGCCTACCAGGTAATTGGGCTAGTTCCGAACAATGGAAATAGGGACTATCTAAACTTCCATACAGCACAATTTTTTTTAAAAAAAAAGCCTTCCAAATGTAGCTATATTTGTAATATAATTCTACCATAACTATTCTATAAATACAATATAATACAACTTTCTACATAAGTTATATAGATGTTACAATTAGTTTATTAGTTACAGTGTAATTACAATATACTCTCTCCATCTACTTTTGATAGTTATATTTCCAAATCTAAAAATTTTATTTTTGATAGGCATATTTCAACCTATCCTCCTAATGACTTTCTCGGATTTAATGCGTGACTCTCCATTCTTCCACACAAGATTGGCTGCATGGGCATCGAGAAATGTAAATATTAATGAATCGCTTGTTTACGAAGAATAACTAGTAGCATGTTTAAATGGATGATAAGTAGAATTACTTATCCTTGGTCTGTGTGCCAAGATGAAATATGACTATCAAAAGTAGATGGAGGGAGTATATAGTTAGAGTACACTATACTGCAGTTACATCTAAAAGTATTTTACCGAAAAAAACCTATGGCATTTTTTAAGAAATTCCCACGAAATATTAGAGTGAAATGTTTGGACCAGTTTTAAATTGGGAACGTAAAGAAACAGATGAAAACTTCAACATACAAAAACAGATGTTTTGAGGTAAACAATGATATATGATGATCTTTTTCCTTCATGTGTACTCAAATTTTATAATTCCAACTACAAGAAAAAAGTTAACCTCGCTTGGACAAAAAAAATACCACTTTACAAGAAATAATAATCGATATTATGCCATTTTTGAAATATTTCCTATGTTGGTGAGCTTTATCTATCTTTTGCCAATAATCATTTTCTCCATGCTCATGCGCACAGCGAGCTTGAACAATAGTGCAAAACACAAGGACTCTTCGAATCGCAGAAATGGAAAAACGAAGGAAAAAAATAAACTATAATTGTAATATGAATGCAAGGGTAAAATAGATGGTTGAAAAACACATGAATGATTGTTTGATTGAACAACAGAAAAACACACAGGAATCGGATGAGAATCGGAAGAGAGAGCTCAAAGAGTTTTTTTTAAGAGGTTGGACCTCTTGCTAACTTTCATCCAAAATCATTACTCATTTCATGGGAGTTTTAAAGGATATTATAGGATCCAATCCCTTGTTTCAAAAGGCTTTATATGAATTTTTTCATAGGATTATAATCTCAATTTTTTTATATATTTTTCCTACAAACCAAGGGGTTCCCTGAGGAGGCGGTGTACCGTGGCTTTGACCTTCTTGACTTCGCATGGCCTGGGTTCGCAGTGCTGGCGCGTCGCCGACGTTGGCATAACCCACCATGACGGAGAAAGAGAACAAGCCTGGGTATTTTCGTCAGCCGCAAAGAAAAACAAGACAAAATTCATTTTAATTGAGAAAAAATGGCATTGTAACAACTTGCCCCTAGTTGAAAATAAAATTTTAACGAAACCACTTTTAAGAGTGACATTCCAGTGAAACCTTATTTTTGCAATGGTAAAATGTCAATTTTCTCGTACTCGATCGTCGCGGCCGGCATTGAGCTAGCTAGTTGTTAATTAACGATTTAACGTTACAGGTAACCCTTCAACTCCCTCCCGCGCCTCTAACTTGAGAAGATACGTAAAACGTGGTGAGCTATTAGCGCATGATTAATTGAGTATTAATTATTTTAAATTTTAAAAATAAATTAATATGATTTTTTAAAGCAACTTGCAAAAAACATACCGTTTGGTAGTTTGGTTAGCATGCGCACGAAGACCGAGGTGCTTTCTCTCCCAATCACCCACCAACGAACGGAGCTGTACATCCATCTCTTACGTCGGCTTCCTGAGTTGTCGAAACCGACAGACCGATCTTGCTGCGGCACTGATACAGTGCAGTAGACGACGACACACTTGACACTTGCGAGCTGTGGATGTGGTTTACCGCGTCGATCTTCTGTTTCCATACACCGATTGATTGTGCTCTTCTCAACTGGGCCTACAAATGTCTTCTCTAGGCGTCATGTTTTTGGTACATGTACAGGAGTATCGGCTTAGCTTGTTTGGGTTGCTCTACAAATGTGCTGAGGCTAGCTTGTGGTTCTTGCAGGCTCGCTAATTACCTAGTTAATTAGCATGATGGCCGCCGACGGCAGCGTTGTCGCGGAGCACCGGATACAGATGCCAGCCGTGGCATCAGAGTCGGGACAAGCTGATCATAAGGCGGTCGTCGCGGCGCCGGAGAAGTGGCTGAATTACTTCGTTCGCTTGCTCGCGGGGATCGAAAGCGCGGGCAACGCCTTGGGCACGCTGGCCTTCACCTGGGGCACCGTCGTCCTGCTGGGTGGCTACCCGTCCAATCTCAAGGACGATTTTGTTTCTACGACTGCGATAATCTTCCTAGAAGCCACGAGGTATGTATATATATATGCAACGTCTCCTCGTCTTAGGGAAATTGTTTTAATCGCCCGGGTGGACGTCCACCCATTTATTTTATGTCATCTAAATAGTTACGGAAAAAATTGAAATGATAGATCAATAGATGCAATAATTTCTTGCTCTACAAACATGCAAGTTAAAATTCAATTTTTAAAAATCTATCTATCTATTAATTTATTAAAGCAATAGAAAAATATGCATCCATGTTCGCTCTCATGATTTAGAAATTCTCATATTAATCGGAAAAAAAGAAAAAACTAAGACCATATAGGAATACAATTTAAAAGTAGTTGAAATTCAGAATTAAAAATAAAGAATATAGAAAGAGAAGACTAGAGTACATACCGGTATACAATAATACTAACGGAGATTCGGAATTAAAAAATAAGAAAATTAAAAATAGAGGTTAGAGTCCATATAGAAATACAATTTAGAAATAACAAAAAAGTCTAAATTAAAAAAATAAGGAATATTGGAAGAAGAATATAGAGTCCATATAGAAATACAATTGAAAAATAACTGAAATTTAGAATTAAAAGAAAGAAATATTGAAATATAAGTTTAGAGTCCATACAGAAATACAATTTAGAAATAATAGAAATTGGGAATTAAAATAAGGAATATTGGAAGAAGAGTATAGAATCCATATAGGAATTTAGAATTAATTAAAATAAACTTCGATGAAAAAACCCCCAAAGTCAACTCTAAATCTAAGGTTGAAAATTTAAATTTTGGCTGATAAATATAAGTATAAGCGAAAAGATGAGACTGCAAAGTTGTTCGGTAAGATTTCGAGCGTTTCAAACTTTTAAGGTAAAACTAACTTTTGATAATCGAATAATTGGCTCCTATGGGCCTTTTTGTTTGTATGGTATGTATCTTTCAAGGGCATTGTTATGGTACCTTCTACTACTAGGTGCAGTAGTATATATTTTCATTTGTATATAAAATATTTTCTTTGAAACTTTAGTAAAATATATTTACCAATTCATCTATTTTAATATGGAATATGATACACGAATTTATTGCAATGCTATATATATTATTTCTAATTTTACCCCTATATAATTTCTACTACACTACTACCGGGTGTAGTACAATAAAAACAAATCCATTGAATCCGAAGCGATTAAAGGCTCACAATCATTTGAGGGTACCTTAAAAATCCGTCTTTCAATTCCCTTCTGTTTAATGATTAAATGATACGTCTACTTTCAAGATATTCACCCGCAACAATATGCTGGATTATCAACTGTTATTCCGGACGAGAGGTGCCTTTAGACCACTGGCCTGGAACGGGCTGATGGTAATCGCAGGCTTCTCCGTTTCTATGGTGTCCACGGTTGTTTGGAACGTACTCTGGGCACGTATAGGGATTGAAATTATCGTAGTATTGTTTGCGGCTGACCAGTTTCTATGTGCTGGAGTTCTAAGACTGCGCCTACGCATCAACAGTCGGCTACGCCGTCAGATATCGCTGTGGAGCCCAGTGGTTGCACTCTCAATACTTGCTTCCTGTATTTACAGAGAGCACAGGAGCTCACTGGCCACGCGGATAGTGTACGGTTTGCTCCTTGTGGTTGTGCTCCTAGTGACTATTAGCAGACTGCAGTTCCCAATTATAATCAACCGAGTACAGGGTGATTTGGGTCGCAAATACGTATTTTGGCGCCCATTTATCCTATGCTCGTGCATGCTCGCTGCAATTGTGATGCCGATGTTCATGATTGAGAAAATATATCGATATGCGATAATGCTTGTCGATATAGAAGCCTTGGCCATTGTGTCATTCGGCAACTTACAGATTCCAGCAGCAATCGCGCGTGTCGTGCTCGCAGGGCTGTGCCTTCATCCAAAGGGCTACGACGGCCAAGGTGGCACCGCACATATTGTCCCATCTCTAAAAATCTTCTACGGAATGGTGCTTGGCCAAGGAATACTTTACATTGTGGCCGGCATGCTGGAGGTCTTCTCATTCATCCCTCGGAGATCTCTCATCCGAAATGGTGGATTTACAGGTCAGTGGGGAGTAGAATTTGTCGATTTGTACTACGCAGACGCCTACGACAAATACATGGAAGGAGGTCTGTTTGCTTCAAAGAGGATCAGCCTCAGTAACTTTGCTATGGATTCTCTGAATTCGGATCTGTCCAAGAATCAGCTATACGGTGTCCGGATGATGCATATATTTCTGCAAAGTGATCTGACCAGGGCACGGTTGCTGGAGAAACTCACCGGTTCAACACAGACGATGGCCAGGTTAATCAAAATGTTTGACTGGAGTAGTAGACACCATCGAAAAGCTATCAGGTTATATGCCGCCAAGGTCACTGCCGAGCTTGCAAAGAACCTCCGAGTTGAAACTGTCCCTGGGACATTGCAGCTTGTATCTACTCTTCTGGATGCTGATGGAAAGCCGAAAAGAGGGCACCCACTCCTGGATGCAGATGGTGATCAAGATCATTTTGTTGATATATTAGATAGACAAGATAAAAAACATGATATAGCTGGTGACCAAGAGCCGATTGAGGACACCGATAACCAGATGGAAACACCAACCCGATCAACGCACATCAACGACCAAAGATACATACCTAGAATTTGGCAGAGGATACTGGCGTACTGGTCGATTCCCAAGGAGCAGCCATTGACAGACGATGATCTCCTCCCTGCACTAGGCATGTCAATCATATATAGCCTTGCTGGTTATGATCAAAATAACTGCGTGGAAATCGACAAAGTAACTGACCTGATCCCCAAAATCATTGGATTCACAAGCTTCAGAAGTGCAATGGTAAATTCTGAAGCACAACAGAAGGTTCTCTTAAAGTCATCGTTGAAGGTGCTGCAGAGGCTCACAAGAATTGATGGCGAAATCGGCATAACACTGCGGTACAAGATATCAAAACATCCCTTCTTATTGAGAAACCTTGCAGAGATCTTGGGAGACAGCAGCAGCAGCAATCAAGAACTAAGGAGGCTCGTGGCAGGAATCCTCAGAAACCTTGCAATTGACAGAGACACAAGGCAGGAGATTGGACAAATGAAAATGCTCATTACCAGGCTGTTGAAGGCATTCCTCGATTCTAACGGATCATTTAGTTCTGATGTTGATTGCTTGCTGCCAAAGGTCGTTGGGCAAGCACTGGTAATGCTGTCATCAGAAAATTCGCATAACTGCTTCGTTATGTTGAAGGAACCAGATTTCGTTCATAAACTAAAAAATATGATCCTAATCCATGATGATAAATACATATATGTTGCAGCGAGTCTGTTGCGTAATATGTGCCTGCACGCTCAACATGAGCTCACAGAATCAGACCTAAAGGAACTATCTCACACCTTACGAGAGGTAAGCCCTGCTAATACATCCTACGAGTGCAATGTAGATGTGTATAGCATGCCATATCATTTTTGCATTCTGTCTGTTATTTTTTGTTATTTTTTGGTAAAAAGAAGGGGGCATTTATTTACCAATGAACTATATAAGTATAACTATAGTTTGTACATCTATATTTATCATGCTACATGACATTGCTGGTTCCACTATAGGTGTTGGAAAGAATAATGGACGCTGAGGGGGCAGAACTAGAAATCCTCATTGGCCTTAGTTCACAGATATGCAAACTCATTCCTGAAGAATTTGCCCAAGAGCTAGAGCACGGGCAGATCAAGCGGAGATTCATCAAGAGGCTAGTGGACGCACTGAATGCAAACATGAAACCAAGTGCTCATTGCCCTGGGATCCGGAGGGTGATACTTGAGCAATCTATATACATGATGGAGTGCAGTTCTCGCAATGCCAATTGTTTCAATGAATTCCGGATGATGGATGCAGTGTCGATGGTCGACGAGACACCCTCAAGGGCTGAGAAGTACATGTCTTTCTTGGGTGACATGGGCTTCATGGAATGCAAGACAGCTCTCTCTGCTCTCGTGGACAGAGCAAAAGATCTGATGAGTCGCCAGTGGCTGCATGACATCAACAGTGCCAACTGAAGAAAGTTGTAAGATGATTTTGCATTTACAGTCAAACGATCATGTCGTCATGTATATTGTTAGTACAGGGTAAAAAAGTTATTGTGCATATGACCTTTCTAGAAAGAACATATATTTTCCTTCGAGATGAGAAAGGCTATTTGTATCTGTACCTCATTAGTCATTAGTCCTGCACTGTAATCTAGGAGTATTTGCTACTGCCAATTATCATTTGTTGGAGTGGACAATGCTTAATTGATTAAAGATGCTTAAGGTGATTGCAATTCCTACGCAATGTATTAGCGTGTTCTAGTCTTGGCATCGATTATTTTCAAAAAAAGAAAATGCTTTTATTCGACTCCTGAAAATTGGGTTTCCTGCCCTGGTAAGTAGGCACATTCAACACAAGATAGTACTCTGTAGCAGCCCAGAACTCACCTACTATGGCTGAGAAATTGAGACCATGACAATGCGCAACTTATGGGTACAGTGTTTCTCTCTCTTGTTTTGTGCACAGAGCAAAAACTTTACTCCTAATTAATGGGTGCTCAACTGTTATATAATAAGTCATGCGCCCATGTCAATGCATTATGCGTGCCATGGCCCATGGTGCCTGAATTTTTGTTGAGCACAGGGTTCTCAAATTCACGCCCCTCGTGTCGAGGCCAAAGCTGCGGTGCATTGAGTTTCTGCAACTCACCTTGCAATTAACCAGTAATAAACTAGTAATCGAAGAACACTCCCAACTCCCAAGTTTTCACATCCCTAAGCATTACAGTCGATTCCAGTATAACCATGATTCTCTCTCTTTTTTTAGCGCGAGTACAACCATGACTACTTGACTAGGACTAAAACTGAATCGAGTTAGCAAAGCAACGAAAACAAGGGTTAATCAGTTTCCTTGCCAAGCAAAGAGGATCCTAGAAGGGATTCGGAGGGGGATAAGGGAGGGAGAGAGCACCCGTAGAGGAATGGCCTGGATGGGATTCTCCCCGGCCACGTCGGTTGGTCTTGGCCCGGTCGGAGAGCCTCGCCCGCCGTCGAGCCGGCACCACCGCGCTTAGCTGATCGCCTCGCCGCCCTCGCCGGTCACCTCGCGATTACTCAGTCGAGTCGACTAGTCGAGGACTTGAGGGCACCCCTCAGTTTGCTCGGATCGTGCGAAGTGAAGTTAGGAGATCTCGGGAAGTAAATGGGCTGATGTGTAATTGGTGCGGTTGGTTTATTTTGGAACGGAAACAGAAATACGTACTTTCTTCGTCTTAAAATATTACTACTACTATCTTCCATCCATAGGTATTGCTATTCAAAATATTAAAAACTTAGAGATGAAAGAATTATGTTGCTACCAAAAATCCTATCTTAGATAGTAATATTTTGACACAGAGGTGGTAGCTGGTGTGGAGGGGCCGAGAAGGTAGTTAAGAGTTTCCTTCGTTGGCTCGAGGTACTCTCCGCCAAACAACCGGATCAGCTGTTTTGCATAGCCTTCGGATGTTACCGGCTCCCGGCTGCTCCGGCACGTGCCAAGCCAAACACTCCGAGTCCACGACATTCGCCCTTTGACCAGTGACGAAGCTACGTGTAATCTGTAGGGTCAGCTAACCTCATAGGTTTTTACAAAATAAATAAAAAACAATTGATATTTGTGTTGTAACAATAGAAAATTTAAAAAATTTTATAGCTTTGACCCCGCAGGTTTTTGCTGCTAGCTTCTTCATGCACCAGCCTGTGACCTTGACAGTTGGCACCCATCCGTCGGGCTAGGGCTATCAACGAGCTGAGCTTGAGCGAGCTTGCCTGCCTAGGCTCGAGCTTGTGTGACACAAGCTCGAGCCAAGCTCGAATCGAGCCTAATCCTCCTTCGAGCTTTTAAGCAGGCTCGGTTCAAGCTTGGTTAGGCTCGTGAGCTCGATCGAGTATAAGACAATGTGTATTTTGATGGCAAAATTTTGCAAAAATAATAATAATAATTAACAATATTGAAGGAAAAAAATATGAGAATCCAAGATTAATATATGATGCCAAAATATACTTAATTTTCACATGAATATATACTAATTTATCCTCGAGCTACTAACTTATCATATAAAAAGATAAATATTACACACACACAGTTAGGCTCGTGAGAAGCTCGAGCTCGGCTCGACAAAGCTCGGGTTCGGCTCGTTGAGATCTCGAGCCGAGCTCGAATAGAGTCTGAGACGAGCCGAGCTCGAGCAACTCGCGAGCCTCGTGCTTTTTTGACAGCCCTACGCCAGGCCTCCCACAAGGCCGATATCACGGCAGGTCCATGTCGCAATCCTCATGTTGCTGAGTTTCCCGGCCCAACTGTCAAACCCGTGTGTCGCGATGAACGTGGCTTCGCCTCGCGTCCTACCTCCAAGCATTCCATCCCGAGCTCGGATGCCTCCGATAGACAAGGGTTGTGTTTAGATCTAGGGGTGAAAAGTTTTAGCGTGTCACATCGGATATACGGACACGCATTTAAAGTATTAAACGTAGACTAATAACAAAACAAATTACAGATTCCGTCCGTAAACTGCGAGACGAATTTATTAAGCCTAATTAATCCACCATTAGCAAATGTTTACTGTAGCACCACATTGTCAAATCATGGAGCTATTAGGTTTAGAAGATTCGTCTCGCAATTTACACGTAATTTGTGCAATTAGTTATTTTTTCGTTTATATTTAATACTTCATGCATATGTCCAAACATTCAATATGTCAGGGTGAAAAATTTTGTCAGGGGATCTGTTTAGCCAAGAATTCCGTTCTTTTCGGAGACATTGCCTGATTGACTATGACACATGTGAGTCGCGACGCGCCGGCGACAACCTGGCCAAAAACAACAATAAGGGGAATGAGAAAGAAGTTGAGACAACATCTGCACCTGATAAAAACAACAGGGGAGATGAGGTCATGTCACCCACATCTTCCCAATTGATCTCACTAATGTGCCAATAATAGAGGAGAGTCAAGGGACGACACAGAAGGGGACGCAGTAACCAGGTGGAGGACCGTCCATCAGAGATGCAATCAATGATGGTGAGTCAAGAAGATGAAGGAATAGAAGATTTCAAATCCAGTCGCAATCGTTCGCTTCGCTCCCGTTATGACTGAGGGGCCAATAAGCCAATTATTAATTAGAAACTTTGCACTCGTGTCGATTTTAGCTGAATTGACAAGCTTCGTAGAGTAAATGTTGCAGCTTTGAATTTTTTTGTCAGGCCGGCAATGGATCGAGCACCGCCCAGGTTTTTTTTTCTAGACTGCACGGTGCACACCGTTGTTTTCAATTTTGTAACACAGATGCAGGTGGGGTGCTCCCGCTTGAGTTGCATCTCCGGCGGTGCCCCGGGTCTCTAGTTAAGGAGCGTGGTCCGGAAATGGGGGACATTGCCGGCGAAGAGCATCGAGTCCAGATAGCAGCCGGAGCCAGATCCGACCGGCAAGACAAGGTCGCGGCGCCGGAGAAGTGGGTGAATTGCTTCGTTCGCGTGGTGGCGCTGATGGAGAGGACGGGCAACGCACTCGGCACGCTGACTTTCACCTGGGCTACCGTTGTCTTGCTAGGTGGCTACCCTGCGGTGCTCGACTCGCACGGCGATTTTTGGTTCGCGACAGCCATCGTATTCCTAGAAGCCGCAAGGTATATACAGCTACTTATGCATTACCTCCCAAAATATAAAAAAAATTTATTAGATGCGACATATCGTAATACTATGAATCTGGATATGCTCCCAGTCCAGATTCGTAGTAGAATATGCCCCATTCACCTAAAAATTACTATATTTTGGAACGGAGGGAGTAGTGCCCATCTACACCTGTTTTGATTTAACCTTTTCTGCAGTCTAAGTTTTCACTTTTCTTTGATTACACAGGATGATGTTTAGTCGCAACAATAGATTCGATTACCAATTGTTCTTCCGGACAAGAGGTGCTTTCAGTTTCAGATCACTTGGCGGGAACGGACTGATCGCGATCGTATACTTTTCTGCTGCTAAGGTGGCCATTGTTGTTCGGGAGGTGCAGGACGGGGCATTTATAATCATGGTATTAGTAGTAATACTACTTACGGTTGGCCCATTAGTATCTCGAGGAGCTCGAAGACCACGCACCTGTAGTCCACTGCTCCGTATGAGGGCACCCGTAATGGTTATCTATAGGCTCTCTATAAGAGATCCATGTCAACATATTTTTCTACTTAAAAAAGATTAAATGAAGAGAGAGAGCAAAGCTATCTACTAACCTGGAGATAGTCCATAGAGAAAAACGAGGCAATGGATTAGAGAGCTATAGATACCCATCTAGACATACTATTGAGGTGGTTTACTATTAATCTAGTCTATTGCTGAGATGTACATATTTTATAGAGAGCATCTTACTTTACTATTGCGGGTGCTTTGATATCGCTATGGAGCCCCGTGGTTGCAATCCTATTGATGGGTTTCTCCATATTACAAATGGACGGAGACAGTTTTGTCATGTGGTCCATGAGGATAGTGTACATAGCGCTCCTTGTGGTTGTGCTTTTGGTGACAGTCAGCAGGCTGCGGTTCCCAATTATCGTCAACCAAGTGCGTCGTGCTCTGGGCAGTAAACACGTATTTTGGCGTCAGTTTATTCTTAACTCGTGCATGCTTGCTGCGATAGTGATGATGCTTTTCATGGTTGATCCAGTCCTTCAACACGTGATGATCTTGCTCGATTTATGTGGTTTTGCCATACTGTCATTTGGCAACTTGCAGATTCCTGCAGCTATCGTGCGCGAAGAGATCGCGAGGATGCGCCTTACGCAACATGACTACTTCGGCGTTGGTGAGAAGACAAATCTTGGCCAATCTCTAACCATCGTCTACAGCATGGTGCTTGGCAAGGCTGTGTTCGGATTTCAGGGATGGGAACTAACCCCTCCTGCACGGAAAACGAAACGATCTATTAGCACATGATTAATTAAGTATTAGCTATTTTTTTTCAAAAATAAATTAATTTGATTTTTTAAGCAACTTTCGTATAGAAACTTTTTTGTAAAAAAAACACACCATTTAATAGTTTGAAAAGCGTACGTGCGGAAAACGAGGAAGGATGATTGGGAAAGTTGGGGGCCGAACATAGGCTTTACATCGTTGCCGGCACGCTGGAGGTCGTCTCGTTGGGCGAAACTAGCATCAAAACAAGAGGGGTGCACTATCATTGAGAATCTAAAAAATTTCAGTACAACACTGTATATTCTAATCTTTTTAGGTGAGAAATTAGGAATTTGAGGGGTTCATGTGCACCCCCCAAACACTATATAGCTTCGCCACTCGTTCATCCCTCAGAAATCCCTCGTTCGCCGTGCTGGATTTATAGGCCAGTGGGGAGTTGAATCTGTCAATCTGTACTACGCATATGCCTTCCACAAATACATGGGAGAAGGTGTGTTTGCTCCAAAGAGGATCAACCTCAGCAACTTTGTGATAGATTCTATAAACTCTGACTTGTCCAAGAATCAGCTGTACGGGATCCGGATGATGCACACTTTTCTGCAAAGAGATCCGACAAGAGCACAACTCCTGGAGAAACTCACCACTTCAACACAGACGAAGGCCAGGTTGATCAACATGTTGGACTGGACTGATGGAAACCATCATACAACCGTGGGAAAAAACAAAAAGAAAAGAGAAACCGTGAGCTGCCCACGGCGCCCTCTCCACATGCGACACGTGTCCAGTCGCGCGCGCTTATTAGCTTTTTCGTATATCGACTCCTCCAAGTATCAAAACCGGTGCAAACAATGTCCCTCGGTGGTTTTGGAGGTGGTTTTAGCTAGCGTGGCGCCTATGTGATGGTCTTAACCAAGTCTTTATCCTACGTGGTGCTTATGTGGCATTAGAATAAAAACAAAAATAAAAAATATGTGAGACCCATATGTCATTCACACGAAAAAAAAGAATTATGGGACCCACATGTCATCCTCCCTTTCCTTCCCTTCTTCCTCCCCCTCTCTCTCCCTTATCTCTCTCCCCCACTCTCGGGCCCCGGCCTTTCTCTTGGCCGAGCAGCAGCGGCAGTGATGGAGCCAGAATAAAATTATAATGGGGGCTCCTCAGCCTTTTGGGCCTTATAAAATATCAGACATTGTGTATTTTAGCCCCCCTTACAATATATATATGGATTTAAATTTTAGGGGGTCTTAATGGGGGCTCTAATGGTTTACATTTTAGACACCCAGCCCCCACGCTGCCTCCGCCACTAACGGTAAGGACAACGGCGGTGGGGAGCGGCGGCGGCGGTGGCGGTGGGGACGAGGGTGGGGAGCGGTGGCGGGGGTCCCACGAACTGGATGAGATCGGAAGCCTTGCTCCATGCAAAACTGCAAATGAAAGAAGCAGAGAAACAAACTTGCAACGACACAAGGAAACAAAAAGCATCCCAAATCCGTGCATACACACACCTATACAGAGGTAAATTAAACAGATCGATCTGACCAACGCAAGTACAGGAGCACAGTAGTAAACGGCATGCATGGAGTACGCATAGATCTGGGGGGTGGGATTGTGGGAAGGAGAGGAAGAAGCCGGGTGAGGTGAGCTCGCATCGTAGTGGGAGAGGTTGTTGTCGGCGACGTTGACGAGGGAGTGATTTGCGCGGACACCACCTCCTTCCCGGCCGCTCCGAACCCCGGCTGCGCAGGGTGGGCGAGCCCCTTCTTCGACATCGGCGCCTCGCCAGCCGCCGCGGACGCCGCCACTGTGGGTGGCGCTAGCGCGGTCTTCGACACGAACAGCTTCCGCCGCCGCTTCCCACCGCCGTCGTCCCGACCGTCGCCGCCGCCGCTCGGCATGCTACTCAGTTTGGTGCAACCACTAGACTATATGCTCTTTCGTGTTAAAGGTGGTGTTCTTTTCTCCTAAAGAGAAAGATGAAGATTAAGTTTTTTACGCAAAACGATGTGGTATTAACGTATGATTGATTGAGTTTTAATTATTACAAACTTGAAAAATAGATTAATATGATATTTTATAGCAACTTTCATATAGAAAGTTTTCGCACGAAACACACCGTTGAAGCAGTTTGAAAAGCGTGTCGCGAAAATCTTAATCTTCATCCAACTTTGGAGAAAAGAACGGGACCAAAGTGACTGGAAGTTATGTTAGTCAAAACCGCCTTATAAATCATGGAAGAGACGAAAAGAAACCCTTCCGTCACTTACGTGGTTCAGAGACGTGAATCGAGAGTCAGGCTGTGTTTGGATCCAACTTCAGTACTTTTTCATCATATCAACCTGTCATACACACAACTTTTCAGTCACATCATCTCCAATTTCAACCAAAATCCAAACTTTGCGCTGTACTGAACACAGCCTCAGACGTCTATCATAGGGACCGATGAGCAGTCGACCACAGCGCGTCGCCTCCTTCCTTAGCTGCAAGCCATGGAAAAACGTTGTCGGCTTCACACCATCCGAGCTTCCGGCCATGCTTCTATCTGCTTCCATCCAGCGTGCTTGAATAATCGAGATTAGCAGGACACTACTCGCTACTGTGCCAGCGGCCCATGACAGGCCGCGGTGACAACATGGCCAAAAACAACAACGTGAAAGGTGAAACCAACCTCAAAACCTCTGCAGTTGATAAAAATAACAGGAAAGCTGATACCAAAGTACCCACCGTATCTTTTCAATGTCAGTGGAATCTTAGGGAGCACGCTCAATAAGCTTCTCAAACATGTGTGATTTAATTACAGGTACGTGCGAATTACTGATCCGCTTTGTGCAGTTGCTGTTGTTATTTTGTTCTGAAATGTGATACAAATGCAAGCTGCTACGGTGCTCGTGCTCCCTGAACTGGCTCCTCTGACTTTGGCATCAAAAGTCCGGAAAGCAGTGTAAAACAGTGAAAGTTATCGTACAGAGGTATTTGTTCACAGTTTTGGCGTGTCACATCGAATATACGGACACACATTTGAAATATTAAACGTAGTCTAATAACAAAATCTACTTATAAACTGCGAGATGAATTTATTAAGCCTAATTAATCCATCGTTAGCAAATATTTACTGTAGCACCACATTGTCAAATCATGTAGCAATTAAGCTTAAAAAGATTTGTCTCGCAAATTAGTCGCAATATGTGAAATTAGTTAATTTTTTTAGCTTATATTTTATACTTTATACAGGTGTTCAAACGTTCGATATGACAGGGTAGAAAATTATGAGGTGGATTTAAACAGGACCTATGATCTTGCTCTGTGAATGGCTAAACATACCTCCAAAGCCCTTGTTTAGTTCTAAATTTTTTCTTCAAACTTTCAACTTTTCCATCACATCAAAACTTTCTTACACACATAAACTTTCAACTTTTCCGTCATATCATTCCAATTTCAACCAAACTTCTAATTTTAGCGTAAACTAAACACACCCAAAGTCATGAGAACTGTAGCTATGTGACTTTACACATTTAAAGCGAGAGGATCTCATTCCCTCCCGCTCTCACTTGAGCTGCCCGCTTGACTGCTCTGCTTCGTTGGACTTGGAGTAGGCACTAGGCAGTATGGCAAGGCCGTCTCCCGTTGAGGCGAGCGGTGGTCTGGTGATGGGAGACATCACCGGCGGCGGCGGAGAGCTTCGAGTCCAGACAGCAGCCAACTCCGGCGGGCAAGGTGGCAAGGTCGTCGGCGCCGCGCCGGAGAAGTGTCTGAATCGCTTCGTCCGCGTGGTGGCACTGATGGAGAGGACGGGCAACGCCCTCGGCACGCTGGCCTTCACCTGGGCTACCGTCATCCTCCTCGGTGGCTACCCCACCGTGCTCGACTCGAAGTCGAAGAACGACTATTGGTTCACGACAGTCATCGTATTTATAGAAGCCGCAAGGTATGCAACTACATTATGGCCTGGTTTAGTTCCTAATTATTTTTTTTCCAGAAACGTCACGTCGAATCTTTAAACACACGCATAAAACATTAAAGGGATCTCAACATTAAATATAGATAAAAACAAAAAAAACTAATTATACAGTTTGCATGGATATCGCGTGATGAATCTTTTGAGCCTAATCAGCCCATGATTAGCCATAAGTGCTAAAGTAACCCACATGTGCTAATGACGGCTTAATTAGACTCAAAAGATTCATCTCGTGGTTTCCAGGCGAGTTATGAAATTAGTTTTTTCATTCGTGTCTGAAACCCCTTCCGACATCCGTTGAAACATCCGATATGACCGGAAAAGCTAATGCGCGCGAGCGCGCTAGCGGCGCGCGTTTCGGCCTAGAGGGCCCAGCGCCGGCGCGCGCGCGCGTCCTCTGACCTTTTTTTTCTTTTTTTAATATTTTTTTCGTTTTTTTTTTCTTTCACACTTTTTTCTGATTATTTTTTTAATCTTTTAGCATATTTTGAGTTTGAAAATTTTCAAATTTTGAGTTGAAAATTTTCAAATCTGAACTTGAAAATTTTTAAATCTCGACTTAAAAGTTTTCAAATCTCGATTTGAAAGTTTTCGAATCTTGAGTTGAAAGTTTTCAAATCTTAAATTAAAAATTTTCAAATTTTTCAAATCTGGACTCGAAAGTTTTCGAATCTCGATTCTCGAGTTAAAAGTTTTCAAATCTCGAGTTGAAAGTTTTCAAATCTTAAGTTGAAAGTTTCAAATCTGGATTGAAAGTTTTCAAATCTGAGTTGAAAGTTTTTAAAATTTAAAACTTAAATCGAAAGTTTTCAAATCTAACTTAAAAAAATTTAATCTGTTAGTAAAAAAATCTCCCAAAAAAATATTAACAAAATCTCCCAAAAAAATCTCCAAAATCTTTCCTAATTACTATCATTATTATTAAGTATATTAACTAATATAGGTAGTTAAGACTAAAGAGAAGGGGGGAGTGTTCGCCAGCTGCTTTCCTGGCGTGCACGCGCGTGCTAGCCACCCCTAATATGACACCCAAAAATTTTCTTTTCGTGAACTAAACGCAACCTATGTACATGTGATTTTGTTTAGTTTAGTGTACGTCAATACGTGTGAGGACATATTACGTGAAAACGAACTAAGAGTTAATAATTCGTGAAAATAGTACCTAAGGTTTTATATATTCATAAAAAAGTTACTTGAGATTGATGTATATGAAATACATTTTACCAAAACTCAACTTTATATGGGAGTAAAAAAAGGATAAATTTTGGGTGAATAGTAACAGGGTATTATTCATTTGAAATTTGTTATTTTTGTTTCTATCAAATGAAGTTGAGTTTGGACCTGAGATTTGGCAAGATTCTACACCTATCTTAATTTTTTTCATAAATTTAGAAAACTTTTAGGTATGATTTTACGAAATTTCAACACTCAATTTTTACATGATATTTCTTTATGCGTGTTATACTACTAGCAGTACAGCAGCACGGGATATGAACACTGTTTTTTCTTTTCTTTTTTTTTTCGAGAGGACATGCACGGGTAAAAAAAAATTCCCTTGAGAGAATGTCTCATCTTTTCAAATTCAAATACAATATGCACAAGTTAAAATGGAAAGGATAAATTTGACTGTAAATAGTGCACTTAGGCCGAGTTTAATTATAAATTTTTTCTTCAAACTTTCAACTTTTTCATCACATCAAAACTTTCCTACACACACAAACTTCCAATTTTTATCACATCGTTCCAATTTCAACCAAACTTCCAATTTTGATGTGAACTGAACACACCCTTCCAATTTTGTATTATTTTTTACAACAAATTGGCTAGTCTTGAATTGGTTTGCTAGTAAAGTTGCTTCTTGACATTTAAAACTAAGACAAATAATTCGGCAAGGTAGTTTTTTTCTTTCTACAAGCAAAACAAATAACAAATATTTTTGTCATCGCCATTTTTTTTTTTTTGCTTGGTTGAGATTGGCTACAAACTTACCGTTCATATTACCCCCTCGATTTTTTACTTTGTATACTCTGCAGTGCTGTGCAGGCTAGTATTATATGGTTTTGGTTTCACCCTTTTCTTTAATTACACCATACTCGTGCTTTTCAGGATGTTCAGCAGCGACAAATCCGATTACCAGTTGTTCTTCCGAGCAAGAGGTGCTTTCAGATTCCTTGGAAGCAGTGGACTGATTGCAATCGTATTCTATTGGGATGCAAAGGCAATGCTGGGCATGGTTGCTTCGAACTTGCCTGCCTGGGCAAAAACGTTACTTTCAATTTTGTTAATACTGGTACTACTTGCGATTGGCCAGCTTCTAAGAGCAGCTCGAAGACCGACCAGTAAGTTTAACTGGCTGTGGCCTGCGATCTGTCTGGTCGCAATCCTATTGCTAGCTTTTCCAGTACTTGAATATTACGACTCGCGAATGCACAAAATCATTTTCAAAAACTCATTTACCTTGTGGATACCGTACACATTTCTCTCTGCGATTGTGCTCCTAGTAACGATCAGCAGGCTGCAGTACCCAATTATCACAAACCTAGTGCACGGTGCTCTGGGCAGCAAGCATGAATTTTGGAGTCGGTTTATTCTAAATTCATGCATCTTTGCTGCAATAGTGATGCTGGTTGTCATGGTTGATCCAAACTCTCGATTAGATATGATCGTGATCGATATATGTGCTGTGATCATACTGTCATTTGGCAACTTACATATCCCAGCAGCACTCGTGCGTGTCAGCCTCGCGGGGAAGCGCCTTGCAGAACAAGACTATTTCGGTGTTGGTGATAATAAGGCAAATCTTGGTGAATCTCTAACCATCTTCTATAGCATGGTGCTTGGCCAAGGAATGCTTTACATCGTTGCAGGCATGCTGGAGTTCTTCTCGTTCATCCCTCGGAGAACCCTCGTCCGCCGTGGTGGATTCACAGGCCAATGGGGAGTTGAATCTGTCAATCTGTACTACACATACGCCTTCGAAAAAAACATGGAAGGAGGTGTATTTGCTCCAAAGAGGATCAGCCTCAGCAACTTTGCCATGGATTCTATAAATTCTGACTTGTCCAAGAAACAGCTGTATGGGATCCGGATGATGCACATTTTTCTGCAGAGAGATCCGACCAGGGCACAGCTACTGGAGAAACTGACCACTTCAACGCAGACCATGGCTAGGTTAATCAGCATGCTGGGCTGGACTAGCAGAAATGATCATACAACTATAAGGTTATATGCCGCCAAGGTAACTGCCGAGCTTGCAAAGAGCCTCCGAGTTGTAACTGTCCCTGGGACGATGTACCTTGTTTCTACACTCCTGGATACTGACAGAAAACCAAAAAGAAGACACCCGCTTCTGGATGAAGATGATGATCGAGATCCTTTATTTGTTGATACAGTAGAAAGTCAGGAGAAAAGCCAGGATGCAGCTGGTGATCAAGGGCAAAAACAAGGGTCAGCTGGGGACACTGATATCATGCTGAAAACACCAACCCGATCAACGCACATGAACAACCCAAGATCAACATACAAATATTGGGAGAGGATATCAGAGTGCGAGTCAATTCCCAAGGAGCAACCACTGACATTCGATGATCTTCTTCCTGCACTAGGCATGTCAATTGTTTATAGCCTTGCTGGTTGTGATCAAAATAACTCTGTGGAAATCGACAGAGTAACTGACCTGATCCCCAAAATCATTGGATTCACAAGCTTCACAAGTGCAACAGTGAATTCCGAAGAACAACAGAAGGTTCTCTTAAAGTCATCACTGAAGGTGTTGCAGAGGCTCACAAGCATTGAAGGAGAAATTGGCATAACACTAAGGCACAAGATATCAAAACATCCCTTCCTGTTGAGAAACCTTGCAGAGATCTTGGGTGACAACAGCATAACACCAGAATTAAGGAAGCTCGTGGCAGAAATCCTCAGAAACCTTGCCATTGACAGAGATGCAAGGCAGGAGATTGGGCAAATACAGGTGCTCATTACCAGGCTGATGAAGGCATTCCTCAATTGCAACGGACCATCTAGTACAAATGCTGATTGCTTGCTGCCAAAGGTCGCTGGGCAAGCACTGGCAATGCTAGCATCAGAAAATGTGGATAACTGCTTGGTTATGTCGAAGGAACCAGAGTTCATTAACAAACTAAGAAATATGATCCTAATCCATGATGATAATAAATACATATATGTGGCAGCAAGCTTGTTACGTAATCTATGCATGCATGCTCAACCCGAGCTCATGGAATCAGACCTAAAGGGACTATCTCACATCTTGCCAGCGGTAAGCCCTGATAATCTTGGTGTATAGCATTATTAGAGGTGTTTAGCATGCTGTATCATTTGTACATTTGGTATCTGTTAGTTATTGTCAAAATTTATCTTTTCTTTTTTTTTCTTTTGTAAAAGTTGACATCTATTTACTACTTCCTCCGTTTCATATTATAAGACTTTCTAGTATGCCTAGATTTATTAACATCTATATAAATGATCTATATAAATGTGGGCAATGCTAGAAAGTCTTATAACCTGAAACGGAGGTAGTACTAAACTATATAAGTATAACTACAGTTTGTCCAACTATGTTTATCATGCTACATGACATTGTTGATTCCACTACAGGTGTTGGAAAGAATAATGGATGCTGAAGGACCAGAACTAGAAATCCTCATTGGACTTAGTTCACAGATATGCAAAGTCCTTCCTGAAGAATTTTCCCAAGAACTAGAGCACAGACAGATTAAGCGAAGATTCATTGAGAGGCTAGTGGACTTACTGAATGCAAACATGAAACCAAGTGCTCATTGCCCTGGGATCCGGAGGGTGATACTTGAGCAATCCATATACATGATGGAGTGCAATTCTCACTATGCCAATTGTTTCAATGAATACCAGATGATGGACGCACTGTCAATTGTAGAATTGACGTCCTCAAGGGCTGAGAACTACATGGTTTTCTTGGGTGACGCAGGCTTCATGGAATGCAGAAAACCTCTCTTGGCTCTAGTGGACAGGACAAAAGAACTGATGGGTCGTCAGTGGCTGCAAGGCATCAACAGTGCCTACTGAAAAAAATATATAAAATGATTTTGCATCTACAGTCAGAAGACCATGCATATTGTTAGTGCAGGGTAAATAAAGTGATTCTGCATTTACATCCAGAAAACACATATTGCTAGAAAGAGCATACATTTACCTTTAAGATGATCAAAGGGTATTGTATCTGTACCTCATTAACCTTGCACTGTAATCCATTTGCTACTGATGATTTATCCAATTATCATTTGTTGGAGTGGACAAATTGCAACTCCTATCCCACTCCCACGTTCTAGCGTGGCATTGATTATTTCCATAAAATTTCTGTGGTTTATTTGACACCTAAAAATTGGGTTTACTGCCCTATTGATTAACCCCATTCAATACAAGTCAGTACTCAGTAGCAGCCCATAACTCACCTACTATGGCTGAGAAATTCAGACCATGACAATGCGCAACTTATGGAGTACAATATTCCTCTTTCTTGTTCTGTGGACAGAGCAACAATGTTGATTAATGTGAGCTCGACTCCTATTGGAGTTACAGGACAGAGCAACAAGCTTGATTAATGGATCACAGCACCAAGATCACACATGGCAAATCAAGCTTCATCCAAATCTCTCTTACCAGGCAGAATTGGAGTTACAGGAAATCCAGGGCATAATACAAGACCTAATGCCTCCGCAGACCAGAGAGAGCTCCTATACCCAAAAGCTCAAGTTTCCACTGCAAATGCTTATCAGCTCCTAACATACCACAGATCGCTTTGGAAGCCTGCCGAGTATATCTGGATCAAATTTGTCCCCAATAAATGCAAACATTCCTGTGGTTAGCTTTTAGAGACAAGTTAAGCACCAAAGACAATATGGTCAAGAAGAACTGGGACGACGATCCTCACTGTGACATATGCCCAGCAGTAGAAACTGCAGGCCATATTATTCTAAGATGCAAGGCAGCCACAACTTTATGGGAGAAACTAGGTCTCCGAGACCTAGCTAATTCCTCGCAGTCAGCAGCAATTTTCTTAGAAACAATCTGGGACAGCTACAACAGCATTCAGGGTATACAAGCAATCTGGTTTGCAGTCTGCCCATACACACTTTGGAAGACAAGAAATAACAGGATCTTTGACAGGCAACAAGCCAGTCTTTCAAACACAATTCAGCAAATTATCGACTCTCTTGAACTGTGGAAGCACCGAACCAACGCAGTCACTAAGGCGAAATCCTCTCTCTGTGTGTTTCAATCAGAGAAAGTTAATGTAAAGTAAATCAATTTTGTCTTCAAGTTTCTGTACATTCTTTCTTCATTTTTTCCCCTCTGCCCCCCCCCCCCCCCCTTCCTTCCATGTATTCTCATTCTGTAACTTCGTTCATATCCATTTTGTCAATGAAATACTATAAGGTAGAGCTGGCTCTACCTTCTTACGTAAAAAACTAAAAAAAACTCGACTCCTATTTAAGTCATGCGCCCATGTCAATGCACTATGATGCCAATATGCCACGGTGCCTGATTTTTGTGGAGCACAGGGTTCTCAAATTCAAATATACGTCTCCCATATTGCGACCGAAACTATGGTGCATCGAGTTTCTGCAACTCACCATTGCGATAAACCTAATAAACTAGTAATCGAACAACACTCCCCAAATTTCCACATCCCTAAGCACAACAGTCGATTCCAGCATAACCATATGATTCTCTCTATTTTCTTTAACGCAAGTATAGCCATGATTATAAATTAACCGAATTACCAAAGCAACGAGAAATTAAAAAAAAAGGATCAGTTTCCTTGCCAAGCAAAGAGGATCCTAGATGGGATTCGAAAAAAAAAAGAGAGAGGGGGAGAGAGAGCAACCGTTGAGGAATGGCCTGGATGGTTCCCTCTCCCTCGCCGCGCCGGCTTCCCCTGCCCCGCCGGCCAGCCGGCACCGTCGCGACGAGTTGCTCGCCTCGCCGCGCCGCCGTCGCAGGTCGCCCTCGCTGTCGGTCGAGGCAGGCAATTGCCCGGACCATATACGAAGCAAAGTTGACGGCGGTAGGTGCCAGGCCATGGGCCATGGCTAGTGTACATAGTAGACGAGCCTACCGGGTAATTGGGTCGGTTCCATACAAAGGAAGGAAAAAGTACACCCAAGGTCCCTCGACTTGTCATCGAAATACAAAATCGTTCTCAAACCGCAAAACCAGATATCCCACGTCCCTTAACTACTCAAAACCGGTCACAAAAGATCCCTCGACGATTTTGACCCTGGTTTTAGCCTTCGTGGCGGCTAAGTCAACGTGGGACACACGTGGGCCCCACATGTCAGGATAATCCACGTCAACCTCCTCTCTCTCTCTCTTTCCCCTTTTCTCTCCCTTCCTCATCTCTCTCTCTCACTTATCTGCAAGCTAGCCGGAGCGAGGCGGGAGAGGAGGAGGGCGGCGCCGTGACGGCGACGGCGGCGGCGACGGCCGTAGCGGAGAAGCACAGCGAGGAGGCCGGCGTCGGTGTCGCCCTGTCGGTGGCGTCGCCGTTTGCTGTCGTTGCCGCCATGCTCCCCCCTGTCCTCTCCGCGCTCCCCACGTGCTACCGCCGCAGCTGCCCTCCCTTTCTCCCGCGTCGCCGTGCGCACCAGCGCCTGGTGCTCACGCGCCTCATCACAGGCGGCGGCGGTGGCGCGCCGGGCTCGTCGTCGGGGCTTCCTTTCAAGATCCGCGCCGTTGACGCCTTCAGGGAGACCGTGCTGGTTGAGGGGGCCGACGCCATGGGGAAGCTGTAATGGGTGCACACTTGGACAGTCGGCCCCGACGGCAGTGTTGCCGGCGTCCGCAAGTACTGCAACACTGTGCTCGTCGTCACCAAGCTCGGCGGCTGCGCCGCCGCCCTCGGAGCAGTACCTCGTCGTGGACTTCGGCAGCGACATCATCTAGGTGCAGTGCCGCTCGTGTGAGCAGTGCTACGCGCAGATCGACCCACTCTTCAACCCGGCCACCTTGTCTTCCTTCTCCGGCGTGTCGTGTGGCTCCGCGCATCTGCCAGATTCTGCCGGGCACCGGGTGTGGCGACGTGGGGAAGTGCGACTACTCGGTGATGTACGGGGACGGGTCGTACACCAAGGGCATGCTCGTGCTCGAGATGCTCACGTTAGGCGGCACGGCGGTGCAGGGCATCGCCATCGGCTGTGGCCACCGCAACAGCGGCCTCTTCGTTGGGGCGGTCGGGCTGCTCGGCCTCGGCTAGGGCCCCATGTCGCTCGTCGGCCAGCTCGGTGGCGCCGCGGGTGGTGTGTTTAGCTACTTCCTGGCGATCCGCGGCCCCGAGTCCAACGCCGGCGTCGGGTTGGTCGTCCTCAGTCGAACCGAGGCTGTCCCCGTGGGCGCGGTGTTGGTGCCGCTCGTGCGCAACAACCAGGCGTCGAGCTTCTACATTTGGGGCAGATATGCAAATTTCTCCCTAAGAAGAGAGAAGAGGAGAAAGAGGGAGGGTGATGATGTGGATTACCCTGAAATATAGGGCCCACGCCGACTCAGCCGCCACGTAGGCTAAAACTAGGGTCAAAGCCGTCGAGGGACCTTTTTGTAACTGGTTTTGATTAGTTAAGGGACGTGTGATATCTGGTTTTGCGGATTGAGGACGATTTTGTATCTCGATGACAAGTTGAGGGACCTTGGGTGTACTTTTTCCACAAAGGAAATATGGACTATTAAAAAAGGAATAAGTTCACCTAAGGTCCCTTAACTTGCCGACGAATCCGATTTTCATCCTTCAATCAGAAAACCAGATACAACGAGTCCCTCAACTATTAAAACCAGTACAATATGGGTCCCATGGCGGTTTGGACAACGGTTTTAGCTTACGTGACGCCTACATGGCAAAACTGACCCGGTCTTCATCTGATGTGGCAATTTGATTTGGAAATTAATAAAAAATAGTGACCCCACACGTCAGTTACACCAAAATAATTAATTAAAAAATGATGGCCCCCACGTGGGCCCCATATGTCATTCACTCCCCTCTTCTCTCCCCATCTCCCCTCTCTTCATCTCTCTCCCCTCTCCCCTCTCCATCTCCAGGAGCCGGCGGTTCAAATGACGTGGCGTCACGGGAGGTTCAGCAGCAGCCGGTGATGTGGCAGCGACCCCCCGTCCGACATCCTTGCCAGCGTCAAGTCGGTCGCCTCTGCCGCCTCTGCCACTATTGTCCTCATCCACGAGTCGGGCAACTTCGTCACCGCCAACCTCCTTTGCGCCTTCCTCATCATCTACGCCCATGCGCTCACCGTTGGCGTCAGCGTCCAGGCGCATCTCCCCTGCGTCTTCGTCCCTAAGGTCATCCCTAGCTCCGTTGCCGCGGCCCGGCCGGCATCGCTGAACTGCCGGCTCCTAGAGATGGAGAGAGGAGAGAGAAGAGATGGAGAGAGGGGAGATGGGGAGAGAGGAGGGGAGTGAATGACATGTGGGGCCCAACATTTTTTAATTAATTCTTTTGTTGTAACTAACATGTGGGGTCACTCTTTTTTATTAATTTTCAAATCAAATTGCCACGTCAATGCAACATCAATGCCACGTTAGATGAAGACTTGGTCAATTTTGCCACATAGGTGTCACGTAAGCTAAAACCATCATCTAAACCGCCATGGGACCTATACTACATCAGTTTTGACTGTTGTATCTGGTTTTCTGGTTGGAGGACGAAAATCGGATTTGTTGACAGGTTAGGGGGACCTCATATGAACTTATTCCATTAAAAAACGACACAAATTTTTTTAAAAAAGACTTCCAAATGCAACTATAGTTGTAATATAATTCTACCATAAATATACTATAAATATAATATAATTTGTATATAAGTATTGAAACAATATATAAAACACTATAACTAAGTTATATAGATATTACAAATTAGTTACATTTCCTATAATTAACCGTGCAACTATATGGTTTTCGGGCCCGGTTTTTCTTATAAACTGGGTAAATTCTCTTCTTCTAAATATAACAGCGGAACAAAGTTCCGTCTTAGGTTTTTTTAAAAAAAAGTTACAATGCAATTACAATATATATATTTAAAGTACAACTATACTGCAGTTACAATAGAAAGTATTTCAAAAAACTTGTGACATTTTTTAAGAAATTCCCACGAAAATATTAGAGTGCATGTTTGGGCTAGTTTAAATTTGGGAATGGAAAGGAACAGATGAAAACTTCAACATAAAAATAACATATATTTTGAGGTAAACGATGATATACTATGATCCCCCCTTCATGTCTACTCAAATACTATACTTCGAACTACAAGAAAATAAAGTTAACCTCTTCGACAAAAAACATCACTCTACAAGAAATAATAATTGATATTATGCCATTGTTGAAATATTTCCTCTCTCGTGAGCTTTATTTATCTTTTGTCAATAATCATTTTTCTCCATGTTCATGTGCACGGCGAGATTGAACAATAACGGAAAACACAAGGGCCCATTCGAATATCAGGAATGAAAAAAAAAAGAGGAATAGAAAAAAAACATAAAATCCTGACATGAATACAAGTGTAAAATAGAGAATTAAAAAACACATGAATAATCGTTTGATTGAACAATAGGAAAAAACACAGGATTCGAATGAGAGAGATACATTTAAAGAATTTTTTAAGAGATTGAATCTCTTGCTAACTTTCATTCAAAATCTACATACGATTACTTATTTTATATGAATTTTAAAGGATGTTATAGGATTCAAACCCTTGTTTCAAATGACTTTATATGAGTTTTTTCATAGGATTATAATATTTTATTTTTTTTATATTTTCCCTACTAATCAAGGGTAATAAACCAACGAGGAAGGGAGGGAAGCACAAAGCTAAAAAAGCGCAAAAACACTATGTGAACCCCTGAACTTTCACCAACGGTTACCTCCACGAAGGCACCAGCACCACCACACTCAAAGCCGGAGGAATCAGCTGGCCGTGTGATCACCCCCAGCACGAAATCCGGCGGCACATCCATCACGCCAGGTCGGCTAGTCCCACAAGCCACCGCCACCTCCACCTCCACCTCCACCTCCACCCGAACGGACCAACCCCCCCACCCGGCTCGCCCACTCGTTTTTATTACTACCCACCCAACCCAACCCAACCCCGAACCAAAAAGCCAAAACCAAACTCCATCACCTCCTCCTCCGTCTCCTTCCCCCACCATTTCTCCCCCAAATCCGTCTCCTCCTCCTCCCCCATCCAAATCCCCCACCTCCGCCGTCGCGGAATCCGCCGCGACGACCTCCCTTCGATCCGCCCGATCCGACCCCGGATCGGATCCCACCGTCGCCGCCCGCGCGCGTGGTGGTTGGGTGTGCGGGGTGTGGAAACCCTAGGTCTCCGATCCGGATCCCCCCCTCCACCCCGCCGATGGGCGCTGGCCGGGCTTGCCGCGGCGGCCCCTCCTCCTCCTCCCCCGCCGCCGCCGCCGCCGCTGCTGCGGTGGGGCGGCCGTTCCCTCCGATCGCCGCGTCGTGCCCTTTCTCCTCGTCCTCGGCGGCGGCGGCGGCCCCCGCGGCGCCATCCGAGACGGCGTCGACGTCGGTGACCAAGACCGTGAACGGGTCGCACCACTTCAAGATCGCCGGGTACCCGCTGGCCAAGGGGATCGGGGTCGGGAAATACATCGCCTCCGAGTGCTTCACCGTCGGCGGCTACGACTGGGCGATCTACTTCTACCCCGACGGGAAGAGCCCCGAGGATGGCGCCGCCTACGTCTCGCTCTTCATAGCGCTCGCCAGCGAGGGCACCGACGTCCGCGCGCTCTTCGAGCTCACGCTCGTCGACCAGAGCGGCAAGGGGCAGGACAAGGTGCACACCCACTTTGGGAGGTCGCTCGAGGGCGGGCCATATACCCTCAAGTACCGGGGGAGCATGTGGTGAGTAGTCAGTCCCCTTTGGCTATGCGCCGTGACATTTTGATCAGGTTGCATGCGTAGATTGTGCTGCTATACGAACTAGAATATGATTGATTGCTATGTGAATCGGCTATTTTACATCTTACTCATGAGTATCTAGGTTTGCTCGTTGAAGTCATGCGCCTTGTGAAATTTGAGTTACTTTGGTGTAGGCTGTAGTATATTACTTCCTCCGTTTCATATTATAAGACTTTCTAGCATTGCCCACATTCATATATATGTTAATAAATATAGACATATATGTGTGTCTAGATTCATTAGCATCTATATGAATGTGGGCAATGCTAGAAAGTCTTATAACCTGAAATGGAGGTAGTAGGTTTTTAAGTTGATTCATGTTAAGGAGTTCTACTAACATGGCAATTTCTTAGTAGCGGATTATTTTTAGTTTGTATTATTAGCACAATTTGTCATCTTTTTAGTTCTGTAGACGAACTGCTTGAACTATGATGTACTTATGTAATGTGACTTTTTTTATGGATGAAATGGCCACATTATTTGATTGTAGCGGGTTCTGTTCTTGCACCTTTCGTGGCAGGACATCGCTGGGTATGTTTCTCCTTGTTCTGGAACTGGAGTTGTCATGCTGTGTGTATCTTATAGCTCATGTTGATTTGAGTGCTGTTACATGTGGGCTCGTTACTGTAGGTTTGAGTGTTTTGGATTGATGTTCTCTTACTCTGTATTTTGGAACATCATTTGGGTTTTCAGTTTGTAAACCAATAGGGTAGGATGTGGTGGTACAAAGTTATGTTGTTGGTACACTGTCAGTCTCCAAACTCGTTCTAGTTGTTTGGTTCAAAATTCTTGATTTTGATGTGTGCGGAGTGGTTAGAAGCAGCTTAGAATTGATGTCTCCCAATGTTTTGAATGGAAGTGTTTCAGCATGGAAATTTGATTTAATTGCTCCCCTTTCCACTTTCATGTTGATTGATCACACTTGTGAGATTCTGGGTATGTTTATATTGTTTGTTTTCTTTGATGATTTATCTGATGGTCTTAGAAAGTTAGTAAGTACTGTTCGCATATTATGGTTACTTTATGAATAATTGAAATGACTTCTTCTCTAAGGCTGCGTTAGGCAGACCAAGTTCCCAACTCCTCGTTTTCAGCGTGCACGCTTTTCAAACTGCTAAACGGTGTGTTTTTTGCAAAAAGTTTCTATACGAAAGTTGCTTAAAAAAATCAAATTAATCCATTTTTGAAAAAAAAGCAAATAATTAATTAATCACGGGCTAATCGCTGCTCTGTTTTGCGTGCCGGGGAGTGAGGGTTCCTGAATGCAGCCTAAATCTCTATAGAGGTGTCTCTGCTATTATGTTCATCATCAGCACCATTGGTACCTGGAATTGCTTATGTTGCAGGATGCAATAATCAAATGGTTGTGTTTAAGCTAGGGATTTTTTATTTTATGTGCTTACGTTTGGCATTAGGGGATGTAATTGTGTTTCTGCATGCCATCTAATTATACCAATTAGAGGAATTCCTTTCATGACTTGTATTTGACATTTGGGGATGTGGTGTGGGCATGGGTTGACGTGGGTAATCCTTCACCCACTCTAGTTCAACTAAATGAACTAAATTTCACTTCCCTATTTAATTGTACTTCACTCATGCAAACAAATACTCCTATCTTCCAATTTCATGTATGTTCTGATTTGTTTGTGTTTTCCCTGTGCTTTCTTCTTACTGTTTTACTGCTTTTCCTTGTTTAGTTCTTGGATATGACCACATGCATCTTGCCTGTATAGTGTATATTGTTCAGTAGTGTTTGGAAATGACTTAAAGTTCTGTGCTTTGTGCAGGGGTTACAAGCGTTTCTTCAAACGGTCTGCCTTGGAAACATCAGATTATCTTAAAGATGATTGCCTTTTGGTGAATTGTACTGTTGGTGTTGTCCAATCACATACTGAAGGGCCAAAGATATATACAATACCAGTGCCACCATCCAATATGTCTCAGCATATTGGCCAGCTACTGACGGATGGAAAGAGAACTGATATTACATTTGAAGTTGATGGAGAGGTGTTCCCTGCTCACAAGGTTGTTCTTGCAGCCCGGTCACCAGTTTTCAGGGCACAGCTTTTCGGTCCAATGAAGGATAAAAACATGAAGCGTATAACGATTGAGGATATGGAGGCTTCAGTTTTCAAGGTTTCACTAGCTCCCAGTTTATTTTGTTTAATTTATTTTCCATGTTGTTTATTCCACTTGATTTAGTTAGTGCTATGATCTTTATTAAGTGATATAATTAAAATTGTAGTCAGGAATAATTCAAATATAAATTGTTGGAAAAATATTTGAAGTTCGTTTTTTATTCTGAACTTACCAGAGTTACTGCTTATCTCTATTATAGTACCTAACAAAGCAAACAAGAAGGAACAGAATGCTGTTCATATGCTGTTTTATTGTCACTAGTATAGCTACTATTGTATGTGTTTTCACCATATTTTTGTGTACTCATGCAATATAGCGTTGGCAAGTGACAACTGCTTTCCGTTCTGATTGTTGCTGCTATTGTATGCGTTTTCAACCATATTTTTGTGCACCGTGTCGGCAAGTGGCAACTGCTTTCCATTCTGATTGTTCATTTGATGCATATACTGTTGTAGTGGAGTTCATGTTACTTGATTTGTGCTTACTAGCTTTAAAATATTTCATACTCCTGAGATTTTGATGCACCTCATTTTTCGCAGGCCTTACTCCATTTTATGTACTGGGATGAGTTGCCTGATATCGAAGAGCTTACTGGCCTAAATACAACTTGGGTATCCACTTTGATGGCTCAGCATTTACTTGCAGCTGCGGATCGTTATGCACTGGAGAGACTAAAGTTGCTCTGTGAGCTAAAGCTCTGTGAAGATGTTGCAATAAACACAGTTGCAAACACTTTGGCACTGGCTGAACAGCACCACTGTTATCAGCTAAAAACTGTTTGCCTGAGATTTGTGGCTTTGCCTGAGAATTTAAAAGGTAAACATAATATTTTATAATTATAATTTATTTGATTGCAAACTAATATCTTGTAGAAAACCAGTAGCTTCAGTAAGTTTTTTTTAGTGATGGTACTATTCTAGTTGATATAGAAACTCTTTTGCATACACAAAGAACATCCTTTTCTAGGTTCAGAAGGTGTCTCCAAAAATGACATGTGGCAGTTAATTATTTGGTCGCACTGGAATATAGAGTTAATGCTAGCTAAATATGACAGCAATAGAGATTCCTATGACACATTCATGTCCTATGAGATCATGTAATGCACCTTGGCTACTCCTGCCGGTGCAAGTGGGTTTCCCCGCGAACCAACTTATAGGCTAAATAAGTGGGTTGACCCAAGGGTTACCCACTATTTTGGCCTATAAGTGGGTTTGCAGATCAACTCACTTGCACGCCTACTCCAATTGTTATATTGATTTGATTTAAACTCCCACATATGATAAATATGTCAAATGCTCAAGAGAGCAAGAAAGTGTCACAGAATTTTCACACAACCACCCTGCCAGTCTTGTATCTGAACTTCCTGTTGCTTTGGGTAGTCTGCCATTAGTGAATCAACCATAATAAACTGTTTACCACCAGTCCTTGGCTGGTTGTAGGCCATATCATTTGCTTGCGTTCTTGCAGTTTGCATCTAATGGTTGCCGTAGATGTCCCATGTATAACATGTACATTTGACCTACCAGTATGTGTTCCACTATGGAATTACCAGCATTCAGAATTGGTAGCTTCGGGAACTGATTTGAAGTTAGTAATGTTCTGGTGTATTCTGGTTCTTAAATTCTCTGCAAACTGATGTTCTGGTACTCTAGAGACATGTACATGCCTAGATTGTATTTTTTAGTTACACTCAAGTAGCTTGAATCAATTATTTGTTTATTTTATTGTCATATCAGCTGTATGATTGATCATACATCCCAGATAGCTAAATCTGTCAACACTCACTTATCTGTGTTGTTTTCTTGTGCAGCTGTCATGCAAACCGATGGGTTTGATTATTTGCAGCAAAGCTGCCCATCCTTGCTGACCGAGCTTCTGGAGTATGTGGCCAAGGTAGGGGAGCATTCGGTCAGCCCCTGCTTGTATTCGAACGAAGTCCTTGATGGTGGCGATGCCAATGGAAGACGTGTGAAACCGCGGATTTAACGGCAGCCCTGATAAAAACCTAGCAGGATTTCCTTGTGTTGTTTCCGTGTAAAGTGTTATAGTTCTATAACGGCACTTTTGTGGTGCCATATTATATCATGCATGTTGGTAGTGTCTTGTGACTTCTATACCTCCCCCTATCGTTGCTACTCTGGAGCTGAGATGTTGCTAATATATGTGTTCTACTGACTAGTGTACTGCAAAATTGCATTGCTGCGAAGCACATGGAGCTTCGCAGCCTGTGACCATAAAGTGCACTCAGGTGGCACGGCAAAGGTGGACTGGGCGCAAGGTTTTGTCGGTGGAAATAACGGCGCAGAATGTATCTATGGAAGTTTAACTTTGTGCTTAGGTCAGCTTTGTCGATTTGTAGTCGTCTGTATGACTGTAATTCAATTGGAATGGTGAAATGCAATGAAATGTATCGGTTGGATCGTGTCCTTTTGCTTTTGTGTTCGGTTTTTCTTTTTTTTTTCTTTTTTTTTTTTGCTGTGGTAGAGTTGTAAACTATTCGCGATGATTTTGTTGCAGATATATTTTTTCCCAGCTTCTTTTGCATGAATATTTACTCCTGAAATCATTGTTCCCCAAGCAGAAATACATCACATGGCTGGGGGCATGGGGCTCCATCCTTGTCCCCTTTTTCCACATATACCACTATGGAATTAAACCCTATCATGTGACAGATTTGTTATGAAACTCCAAGTTGATACCATGGAGGCTACAACAGTACAGAATTCAGAATCACATGTGAAATCAGACCGTTCATAAACACAAACCAAATTTGCCATCCAATAATCAGGAGACGAGCAATCCAAAAACCCAACAACCTGTTCGCTTGCTTTGCACTCCCCCCACCCTCTTCGCTCACTGCAGATAGAAGAAGAGATTTGTTTCTGCTTCCGCTGCTGCGAGCGATCCGAGGGGCGGGGAGAAAAAAAGAAGAAAAACAAGCTGCGCAGCCTCTCCCCGCGCCGACAAAATCGCTGTGGGCGGCAACCAACTCCGCGAGCTCCGCGGCGGCGGTTCGGATCGGCGGATCTCGTCGGCCGGCGGTGCGGACGCCACCACCATGATGAGCAGCAGTAGCTTCCCTCCACCGCCCTCAGTTCCCACGGGGGGTACCGACTCTTCCCTCTCGCTCTTGCTCTCGCGCTAGATCTGGGGGGTGCACCATTCTGTCTCGGATGCTTCTGGAACCCTTCGAATCGGGGGTTCTCTCGTGGCTGTGGCGCGCGATCCGAGGCCTCGTCTCCGTGAGGAGTTTGATGCGCCCAAAGCTCTATGCGGCTGTGCTAAGGGTTTGTGATGCGGTTTAACTTGAAATGCGCGGTAGCTCTGGTTTCATTTTTAGCGATTTCAGTGCGTGGATCTCGCCAGATCACTGGGTTATTCGATTCGTTCACTAACTTTGTTTGCTACTTAATTCTACCAATGCGATGCCATTTCTATCCTTGGGAGTGTGACGAATTTTCTCTGATTCACGCCCTGCTAGTTGGCTAGTGACTGAATCGAATTTGGAACTCTGCCGGCCATGTCAAGCTGTTTTGATAACTGATATGCATTCTGGGTTTCGCAAAATGCAGGGTGGAGGCTTCTTCAGAGGTTACACCAAGCTTTGCAAGGGCCTCGCTGTCATATTGCTTCTCGTGCACCTTTTGATCCAGCTGTTTCCATCAGCTGTCACCTATCTTGCTCTTGTACCTGGAAGGTACTAACCCAGATCTTTGTATCACTAAGAAATTTTTGTGTTGGGTCTGACCAGTATCTCGAAAGTACTGGTTATTGGTTATGTTGAACTGAAACCTACTTTCTTCATGTAGTGAGCTCGGCTGCTTGTTTCGTTATTGCCAGCACCCCTTTTATGTTAGTTCTTATAAGTTATAACATGGCCATTTCTTATGTCAGCATGGATTTGTAGCATCTAATCTGCCTTCTGAAGATATGCTTTTGTTGTATAGTAATGTTCTGTACCATAGCATCAATCAACATATAAGAACTTGTACAGCTAGTCAACATGGATTTGTAGCAAGTTATTGTGGCAGTAATAGTTTGTGAGTGTTGTGTTCTATGCAGCACTGTGTTGATATATCCGTTATATTGTATTCAGAATTGTATCTCGCACACATCAAATTAATCTGCTTATTTCATTTATGGCAAAATGTAAGTATCAGAATGTTCTATAAAATAATTCAATATATTAAGTGCAGATATTAAATAGAATATGACTTTCATATGCTGCCTTCTTGCTTCTTGTTAACCATGCTTAATGTTTTGTATACTTCTCAATTGAATAGTTAATTTTATTTTCCTACAGGACGATCCCTTTTGCCTGGAACCTGATAACTGGTGGCTATGTTGAGCTAACAATTCCAGGGGTAAGTTCTTCCCCCAATCATTTATTTGAAGCCTCAATTTTATTTTTTTTGCTGATTTATTTGTTGCCATGTGTGGGACAAGCTAACTGTAGTCTCATACTAGTAACAAACTGGATGATATTCGGGTTGGTAGTGGCATAGAATATTCTTTCTACTACCTGGTGTATTGGAGCTAAATGTTTAAGCCTGTTCAATTCAAATCGAATCATTTTTAAATATGGTGGGGCAATTACTTTATTTGGTATCATCTTTGTTTATTCTGCCCACAACTCCTAAGGCTATTGAGTGGAAAGTTTCTGTAAGAATAATTGTATTGTGTATATCTTGTTTGTTTTCCCGCACGATGAACTATTTGCCTATTTATGGTATTTGCCACAAATAAATACATCTAGCTATGCGTTACCTATATTATTTTATGCCTCTTATTGCTAATGATAATGAGTACAGTTCTACTTGGCTGTTGCTTCTCCTGGACTACATAATTTGTTGGTTCATAGTTTCTTCTTTATGTTACACAAAAGATGCTCCCTTTGTTCTTTTTTTTAATGATGTTATTTATGTTTCACGGTCTCAATGATGTGATTTTGACCATTTTCCTATAGTTGATCAATATGCAGTAATATAAGGGGAAATTCCAGGATTTGTCACTCAATCTCTCATTGGCATGTGGTCCTAGGACCTAAAGGCTTCTTGTTAAGTTCCATATTTGTGCACTTTTAGATGATCCTAGTTTTCAAGTATATAGAATTGAGCGAGTACTGTAAGATTTGTAGATTCATCTTCTTCGGGGCCCTTGTTAAGACTATACCTAAGTAATTGAGCTCCCTCAACTCACTCTAACATTGTGTTTTCAGGTTATTATCAGCATAGTTGGTCTTCTTTTATTTGGGAAATTATTAGAACCTTTATGGGGCTCAAAGGAGTTATCGAAGTTCATTTTTGTTGTCAACTTTTCAACATCTTTGTGTGTCTTCATAACTGCTATTGCTCTATACTACACAACACAAGAAGAGAGCTACCTGTAAGTATTTTTGTTTCTATACTAGCATGCATATTTATTGTTCCTTGTTTGCTAGACTAATGAATTTGTACTTTTGATTTTTCAGCTATGCTCCTCTTTCTGGATTTTATGGAGTTCTGACTGGACTGCTGGTGGGTATCAAGCAGCTTATGTCAGAACAGGAGCTAAATCTTTTTGTGCTGAAGATTAAGGCAAAGGTTTGCATCTACTATTGTTAATGGAATGACTAAATTTCACAGTTATGTGTTTGATTTGATCTGACGTTTATTTTTTCCTGGCTGCACAGTGGATTCCATCACTTGTTGCATTGATCTCAGTTATTGTAAGCTTCTTCGTAAAGGAACTGGTCTCTTACCTCCCAGTTATATTGTTTGGCATATATATGAGTTGGATTTACCTGCGGTACTTCCAAAGGAGATTAGAGACAGGCTTGAAAGGAGACCCAAGCGAAGAGTTCTCTTTCTCAAGTTTCTTCCCTGAATTTCTAAGGTAGTCCAAATCTCCCTCTTTATATAACTTTGATTGATTTGTAGTTTGGAAGAATACCCTGACCAATTAATTGAACATGCAGACCTGTGCTGGATCCGATAGCTTCAATATTCCACAGGCTTCTTTGTGGAAGATCTGAAAGGGCTGATGCTAGAGGTCAGACATTGGATACCACACCTTTGCCTGGTTCAGATTCTATTGAGGCGAACAGAAGAAGGTTGGTTTTCTTTCTCACTCTCTCTCTGTGTCTTGATTAGAGCATAATTTCATCCACACTTGTGCCATCTAATGAATAATCAATATTTGAGCCTTTGGTACCTTTATCTGCCATTTGATTTGTTAATTTGTATCCCTGGAATAATATCAATCAATTTTATATTTGTGTTTCCCCATAATGTATCCTTCATAAGGATTGCTTATACTCCATGGATGCACTTCCTGATGTCATTAAACATTAGAACCAAAGTGGAATTGGCAATTGGATGCTTTTGTAGATATTGGATACTTGTTAAATTTCCAGCCTTTGGACATGGTGCACACAGCCAACAACAAAATGTAAAAGAAATCGAGTCAGGACATCAACTGCACTCGACTGGATGTTCTTAGTGTTCAGTCTTCTGTGGAAATAATTAGTGGCTCTATTTGGTGTTATGTTTTCTGCGTGTATGCTGTCCTTGTATCCTAGATCTCACTTGACTGTTGTTTATCTCACTGTAGAGAAAGGGGTCAAAGGGCACTGGAGCAAAGATTAGCTGAGAAGCTGGCTGCGGTCAAAAGTTCTGAGGGTACATCACAGGATGCCTCTGACAAAGTTTGAGCCTTCCATGCAACGACATGTGCATTTTGTGAATTCCCGGTAGTGTTGTCAATGTCACATTCTCTGAGGACAGAAGTTACAAGACCATCGAATTACCCCTCTCGGCCTTTTGCTCCTTTTTTCATTGGTTCTCTTGCTTATCATCTGTAATCAGTTTATAGTGCATGGCAACAGTGGTCTGAGAATGTGACATTTACTGATTTTAGGAAGTAAACCCTGCTTAACAACGTGTGATGTTTTTTTCTTAGGACAAGCTAGTTGCATGCATTGCCACAATTTGTGGTGGTTCCCTTTTGCCCCTGGTAAAAAAAATGCTTTTCTTTCCCTGCATGTTTTAAAGACCACGGGACGCTTTGCGCGAACAAAGTGATGTCAAATTGTCAGGAGTTGTTTTTTTTTTCAGTTTGTTATCTGTCCTTTGATCTAACGTCACTGCATTTATTTCGCAAAGATTTGCTTTCTTAGATTTCTGGATTCAATGCGCAATGATAACAACATTGCATCTGAGAGTTTACTATAAGCTTATGTGGAGGAGAGAGATAACAAAAAATCAAGGATATTGGCTCTCATACAATAGCTATCTTAACACAAGCTTTTAGACAAATACATTGAATGCATAGCTCCTAGATAAATACATTGAATGCATAGGTGAGAGATAGAGAGAGAAGAAGAAAGTTGTAGCCAACTTTATACCTAATCCATTATATATGTTGGTCTTAAGATGGGCTAATAGTAGGAAGTGAGCTCTGCTATTATTATCCTTGCTATGAGTATCTGACCATCTGTACATTTGCGAGGCCCGTACAGTTTAATTTCCGGAGGGATTGGTACGGTGAAGTCAAGGTTTCAAAATGCGATGATAACCGTGCAATAATTGTGGTTATCGGCGTTATTATAAGCTGATTCATATGGAAAAACCGCTTAGTAAACTGGCTAAGTAAAAGAAAATGAAAGTTCAGACTGAAACATTTTGACAACTACTAATATGTCCGTGCTGTGCAACGGGCTAGGTTTACATAACTAGAGAAATTAATAAAGTAATAGATATAGATAGAGAAATTAATCTGAATTTCACCGGTTTTTTCAATAACGAATCAATAATTGGCGTTGTCATTAGCGGTAACCACTCTTTCGCACTAAGCCCAAGTAGGCCCATATTAACCCCAGTTAGCCCAAACAACCCTCGCCTACAGTCCTCCTACTACTCCTCTTCTGATCAAAATGCACCGAAATGGAAAAGAAAATAAAAAGGACAAGAAAACCAAATTAAAAGAGAAAAATCTCGAAGCCTAAGCCGCCTCCCTCCTGTCCCCATCCGCCGCTCCGGCGCTCCATGCCTCCCTCCTCCGCCGCCTCCGCCGCCGCCGCCGACGCAGCCACCTCGGAGCCCGTACGCGCCCCTACCTGCGCCGCAAACCCCGTGGTCTGGCGGCTCTGCCGCCTCGGGCGCTAGCCGCAACAGGGGGGGGCGCCCTCCGACCGCCGGTGGTGAGCGGGTGGGGGCGTCGGCGATGCCGCCGGCTCGGAAGAAGCGCGGGGCGGCCGCGGCAGCGGCTGCGGCGGCCGCTGCCGCGCAGTGGAAGGTGGGCGACCTCGTGCTCGCCAAGATGAAGGGCTTCCCGGCGTGGCCGGCCATGGTGAGTGGGACTGATTGCTTGGTCTCTGATCTAGGGCTCCCTGTAATGGTTTTAGGTAATTTCGGATTCGGAGATTTATGCTGTGAGTGAACTTACCGCACCTCGTTGATTCGTGCTAAAAAAAACTGAGGTTTAGGTGCCTGCTTGATCTGATTTAGCTCCCCCAATTTTAATCTGTGGCTCTTAGTGAGGAGCGTGTTTAGGGTTCTGGGCACGATGAGTCTGGTGATAGGTAGCTCGTGATGTAAATATGTTTGATCTTTTCTTAAGTTCGCGATAATCCCGTGCTCATATTATGATTTCTTACTGCAATTTCATGTGTTTGTCATGTAAGTCAATCATTAATGCAGTTTAGATTCACCCTTTATGCTATTGGGGCTCCATAGACTTTTGGACCGGGTCAGATTCGGGCACTTTAGCTCTGGTCATTGGTACTGATACTGTGGTGTGAAATATAAAAAAAAACTATACCTAAATAAATATAATCTCTTGTTTAATTCTAGTCATTCACTACTCTCTCCTTATGAATTCCTGCCTCTTGTACTCCTTATCTTTTTCCCTTGCCTACATCACATGGTATATGTGCAAGGAACTTAAGCTGTTAGCTCAGGAGAAGGAAAGGTTGGTAGTGGGCCTTGGCGCAGATACAAATGTCTTCCACTTGTATCACGCCCGAATGTGGTGCGAGCCTCATTCAGATATGGATCCAGTTTGGCTCCCTCAAATATGAAATATGGATCCAAATCGATTCATATCCCTTAACTGTAATACCAGATATCTTTTGATTGCTTCCATAACCTGTGTATATATATAGCTCTGGATTCTGTATTGGGATGTCTCCATAAATTATACTCCTCAACAGTTGCATCCTTGTAATGGTTATGCATGTATGAGTTATGCCAGCGACTTATGATGTTCCTGTCTGCGTTGATGACAACATAGTTTAGAAACAACTGTGTGATCGCTAGGCCATCATTATGCTTTGAGGTGTAATAACCTTTCGCTGTTGTTGAGTTGTTGACATTTGTGTTAAAGTTTCTCAGAACACAGTTTAGCTTCCTGGTATTTTGAGCCTTCGGTATCGTAGTGGGTTACTGAAGTTCTGTAGGGCTTTCTTGTGCTCCATGGATACATCCATAGGATTTGGAAACTCTGAATACTTTCTACTGTAAGTTGCACTTATCTTTGATCAATTGATGCATTGAATATTTAGTTCATTCAGCATTGTGGTTTGTACATGAACATCCTGGCTGGTTAGGTGTAGTTGGTGCCATTGATCTTCTCTCTGTGGGACAGAAGGACAAGAGACATATGATAAGTTCGTTTTTTTTATCTAGATTAGGCTCCTTGAGGATCAATGACTAAGCTTGGTTGCGTAATGTTTTTTCATGATGGGCCTCATTAAAATTCTGAGGGTACCTACTTATTAGTTTGGATTAGTATGTCCAACATATCGTTCTTGCCTGTTGCTAATTCCTGATGTTCATCTGTTGTCCTAAATTTTGCTTCAAGATGTTTGTGTGCCATGCTTTATAGAAAACAACTTGAGTTTCTCCTGCTCTTCAGTTGTGAGGCGTTTGCTTATTTATTGTGCAACCGTTACTTTTCATGTACCTCTTTTCTCGGAGATAGTTCCATGGTGTAAAATTGGTGAACTTGCTGTTAGCAAGTCCTAAAACTGTTAGACAACACCTGTCCCCTGTTTTAGCTTTTGTGATGGTGTCTCCACATGATACTTTATGAATCATGTCCTTGCATTCAACTATTCTTATTTCATAGAGTAATTCGTCTACTCTTTTTGGTGGTATTTCACTTTTGACTTTTGCCATTAAGCTAGGGTCTGTAGCATGAAGCTGCTCTATAACTTTTATGCTTTCCATTTCTATTTTTAGCATTCCTATGTCTGGTTTGTTTACAAGGATTTGCGGTTTCTTCAGAGCATGTGTTAGTTGTTTCAATCATGAGCACTTCAATTCATGAATATCCACACTGTTACAGATAAGTGAGCCAGAGAAATGGGGCCTTTCTTCAGCTAAAAAGAAGCTGCTGGTCTACTTTTATGGAACTAAACAGATGTGAGTATTTATTTGAATTTAACTGTATTGCATTTACATTGTTTTATGGATGGCTTGATGCATTCTTTTTGCTGCATGCATCATGTTACCTTCTCTTATCACGAGCACAAATAGCATCTAGTGTTAGTGTCTTCTATTTGCATTTTTTTTATGTGATTCACCATAATTTATGTAGGTATGTCAGATATTTCTTGTCACAGTGATCACTTGAGGGAACCATGATCTTATTGTATACCCCAGGCATTCGATTGTCTGCTATTGTGATAGCTATGATCTGACTAATCAGATGCCTGTTCATTAGTAATTTAATATGCAGTTTGGAATATCTATGCGCTAATCTAATCAAATACTCGTTCTAGTAATTAGGCAGTGCTATGTGCATTAGAATTTTTTTATTAAGCATTATAACATAGGCATACTAAAGTAGATCCAGGTGGTGGGAGGCCTACTTATATTATTTCATGAACGCATACTATCATTTCTGTGGATGTGGTCCCCACATTCAACAGCTTATTCTTGATAATGCACTAGGGCTGTGTTCTTTACCCTATCTTCCCAACTTCTACTCTCTTGTTTTCCGCACGCTTCCCAAACTGCTAAACAGTGTATTGTTTGCAAAAAAAAAACTATATGAAAGTTGCTTTAGAAAAATAATATCAATCCATTTTTCAAGCTTTTTAGCTAAAAGTTAATTAATCATGTGCTAATTTGCTGCTCCTTTTTGCGTGCTTGAAGGGTTAGTTCCCAACCCACTATAACGAACACAGCCTAAATCTCTAACATAGAATATATAACACTTGTATCTGACATAAGTTCTTAATATTCCAGTGCTTTCTGCAACTATACTGACCTTGAGGCATTCACTGAAGAGAAAAGAAAATCTCTTCTTGCTAAGAGACATGGCAAAGGAGCAGATTTTGTTCGAGCAGTTAAGGAAATTGTGGAGATTTATGATTCTTTGAAGAATGAGAATAATAATAAGAGTGATACGTCTGGAACAGATGTGAAGCCAGATGTTGAAGATGCTGCCCACAATAGCAATTCTGACCATGGAGGTCGTGGGGAAGGTTCTGATTTGGTCAATGATAACAAGCAAGACAGTCGACCTACATCTTCCATGGATCACAATGTGACCAATAGCCCTGGCTCAAATATTCCCGCAGTGGAGAGTGGCCGCTGTGTTGTGAATTCTGCACCTGACGAGCCTTCTAGTTCATTCTCAAAGAAGAGTCAAAATGATGTTCAGCAAAATATTTCTTGCGCCCTTGGTAATCTTACATCTCCACGGAAGTTGAGAAGTTCATTAGGTGCTGATCTACGACCAACAGAGGATTCTTGTGGGCCAATGAATAGTATTAATCAACCATGTGTTAATGTGATCTCTGATAACAAGCAGGTGCATTCTTTTCAGCATACATGCATCGGTGACAACAAATCAAACTCAGATTCTCTTCCAGCTAGAGAGGATTCCAGTCAAGGTACCTGCAGTAAACCTGAAGATTCTACAGTGGTTGTTGATGATGAAAGTTTGAATTCTATTGACGATGTACAAGATATTCATCATATTGAGGCATCTAAAACAGAAGTCAAACAGAATGGAACAATCGATTCCATGAGCACTACTGTCACTTTCAAGAGAAAAAGAAAGCCGCACACAAATCACATTAGTAATCCTATTATTAGTGTGGCACCAAAAACAGATGAAGAATTGCAGCCCAAGTCTAGTGGAAATCTCGCAGATTCCCCGAATTCAGGGAATGAAGTCAACAAGTCAGATGGAGACGAACACTTACCATTGGTCAAAAGGGCAAGGGTCCGTATGGGAAGAGCTCTTCTGGAGGACACAATAGTTGATGAGTGTGTTATTTCTGATAACAAAACAGAGCTGGCTACACATGAAAATAGATGTGATAAACATGACTTGTATGCAGGACTAGGGAAGGATCATTCAGCTGACATGCCCCCTAGCATGGATCCTTCATCCAAAATAGACTTGATTATGCCATCAGGAGATGCTCAGACTGCTTGCAAGAATAAAGAATACCATCCAAAGGTTTTGTCATTGGATGGCGAAGCTGCTTTGCCTCCGTCTAAACGCCTTCATCGTGCCTTAGAAGCTATGTCTGCTAATGCAACTGAAACTATCTGTAGCTCTCTCGAAGTGCAAAAATCGGAGTCAATCCTGAAAGTGAAAGGTTGTGCAGCTTCAGGAGCAAGTTCCCCTTCCAATAACACTCTGGATGCAATCCCCAAAGTTTCAAGATCTGTAATGACTAAAAGTCCTACTATTTCTTCAAGTGGACATTCTTTAGATACCCCAGATGGTGAAAAGCATATCTTACTTAAGGATATCCCCTCTACTATTCCTTTGGATTTGAAAAATGCTTGCAGTCAAAATTCACTAAAAGAGAAAGTTGTTGAAGAACTCCACATGGATGACAAAAACATCACGCTGACTGTTTGTAGTAGGGCTGATAACAATGTCTGTGGAAAAGCTCCAACCTATTCCATGGAGTCGAAAGCTAGTGGGAATGAATCCATGGAACCAAATGGTGACCCTGCTCATGATTTTGTCAAAAACGTTAATGGGTCTGCTGAACCAGTTAGCCAAGCAAATGTTGTTCCAAGCTCCAATGGAAACTATAATTCTGTGCCACATGATGATATTCGTTTGGCTAAACCAACTGTTATTGTGTCTGACAGGACAAGTGCATCTTCTTTGGTCACTAAAATTTCATGTATTCAATCGGATGCAAGTTCCCAGACATTTGAACCGTAAGCCTTATATTTCCTATCAAAGCAAATGCTCCATTTCTTTGTTATAATTTTGCTGTACCTAGACTTGTTGCATACCTTCACATAATTAACTAATTGAAGCGATCTTATCAGTGGTGTATTCTCTCAATTTAGCCATGTTCTTATCTATTACATGTCAGCATATATTCTTCCCTGTAGTACTAGCACTATTTACTTTGTGATATATTTTTCTGTAGTGCAAAGTTGGCTTAATGTGTTGGTTTTGAACTGTATCTTTTGGTACATAATGCAGAAGTACGATTGAAGATCATCTGCACTTTCTTTGGTACCAAAGAGGGAGTGGGACTGTAGGTTTAGAACTTGATACATAGCTAGATCTCACCCATGTGGTATGGGTTGTTTGCTTTCTTTATAATTATGGCATTAAGGCAAAGTTTACTTTTTTTTTTCTGGAAAACTTGGACTAATCTGGTTTCCATTTTTTTTTTTTTTGCCAATAAGTCCTAAGGTAGTCATTGTCTTTCAGTTCTTCTATATCTCAAACCAAAACCTGGCTAATCTTTCTGAACAAAATTTGGCATTGCCAATTTTGGCAAGGGGTGATTTTTGCCACCAACCAAACATACATTTTCTATCTTTGTAGTTAAATTATCTGCTTATATCACGTAGCAATGCTATCTACTTATGTAATCTGGATGGACATATTCAATTGTACTGGGATTAGGAACATGTGTGTAATTAATTCTTTTCCAAGTATTAAAATTTTCAAGGGAACATGGCCACATGGTAAAGACACTACTGTCAAGGGATATAAAAACTCTTCCTTTAGTCCTGTTGTGGACCATAAGTCATATGATTGACCATATTATAAAATCATTTTTTCTTCATTGTCCTTTAAAACTTTTCTTTGTTTTTGTCTTCTCAAGTTTCATGTTAATCATGCTGGCATACTTAATAATAGCTTCGTTATTTCAGGCACGGTTCTTCAGCAATCGCACTGAAAGAACACAACCACAGAATGTACCCAAAGGGTAAGAGTCTATCTCCAGACATGATGCCTATGAAAGAACTAATTGCTGCTGCTCATACTCGAAGATTCTCGCATTCAAGTTCTTTCATAGACAGTTTTCTCTGCTCCAATGGTGTTCCTGAACCTTCGGTGAATGTACCTTCACTCAAGGAAGGGTCAAGTGGTCAATGTTCACCTTCCAATCATACAATAAGGTTCGCAGCAGATAGGATTCATACTCAACAAAATAGTGGTGCAATTCCTTTTGATAATATGCAACAGAAGGGCTTGAACAAATTATCAGGTCACGATGAAGCTAGTTCAGCACGGAGGGCCTTTGAAGCTTTCCTTGGTTCCTTAACAAGAACAAAAGAAAGTATAGGCCGTGCAACACGTCTTGCTCTGGAATGTGATAAGCAAGGCATTGCTGGTGAGGTTAGACCATGCACATACTTATTCATTCTTAACTTTTCATTGCAGGCATACTGCTCTGGTCTTGATTATATTGGCTTTTTATGTGTTTGCACATGTTTTCCATTTTTTACAACCATCATTGCTAGATTATAAATTGTACTGTTGGTAGCTTCCTTTGGTCCATGAAATATGAATAGAATGATTAATCTGCCACCACTTTTCATTTTTATGGTGCTATCTTTGGTTCGTAGTTTTCTACCATGTGGATGCACTTTTTTTTCTTATTTTGAAGATCGACTCTGTTCATTGGAATGGATCTCCGTACCGCACTCTTCTAATGTGGCACAACAAACTATGTACAAAACAGATGTTTTAAATTTTTAAATGGCGTGTCCTATTTCGCATCTGCTTCAGTAGATCCTAAATTTGAGAATTTTGTTCAATAAGGATCATCACTTGCAGATTTGCTTCATTCAACCTTACAAGTAAAAAAATATGCTATTTGTGGCATTGAGCTGATCAGTGTGGTTGTAATTGTGCTTATTTGTCCACCTGCTTTTGTTTGATAATCAGGTAATGGATATCATCATCGAACACCTGGAAAAAGAATCTAATTTGTATAAAAGGGTGGACCTGTTCTTCCTTGTCGATTCAATAATACAATGCTGTCGCAACCAGAAAGGTGTCCACATCATTTTTGCATATTTTTCTTTGTATTTTGAATGCCCAGGGTTTTCAAGCTACTTCTATATATCTTATAGGTGGAGTTGGCAATGCCTTTCCTTCACTTATCCAAGCAGTCCTACCCCGGATACTATATGCTTCTGCACCTCCTGGGAATTCTGCATGGGAGAATCGAAGGCAATGTCTTAAGGCAAGTGGTTTCAGAGCCTGGGTTACAAGTTTACAACAAAGATGATAATTTTAATCTTTTTTCAGCTTTGTTCAAATGCTGACGTGTTTCTGTTACTAGGTTTTGAAGCTCTGGCTTGACAGGAAAACCCTTTCAGAATACATCATTCGCCATCACATTAAAGAGCTTGAAGCTCTCAATGAGGCATCATTTGGAACCTCTCGTCGTCCATCAGGGACAGAAAGAGCTCTGAATGACCCTCTGCGGGATAACGAAGGAATGCTTGTCGATGAGTATGGAAGGTACATCTCTATTGCCCATTTCAAGAAACTGTTTCTATGACTCCATGCTTTGCTGGGGGATGTTCCTTGGTTCAGTGGTCCTGTTGCATGTACTGAAATTATTTTGCATACCTTTTTTGCTTACTTGTATCATACATGTGGATTCATTTTGTTTCTTTCATAAGTATGGAAAAACAAAAATTATAAATTTTTAAATGATCATTCTAATTGGCCTTTTGGATCATTTGCTGTTTGCGTGTGCAACTTTGAGCTGTAGTTGTTTGTTGGGACCATTTGAGATGCTGTGGATTAGCATGAATGTATGGTGGGCAGATGACAGAAAAAACTCGGTACACATATATGGATATCAATACTACAAAATCTGGCAGAGAATGTAAAAAATATCAAGCATATGAAATATCTCATTAAGGGCATTACAGTTGTGCATAGAGTGGTGAAAATTAGTAAATGGACAATAGCATAACAAACTGAAGGTTAGAAAACTTAAAAAGTGAAAATTTGTTTGTCAGACACCAATTTGGTTTGCCTTTCAGCTTTCAGGTGTGTTCTCATTTTGTATGGGTAACTAACCTCATTTGTGCATGCTGAACTGTCTCTATCATCTTTCTGTACTTAGTTATATGTTTAGTACTAATTCATGTTTATATGAATGATTATTCTTCACAGCAACACTGGTTTTCATCTTCCAAATTTGATTGGCACAAAACTACTTGAAGATGAGGAAGGAAGCTCCTCTGAGGAGAGGAGCTTTGAAGCTGTTACCCCTGAACATGAAGCTACAGGTGCTAATGAGCAAGAAGCATCTCAAATGCATGTGGCGAAGCATCGACTTGTCCTGGAAGAAGTAGATGGTGACCATGAAATGGAGGATTTAGCCCCATCCTCAGAAGCAGAAGGGGAAGCTATCTCCTCATGCCAACCAGATTTAACTGTTGCTAGGTGTGCAACGACCAAGCAAAATGTTGATTCAGTTCCACCCTTACCTGATGACAAACCACCTTCTCCTCCTCCATTGCCGTCATCTCCACCACCTTTGCCACGTCCACCCTGTCCTGTTTTTCAAGATTCGCAGGTGCAAGGAGCATTGGCAGCTGATCGAGTTCAATCAGATCCTCCAAGAACTACCTATGTATGTAGTTATAATGTCAGTGCAGGAAGGCCATTATGAAATTTCATATACTGTGAATCTAAAATGTGTTTAATTGTTCTTTGCAGAATATTCAAGAGCAACACCCTCATTCTGTTGCAAACAATAGAAGCAACATGGATCTTTGTGTAGTTTCATCACATCCTCCAGCGCCCTACAATTGTGGTTACGCTGGGCATGCAAATCAGATGCCTCTGCCACCTCCGCCACCACCACCGCTGCCGCCGCCGCCTCCTGTTGCACCATTTCATCCTCCTGGACCCCATTTTTCTGGGCCGTCAGTACCACCACATCATGGAAATAATTATCACCAGCCACCATCTGTGCCGCCACCTAATAATGCATATCACTTGCAGCCACCACCCCATCCACCATTTCCAAATCAGTACCCATACCCTCCTGAACCCCAACAAAACACACAACCTTGGAATTGCAATCCGTCCTATCCTGAGAGGCATCAATACGGTGAGCATGACAGAGGACCCCATGCATATGATAACCGACATCACTTTCATCATAGAGGGCATCACTTTGATGACGGAGGGCATTATTTTGATGATGGAGCACATCATTTTGATGATAGAGGGCATCCCTTCGATGATAGAGGGAATTACTTCGATGATACAGGACATCACTTTGATGAAAGAGCAATTAGGGGACAAATGCACCATGAAGTTGATAGAGGAAGATTTCCCCCACACTTCCCTCCAGGTATGTTGAAGTATTGTGCCTAACTGTCTACATATATTTATGAGGGTTGTTTTAAACTAACTGCCTGTGTGTCTATATTAGAATTTCTGCCGAAATACAATATCAGTCACATGTTTTTTCATCAATTAGACTTTTATGGTGAACAAACCTTTGTTGTCAATGGTATACAGGCCCCCCATTTCCAGACCATTTTGATGGTCCATCCACCCCATTGCATTGTAGGCAACCATCGAATCCTCCACCAGGGCCAGGCCCTGGGTGGTCAATGCCTCCTAGGAGATTTAAGTACCCTCCTGGCCCTAGACACTCGATGGACCATCCAGTTCCCCATGAAGGAGGTATGGTATTTCATATTTTGTTGTGCTCTTAAAGAAGTCATATTTCTTTTACCTTCACCACTACTTCATGATCCCAACACTTTGTTCTGCATGTTGTGTCCTGTCAAGAATACCAGTTTTTGTTTCGAGTCCTAGCAACTCTGCATGGCGATTGTGTTAACCATCCTTGTGATATCAGGTTGGAGGAGGAATGGAAGACACAATCATGATAAACACCCTAGATGACTGGGAGCAGAGGAGCTTTCCACCTCATTTACCTCAGAACTTTTGCCGAGCCTCAGCTGCGGTACCTCTCGATAATAAACCTTTTAAGCAATCTCCTTTGCATATTTTTTCCCCCAATGTTCCCCTTTCATGATGATGCGGTAATTTTCAACTTATACTCTCATAATGGCAGAGTGGCAATATATTTCGTTACTGGAGCTCGGATAATCGCTGACAATATTTAATGGTACACAGTTTATTTTATTTCTTCAGAAATCATAGCTTCAGTTGCTTGGTGCGTTTATCTGTTTGTATTATGTTCATCTGACTCATGGCATGCATTGTTTTCCAGGCTATATAATTTTGATCTGGTCTTTTCTCGTTTTTGAGCCGTGAAGAGTCCTTCAATGTCTCCGTTCATGTGCGGGCTTACCATGAAATCTCCTCGACAAAAGAGATGGAACCGGCCCCACTGTACATATGTATCTTAGTTCTTAGCACTGTTCTGCAAATGCAGAAACGGGAGGGAGTTCAATTGTGGGGAAGAGATGTCCTGTATCAGTTTAGTTACCCATAGATTATGTCGTTAGCCTAGCGGTTTACCGTCTCATTGGCAATGTCTTTGGTATTTAAATGTTCAATTTGTAATCCAAATGTTAATTTAAATACATTAAACTGAACTGATTAGGGTACACATGATCGAAGAACAGAGGTTTGGAATTTTTGGATTGATAGTTTCATTTGTTGAGTGCTAATTTTCAAGAGGAATGCACTGCAAAATTTTCAAGAGGAATAAGGAAAGGTAGGAAAATGTAGTGAAGGTTGTCTTATTGCATTGCAAGTAATGAATTGTCATACGCTACTACAGTTTTCAAGATTAGTATAGAGGCTTAGTTACAAATTGTATCGACATGCCTAATCTTAGAATATAAGGGAAAAAAGCGGTTATTTCCATGTCTCAATTCTTGTGTTCATCTAATTTTTGTCTCGGCTGCAAAACCAGCTAAAACCTACTAGTACTTGCCATTTCTCAAAACTAGTTCTGTTTTGTACGTAGACGGTGGTTTTGGGTGATGTGCAGCCAGCCAGCCAATTCTTGTGGGTGATGGGGTGGGGGTCATGATCGTGGTGCTTTGTTTCTACAGAGGCAGGGGATGGTTGGCGTGTGCACTTGGTCCCGTTCGAATTGGAATAGTCACTAGCGTATGATTAATTAATTTTAATTATTATAAATTTAAAAATTAAATTTATAAGGCCCCATTACTTTTTATTAAGATTTAGATTCTACCACGGTATTTGTTAGTACGCTTTTGAAATGAGGTGTTCAATTCACGAATGAGCGGTTCAGTTCACGAATCAAGAAAAGCTGCGATGGGGAATACAATTGCTAAAGCAGGTCACAAATGAGGTGTTCAATTCACGACATGGATGGCGAACATCGCGTTTTGTGCGAAAAATTTCTTATATAATTTTCTCTAAAATATTAAATAAATTCAATTTTCAAGTTATTACTTCTATTGTAAAATATACTAGCAATATAATACTTATTAGATACCAACTAGCATAGAACTCAAATCTAGACATGGATTTCTCTATATTCATACTTTGTAGGACTAGGTGGTGCTAATCACGTACTAGATTGTTATTTTTTAAGGTGGTGCTAATCTAGTATTATATTGCTATATTTTGACATGGAACTAGGGAATATTTGGCAACTCCCAATGGTACAAGATAGTGAGAGCTTTGGGCAAATATATAGAGGCCTTACAATTTATCCTACCAAAAATTAATTATACTAAAGCAAGTCCAAAAATAGGCACCACAAAAATTTGGCATAGCTTTAAATCAAAATGGCCCTTAAGTTGTTGGCAACGCAATTTCAACCTAAGAATAAGATGGGAAATATGGGTGGTGGGTATATGTTTGGCTCACTTGTCTACTTGTGTTGTCAATTGTGGTTGTTCATTTATATATACCGTTGACGGACTATACCCATCTACGGTATTTGTAAAGTATGGAGATCCTTAATTCGCAAATATACGTGAGATTGTAGTAAAGAAGATGAAGACGGGGGATTTTTATATTGGTTTAGGCCCTGAGATCGGTAATAGCCCTAATCTAGTTAATATGTATAAATATGGGATGTCTCTCATGGGTTACAATGGTGGAGCAAGCTAGCTAATCTAGCTTACTATTAACAGTGAAATTTGGTAAGTCCAAAGTTACCATCGGCTTAGAGTCAGTATCGGCTTCAAAGTTCTAGAATCAACCGATGGGAGTCAAGTCGCCACGATGTCGTATTCTTGGTGGAGTCGGATCAATCAAAGGAAGCTTATCTAGAAAAGTTCGAGTTCAAGAAGGATGCGACATGACAGTTATCTATTAATTAGGCATAGTTTGTTAGTTTCCTTTTATCTTTAGGAAAGTGTGTTTAGTGTCCGATAAGGACTTTATCTTTTCCTTTTTAGTTTCTTTCTTGTCCGACAAGGACTAGTATCTCCCTATGGGTATAAATATGTACACCCGGGGTCATTGTAATCTATCAATCTGTAGATCAATACAACAACTCTCGGCGCATCGACACCCTCTTTCCTAAGGTTTTTACTTATTAACCGGCAGAATTTGGCACCTGACGCGGGGCTGCATCAGCTTTTGATCTCCGGCGAAGGGGTAAGTCCTACATTCCACCGGCCCTGGTGAATCTGTCGGCTACGTTGGTGTTGTTCAAGGCTGCATCGCTTCGATCTCTTGGATCGCTCGGGTTTGGTCGATATATTTGCCTACCTGATATCTCAATTCTATCTCTAATTGCATTGTGTTTAGAGACGCATCGGTTTAGTTGGGACTGTCTCGGTTAGGTCCGATCTTCTATCTTAGCCGATATATCTCTACAATCATAATGCTGTTACAAATAGATTTGTTATATCCATCACATTAGACAGATCTATCGGCTCATCGAGTATTAGATTATCATATACAATCTCGTGCTGCATCGGTTAGGTTCGACCTACTAGATTGTTGTTGATAATATAAGTCTTGTGAAGCCGATAGGTTCATACTAATGTTTTATCGGGGTGCTAGCCGATAAGTTATCTGGACGTTGCATCGGCTCATAAGGATTACATATATATATAAGTTGGATTTAGCCGATTGCAACAAAGATTTCACTGTTTAATCTAATATGTGGATTTTATGGCATCGGACCTCCAGCCGATGTACGCTTTAACCTTTGGATCAGTGCTTATTCTATCATATCATTGCTAGCCGATTGGTTTCTACTGGACTATATTATTGTTATATTTTATCATCATCAGCCGATTGCCTTTATATCATTATCTACATTGGACATATAGCCAATTGCTTAAACCCTATCGCTATCGGCTGGTATCGACATCGGCTATTATCGGCTATCGGCTGAAACTACTCCATCGGCTGTTGAGCCGATCGGCTGTTTGATCTACTGTTTGCATATCTTGTCAGTTGCAGGGTCAAACTGACTGGCACGCCCACATCTCATCATATTTGGACCTGCACTGGAGCTAAGCAGATCTCCCAAGCCGGTGTGTTCGATTTTTTCGTCAACACTTACCATCTAGTACTCATCGAGAACTATCCGATTACTTATAGTTGGTGACTTGCAATGGACTTTCTTTAGATGAATCTACGATACGGCTTGTGGCAATGGCTTGATTCGATGTCCTCACCTCCCGGGGGCATTATATTTACACGGCTAAGCAGCTTCCTTTTCAAGTAGAACTCGGAGAGTCTTTGTAGGGCACGGGCAGATAAGACTATGCCTTTCATGGGTCGGACTCCGACAACCTCTATCCCCGTGCAAGGAGTTTCTGTTCGTAAGTGCTTGTGTACCATATTTGGGTATACCTTCCATCCAGATTGAATCTGGGCACGCCTCCTATCTAGATTTGTAGTATCACGATATGTCCCATCCAGTTCTAGGTTTACGTAGTATATTTTAAGACAGGGTAGTAATTTCTATTTCAATACCGTAAAATTGTAGACTTCAGCATATATTATGAAAATAGTCTTATCTATAAGTGATAAGAAAAGGTGCTAATATTCTATTTCAATACTGTGTACAGTTTGTGGTATTTTCTAAATTATCTCTATGTATAAGTGGTAACAATAGCGAAAATTTAGTAGGGTTTTAAATCAATATAGCTAAACTAACCATATTATCCCCCCCTGGTTTAATGCCAATATATGCAGCCAGTTGAACACTACCAAATCTGTCACTCTGTAAAACGCCACCCTGCAGATGCCAGCACAGGCTAGTGTAAACGCGCTTTGGCCTAATCACCGGATGAATTCTGCACCCATGTACCAATCGTCTCAATGCGAGAGAGACTCTTCTCCAAGATTCGTGTCCAAAATGCAGCCATCTCGCCATGATCACCTCCTCCTCCTCCCGCTGCTGCTGCTGCTGCTGCTCGGAGTGTTCATCGCGACGAGCTCCGCGGCGGCGCCGGTGTCGAGGACGATCACCGTCGATCACCAAGGCAGCGGCGACTTCACGCTCGTGCAGTCGGCGGTGAACTCCGTGCCCGACGGCAACCGCGACTGGATCAAAATCCATGTCAATGCAGGAAGCTACGAGTACGTATCCAAACTGCTAATCCCTTTTTCTTTTAAGAAGTTTCAAACTGTTTTCTTTAAGAATGTTTGGATTCATTTCAAAAGAAAGAAAAGATCAAGAAGAATGTTTGGATTTTCGAGAGTTTTTTGTTGGTGAGTGTTTGTGTTCTTCTGTGTGTGCATGGATTGCAGGGAGAAGGTTACCATCCCGAGTCAGAAACAATTCATAGTGCTGGAAGGGGATGGGTCTTGGAATACAGAGATCACCTTTGCCGGTCACGCTCACGCCAGCATCGACGAGCTGTTGAACCACGGCTACAGCGACGTCGGCGGCTCGGCGACGTTCGACAGCTCCACCTTCATCGTCCTCGCCGACAACTTCGTCGCTCGCAGCATCTCCTTCAGGGTACGTGCATATGTTATAAAATATAGGTTTTGAGAACAACATGTACATAGTATAGCTCGGCTGGTAGAGTGCTACTAGGAGTATCTCGTAGGTTCTCATAATATATTTTCTCTATCAATAATAGATGCTAAGCTTCTCCTCAATATCCTAATAATATAAAGTATAGGTAATGTTTACGTGTCTAGTTTGGTGTGTCATATCTGCACGTATGTGTCTTTCGTGTAAAATAAATAAATAAATAATTTTTTTAAGGCTTGGTTATGCGGCTCACTAGATTCCGGTACAATAATTATGTAGTTTCCTCAATGATTATGTCGTAGAAATTAGGAATATTTAAGGAAAAAAATATTCTCAAATACTCGATGCCATTTCAGTGTTATGAATTTAGGAAAGTATTAATTACTAGAAACAAAGTACTTCCTCTATTCTAAACTAGACGAATACCCCGCCGCGTTGTTGCGGAAAATTAAGTTACATAATATGTATGTACAAATAAGATGTAATTTGATTATCAAAACTAAAACAATTTGATACAATTTTGAGCCAAAAAATAATTGTCATTGCATGTTTTTAAGAGAGAAGAAAGAAGAGATAATTTAGACCATAAATCTATCATCCAAAGGTTAAAAATAATTGAGGTGATGTGGTTTAATGAGAGAAGAAAGAAATAGCATTAAATAATAACTATATTTAGTGAGGATGAACTATATAAGTATATAGGATTATAGCAATATTAAACTGCGAATGTGGACAGTTTGTATAGATATATAGTTCATATTTATCGTTAAAAATTGTTACTCCCTCCGTATTTTAATGTATGACGCCATTGATTTTTTAATCAATGTTTGACCATTCATTTTATTCAAAAATTTTGTGTAAATATAAAAATATTTATGTCATGCTTAAAAAACATTTGATGATGAATCAAGTCACAATAAAAAAAATGAATTACATATTTTTTTAAATAAGACAAATGGTCAAACGTTGGACAAAAAGTTAACAGCGTCATGCATTAAAAATATGGAGGTAGTATATTTTAGAACGAAGTTAGTACCTTGCTTTTTGCTATATTTGGCTCTGAGTTACTGATTATGAGACGTGGCGGTAGAACACTTACAATAAGTACGACAAGAGCAAGCCCGCCCAGGCGGTCGCGGCGCTCGTCGGCGGCGACCGGAGCGCCTTCTACGACTGCGCCTTCTACGGCTTCCAGGACACGCTGTGCGACCTCAAGGGCCGCCACTACTTCCACCGCTGCTACGTCAGGGGCGGCGTCGACTTCATCTTCGGCTACGGGCAGTCCATCTACGACAACTGCACGCTGGAGTCCAACATGCCGCCGCCGCCGCCGTCGACGCCGCAGCAGCCGGGGTGGGTGACGGCGCACGCGCGGGTCACCGACGCCGACCCCGGTGGGCTGGTGTTCAAGGGCGGCTCGCTGCTGGGCTCCGGGCAGCAGTACCTCGGCCGCGCGTGGAACCAGTTCGCCACCGTGCTATTCTACCAGGTGTCCATGACCAACATCGTCGTGCCCCAGGGGTGGCAGCCCTGGAACTCCCCCAACGTGTAAGAAGCTCATTTCTACTTTTTTTTTGTTTTAAGATGATTATGTTCATTGAAAGGACTAATGCACGAATGTTCGCGTGTCTTGGTCATGCGCGAATTAATGACCGTGTTTTTCTTTTTGGCATCTATTTTATTTTCTGATAAGTTTATACACCCACAATTTATATATTTGATTACTCCCTCCGTTTCACAATGTAAGACTTTTTAGCATTGTCCATATTTATTTAGATGTTAATGAATCTAAACATTCATATGTGTTTAGATTTATTAATATCTATATGTATGTGGACAATGCTAGAAAGATTTACATTGTGAAACGGAGGGAGTATCATTTAGATTCAAATGTTTTTATATATAATTTTTTAATTAAAAGTTTCCACATATAATGTATAAACTTTCTAGATCAGTTTTTTTTTATGGGCTAAACACACATTGGTTCCACCGAACATGTTCGCATGTCTAGGCTGAGCATGAAAACTCTCCCATTAAACCTACACCACGAACATATATCACTACACTCGTACAATTATGAATACGTCACTGATGTATGCTCAAAGATAACTGCTTGTACATGCATATGCATATCACTTTTCTTAGGCATGCAGTTAGGCTCCACGAAGGATTTAAATACATGATATTGGACATGAATCTTGGATATATCTGTAGCGTAGAGGCCGGTTGCACTAAATTCCATTACCAAAAAAATTGACTCCTTTTTTTTTCTCATAGGCACCCGTCGTTTATCTCTTTTTATTTTTTTTTGAAATAGTTTTTTAACGGGGCTTAATGTGTTGTTGTGTTTTAAGCTGAAATTTTTGTTTTTGTTCTTTTCATTCAGGTCGACCATCACATTTGCAGAGGTTGGGTGTGAAGGGCCAGGAGCCAACAAAACAGGGAGAGTGGCGTGGGAGAAGCAGCTGGACGATGATCAGGTGCACAAGTTTGTGGACATCAGCTTCATCGACGACGGCTGGCTGTCCCAGCAACCGCAGGTTTAGCCGACAACAACATGCCATGGATGAAGAATATCACAAGCATTTTATATTATAGGCAAAACAGAAGTTCAGAAGTAGACTGTATAACACTTCAATAGGTGGGCTCCACTTGTCAGTAGCACCAAGATATTCCTCATTATTGTTGATCCAAGTGTACGGTTGTTTTACCCCAAGGTTGATATATGAATGTTCAAATTAATTTGGGACTAGCTATACTTATGATATCTCAATTAAGAAAAAGGTAAATCTTAGAACTTATATTGTGAGTTTCAACAATTACACTATATTTTTAATATCTACAAGTATTTTCTTAACAACAATAAAATTTCTCAAAAAGTAAAAACACAAGTGAACAACACATGGTGATGTTCTTTTCTTCTAAAGATGAAGATTAAGTGTACGCAAAACGAGATGGTATTAACGTATGATTAATTGAGTTTTAATTATTACAAACTTGAAAAATAGATTATTGTTATAATTATTACAAATTTGAAAATAGTTTTAATAGATTATAAACTTGAAAAATAGATTAATATGATATTTTAGAGCAACTTTCATATAGAAAGTTTTCATACGAAACGCACCGTTTAGCAGTTTAAAAAGCGTGCTACGACGAATATATATCCAAAATTTTATCCACCTTTTTTTGTAGTGGAAATGAACGGGACCATGGACTCAAAAAGAGAGAGAGAGACTCTCATCCTGACCAAGAAAATAAGGTCAAATTGTGCAGATGAACTAATCAAGTCACACAAAGTGCTGCTAACTTGATGCTACCAAGTAAAAGGGTAATTTTACAATTTTAACAAGGTATCATAAGGTATCACGTTTTCTAATGTAAAATTTGATATTTTCAGATATTATTAGATAACTCGAGTACCAAAATTTTTAATAACTACAAGTACTTTCTCTAACAACAGTAAAATTTCTCAATAGGTCAAATACACGAGTGAACAACATGGACTCAAAATTCTCAGACCGACCGTACTCCCAAGTCACTCACACCACGAGCATGAAGCACCTACAACTCATCGCCCGCTTTCCTACCTCCCGGCCATCTATCTCGCCACAAATCCAGCGACCATGCAAAGAAAAACTCTTCCATCTCGTTGCAAACTTGCAGCCATGGAGTCGATCGATCTCTCCTACAAGGCTACAACTATATAAGCAACTGCATTGTACAACTCGTAGATATATGCTACCATCCAAGAAGGGAAGCTAGCTAGCCGTTTCTTGGCGGCAATGGCTGGCTCCCCCGTGCTCCGCGTAGCGATACTCGCCGCGGTGCTCGTGCTCCCGTTCGTCGGCGTGCCGGCGCCGGCGGCGGCGCAGACCAAGAAGTTCTGCCTCAGCCAGTTCGCCATCGCCAGCCAGGCGTGCGCCATCCTGCCTCCCGGCTCGGATCATCATCACCACCATGATGACGACGACGACGACGACGACGACGACGACGATGATGATGATGATGATGATGACGACGACGACGACGACGAGGATGACCATGGTGGCGACGACGGCGGCGGTGGCGGCGGTGGCGGTGGCGGCGGTGGCGACGATAGTGGAGGAGACGACGGAGGAGGCGGCGGCGGCGGCGATGGGGATCGTCGCCGCAACCGCAAGTCCATGGTCACCGTCGACGCCGAGGTAGACACCGACGACGACGCCCTGCGCGTCAACGGCACGGGCGCCGGCGCCGGCGGAGGCAACCATACCCGCGGCAGCGGTGGCGTCGTCGTCCGCCGCAGGCACCGCCGTCGCCGCCGAAGCCGCCGCCGCCGCCGCCACCGCCACCACCCCGGCGTGCGTGAGGGCGACGACGACGACAGCGGCGGCGACGACGAAGACCACGGCGGCGACGACGACGACGACCACGACGACGACGATGACGACGACGACGACGACGACGACGACGACGATGACGATGACGACGACGACGACGACCACCGCGCGAACAGAGACTGCTGCCGGTGGCTGAAGGAGGTGGAGCCGGCGTGCGTGTGCGACGCGCTGCTCCGCCTTCCGCCATTCCTCGTCAAGCCGCAGCACAAGTACACCATCAAGGTCGGCGACAGCTGCAAGTACACCTACCACTGCGGCGGCTACTAGCTAAGCTAGCGAATGTACCATACATTACCGAGCTTAAGCTGCGTGTTTTCTTCAGGATTAGCACTGTAAGAGTGATTAAGAAGAGCATTATGGTCTTTTGCTGTGTGTTAATTACCACCAGTCGTTTAAGACTTCATTTTAGTATATTATATATACATATTGTAATACTGGTGTGTATGTTCTTGTGTTGCTGGTCTGATCTTGGGCTAGCTATGGAAGTTTGTGTACTACTTCCTTGTAATGTTTAATTTATAAGAACATTGTGTACTCAAGCGTACGTGTGCATGCATTGGGGTTGGAGAACTAACCATTGCATTGCAAACTGGAGCTTCTGTACCACGTGCCATATATAAATAAGAAAAATGTGTGTATTTATTATCTTGTATTTTAGTCACTCTCAAAAATTCTATGAATTTCGGAACGATTTTGCTATATATTTATTGATAATTTTTCTTTCAAGGACCTGTCAAACCTAAACACAATATATAATTATAGCATAATTACAATTTTTTTAATTTGTATATAACTGCAATATAACTTATATATAACTATCATAAAATTTTAAACTGTTAGATTTACTTCAAGATTCGTATAAGTTGGAAAGAAAAAAAAAATCATACCGTGTACATGCGTGAGAAGATTCAGTCTCATCCTCTTACGATCTCCGTTTCACAAAAGTAACGTGTTAGCGTGGAATTTTTAAAAGTTACATACAATACAGTTTTATAGTTACATATAATTTATAATATGTAATTACACTGGTCGCACAGTATTTACGTCCGATAAATTTTTAAGAGAAATTTTGTTAACAAATGTATAGCTCAGTTAGGAAAAAGTATACTTTGACTCCCTCAACTATGGCCCGAGTATGATTCATATCCTCCAACCACAAAACCGGATATATCGACTCCTCCATCTATCAAAACCGGTGCAAACAATGTCCCTCGGTGGTTTTGGAGATGGTTTTGGCTGACGTGGCGCCTACGTGGCGGTTTTGACCGAGTCTTTGTCCTACATGGCGCTTACGTGGCATTAGAATAAAAACAAAAATAAAAAATATGTGGGACCCACACGTCATTCACACACAAAAAGTATTATGTGACCCACATGTCATCCTCCCTCTCCTTCCCTTCTTCCTCCCCCTCTCTCTCCCTTATCTCTCTCTCTCTCCCTTATACTTCTCGGGAGCGGCGGCGGGCCAGCGGCTGTGGCGGTGGGGACGAGGCGGAGGGGAATGGTGGCGGCGGTGGCGAGTGGTAGCGATTGCTGCGGGGTCGAGATGGAGGTCGGGGAGTGGCGGTGGCTGTGGCGATGGGGACGAGGCGGTGTGGAGCGGCGGTGGGGAGCGGCGGCGGCGACGGTTGGAGGAGGAGAAGACGGAAGAGGTGATTTGCGGGGAGGATGCGCGGCGGAGGAGAGCGGAGGAGAAGGAGCACGGCGTCCTTCGGGGAGGAGCTCGTGCTTGCGCCACCACCGGTCCATCGCCGTGCTCATGCTCGTGTTTGTGCCACCGCCGCCGCTGCACTCCCCTTCGCCTCGTCCCCACCACCGTCGTTCCCCATCGCCGCAGCCGCCGCTGCTCCTCACCGCTGCTGTTCGTGCTGCCCCCGCTGCCGCGCTAGCCAGCCGTCGTCCCCACCGCCACCGGCACCGCCGCCGCTCCCTACCGCCTCGCCCCGACCGCGGCCGCCGCTCCTTTGTGCCGCCCCCGCCGCGCTAGCCAGCAGCCGTCCCCACTGCCAGCGGCACCGCCACCGCCGCCACCGCTCCCCTCCGCCTCGTCCCCATCGGCCACTGCCACCGCCGCCGCCGCTCCCCTCCGCCTCGTCCCCATCGGCCACTGCCACCGCCGCCGCCGCTCCCCTCCGCCTCGTCCCCATCGGCCACTACCACCGCTGCCACTCCTGAGTGAGAGAGAGATAAGGGAGGGAGAGAGAGATAAGGAAGAGAGAGGAAGGATGACATGTGGGTCCCACATGGTTAGTGGGTCCAACTTTTTGTGTGAATGGCATATGGGTCCCACATATTTTTTATTTTTGTTTTATTCTAATGCCACGTAAGCGCCACGTATGACAGACTCGGTGAAGACTGCCACATGGGCGCCATGTCAGCCAAAATCACCTCCAAAACCACCGAGGGACATTGTTTGCACTGGTTTTGATAGTTGAAGGAGTCAATATACCCGGTTTTGTGGTTAGAGGTCTGGGCAATAGTTAAGGGAGTCAAAGTATACTTTTTCCGCTCAGTTATGTACGTGGCCCGCACTTCAGGCCCATTTAGAAAGGCCCAATCTTCTCGGCCCACACAAATCACCGTCCTCGCGCGATCAGTTTGCTCGCTCGCCTCGCCTCGCCTCCCCCGGGTCGCATCGTCGCGGCACACGCGTCGCATCTTGTCGGTGGCCGGCACGCGGCGACGTCGGAGCGGTAGGTGCAAACGCACGCAAGCCGAGGCGTACGCGCGAGCCAAGCCAAGCCAGCGAGCGCGCCGCGAGAAGCCTCCTCCTCTCCCGATCTCTCTCCCTTCCTCCTCTCCTCCTCGCCCCACCGAGAAAAAGGCGACGAAAAATCGAGGCCAACACGCCACGCAACGCGCGGGACGCGTGCTCCAGATCCAGCGCCTCGCCGCGCGCGCCAGGTGTTCGATGATTTTCCGGTGCGGGAGGGTGTAGGAGCGGAGGAGGAGGAGGTGACGCGGGGGTGGGGGGCGGAGGGGAGGAGGAGGGGGCAGATCTGGGGGCAAATCTGGCAGGCGGAGCGGTGGGGCTGCGGGCGAGGGGGAGGGCGGGGGGCTGGGCGGACGGCGCGGAGGGAGGGGAGGAGGGGGAAGACTGCAGGGGGCTTAGGCCCTGGCGGCGGAGGCTGCTCGCGTCCATGGCGCTCTCCTGGCCCTCGGCCATCCGCCTCGCCGTCGCCGCCGTGCTTCTCGCCGCGGTCGGCGTCGCGCTTTTCACGCTCCCCGTTGACAAGGTGCGCGATCGCTTTGCTTTGCTTGCTTCATATCGGGGCTGATTCAGATACGATCATGTGACAACATTTTTTTTTAAAAAAAAGTGTAATATCGGTAGTGTTGTGCAACTTAGTAGAACTCCTCCGAAATGTAGCTTTGTTTGCGGCCGTGATAACATGCAGTCTCACGTTGATGCCTGTCACACAGAGTTAACTGTAGGCTGCTACGTCACCTTGACATTTTAGAATATCCATTGTTGTGTGAATTATTCAGTACATTGAAATACATGTCCTTCTAGCATCACAAGGGTATTTCTCTGGCTTTCTGCATCCGTGTTGAATGCTATAGTTCAGGAAGAACAGCGTCAAGTGAAGAGGGGGATACATAGTTAGCATCCTATATATTTTGGGACGGAGGTAGAAGATTTTATTGTCTTGTTAGATCTCTAGTTCCTTAACACCTAACAGGCTTATCTTTGTTAGAAAAGTCTACAATCTTCCATGTAGTGTTACTGTTAACTTCTTCTACATTTCTTACATGCCCTGTTTCTCTCTTGCCGGCAATTGTTTTAATTTCTTTGTTGTGATTATAAATATTTAAAACTAATTGGAGGTTTTTGTTTTGCTTCAAATGCTTGTCGTTTTCATTTTATTCATTATGAATCGCAATGCATCATTGACAGATTTTGAAGGACTTTCTGGTTTGGATCAAGGATAACTTGGGTCCATGGGGTCCTCTGGTATTGTAAGTATTCAATTTGCTTGTACTTAACTCGATTGATATAGTGAACAGAATGTTCCCCCTCCATCTTCGGCATTAGGCAGTTTGGCATGCCCTTTTCCACACATGCACCACTTGTCTGGGGTGCTCTCTGTATTACATAATGATGCATTTCAGAGGAACCACTCATGCTAAAAGGTAGCCAACAAACATGATACAAAAAAGAAAAGAGGATGTAAAAGTATTTTACTACTTGTTATTTGGGTTTTCATTGTTTTGACATAGAGCTGAGGTAGTGTGACTCAAGTTTTTATATATAGACTTACTTATCTGTACTTAGTGTTGTTCCTCAAGAACATAAATGTAGCTGCAAACAGTCTTGTGATATATAGTTGATAGTTATCGTGTTGTGCATTTCAGGGCTCTTGCTTACGTCCCTTTGACGGTATTGGCTGTTCCAGCATCCATACTTACAGTAAGCACAATCACCTACTGTTTCTTACAGTCGTTTATTTCATGAATATTGGTTTCTAAGACAGACTGATAGAGCTCAAGCAGATCAATGATTCCTGACCTGGGATATATATTTCACAGTTTACATTGTGCTTGAACTGAACAAAGAATGAGAAACAAAATGAGAAATGCTGCGTTGATTCCTTAGAATCAATTTTAAGAATGAACTGTCAATTCTAGTATTATCTTGTCAATCTTCAATTGATTTATTGATGTATCATTTACCACAGGCTTAATGTTTTGTACCACAACTCTGTAGTCATCAGTTAACTGTATACAGTAAATGTTGTATGGGATGGCAATGGTAAAAGAAGTTTTAGAACCTTTTCCTTCCTGGATATTTTCTACTGCTCACCACTCCCACTTGTAGGATTATTAGTGAATATATTGGGATAAGTATATGCAAAATATGTAGTTTATATACAAGTGCACCATCGTCTGTATTGTTCTGGTGGAAATTATGTTTGCTCTGCTTTCCTGTTTACCTGACATAAGATGATGAGAGTATAATATTCTGGTGTATATCAATTAATTGGCTGGTGTGCATTTTCTACTTGCCAGCTTGGAGGAGGTTATCTGTTTGGCCTGCCTGTTGGGTTTGTTGCTGATTCCATTGGAGCAACAATTGGTGCAACTGCTGCATTTTTGCTTGGCAGAACGGTAAGGATAATTTTGATTATGGTTTTCACTATTTGTACTTTTTATGTACTTCTGTGATTAAGGTTTTAGTACTTTTCAGATAGGAAGGCCATATGTTCTCTCCAAATGCAAAGATTATCCCAAGTTTCAAGCGGTAGCTATTGCTATCGAAAGGTCTGGCTTCAAGGTAACTTCTTGCACCATGGAGTTTGGAATTCTAGCCTCTGATGTGATGAAGGATATATCAACATCTAAGTGCTTTGTAAAATAGTATTTTTTGTGCCACATGTTTTTTAATGCCTTTGAAATTGCATTCAAATAGTAACAATTTGGATGCCCAACGTATAATCATATAGAATTCACCTTGATTAAATTATTTCTCTTTGACAATTTTTGTGATTTTCTATATGTTTTGTTGCTTTGCTTTGCTATATTTTTTTCTCTCTTTTTTAGACAATCATGTACACATCTTTTGCATGTTCTTGAAAAGAAAGTACTTTTCTAGCAACTATAGTTGCTTGATTGTTATTATTTTTATATAGTTTTTTTTTTAAAAAAATAAACTTTTGAGCCTGTTGTAATCCTGAACTTCATTGTTCCTTCTATTCAAGTCTTACCATTCCATGCAACTAAAGTTCTCTTTAATACAATAGTGTATTTAACTATCTAACAATGTTTGTCTTACTTATTTGCCTACAGATTGTGTTGTTATTAAGGCTTGTTCCTTTACTTCCGTTCAACATGTTGAACTACCTGTTGTCCGTTACTCCTGTTGGCATTGGAGAGTACATGCTGGCTTCTTGGCTGGGGATGATGGTATGCCAATTTCTTCTTATTTAAGCAATTATTGTGGGACCAAGCTACATACTGGTTGGCCAGTGAACTTGGCTCTTATCATCTGCTATGCTACATTTTACTTGCATAACATGGAACCAGGCTCTGATATCATTTGCTACTCTATATTACCTGTGTTAATTGGAATCATGCCCTCAATGTTGGCTTTTTGCATAATCTGCTGCTTTATACATTATTCTCCTTCAGAAGTTGGTATTTGATTCCATAGTTCTCAATTTACATATTGACATGGACAAGAAAAGCACCCACAGTAGAACCCACTGTAATTAGCTACTTTGCAGCTTACTGTATTACCATTTATCTAAAATGCTGAATCAACCCACCAAGTGTTGCAACATTTTTTTTTTGGTTAATCACATCTGTTTTTGCCAGCCTATCACTCTTGCATTGGTATATGTTGGAACAACACTAAAGGATCTATCAGATGTGACTCATGGCTGGAGTGAGATCTCAACAACTCGATGGGTGAGTAATTACTATAGCATTGTCTGTATTATGTCATGGTTTTAGCACTACACAATATTTTTTTTCTATAATTGGTCATAAGTTTAATCTGAAGTGTGAAAGGGAAATATTGTACTTCAGGACAAGTAGGCTGCATTCGATAATAAGATTTTTACTATTAAGGGAAAAAATATACAAAAAGGAGAAAAGGAATTCCTTTTTTTTTCCTTATCACCAATTACTCAAGCAACACCCCTCAGATTATTCTTGTTAGGGTTTTTTAAAAGTAGATACCATAATACATTGATGCAAATGACTAAGTTTTAGTGACTCTGCTGACACTAATACTTAATTCTTCTTTTCAGATTCTCATAATATCTGGCTTCATCTTGTCTGGTAAGTGTTGTTGTCATTTTGTGGCCAATATTCATGACATTTCCACTAAATACAGCTATAGCTCAAATCTTGGTTACGCTGTTTAGATATAATTTAACGATCATTTGTTTTGCTTGGTTAGTCATCTGAGCTTAGTCTCGTTTTTTAGTTAGATTTGTTTTTCCTGAAGATACGCTGAACTAAACAAAGTTTCTTTATCATCTTAGCATATGCGTTGTTGACGATTTTTTCATGGTCCTGCAGTTGTTTTGATTGTATGTGTTACAAGAATTGCAAAATCTTCTCTGGAGAAGGCATTGGCTGAGAATGGAGATGCAGGAATTCCACAGCTTCCTGTGGTGGCCTCTCCCTCGGATTTGCAACAACCCCTTGTGATCAGAATTGACACGTCAAATGAAGATCATGAGAAGTGAATCCGTTGTTTACAACTTTACATGTACATTCTTTGGCTGTTCAATCTGTATCACTTTACACTCTAGTTTTTGCCAGATCCATTTTGCCAGTAAAAGAAAAGAAAAATGAAAGGAAAAATTGTATTGCTAGGTAACACTACATAATTTCTTAATCCACGAGATAACATCCACGAGTCCAACTGCAGTTCTATACTGACTATTTCACAGAAGTTTTCAAGCGACTGTTGTATTCCGAATTCGAAAATTTTGATATGCTTTTTCACGAAAGAAAGTACGTGCGTGACCTCCTTGTATCTAAAATAAAAGAATTGCTATGGTGCCTTATTATCAATCTTATTGAACTATTCTCATCTTAATCAAAGAGAATTCTTGTTTTACAAACTTTGTACAAACGCCGATGTGTCGTATTGTGATCGTCTTAACGTTTCATAGCTTCCAATGGATTTTTTTTTTTTTTAGATAAAGGATCGCTTCCAATGGATTGACTCAATCAAATGGTTTAGAAGATTTTTGTTGCTCCCTTCGTTTCAAATTAATTGTGGTTCTCAAATCTTACACAAACTAAGGAAATGATATGGTAGATTACATAGTTGCGCTCATTAAATACATCCTAATTACATTTCCAAAACAGATGAGCTAATGAGAGTTGCGATTGTATTAATGTATGGCTACATCGATGAAGGTTATGCAGGGAAGAATATTACCTATACGAAGGAAGTTGTAAGAAGTTTGTACGAAATTTTCAGGGGCAATTGCGCATCTGACTTGTTTTAATAATCCCAAATTTTGACCTGTTTTAATAATCCCAAATTTTTACTTACGTGTAGCATCATTACTAAAAAAAAGTTCAACACTCGACCGATCGATCGCTAGATATTAGGACAAGATAAAAGAGTGGCCGAACGTGCAAACTGCACGCCCTGTGAAGTCTGATCACGAAGACACGAACCCCAAACGTTCAACTGCACACTACCACTTCGTTAACTGCACTCACTGTCACCTTTGATCTCTTTGGGTTTGGGCTCTCCGAAACATACAACGCTAGTTTTGTTCATCAACATCTCCAAAAGAAAAAAAAAGTTTTGTTGATTCCAAGCACAAGCGAACAAAGCAACCGTCCCTCCAACTCGATCAAGAATGGCAACACCAAGAACGAGTTAATACTATATTATAGTAAGCAATCATCAGGCTGATCACGGCAAGCGATTAATCCATTCGATCTCCTACCCTGTACCGCCATTGCCGGCGGCGTGATCGAGTGAGCAATGGAGATGGCGAGCGCGAGGAGTAGGCCGGCGGCGAGGGCGAGGCAGACGAGCGACCAGATCGTGGCGTGGGCCGCCTGCCTGCTCGTATCCGCGCTCTCGCTCCTCCTCCTCGTCGCCGTCTCCTCCAGCTTCGGCGCCGCGAGGCTCACCGGCGAGATCAGCGTCCTCGTGAGGACGACGACGACCACCACCACCACCACCGCCAGCGACGCCGTCGATGACGTCGCCGGCGTCGCCGCTGCCGAGCACTGCGACGTCGTCGACGGCAAGTGGGTGCGTGACGACGACGACGAGCGGCGCCCGCTGTACGAGCCGCGGCGGTGCCCGTTCGTCGACGAGGGGTTCCGGTGCCGGGAGAACGGCCGGCCGGACGACGCGTTCGCCAAGTGGAGGTGGCAGCCTCGCCATTGCACTCTCCCAAGGTTTTTCTTCTCCTTCCAAGCCAAATTCTCTCTTGCGATCACTGCAAGCCAAGCAGTTACTCATCATGGAATAATTCAATAATCCATTTCCAGATTTGACGCGAGGAATTTGCTCGAGAAGCTCCGAAACCGGCGGCTGGTGTTCGTCGGCGACTCGATCGGCCGTAACCAGTGGGAGTCGATGCTATGCATGCTCGCCACGGCCGTCGCCGTCGCCGGCGACAAGGCGGCGCCGATCTACGAGGTGAACGGGAGCCCCATCACCAAGCACGAGGGCGCGCTCTCCTTCCGGTTCCGCGACTACAACTGCACCGTCGAGCACTACCGGTCGCCGTACCTCGTCCGGCGCGGCGGCCGCCCGCCGCGCCGCGCGCCGAGGCGCGCCGTGCGCTCCACGCTGCAGCTCGACGCCATGGACGCGAGGGCTCACCGGTGGAAGGACGCCGACGTCGTCGTGTTCAACACCGGCCACTGGTGGAGCCGTGAGAGGCTTCAGCAACTGTACGTTACAAATATTTTCTTTAGTAAATTATACTTTGCACCGGGTAGAATGTTCTTTCACGTTGCTTTGGGTTTGCTCCATATTTTTACTTTGCACCAGGATGAATCAAAATAAGCTTCATTTTGCATTAGACCGCGTCATATAACTAAAGGAAAATCTTATAAACTACAAGTGAGTTTTACCATCCTTAAAAAAACACCAGAAGATACACTAGTGTAAAATTTGATACATCTAGATACTAAGTGTATCGAGGCATCAAAAAATTTAGTGTAAAATTTAGGTACCTCGAGGTATTTTTTTAAGGACTATAAATTTCTCAACCTTTTGGGTTTAGATCACTTTTCGTTTAACGTGCAATTTACTCTCTCTTTTTTTCATAGGACTAACCTTGTCATGCCAGACGCTGCTATTTCCAGGTAGGCAAGAAGTTGAGTCTGAACATGAGCATCGAGGCAGCCTACCAGAGAGCAATGAACACATTAACCAGCTGGGTTCACCGTGAAGTAAACCCACACAAGTCCCTGGTCATTTTCAGAACATACTCACCAGCACACACAAGGTCAGTGAAATACTAAAAATGGTTCAGAGACAGAAATTTTTTTCTGTACACTGTTACAAATGTTATACACATGCATTGCAACATTCAATCAGCATCAATTCTGTAAAATTTGCAGGGCTAGCAGCAGTGGTGGTTGCGCCAAGGAGACAACACCTGAGCTGAACTCGTCAAGGATCTCACTTCATCGGTGGCCAGGGATGGTGAACCCGGCATTTGATCCACCGAGATCCGGCACGCCGGCGGCGAAGCTGCATGTTCTGAACGTCACACTGATGGCGGCGCAGAGGAGGGACGGCCACCCGTCGGTGTACAACGTCGCGGCGGCGGCGAGGTCGCCGGCGAGGCAGAGGGCGGACTGCAGCCACTGGTGCCTCCCCGGTGTGCCGGACGCGTGGAACGAGCTCCTCTACGCCATGATTGTCAAGAGGTTTTCGTGATGTTGCAGACTTGCAGTGGATGTCAATTGCCTGCTCGGCATTTGGCAACAGATGGAATGGATCATTTGGGATCATGAGAAATGGGAATTGGTCAATAGTCATTCTGACCACATTTCTTTTTTTTTTCTTTTTCTTGTAATTATTACGTTTAAGCAGTATATGCTCTGATGGAGTTTCCTAGGCTAGAGTTCTGTGAAAACATCGGTTCTCCAAATTTCAATTAACCAATCAATTTACAAATTTAGAAAGCATCGTGATTTGTGTCGTTCTGTCGTGGACTAATGTTTGGCAGATGTAGAAGTACAATGTCTTTTGGACAGGGGAAGCACTCGTGTGGTGTGATAGAGTCGTGGGTGCATAATTTCATCCACCAGGGTTTAAATCCTACTGACAACGAATATTATGCATATGCATGTGAGTTTTTAACAGGATTTTAGTGATATTAGAGATGTGTTGCTGATTTCTATCCCTTGGACTCTTGGAGCGTGTGTAATGGGACGCATATGCGGGGTGTGAATGTGGTGTTGCGTGTGTAGTGTGTGCATGTGCGTGTTGTCTGTCGTGTAATCGAGAAAAAAAAAACAATGCCTTTTGGACAGAAATCGCTTGGCAGTTTTCAGCATTGTTGCAGAGGAGAGAATCCCCGCCTAAACACACTATAATTTGCACATGGAACACAAGCAGCCGGCGCTATAGATAAGAAATCACGCGAAGAGGAGGCCCAATAGGCCACGGCCCACGGATTTCCAGTGAATACAGCCCAAAGTATCGGTCCCAGCTACAAGGCCACAGCCCACGGCCTGTCAACCATGCCCTCCTCGCGCTCACAAACCAAAGTGACAAAATGCACAAGTGACACCCCAAACCAAATTTACGACACACGATCCGTAATAGAAAACGAAACACTCTCCTGTGTCATCTGGCGCAAGAAATGAAGAAATCGTTGGTGTAACTCGGAAGAAACGTCTCCATCATCAGCCTTCAGCAACTGGAAAATTACTCGAGACAATCAAAAGTGGCCAAATACGCCAAGACTTGCGGCCTCGTGGTTTGGCTTATTTATGAAAGAAGTCAAACAACATACTTATAAATAAAAAATAATTGGTGAATAAAACTTTTATATACATGTTTGTAATCTAAAAATCAAAGACTAAAAAGTAAACTCTGATGAAAAAAACCTTAAAATTAGTTTTAAATTTAAAGCTGAAAATTTATATTTTATCTAATAAATATAAGCATAAGTGAAATGATGAGGTCGAACGTCATCTCGTCGGGGAGATAAATTTGGTGGCGCAGCGTGTGCTTGCGTGCAATGAAAGGTTCCACATCTCTCTCGAATATTCCGCCAACGGCGACAATCCATGGGTAAAAAGCCTAAAAAAAACACGACCAAAAACTCGTAATCAAACGGTGATTATTCAGTAAAGGACCACACAAAACAAAAGGTGGCGCAACGTGACGACTGCGTGAAAGCTTGACAAGACACGCTGCGAGTTCATGGACCAAGCCCATACGGAGTACTCCCTCCATGAAAGGAAAAAAAAAAGCGAATCTGCGATAGATATGATACATTTTAGTATAATAAATCTGAACAGATATATGTTTAGATTTATAATACTACGGGTTTGTTTGGCACAGCTCCAGCTCTAGCTCCACCTCTCCAGGAGCTGGAGCTAAGTCAAACAGTTTTAACTCCATCTAAAATAGGAGCATAGCTAGGTAGCTCTCTCACAAAATAAACTACCGAGGTGGAGCTGTGTTTAGGCAGCTCCATAACTTCACTCCAGACCCAACTCTTACAGTTAAATTTAGGAGTTAGAACTTTAACAAATAGATCCTAGATGTGTCACATTCAGTATTTATATTGATTTTTTATGGAATATAGGAAATAGATCTTTTACTAAGTGGAGGCCAAATCCTCATCATCAGATAATACTAGTACTACGTAGTAGGAGTAGTACAGAAAATAATAAAGACAAGAGTTACACAGCGTCCTCTCGTCGTTTTAATATAAACTTGTCATCCAGGACGTCAGGACATGTGCTGTTGCAAGCACGGCTACATTTTCGCCCTTCCATTGATTGTGGATGTTCTTGTGGGGGAGAGTTCATTGAATTCAATGTACACCTAACTTCATCAAATGAAATGCATTAGTATACTGTAGTTGATGAGCTTTGTTCAGCCTAGTCTGGTAGTTGTGGTTCTTTCCCTGTGTCACAGTGTCACTACAGCGTCTACACCCACTCACCAAACAAAAAAACAAAAGAGGTTGTAGAACGGAGATATGGAGATGTGACATCTTTTTTTATCACTATCTACCATCCATTATTTCGTGATGAACCAACCTATGCAAAGTTGTTAGTGCCCCCACAAGACAGTCTGGTCCAACTACATGTCTGCTCTGATACTCTGTGCCCTTCAATTATAAGGTCCAGTTCATGACTTCATCATGGTCATCTTGGAAACAAATAGGAGTATGAGGATAAAAGGAAAGTTGGATAATATTCACAAGAATTTCCTATAGATGTAATGAAACCTCTTTACATACCTGAAATATGAAATGCTCAGGCTTGCCATCTAATCCCACTAACAAAAAATCGGTGGTGTCAAAAAAATGGGGGAAATTTACAGAAACGAAAAGGGGGGAAGTCTAACAAGAGGGGTTGGGTCCAAATTCTCTGCTATTACTATTCTGTTCGCCTACACTTGCAGCATGGTCCAAAGGATTCATGATTCCATCTCGAGTTGCCTCCCATTCACGCAACGACGACGAGCCTCGCCAACCGGGTCAGCTCAGGCTGCACAGGCGACAGGATGAGATCACCTCGTTCTCATGTGTTTCTGCAAGAATCTCCAAAGGGTTTGGGACTCGTTGATCGGGTGAGCTTTTTGTGTCGCGATCAGGCGGCGCCGGGGTGTTGTTGCGGGAAGCGCGGCGTCGGCACGAGCGGGTCGGCGCCTTCCTGCATCTTGTGCAGCCGCTCCGGTATCGTGGGATCGAACAGCCGCGACGTCGGGTTCTCCGCGAAGCACACGTAGTAGCATCCCACGCACGCCTGTGGCAGCGCCATCCCAATCCGTGTCTGCACAAAAATGAATTTCGTGAGCGCAAGAAAAAAAAAGAGATTTTGCTTATGTCCAACAAAAACTATCTCGAGATATCGGTACCTTACGATACCAAATCGTTTCCGATCGTTGGATCTATCAATGTCCATCTTGCTCAGCTAGATTCAACGACTGTACGATTTAGTACCTCAAGATACCAGTATCACCAGATACTTTTTGCCCGATCCGAGCAAATCTCGAAATAAAAAATGTGTGTAGAGAGGTGGGGCGCGAAGCTGCGGGGCGAACCATGAGGTATCCGACGAAGAAGGCGAGCAGCGAGACGGTGGCGGTGTAGTGCTTGTGCGTGGCGAACGTCCACGACCCCGCGAGCGCGACGCAGAGCGCGCCGCTGGTGACCCCGGTGAGGAAGCACACCGAGCTCGTGATGTCCGAGTCCACCAGCGCCGGCATCCCCTGCAGCCTCTCGAACTGCTCCCACGTGCTCCTCGACGCTTGCACGAACCCCCTCCCGTACGCCGCGATCTGCAAACACCCATCCGCCATTGTCACTACAAACTTAAACCATGGAGCAACAAGAACGAAGAACGGGTGTCCGTCGAAGCTCACGTGGACGAAGGCCCAGCTGTTGCCGAACTCGAAGATGGCGTTCATGACGTGGAGGCAGCAATGTGCGCAGGAGAACATGAACTCGTCCTCGCCCTCGAGGAGGTTGAGGCCGCGGGCGACGATGCGGAGCGCCTCGATGGTGGGGACGAACAGCGAGCCGAGGCAGGCGCTGCCGAGGTTGTAGGAGAGCGCGCGCTGGAAGCTGAACTGCACGCTGGACTGCATGCCGCGGAGGTAGTAGAGCGCGATCACCCGGCTCGCCGTCAGGTTCGCCACGTTCCGCATCACCTCCGCCGTCCACATCAAGCTGAGCACCAGGCCGAGGATGGTCAGCCCCGGGAACCGGTAGTTCGCCGCGCCGATCACCGCGACGCACCACACGGAGATCCACACGAACCCGGCCGCCACCATCAGGTAGGCCGGCCCGTTCAGCCCCCGGAACTTGTCCACCGGCTGCACGGCGCGCTCGAACACCCGCGCCGTGAACCCGACGCGGCGCGTCACCCAGCACGCGTACAGCCCCGTCCCGATGGAGAACATCACCATGGCGACGCCGAGCCCTACGGTGGCCGGCATGGAGAAGCACATCAGCATCGCGCCCACAGCCAGCGTGATGCCGAAGCTGGACCACAGGATGACGCCCACCATGGCGCGCGGCCACGCCCGCACCGCCTTCTGCCACGCGAACGCCAGCACGATGCTGAGCGCCACCGCGCCCTCCACCGGAGGCAGCCATTCCCGCAGCAGGCTTCGCTCGCGCTGCGCGTTCCGGGAACGCGGGTGCTGCACGATGTCCTTGACGGCCCTGAACACGAAGAACCCGACGGCGAACGTGGCCGCGGCGAGGTGGACCAGGAACACGCACAGCGTGATGCCATTGGTGTACACGCGCGAATTGAGCGACGCGAACGCCACCTGCCACACTCAAAGTTAATTAATTTACTCAATTACAACCAAATTGGATTAGCATAGGACAATACCTAGCACATGTTCTGCAACCTGAAGCTTAATCTACTACTTAATCTAACGGGCAATAGGTTTTGGTACCTATGGAATAATTGCTATGAAAATCAACTTGTACGGTGAACTGGAGATTCGATTCCAAGCATTAGTGCATTACTCTATTCTAGAGGTATTCTATTAGGGAGGTATTAGAGCTTAAGTTACACATGAGTCATCTAATGAATGAAGGCTATACGTTAGGCTACATTGATTAAGAAATCGTGTCAAACACTACCACCTCTCTTATCTTTTTCTGTCACCGAAAGGCTGAGCAACTTTGGGCTCGCACATAGCTGCACGCGTTGCTGATTTATTCGGTTGTTGCTGAGTGCAAACATTGCTAATCTGCTTGATTGATTGAAAGCATTTCCAACTTGCAAAATACTTCAACTTTCTTTTTACTCAGATACGAGTTATACCACAAAATATATCCAAAACCCAATCAAATCTTTTCAAAGTAAAATAGTAGTACAAGTGGTTTAGAATTGTATAAAACGAGATCAAACTCAACTGTCTGTATCCTCTAAAAACTGTTTCTTGGAACTAGTTAAAAAACCAATTCTGCCATTGTCGTTGCAGCCAAAGTCGCCACATGATCGCAGAAATTTTTATGCCGAAATGTCAAGTGGAGGGGATTGAACTATACAAAAGAGTCGCTTGATTATACCAAACAAAATTATTGACATGTCCACCAACCAGTTTTGTGCTACAAACAGTTGATCTCACTCACACACGCACACACACCCCACATGCGTAGAAAAGACTCAGCCAATCTCACTATTTAAATCAAGAAGATTCAGAGACCACCGAATTTTAAATTCAGCCAAAAAGAAATCAGCAAATTGGGCATTTGTTTAGTTACCTGTGGTGGGGTCTGCATGACGGGCTGGAAAGTCGCCACCTGTGGCGGCGGCTCAACGCCGCCGGAGGCCACGGACATGGGCGGCGGCGGCGCCTGCGTGGTCACCTGCAGCGGCGCCAGCGGCCGCTGCGCCTGCAGCCTCGCCACCGGCGCCCCAGGCGGCTCGTCCACCACGACCACCTTCACCTCCCTCTCCTTCGCCTCCGGCTCCCCCCCTCCTCTGCCCCTCTGCGGCACATCTCCCCGCGGCGGCGCCTGCACGAATCCAACAACGGAGCAACCCCATGAGCAAGAAGAAGCACAGTAGACAGTAGACACCACTCAGAGAGGGAGGAAAGAGCCAAGAACGGCCCGTACGGCGGCGTTGTCGGCGGCGCCCATGTCGTTGTCAGGGCACCGGGGGGAGGAGGAGGTCGACCGCGAGCGCGGCGCGGCGTGGCGTGGCTCCTCCTGGCGTCGGCGTGATGGCGAAGTGTTGTTGGTTGGGATGGTGGTGGAGTGGTGGTGGGGTGTGGACTATGGAGGATTTGGTGGCGAGAGGAGGAGGAGAGAGGGAGGAGGCGGAGGCTAATCTGTGACCGTTGGTGTGGCCTTTTCGCTCGTGCGGCAACTTACGTATTGGTGGCTGCGGTGATGGGGCGTCACAACTCATACAGTCATACGGGACGTGGTGGGCCCGGATCGTCAGTGGGTGGGTCGGTTTGTGATGTCCTCTTCTCCCTTTCGTTCTTGGGACTTGGGAGACGTTTTGTTTGGTGGGAAATTTTGCCAGAGGGTTATTCTCTTTTTAGATTTTTTAAATACAAATGTGGTTATAACGCGCAAATATCCGTCCCTCTATAACTACCTCCGGAAGATTTGAACCGATATATTTTAATATTGATGAAGTCACACCAAACATTTCGTTACCGTACCACTGAAAAAAATTAACCATAAATACGAGTACCCGCATCAAATTTAAAACTTAAAGTCGAGTGAGGTGTTCTGCTATAAGGCTGGGTTCGGGAGTGGGAGCTGGGAACCCTCACTTACAACATGTAAAACAGAGCGACCGTTAGTGCATGATTTATTAGGTATTGGCTAAAATAAACTTGAAAAATAAATTAATATGATTTTTTTAAGAAACTTTCCTATATATATATATATATTTGCAAATACGCACTGTTTATTACTTTGGAAAGCGTGCGCGTGGAAAACGAGAGAGGTGAGTTGGGAAAGATAGGGGAAGAAAACAACATAAGTAGCCTAACCATTTAAGCTACGTTCATCTCACTTTTTTTTCACTCCGGCATTGGTATTTTTCTAAGACGTTGGGTAGACATCACAATTTTTTTAGGAAAAAGGCATGAGCTCTGACATTCATTTATAGAGGAAAGCAAGCAAAATAAGGAAAGGTAGGCATCACAATGTCTTTTATTTTTCTTGCTTTTGTTTGGATTCTCGATCTTTGGAGTTCTGAATGTATTTTATAGTTTTATTAAGGGTGAAATGATTTGGGCTTTTTGTCGGGCACACGTTGAGCACGCAGCCACGCAGGCATGTACAGAGAGGTTTTTCCTGTTTTTTTTTTTATTTTTTGGGCTGCTTTACAGAGAGGCTTGATTTGCTTGTATGGTATGGTCCGCGTGGACCAGCCATTGTCACCTTTCAAACAACAAGGGGCCACATCGTATGCAAGGGTCCTCGTACGGTAGCCCCTTTTTGGCATCTTATTTTCACTGAGGGTGATTGTATCATTGCTGTGGTAACTTTGTATTTGACGCGACGATTGATTCCTGCATTTCTTTTTTAACCCGGCAAGAATTAGAGAAAGTTCAGAACATCCTTGTCATAGGGGGGAAAAGGTTAAGATCTGATTAGATACTACTACTAAAAGATTAATAATATGATTATGTCCATGTCGTTTGAGTGGCGTGATCATCGTGACCTTATCCACCTTCTACAGTTTCTTGGTTCTTTCGAGGTGCTAGCATCTCGTTGTTGATAACAGATTAACAGTCAAGGGTCTGAAGAACTCTGAACATGTGCAAAGCATTGCGTTGCAGACTTTGCAGCCCATGTGTTGATGATTTGCATTTCATTCAACGGCATCTGCAAATGTTGCTACAGAGCTGCACTCCCTAGAAGATCCCTCGCAAACCAAGTTTTACTTTGACGTTTTGACCTGACATGTGTGCGATTCGACTGACATGTGCGCTATTCATGTATTGCGAACTGGTGTGTTTTGTATGAAATTGAAACGATGTGATGGAACAGTTGAAAGTTTATATGTGTAGAAAAATTTTGATTTAATAAAATAGTTAGAAGTTTGAAGAAAAAATTGTGAACTAAACCAGACCTAAATTTTGATATGTCGGTTGGTTGGGTTATGTGTCCTTCTTCCTGTGCTGTCTGTGTCACCTGGGATGTGATTTTGAAGCTGAACAGATAACTTTCATCTGATTTTTCCTATTGCACCGACTCACTATCGTTTGACCGCCAGATACACGTAAACGAATGAGCAAGTAGAGGAGTAGTATACTCCTAGGTGCTACACACAGCGTTTGCCTTTTCGTTTTCGGAGTGAAAATCACTCATTGATTTGCCGAGAACCGATAAAACCAATGATCCTCGATCAACGCGATACAAAAACCGGCTAAAAATGACTGTTTTCACGAACTGATGATAAAAAGGTTTCACGAAAACTAACCGGTTGTTTAAAAACCTTTCGGTTTTATGAACCCTGCCTACACGAAGCTTGGACAGTGACACAGATATTCCAGAGTGTGAAACAGCATACACTAGCTAAAAAAAATGGAATCAGGGACGTACATGAAATGCTTTGAGATCCGCGCTAGTCAGGGGATGTCCTAATCCGCTTCCGCTGTCAATTCGAGGCGACTGTAGATTACAAGTGCGTTTAGGACGTAAGACCGGGCAAAAACATCAGGTCCAGCTCACGTCCGACTCATCCGAATTAAAGCCTGACAGCGCCATTTCCAGGATCTTGTCAAGGTTACACTTACACGCGCCTAGGTATGTTTAGAGAGTTCTTGCTACTATAACTTCTTTCAGAATTAAAAGCTTCTCCAAATAGTATAGATTTTGGTCTAAATTTTAAGAAGTTGTAGTTGTAAAATCCAGAAAATGAATTAAAAACCAGAAGCTAAGAAAACTGGCTTTTTTAAATTATCAGAAGCTAGCTAGCAAGAAGCTATTTGAATCTTAAGCTCTCAAAATTTTGCTTCGTGTAGGAAAAGATCGCTTGGCTGTTGGCTCTCGCAAGTTTCTGCAGCAGGATGTGAATTGTCGCTTTCTGCCAAGGCCAACAGAGAATCACAGAGATTATTATCTAAAGAAACAGAGAATCAGGGATAGTAATGCAAGCGGTCAGAGAGTGAGAGGCAAATATTGGGCACGAGCCCATATAATGGTCCCATTCAGAACAAAATCGGCCTTTTCTTTAGTGGTGCTGTTTGGCCCAAGATGAGAGGGAGCTTGAGGCATGGATCGAGAGCTAGGCGGCTAGGCCACGAGATCATGAGCTCAATCGGTTACCCTAATAAATCAAAATCAAAGATAACTTAAATTTAAAGTTTATTTTAAGATATTTTTAAAATAGTTTTTTTTTAAGCATTGAGCTCTTAAGCCGTTAGATCACATTAAAAAAATTACCTTTATAAATAATTTATTATTAGAGAATATGGGTATCCGAAAACTCCACGAGTATATGTGTGTACGTAAGCCTCGTGCCGCGTGACACATGCGGTGTCTGAGCACGTAGCATCGGGTCGGGCCCCCGACGCGCATACGCGATCCGCAGCCGCAGGGCGTCGAAACAAATCTGTCGTGTACCGTATGATCACAAGTGTCGGTGGACGGTGGTGGCACGTACTAGTACGTATACGTGCACGGTGCCATCAATCAGCTGCGGTCGATTTGTCGAGACGACTAAACCCCGCAGTTATTACACAAGAAATTCGCACGCCGTCGCGGGGCCCGTTTCCGCGGAGGCTGATGTAGAGGCAAAAGCCGCCACGCTGCACGTACGTCGCCGGAGCGGATTAAACTAGCGGAGAAGAACGAACGGCCGTTGCGCCGTACGCGACAAACAGCGCCGGAGATGAAGATGATGGGGGAGGATAGGATAGGATCGCGGCGCGACGCCGAGGAGGAGGAGGGCAAGACTTGCACGCGTTTCGCGGACCGGATGGCTGCGCGCAAGAGTCCCCGCTTTTCCGTGTGTGTGTGTGGGCGCTGATCTTGGCAGTGAACTAGCGACAACTGACAAAGGCTTCTCACGCGTTGCAGTCTTGCAATATGGATGCGTGTCCAGATCTCTTGCTGCACTACACTGGGGCTGTGTTTAGTTCAGCATAAAGTTTGGATTTTGGTTGGATAATGTGACTGAAAAGTTATGTGTATGACAGGTTGATGTGATGGAAAAGGGCTGAAGTTTGGATCCAAACTTTTGATCTAAACACAGCCTAGCTAGCACCCATTGGGGTTAGCCTGAAGTACTCACTCCCACCATTTTAAATTACTACTCCCTCCGTACCAAATTATAAGCATTTTTAGAAGAGTGAAGTTAAACTTTTTAAATTTAACTATTAGTAGCAAAAAGTAAAAAAAATCAATCATATAAATTTAATGTTGCTAGATTTATAATTAAACAAATTATTATAATATGCAACTCTTTTTACTTAAAACATATTACTTTTGTAGATATTATCAGTTAAAGTAGTATCGTTTTATTTAAAAATGCTCATATTTTAGGACGGGTGTTTTAAGTTTATCTTAAGTTAAAATGTGTTTATCTTTGCTCATTAATTTTTAAAAATCCTTGTTTTTTAATAACTTCATCTAGGAGTAAAGCCACAGCGATGCTTCAGTCAGTGTGAGCGTCATTGGCTCAAAACTTCCAATCATTCATTCAATCAATTTACAGAATGGGGTCCATCAAGGTCGTCAAGGAATTAAAAGATAAGATTGGGAGCACAACAAACAAAGTTGGGCACATCAATAGTGGAAATGTGGAACGTAGAAACCTCCACAGAAAACTGAGGCAAACTTACAAATTGTGCGGCCCTTCCTATCATTCTGGGAATCGCATCTGTTGCAACTTCCCTCCATTTTCAGGCCTTCTGATTCAGGCTGCCCCCAGCTTAGTTTGAGAAGCAAACTGCCAATAAACACAGGGTGAAAAACTGAATCAGTAACTGTAAAAATTGGTAAGCCTCAGGCGCTCAGTTTTCTTTTACCTCCTCCCATCTTTTATATGCCACCGGAAGACAAAGCCCTTTTTGTCTCCAGACTTCCTGCTCCCTCTGTGTGTAATGCAGACATGAGGAAATTCATAGCAGCACTGCAGCTTGCACTAGCAGCAGCAGTAGCTCATCTGCTGCTGACGCTGCCACCGGCACAATGCTACTGGCTCAACCCGGAGATCTACGACGCCGGCGGGCTGAGCCGGCGAGCCTTCCCGGAGGGGTTCGTGTTCGGCACGGCCGCGTCGGCGTACCAGGTGGAAGGCATGGCGAAGCAGGGTGGCCGAGGCCCTAGCATCTGGGACGCTTTCATAGAGAAACCAGGTAAAAGTAATCAGAGATTCAGAGTACTAAACTTCAGTGCAGGTGAGATGGTAAATGGTGCTCATTGTTGTTACCGTGTTCTTGTGTCCTGACAGGGACGATCCCTAATAATGCCACAGCCGATGTGACGGTTGATGAGTATCATAGGTACAAGGTGTGTAATGTGTTGTGTGTGTGTGATTCGGTGATTGTGTTTTCTCGTTGTTGTGGTCTGTGGTGTTTCTTTCTCTTTTGATGCTTGATGGTTGTTGTTTGGGGTTGTAGGAAGATGTGAACATCATGAAGAACATGGGCTTTGATGCGTATAGATTTTCGATCTCTTGGTCAAGGATTTTCCCAAGTATGTGGATTATGTCTGTACCTGCAGCAGTTCTTTTTGTTGTTGTTGGTTGGATCAGTGGAGTTTGTGATTTGGAGTTTTCTATAAAAATTTAGATGGGACTGGGATGGTGAACCAGGAAGGAGTTGATTATTACAACAGGTTAATAGATTACATGGTTAAGAAAGGTAACTTTCCTAGGACACTTGCTTATCTTAGACAGTACAAAGGTTCTCTGCATCAGTGTCCTGAACTTCTCTTGGTGAATTAGGCATCACACCGTATGCAAACCTCTATCACTATGACCTACCATTAGCACTCCATGAGCAGTACTTAGGCTGGCTAAGCCCAAAGATCGTGTAAGCATTTCAACTTGAAAACTATGAACTTCAAAATTTGTAAGCTGATTGAAGCATATATTTGACAAAAAATGTGTATTCTACTGTGAAGAGAGGCGTTTGCAGACTACGCAGATTTCTGCTTCCAGACGTTCGGAGACAGGGTGAAGGACTGGTTTACCTTCAATGAGCCAAGATGCGTTGCTGCTCTAGGATATGACAATGGCTTCCATGCCCCGGGAAGGTGCTCTGGCTGTGATGCAGGAGGCAACTCCACGACAGAGCCATACCTTGCTGCCCACCATCTCATCCTATCTCATGCTGCTGCCGTCAAGCGATACCGCGAAAAGTATCAGGTAAAATAGCAAAATGACAGTTCAGCTCAAGGATGGATTTACACTATGCAATGCAAATTATCTCAGTTATTTTTGCTATCTCTGTATCTGAGAATGAACTGAATTTCTTCCAATTGAACAGCTTTACCAAAAGGGGAGGATTGGAATTCTCTTGGATTTTGTCTGGTATGAACCATTCAGTGACAGCAATGCTGATAGGGCTGCAGCACAGAGGGCAAGAGATTTTCATCTCGGATGGTAAAAATCTGAAAACACCACCTGGTTCAGGATCAAATTATCGATTATTTACTCCAGAGTTTAGAAGTTCAGGTCTAGTAGCAGTCCAGAATTTTTGTGATAGTGTAGCCACAAACTGAAAGTCTGAAAGTACCCTTTTCTTTTGGATCAGCAAACTGACACTATGATCTCCTTAAAGGTTCCTTGACCCCATTATCCATGGTCGGTACCCGTACTCGATGCTCGAAATCGTCAAGGACAGGATGCCAACCTTCAGTGATGAGGAGTCCAGGATGGTGAAAGACTCAATAGATTATGTTGGCATCAACCACTACACCTCTTTCTACATGAAAGACCCCGGGCCATGGAACCTGACACCGACCAGTTATCAGGATGACTGGCATGTTGGGTTTGTCTGTGAGTTCTGAATACTCCACCCCCAAATCATTCTGATTTTCTGATTCATAATTCAGTTTCTTGTAGTACTGTTTAACTGGACCAGTTGCTCATGCACTCATGTGTCTTTTCCAGATGAACGAAACAGCGTGCCCATTGGAGCTCAAGTAAGTGGTAGTAAATATATTGTACAGTAGTATGTTGAACAGTTAGGAAAAGTTGAATTTCAAGTTAAATCATCACACTTCAATAGTTGAATTGATTGAATTCACGCAGGCAAACTCCTACTGGCTTTACATTGTGCCATGGGGAATCAACAAGGCTGTGACCTATGTAAAGGAAACATATGGAAACCCTACAATGATCCTTTCTGAAAATGGTACTAATTCTATCAGAATGGTCCCTGATTCTCCGAATAATAGTTTTGTTGACAATGAAAAGTATTAAAGAAGGCTTACACTATGATCAATGTTGTGCTCTTGCAGGAATGGACCAACCTGGCAACGTCAGTATCACTCAGGGTGTGCATGATACAGTAAGAATCAGATACTACAGAAACTACATCACTGAGCTCAAGAAGGCGATAGACGATGGTGCCAAAGTGATTGGATACTTTGCTTGGTCATTGCTTGACAACTTCGAGTGGAGGCTCGGCTACACTTCCCGTTTTGGCATCGTCTACGTGGACTACAAGATGCTAAAGAGGTACCCCAAGGACTCGGCTTTCTGGTTCAAGAACATGCTCTCCAGTAAGAAGAGGAACTAAAGTATGCAGACAAGAGGATCAAGCTATGAAAGCCTCAAAGGCTTCCACTGTCAGATTTCAGAACAAAGCTAACTCTAGCGTATGCTCATCTTAGCACGTTAGTTTAGCTTTAGTTATATGTGAAAAACAACCAATGTGGAGATTGGTAGCTTCACTAGCTTCTGCAACAGAAGGAGAAATAAATGGATTGAACTTCAATACAGATTTGTTCATCAGAACCGTAGGCTATTTGTACAATAAAGAGCTGACAGAAGGGACTATTCAAAATATCTAATAATTCCTATTCAACAGCACATATTTCATTCCCACAGAGAAGTTCAGATAACAGTTAATTGCAAAAAAAGTGTCTGAAAATGGAACTCATTATACTTGATTACTCCAGTTCGACATACACTAATATAAAGCGCGATGACATAAAATCTCTGGGTGTATGATTGTGTGTCTATATTTCTATCCAGTAGCCTATCTTTACAAATATATCTGCAAGCTCTTTCTAACATGGGAACTTTGCTTTCTCCTATGGCTATACTTCTTATATGCAGGAAGGCAAAATTAAACAGTAATTAAGACAGACAGGTAGTAGAAATTACTAAATACTGCTCAGAAGTCACTTGGCCTCTCCAATAGCTTTACAGTTACCATCTGTTTTGCTATAAACACAACTTAGTTAACTTCATTGGGTCAGCCTGTGACCTGAAAATTCATCAAAAGGAAAATAGTACTCATGAGAAATCATGGGAATAGCTAAATAGTAATGAATGTATTCTGCAAAGTTAATAAAGCTGATAATTCACTAATTTGAGACATCACATTTTATGATGTCTGCCTATGCAGTGGCCGTCAGGTTCCCAAGTTCCTAACATGTCACTGTTGCTGTGAATTTTGCCTGTGCTGAGCTCCCAACACAATAAATAGAGCTTCTAGAATGGGGTACTAAAGAGTGATCAGTGAACACTACAGCAAACTGAACTGCTTCAAATGTGTATGTCCCACTGGGCCACTGGAAATTACTAAGCTCAGTAGCTCACTAACTCGATTCAAAAAAATTGCACACTATCAAAGGGTAATACTACTCCAATCTGAAAATCTCTTAAGCTACAATACAATGAGCCACCATCATTCAACAGCACAGAACATGCATCGAATTTCGTATTCCCGTCTCAATTCAAACAGTTGGCATGAGTTTCACATACCATGTAAACATATGGATCATTGCGGCCACCAGAGCCAGAACGTCGCAAGCAGCCCGGACTCTTCAGCAGCCTGCGGATTCCACACAAACAATTTAGCAACACGGAAACCATTTCAAAACCGCCTCAAATTGGAATTAACATGACAACCATTTCAAAACCGATTCAAATTGAAATTAACATGACAACCATTTCAAAAGCGCTTCAAATTGGAATTGGAGGCAGTGGGGTACTCACAAGCGCAGCGCCTTGCTGGTCCCAGCATTGTCGCCGACGGCGGCACGGATGGTCGTCTCCGTTGCCGGCACCGCTCCCGGCCGCGACAACCACTTCATGATCTTGTCCGCCCTTCGCGGCAGCTGGTCGCCACCGCCACTCGCCCGCGGAGGCCGGTGGGATCTCCCCGACGTGGCTGTGGAGCCTGCTGACGCGGTCCCCGTGACGGTGCTCCCCTCGCTGGCCACAGCGCTGTTCCTCTCGCTCTCGTCCTCGTCGTCGTCGATGTGGATCCACACGCCCTTCCTCTTCTTCGACGACTCGCCCTGAAACAGCGTGTTCGTCGCCTTGGCGAGCACCTAGAGTCAACGAGGAGCAGAGCCATTAGCACCGATGAAACTATTGGCATTCGCGATTTAGTTTATCAGATTCATTTACCTTGGGGTCGATGCGGCGGAGGGAGGCGACGACGGCGAGCACGCGGAGGGGGTCGACGGGGCGACCGCGCTGCGCGGAGTCGGAGACACACGACCTCGCCGAGGTGCCGGAGTAGGACGCGGAGGATCCCGAGTAGCACGAGAGCTCGTCGCTGCAATGAACGGGGAGGCGCCGCCGCACGGGGCGGTGAATTCGTCGCGCCGAACACCGAGTGGAGAAAACCAGAGTGCTGCGCGCGGAAGTAGTACCTGACAGTGGGAGGAGGTGGAGGCGGGGACGGCGCTGGCGGCGAGTCGGCGAGGACGAGGAGCGCGACGGCGCCGGCGACATCGGCGAAGTTGGGGAACGCCGCCACGGCGGCGGTGGCGGCGGCGAGAGCTGAATCCATCTCGTCGCCGGCAAGTGGGGCTCGAGATTTTTGTGGGGTATCAAAAGGGAGACAACTTTTGAATTTTCGAGCGTGTTGGAAAGCAAGCACGCGATGACGTGTGCAAGCCAGCAAAGCAACGGCCCATATAGGATAGATAGGGCTACTCACGGCCCATCAAGGCCCATGATTCGGCCCAAACTGGGGAAAATCCCCTCTCTCTCTCTGTCGCCTCTCGGGCCTCGTCGCCGGCGGCGAAACAACTTCGCGGACTGCGCTGCGCCGCCGCGAGGCCATTGACTCCGACGAGGAGTAGCTGTCCACCTCGGCAGCAACGCCACTACTACCAAGTGGAGGAGTAGTAGTACTCCACCAAGTCGCCTCTCCCCTCTCCCATCTCGTCACCACCACCACTACGCCCAAAAATGGCGAGTTCCAGATGCCGCGTGGCCTACGTCGTCCTCGCGGCGCTCGCGGCGGCGCCGTTCCTGCTGCTCCTCCTCTACGGCGGCGCGTCCCCGTCCGCGCTCTGCCTCGCCGCCGCACGCTCCGGCGCCGCCTCGCGCCGGCTCCAGTACCCGTCTGTCGCGTGGTCGCGCGTGCCCCCTCTCCCGGTGCTCCCGTCCTCGCCGCTCCCGTCGCTGCGCGCCTCCAGGTGGATCATCTTCGCCGCGGCGGCCCACCACCCGCGCCACCGCCCGCTGCCCACCGTCCCCGGGTGGCAGCTCCTCGCCGTGGCCGACGAGACCACGCCGGTCGACTGGTCGCACCCGGGCGCCGCGCTGCTCACGCTCGCCGACCAGGCGCGTCTCGGGTTCCGCTCCGTCGCCTTCCTCCCCGCGCGCGGCCACGCCCGCAAGGCCGCCGCCTACCTCTTCGCCGTGCAGCGCGGCGCGCGCGTCATCTACGACGCGGACGCGCGCAACGCCGTCCTGGGCAGTAACCTCACCAAGCACTTCGATGTCGATCTGGACCATCGCCAAGGGGGCGGCGTGCTCTTGCAGTACAGCCATGCGGATCCCAACCGCACGGTGGTGAATCCCTACGTGCACTTTGGGCAGCCGTCGGTGTGGCCGCGGGGGTTGCCGCTGCACAAAGCCGGGGAGGTGGGTGTGGAAGAATTCTACACTCAGGTGTTCGGTGGCGGGCAGTTCATACAGCAGGGGCTGTGCAATGGCCTACCGGATGTTGACGCTGTGTTCTACTTCACTCGGAAATCATCGGAAATGGAAGCTTTTGATCTCCGGTTTGATGCAGATGCGCCTAAGGTCGCACTTCCTCAGGGCATGATGGCTCCAATCAACTCAGTTAATACACTGTTCCATTCACCGGCATTTTGGGGGCTTGCATTGCCAGTATCAGTGAGTCCAATGGCAGCTGATGTTATACGTGGGTATTGGTCGCAGCGCATATTATGGGAGATTGGGGGTTACTTAGTGGTCTACCCACCGACTGTGCACCGCATGGATAATGTGCATGCTCACCCGTTTGATGATGAGAAGGATATCCATGTCAGTGTAGGGAGGCTGATAGATTTCCTAATGGAGTGGCGGTCACATAAGCAGACACTCTTTGAACGTATTCTTGATTTGAGTTATGCGATGACTGAGGAGGGGTTCTGGGGAGAGAAGGATTTGCAGTTCATGTCCGCGTGGCTGCAAGATCTGGTCTCTGTTGGTTACCGGCAGCCAAGGTTGATGTCATTGGAGATTGATCGGCCAAGGGCGACCATTGGACATGGGGACAAGCAGGTGTTTGTCCCCAAGAAACTGCCTGCCGTACATCTTGGTGTTGAGGAGATTGGGGAAGTTAGCACTGAGATTGGAAATCTCATAAAATGGAGGAAGCACTTTGGTGATGTTGTGCTTATAGTGCACTGCACCGTACCTGTGGACCGTGTTGCACTTGAGTGGAGATTGCTTTATGGTCGTATATTCAGGGCAGTTGTTATTCTTTCAGAGAAAAGCAATTCAGATCTTGCTGTTGAAGTCAGCAACTTGGCACAAGCTTACAAGTGAGTGAAATCAGCTTGGTATTTATGATTCTAACCAATCAACAGTAAAATGTTACGCTTCAAGTCGTCATAACTCACAAATCTTACTGACCACTTCATCCAGTAAAGTTTCATTTACTTGAATATGTAAAAAGCTTGCAGCACTTACTGATACATTTCCACTATAGGTTCTTGCCAAATGTGTTTGACCGGTTTGCAGGTGCTGAGGGATTTATGTTCCTTCAGGATCATATGATCCTCAATTATTGGAACCTCTATGATTTTGACAAGGCTAAGCTCTGGATAACCAACAAGGTGCATGCTCATGTCCTGGTTTCCAAAATATATGTGTGAATTTCTTTGTCCCATCAAATTAACTCATCTTTTTCTCCATAGGTGAAGGAATCATGGTCCGATGTCCCCTTACATGGCAATAAAATTGAATGGTTCATTAACCAAGGAGATATGGTAAAAAAGGCAATTGCTAGCTTTCCATTTCAATATCAAGCCAACTACAAAAGAAGTGTTGGCGAAGATAAGATAATTCATTGCAACAGTGAGATATTCTACATACCTCGAAGTCACATTGGTGACTTTTCTTATCTAGTTCAAGCTATTGGAAGCTTAGACCTTCATCACAGTATTGCTGTCCCCATGTTGTTCCTTGCAATGGATTTGCCAAGCAATTTTGAATCAAAAGCTTTGACCAAACTTATTTATAGGACAAATGTGCCATCAAATGCCACTTTTGCAACAATATACACTGCTCAAGCACATGCAGTGTACCCAATGAAGGTTCAGAATGAGATAGATTTTGTAGAGCTAATCAGAGTCATGGCTTCAGGTGATCCGTTTCTTATGGAATTGATCTGATGTAGGAATTCACTAAAACTGTATACTTCGGACTGGGAAGGGAAAACAAAACAAAGTTTATTCAGTATATTGTTTTGTTCTTCTTTGCCATCCACTTCAGCTGTAAGTTCAATTTAACACCCTTTTTGTTGAGCAAGATATGCTGTTTTTTCTTGGTGTCATTTACATGTGGAATCAGATGCCAGAAACTTACTTTGTCAAGATTGGAATGTTCACAATTAAATTACTAAGGTGTTCTCATTTTTAACTTGCTACTGTAGTCACATTGGCCACATTAGTATATCACACTATTTCCTGTTGGCTAAATTCCTGTTTTTGTACAGTTGTCGTACATATGTAAAGTATGGAGTGAAGGATCGTAATACTCTAGTGTAGTTTTCTTAAAATAGTTACTGATATTCTGTGTTCACAACCACCTGCTTTATATTCCTAGTAGGTATCAAATACTAGTCTGCAAATGAACAAGTGATTAAGTGACAATAAGTAACATATTCCAAATAAAGAACTTCTACCCATGCTCCATTTTTCATTCACAGGCACCCTCTTTGTTAAACACTGTATCCTCGTGTATGTCATGTTACAACTTTTTATAAATTACACAAATTGTACAAGTCTCAACTCTCAATTCAGTGAGACAGAAGGATTTCTCCTCCTTTTTTGAATGCAGTATCTGATTGATCAAACAAATTTACCGGTCAATTCCTTCAATCTTGTCTTCAACCTCAGAGTAGAGCTCCCTGAGCTTTTCCAAGTTTTCCTCTGATGTTTCCCATTAGCCTCTACCACTGGCTTCTAGGCAGGTCTGAACTAGCTTCCTGAATGAATTGGGGTTAGTGTCCATGAGCCTCTTCCTCATAGCCTCATCTTCAATAAATGTGGCATTTGCCTCCTCATAAACCCAGTTGACAACCTGTCCAGATTTTGCACTCCATACAACAGTTTTTGTCAGCCGCTTCTCAATCTCTCTAACTCCCTCGTAGCCACTTTTCATCATCCCCTTGTACCACTTAGGGTTCAGTAGCTTTGTCCTTGCATCAAGGCGCACTGTCTCTGACAATGTCCTCACCTGTGCATTTGCTGTGGTTGTATCTGCTATGTATGAGGAAGGTGCCCGCTCATCCTTGCGCAGTCCTTGCACCAGCTTTGTCGGGTCTGAGTCAAAGTAGTGGCTCACATCTGTGAGTGAAATCTCTGATGAGTCTAGGTTCTGGAATGTGGCATCTGCTGTTGCTAGAGCAAGCTCAAATGTCTTGCGTTGCTCTCGCATGCCTGCCCCTGGAGCATCACTATCAAATGCAAAAGACTTTCGACTCAGGTACATGTCCTGGAGCTGCTTCTCATCAGTCCATGATGCATTCTCCACTGCCAAGTTCACATTCGATGAGTAAGAGCCTGATGCATTTGAGAATACCCTTGTTGTCGCCTCTCTTAATGAAACACCAAGTTCCTGTGCCTGCTCCTGTGCATGCTTACGCACGTAGTTCATCTCTTCTGGCTCATCCAGTTCGGCAACCATCTTCACTGCCCGGTCCAGTAGATTCGTCTGCATCAGTGTGTTCCAGAAGTACATTAGTTCAGCTATGATTTTTCCTTGCATGTGCACAAAATTCTACATATGTAAGGCTGGGGAAGAATTCATACCTGGTTGATGAAAAGATCTCTGAAGACACCTGAGCAATTGACAACAACGTCAATCCTGGGACGTCCAAGCTCCTCAAGGCTGACAGGTTCCACACGGTTGACACGGCCAAATGTGTCAGCAACCGAGTGCACACCAATCATCCACAGCACCTGGGCCAATGACTCACCATTGGTCTTGATGTTATCGGTGCCCCGCAAGACAAGTGCAATTGTCTCAGGATACTTGCCACCATTATCAACCTTTTGCCACTCCAGCAGACGGTCTACAACAATTTTGGCGCTCTTCATGGCAGCTATAGTTGGCATTGTCTGAGGGTCAAGAGCATGGATGCTCTTCCCTGTTGGGAGAACCTTCAGGTTATGGATTGGATCACCACCAGGGCCAGGTTCAACATAGCTTCCCTCGAGGGCAAGTTTCAAGCCTCCCAGCTCATTATCTGCCACAATTAGCTTCAAGCATTCTCCCAAGAATGTAAACAAGGTTCTCAACTTCTCTCTGTCTGCCCTGATGAACTTGGTCTTGGACAAGTGTTGTACCCATGGTTCTGATAAACCAAAACCAAGCATGGTACTAAGTTTGTTTGTAACATCAACAACTTGCCCTTTGCTGTTTGTAGTCCTCTCAACAAAGGCAGTGATGGCACCACGTGAAGCTTCTGTTATCTGCCTCAACAGTTCAACATCAGCCAGTATTCCCTTGTCACTTCCTCTGTACACATCTTCAATGTTCCTGCCCACTGTCTGAGCAAGTATGTTGGGCAGTGAGTATATTTCATCCTCTGGGCGATCAAGGGAAGCTATGTTCACCAGGGTGGCCACAGCCTCAATGGCACTTGGTGGCTCACCTATCACATGCAAACCGCATGGCAGGAGGCGTGATTCTATTTCCATGATCTTGGCATACACCTTTCCAACAATAAGGTCACGCTCATTTGGTGGAAGCTCCATACGTTCCTCGGGCAAAGGGAACATCCTTGTCAAGATTAACTGTTTTGCAGTGCTAATGATTGAGCTCACAATCTGCGGACCACGTCCTGTGTCCTTGAGAGATTGGTAAGAAGAGATGAGCTCTGAAAGCTGCTTGAGCCCTTTGTAGAGACCAACATTTTCAGCTGGTGGTGTCAGGTAGCTTATGGTGTTTGCATAGCTTCTACGCTTGCCAACAGTTGCTTCTGATGGGTTGTTTGCTGCATAGCAGTAGATATTGGGGATGTTGCCAATGAGACTGTCAGGATAGCATGCATCACTCATCCCAACTTGCTTCCCTGGCATGAACTCAAGAGACCCATGGGTACCAAAGTGACAGCATCAGCCTGGAAGATCTTCTCAATAAAGGTGTGGTATGCTGCAAAGCCATGGTGAGGGCTAGCAGATTTTGAGAACAAAAGCCGCATCGGATCTCCTTCATAGCCAAAAGTGGGCTGAACTCCAATGAATACATTGCCATAGTGTTTCCCATAGACAAGTAGGTTTTTCACCATCAGAATTAAGGTTCCCAGGTGGCTTGCCCCAGTTCTCCTCCAGCAAGGAGGCATAGGAAGTGAGTGACTGGTACTCCCACACATTCATGCGATAAGCAACATTGAGATTGGGACTGTTGAATTGGGCCTCCTTATCATGAATAACCTCCTCGATGAGGGCCTCAGCTGTCAGCTGTGTCTGGAAGACCCTCAACATTGTAGCCATCCTTCTTCAGATCTTGGAGGACGGAATAGATGGAGTTGAAAACATTCAGGTATGCCGCTGTGCCAACATTGCCTTTGTCTGGTGGGAAGCTGAAAACAGTGATGGCCAGTTTCTTCTCCTCCGCAGAGAAAGAAAGAAGGTAACTATTTCTGTGTGCTTTGCAAACCTAGTCAGCATACAACACTTGGAATGAGTATTTTCACTTAGGAACTTTTCGCGAAACTGCAAACTAGATAGCATAATTGGATTATGGGATCATACACCTAAACTTTTTTTACTTTATGTCTACAAATGATCGTACTGTTTCATTTGAAGGACTTGGAACTTCAATCAGTAGGCAGTTTTAGCATATATGTAATGCTACAATAAATTCTCAAAAAAAAAATAATGCTACAATATATTCCTGATTGAACTTCATGTTAAGGTATGCATCACAGGGATTATGTAGCAAGCTTGTGGCACCGTTATGTACATGAGTTCTTCGGAGGATGGAAGAGTTGATTGATCGATTACACGAGTAGTTCTAGTTTTCAGTTGAGCATACTTTATGCACCTTAAGTATTGAGCTTTTTGTTCTCACATGATGTGTTGTTTCATTTGAAGGATAACTTTCAGTTGACAGCTAATGATTGCATAACACGTGGCTTTTCATTGAACTTCATATCATATATATGATGGTATGCATTACTGGATTTTTCATATCAGGATTGCGGCATCAAATGTACAAGAGCTCTCTTCATGGGATGAATGGCGCATGTGCAATACCAGTTTTCAGCACGAAACTGCACCTCAAGATCCCTCGAGTAATCGAGTCACCCCATTTCTTCCTTCAGCGACAGCAATCAGCACCGCCCCAAAGCCATGCATGCCGTGTCGCCGTTACAGGCTTACAGCCAGTTACCCGTATGCATTCCATCACGTGCTGGAGCTGCTGTTGATAGCTCCCCAGATGGCCAGAGCCCAGATGTTTACTTGTTCTACCACTTCAACTCATGCCTGATACCACCGTGTGTGCTGGATACTGAACGACCTACTGCCCGTTTCTGATGATCATCGCCAGTTCACCACCGGTGAACAAGGGCCCAAACGGCCCCTCACCGTCACCGAGGGTCCGAGACACCGAGGTCCCAATCGTTTCGCTTATTTCCTAATAAGCCAAAACGACTTATTAGAAAATAAAAATGAATTTGTAGGTGAAACTTTTATAAATATGTTTTTTTTACTTAAAAGCCAATATTAAAAAAGAAACTACGTTAAAATATCTCAAAATTAATATTAACATTAAGCTTGAAAATTCAAATTTTGGTTTTTTCTTTGACTGATTAGGCCATCTGATGCGAGCCAGAGACCGGTTGCCCCCTGCAGTACTCACTGTATACGTCCATGTCAGCGGGATCGTGACTCGCGCGTCCTCGCGTGCGCAGGCCCGTTCCAGGTCTTTCCTGCACTCCCTTTCGATCGCACGCGAGAAACCAACCATCCGCACCCGCACGCATGGCCGGATGATCGAGAGGGCGATGAAAAGCACCGGGTGGGGGAGACACCGACGCGTCACACCACCACGTCCGTTTCCGTACTCCACTCGTGGCAGGCAAACCAGCAGCATTCGAGCTGATGGCTGCTCTCGCGGTGGTGCACGGTTGGCTCGCTCCAGCGTTGTCCCGGCGCGCGGAGACGGGCGGTGGCCGCGCCGCGCTTCCGTGTCGTAGGCCCCGGCTCGTGGCAGTCGCGTGCGCTGCCTCGTCGGTTAATACGGCCACTACTACGGGCGAATCGCCGCTGGGCTCCGATGGCTCGGCAGCCGCCGCCATGTCGCTGGAGCGCGCGTTCGCCGGAGGGGACGGCGGTGGCGGCGGAGGCATTGGCCCCGCGGTCGAGTCCACCGTTGAGAAGGTACGTTTGTACGTACACTCACACGCACACGCGCGAACGTTTGATTTTTGTTGGTCGTGTGCACGCAGCGGCCGTCGTCTGATACGATGCTTCGTTTTGGCCGCAGCTGATATTCGATTTCCGTTTCCTGGCTCTCCTCGCCGTCGCCGGCTCGCTCGCCGGCTCCCTCCTCTGCTTCCTCAGTGTAAAGCCTTGTGACTGTGCAAGCAAATTTTTGTGCACGAAATGGTGGAGCTGAAATTACAGGTTGAATCATCTGTCATTTGCTTATAATCAGGGTTGTGTGTACATTAAAGAAGCATACCATGTCTACTGGACAAGCTGCGTTAGAGGTGTCCATACAGGGCAGATGATCCTCAGGCTCGTCGAGGCTATCGGTCAGCAATTGTTCTGCCTAATATCAACTGAGTTCTGACACAATATTGTTTAGATGCCTCTATTGTTTAGCTTGATATCTACCTGAATCTAGCACTAACAATTATACGAACCTCTTATCAATTTTGGAAGAGAGGGACCTGCAAAAATGTGCTTTGAACTAACCGCTGCTTTGTGGGCAGATGTGTATCTCGCTGGAACAGTCATGTGTTAGAAACCCACTTCCTCTATTCAAGCAACACCAAATTCAATACAAGAGTGGTTCATCCAGTGGAAGCAATAGCAGTTCTCTACTACAATAGTGAAGGTTTTGAGGTGAAAGATGGAAGGGGACAAGAAGGCTAGAAGCTTCTAGAACAAGTAAATGAAGAGAAGGGGTAGAGGAGTAGATCGACAAAGAGCCAACCGGCCTCCAGATCGCCGCCGCCGCCGTGGCCGACGCCGCCGATTGCCAGTTCTGTTCGATCCCAAAATGTTACCAACGTTGCTGCTTTTGTATGTTGCTCTTCCTGGGTTTGCTTGGGCCTCGCTTGGACATGGCTAACTTGGCCCATATACAACCCAATCGGGTTCCTAACATCATGCTGATTTTTGGAATGGGTCTGTACGGGCTGTTCATCAGCAACGATTCTCCTGATGTACCTGCATCTGATCGTGCTCTCAAGGGATCATCCTTGTTTGGCATGTTTGCTTTGAAGTTATCAGCCATTAAATTCAGAAGAAACTTCAAGATTAATTTAACTGACTCGAAAAGTAGAAATCCGCAGTCACCATCTCTGCACATTTTTTTTACCTGATAACTTCTGAAGCAGAAATGCGCACATGTCATGAAACTGAAAGTCGCTGAACCATTCACTTCTTGTTGCTGCAGGAGACCGAGGTGGATGAGAATTAGCTCTCTCGATGAGCTCAAAACAAAGCTGGGGCACATCATCGTGATGATTCTCCTGGTGAAGATGTTCGAGAGGAGTAAGATGGTGCACATTACGACGGGAATGGACCTCCTCAGCTACGCGGTCTGCATCTTCTTGTCGTCGGCTTCCCTGTACATCCTGCACAACCTTCATCGGCCGGAACACGAATAGTACATGATTGCAGTGCCGGACATGTTGCCTTCTACTCAGTACTCCCTCCGGTTTCATTTTAATTGACGTTTTGGACAATGACACGGTCTACGAAATATACCTTTGACCTTATTTTTCTCTTATAATATATACAATGTACGTTTGCTTTTATTATAGTACTTTAAAAGACAAATCTATATATATTGTTCTAGTTTCTTTAAACTAAATATTTTTAAAGTTATTGTAGGTCAAAGTTATAAAAGTTTGACCTCAATCTTGTTCAAAACGTCAATTATTATAGAACCGGAGGGAATAGTATTTTTTATAGCACATGCCATATAGGAAGAACTCATTGCCTCAGTGCTTGTATTTTGTAGCACTAGAACTGGTGCTAGGTCAGCCCTGATGCTGGGCTAAAACAGATTGTAAGGACAAATCAGTGTAAAGAACTCCTAAACAGTCTTATTTTTTCGCTTATATTTAAGTTTATCAGCTAAAATTTAAATTTTCAGTCTTAAATTTGGAGTTGATTTTGAGGTTTTTTCATCGAAGTTTATTTTTCAGTATTTGCTTTTAGATCGTTAAGAATATGTATATAAAAGTTTTTTTCACAAATTATTTTTCGTTTGCAAATATGCCTTTTGGCTTATTCCCCTAAAAAGTGAAACGATGGGGCTGAAAATCTGTAACAAAAAACTGAAAATAATACAGCATATTGGCTAGGAACATAGTGAGAAAACCAATCTGGGTTTAATCCCAATGACAAATCAGAAGGCATATTCGATTTGGTGATTTTAGGGCAGTATTTTTCGAATCTATAGATCCCTTCACAAACTCCAAACCAATCGATACAATAGTACTATTTGGATAGCTTAAAATTTTAAGAATCTGCGGTTTGGTAGCCAGCATTTGAGAATCTAGAGAAGGTGGGTTTTATAGCATCTGGGTTCTAGATCATTTTCTGAATTCTACAACTATATATTCTCAGAATCTAGGTAACAAACTACACTATTTGAGAAAGTGTAGATTCTAGGAGAAACTGCAGCAGCTAGAAGCTCCCCAAACAGGCCTAATGTCTCTCTCGCATCACTGCGATGTGCCGTGCTGGATTTTTCACATTTTGGTCCTTTTGAAAAACTTATTTCGCCAATAGACCCCTGAAAAAACTTATCCCAGAAATGGTCCTTTTTGGGGCGCTAGAGTGGCTGGCGCCGTCATCCAGAGGCTGGCGCCATCCTCCTGCCACCGTGGCGCATGCGAACCGACGTGGCAGGAGGAGAGCGCCAGCCATGCTGGCGCCGCCCCAGGGAGGAGGGCGCCAGCATGGCTGGCGCTGCCGCCTCCATTCCTGTTTCTCTGTATGGAGTTGCAACGGTGTCATTTTTATTTTATTTTTTCAGATGTTTTTTCACACTCAGGATCACGATACAACCAACCGCAAAAAAAATTTAAACTCGAACTACCACTTAGCTAAGTCTGAAAATATCTAGCATACCACTTAGTCTACTTTGCACCTTCACTAAAATTAGACCATAACTCCTTTAGTAAAACCCTTTAATCAGCATGTTAAACATAATGCACTCTACCACTATATGAAATTACTTAATCTAATTCAAAATATAACCACATGAAATGACATATATAAGTTAAACAGTACATAGAGATGCAATTTTTTTATTTTTATTTCATTTTTTTGATATTTTTTTCACACTTGGGAGAACATAGGAACCAACCGTATAAAAAATAAACTCAAACGGACAAAATATGTGACATGTAGAATTTTCCAAAACTCTGCCGAAACGGACAAAATATGTCATCTATTAAAATAGGCGTAACTTTGTCATACGGACTCGGAATCAGGCAAATAATATATGCACGGACATCTACAGAAAAAGTTACATCCGATTCTCCCCCGCTTTGCCGGGTTCGGCGATATTAAAACCTCCAAATTCCGCTTGCAAGATTGTGTTTTCGAGTAGAGAAGTTTTTCGGTGGAGTTTTGGAAAATTCCACATGCCACATATTTCGTCCGTTTGAGTTTATTTTTTACATAGTTGGTTCCTGTGAGTTCCTAAGTGTGAAAAAAATATCAAAAAAATAAAATAAAAATAAAAAAGTTGCACATCTCCTCTGCACTAGTTCGGAGAGAGGAGAGGAGAGGAAAAATTCTACATGTCACATATTAAGTCCATTTGAGTACAATTTTTCTATGGTTGGTTCTTGTGTATCCCTAAGCGTGAAAAAAATATCAAACAAATAAAACAAAAATAAAAAATTTCGGGGGGGGGGGGGGCGCCAGCCACTCTGGCGCACTCCCCCTAGCCACCTCAGCATCGCCCCGCCACGTCGGCAGGGGGACGGCGCCAAAGAGGTTGGCGCTGTCCTGTTGAACGATGGCGCCAGCCACTCTGGCGCCCCAAAAAGGACTATTTTGGGATAAGTTTTTTTTAGGGTCTACTTGCGAAATAAATTTTTCAAAAGGACCAAAATGTGAAAAATCCAGATGTGCCGTGTGCTTGCGTCCGCGCGAAAACGCGCGGCAAATGCAGGCAACGGTGCAGCGCCCTCGCGCCACAGTAGCCTGACGGCGAGAGAGCCAGAGCTGAGAGCGACGCGGCTGGCATCTCGCGCCAGAAAACCCGTCTCCTCTCCACCTCTTCTCCTCCTCGATTTCGCACCACACGAGAAGCAGCCGCGAACGCAACGCGAGTACGCGACCGTGGGCGTGCGCGGGTGCGTCGCCGGCGGTGAGCAAGCAGCCGGCGAGCGCGTCGACTCCGATCCGACGCGCGCGCGCGCGCGATGACCACCGTTCTCTTCCTGCGCTGCGGCTGCCTCGCCGCCGCGCCGGCGCTCCGGCGAGGAGGCGCCGCGCTGATCCCCCGCCGGACGCCGTCGAGGCTCGTGGCGGCCGGCGCCACGTCCTCGTCCGGCGATGGCGTGACCGCCGCGGCGGACGCCATACTGCGAGGAGGCGGCGGCGCCGATGGCTCGCCGGCTGCCAAGGCGCGAGGCTACGGGCTCGTCGGCGGGGCCAACGGCGCCATGGCTCCTCCTCCCACCACCACCAAGTCCACCGCCGTCGAGACCACCGTCGAGAGGGTATCTGCTTGGTTCTTTCCAAGATCTGCTTTGATTTGTCATGCTTGGTATTGCAAATCAGGCTAAAAATTTCTGTCCATCGTGACGCACGCAGGTGATCTTCGATTTCAGATTCCTGGCTCTTCTCGCGGTTGCCGGATCACTGGCCGGATCCCTCCTGTGCTTCCTTAATGTAAGTGATCCTATCCATTTCATCTCCAACACCTGATTCTTCCAATCAGGACAAGTATTATCCTGTATCAAGAACAAGAATTTCTTTCTTGCAGTGTAGAACACTAGTGAACATCCATGTCAATATTTTTCTGGCTCTGATCAGCTTTCTTCTGTCTACTCGTGATTAGGGTTGTGTTTACATAAAAGAGGCTTACAGCGTGTATTGGTCGGGCTGTCTCAAAGGCGTCCATACAGGGCAGATGGTCCTCAAAGTTGTCGAAGCCATTGGTGAGATGATCATTCTGCTAGCTGTTTGATCCAAAGTGGTTTAAGTATAACTATGTCACTACCTAAACTCTGAGAATTCTGTCTTGTAAGAGCTACTGAAAAAGGTTTATTCAGTCAGCTGGCACAAAGAAAGGTAGTATCTGTCACAACTCACAGTGATTCGAATTCAACTCTATGCTTTTTGACGTCTCAACCAATGAATGTTCGTTCGTTGTAAAAGCTTTTGGTGACCAACTGTAACCATCACACCTTAAATTTCTGATATTCCTAGGTGGTTGGTAGTAGAATGGTAAGTTGCTCATTTGTTCAAAAAATAAAAAGAATGGTGGGTTACTCTCTGGGCTTCATAATATATGATAAAGTCTTTATCAACTCTAGAGGCTGCAAGCATGCGTGTAGAATGATTGAACCTTACACTAACTGCTGTGTTTTGCTGCTCTCTGCAGATGTTTATCTCGCTGGAACAGTCATGCTGATCTTTGGGATGGGCTTGTACGGGCTGTTCATCAGCAATACTTCTACTGATGTTCCTTCTGAGTCTGACAGAGCTCTGCAGGGATCATCCTTATTTGGGATGTTTGCTTTAAAGGTAGCTAATCATCTCTTTTTTTTTAAAAAAAAAAAGAACCCAGCAACTGCTGGTTTTATATTATAGCAGAAGGGAAACAATGTACAGGAACTGAATAAGAACTAGCTAATCATCTTCTCATACCAAAACAACTTTTACGTTTTAGCCTTTTACTGATGAACCTGTACTTGCTAACCATATCACTCCTTTGTTTGTTTTGGACTGGAATATTTATTTTGTGAGCTATCCATTGAACTGTTTAATTGCAAAACAACCAAAACTTCACTACTGAAAATTCAGACTAACCAGATAATCCAATATAACCATAGTTTGCACAAACATAGACACTCCCTACATCTGCCTTGAGAACAGTAGCTATCATCTGTGCAATTCTGCAATCGTGACAGGTTCAGAAAACTGATCGTTCGTTTTCTTCTTGTTTCAGGAAAGACCAAAGTGGATGAAAATTACCTCCCTGGACGAACTGAAAACCAAAGTAGGGCATGTCATCGTCATGATCCTTCTGGTGAAGATGTTCGAGAGGAGCAAGATGGTGAAGATAACAACGGGGCTGGACCTGCTGAGCTACTCGGTCTGCATCTTCCTGTCGTCCGCTTCACTGTACATCCTGCACAACCTTCACAGGCCCGAACAGGATGACTCGGTTATGCCAAATTTGTGAAGTCATCGAGAGTTAGGAAAAGAAAAAAAAAATCATACCACCATCAAATCATGAGCTCATGATCTGTAGCACCGGATGGAATTGTATTAGTACCATCCTGATGTGCCAAAAGCTGGGTAGAAAAAAGAAGCAAAGAACCACTGAACCAATCTCTCTGTGAAAAGGCAAGATCAAGGACAGCTTCAAATATAGCTTAAAAAAGAATTAAAGCACTGAAATTTTGTATAGAATTCTTGGTATATTACTAATTATGTTAATTAAGGTCTACCATCCCTGTGGAAACTGGTCCGGATTACGCGAATTCCGGATTTACAAGACTGGTTCGAAAACATAATTTGATCGGTTTTTCAGTTAAGTTAAAATAAAATTTAAAATTTTAACTATATTTGTCCAGATTTTCCTTTTATCTTTTTTGTTTATTCCGAGGATATAACTCGTGAGCGGTTTTAATCCGGTATCGGAATTGTAAACCCTCATTCACATACTAGTTTGTAACCTTAATTTCAAGCTAGTGTTTTCTGCATAATTTGCAAGCTATCTCTGCGTGTTCTTGACGGTGTACTGAACAAGTGGCCGAGTGGTCCAAAATGTGGAGTAGAAGATAGGAGGAGGAGGACCAGTTAGTTGTACGGCGTACCTTGCAAAGATCCTCGTGCTTCGCTGGGGCCACGCGATCTCGCTATCACGACGCTATCTTCTTCTTCTAGGCCCGCACGTTCTTCAAAGCAGCCATTCGGCCTGAACAGGCTCCTCTACCTTCAAAAGTACACGCCTTTGTGGCTTTATCACTGTGCAGGTCCGATGAACTATGAGCCCACCTGTTACTCCCACCTATTACTGACAAAAGTATTGTACCTTTGAAGGCAGAGGATCTTAATCCAGATCCGATGAACTATGAGCCCACCTGTCAGTGACAAAAGTATTGTGCCTTTGAAAGCAGGGGATCTTAATCCGAAGAGTAAGTGTTTACTCGTTCCTCGTTAATTCGAGGAGTGGGCGCCATGGAGGAAGATTTCTTTACTCTCTTTTACAAGTGTATGGTTGAGTCAACTCGTACGCTACTATCTCCATCTCCGTCTCAAAAGTACAGTAACGGGATGAAATGCATTTAGTGATACCATATTAAGTTGTTATATTTTAGAATAAAGAAAATGGTTTAAAGGTCGTCTTGATTTTTTGATTTTTTAATACGTAGAAAATCCACGAGTAACGGTTTAAAATTTGCTGCGATCTTGGGAATTTTCAAATTGAGCGCGGTTTATTATTGTTCAGCTGACTGGCTAAGTCTAAACAGAAGTGTCATGAGCGTGTAGGCATCACTGAAGCATCCATCCACAGAGTCCATTTGCTGACGCTTGACAAAGAGTGGCAGTAGAAGCAAGATTGGAACAGCGGGGACAAATTGAGCCACAAAATCAAACTAAAAGAGGTAAAAAGACTGTAGTAGAGAAGGAAGTCAAGAAAAATAAAAACAATAAAATAGTTTAAAAACATTTAGTACGACCATGGTGGCTCATAGGTTATTCACAATACTACCTAGCTCTCATATATATTTTCTTCTTACCCTCATATATATATTCAGTTTAAAATTGAATAGAAATTTAGCTTTAGACCCAGGCCTCATATATATTTCCTTCTTTTTTAGGGTAAACAACCCTCATATATATTTTCAGTTTAAAATTGAATAGAAATTTAGCTTTAGACCCAGCTCTCAAATTTTATAGGTTAAGATGTTGGACCTTTACCACCCCTATCTACAGTTGATTATAGGCCGCAATGCCTATTAGCGAATAAAATAATTTATGGATTAAACTTTATAGAATATGTTTTCTTAGCAACTTTAAAAGACAATATTAAGCATGTTTGGGAGAGGTTTTAGCAGCTGCAGCTTCTCCAAAAATCAGAAGCTCTCCAAATAATCTTCTAGATTCTAAGAAGTTATATTTGTACAATCAAAAAAAGAAACAAAAAGCCAGAAGCAAGAAAACCCAATTTATCCATATTCTTAGAAACTACTCCCTCTGTCCCATAATATAAGGAATTTTGACATTTTGCTTGTATTGTTTGACCATTCGTCTTATTAAAAAAATTTAAAATTATTATTTATTTTTCTGTGACTTACTTTATTATCCAAAATACTTTAAGCATAACTTTTCGTTTTTTATATTTGCACAATTTTTTTAATAAGGCGAGTAGTCAAACAATACAAGCAAAATGTCAAAATTCCTTATTTTATGAAACGGAGGGAGTAGTTATAACAGGTTGTTTTTCAGAATTTTAAGTTGCCCCGAACAGACCCGCTGAAAATAAATAACGATTAAAATATAAAAATCAAATTAAGTTATAAAATTTAAATTTTGGTCGCAGCTAAACAGTAAGTTCAAGAGAAAACAAAGTAAGAGAGACAAAAGATTAAAAAAATAAACAAAAAAAAGGAATTTAAACAGGGGGAGGGAAAAGTCACCTTTGATATATCGGCAGGCGACGACGGCGACGTGTGGTGGCGGCTGGTCCCAAGCTCGCGCGCCACCGATGCCGATGCTCCTCCCACCTCCCCCTCCCCACCTACTGATGCATTGATGCCGATGCCCTCCTCCTCCTCGCTCCTCTCCGCTATCCGCCGCCTCCTCGCCTCGCTCGCGCTCTCCCCTCCTCCAGCTGCCGCCGCGGCGATGCCGCCGTCTTCGCCGGAGCCGGAGGAGGAGGGGATGGGGAGGAGCGACGCCGGCGGCGGCGGCGGAGGAGAAGGCGGGGGAGGGGGAGGTGGCAGGGCGCTGAGCTACGGGGAGGCGGAATACTGGGACGCCCGCTACGTGGAGGAGGGCGGCGCGCCGTACGACTGGTACCAGCGCTACGCCGCGCTCCGCCCCTTCGTCCGCCGCTTCGCCCCGCCGGAATCCCGCGTCCTCATGATCGGCTGCGGCTCCGCTCGTACGCCACCACCTCCTCCTCCATCTCCTCCCTTCCTAACCTACTGTTCCATAGAGATTGCGGCTTTCGGCTCGGCTCTCGTGTTTTCAATTCCTTTCCTTGTTCCAAAGAAAGAAAGTTAAAATTATCTTTTTCTTGTGTGTTGTTCGTTTGTGATTTTTCACGTTTGTTTTTCAACTACGCGCGTAGTATAGTAGTATCAAGTGAATTAAGCAAATTGTGAAATGTGGGGGCGATTGATGGATAGTGATTTTTCTTGGGCAGTTACTACTTGCATAGGCAGTGCCTGTTACTGTTATTAGGATAGAGATCGCTGTTTCGGCAATAGTTTTGTGGAAAGCTCCTTATCAAGAATGGTGATTTTGTCTTAAGAGATCCTTTTCTTGTCTAAAAGCCTCTACTAGTCTATTCTATCTGTGCCATTATGGCAATCAGATGGCGCCATTCTCATACATAGTGGCATAGTGCCCTTTTGCTCTGATATATTACTATAATTAGGCCGTTTCTGAAGGTACAAGTTCTTGCTATTGATAACACGCAACTGACACGAGCATGCAGTTCTTGTGAATTTATGATGGCCTAATTGGGCAGGAGGGTGTCCTGAATTTTTTTTTTCGCACACTTGCTAGAGTGATAGACTACATATGCAAAAATAAGTCTGCTTTATTAGGGACTTTTTATCCTGCGATAGCTTAAAGTTGCTATTGGCTTACTGCTGCTGCGTTATGGTACAAGGCATCTTGGGACCATAGCTGGATGGCAGCGCATTTGTTTATTTGCACTATTTTTACAAATTCAATGTCTTTTTGGAATATGGACAGTAGGGGAAATAAAGAGGAACAGAGGAAATTTAGTGTGTCCTATTGTGACATTTTTAGTACAATTATGTCTTTTCCTTTTGTGGGCACACATTGGTGTTTGGGTGTTGCTGTTGAGTTAGGTTTTTCAGGGTAGAGTAAAGCTAACCTTCGGAACACCAATTATTGCTTCCCACTTCCCCCCTCTAATACCACTGCCTGTGTTAATTCAAAATGTTTTCTCCATGTTCTGCCATTCGCAGTTATGTCAGAGGATATGGTTGATGATGGCTATACGGAGATAATGAACATTGACATTTCTTCGGTTGTAATTGAGATTATGAGAAAGAAACACTTCAATATTCCACAGCTGCAGTGTATCCTAAATCGCTTTTCAGTTTTGTTTCTTTCTCCACTGAAATTTACCATCCATTGATCTCCTTATGACACTTAGACATGCAAATGGATGCTAGGGACATGAGTATATTTTCTGATGAATCATTTGATTGTGCCATTGATAAAGGTATGAGTTCTTAAAATGGTGTTCTAGCAATTATTGAAGCATACATGTAATGCCACTTGTTCATTTTTGTGCATTTCTTCTAGGTACTTTGGACTCATTGATGGTAAGTAGGCTACATTATTCATTGTTCCTTTTCCTTATTTTGGTACTTCTTCAACATTGCGATCTTGCTACTTCCATAGTGTGGTGTGGGTGCTCCTCTCAGCGCAGCTCAGATGGTTCTAGAAGTAGAAAGGTTTTTAATGTCTTGCTTACCCCCACTAAGCTATCATTCACAGTCTCATCTGCACCAAGATACACCATAGATTTCAATAGTGTTGCTGCAGACTCACCAGCTCAACCATTTGATTGCAGGCTTCTTAAACCAGGAGGAATCTTTATGCTGGTAGGCACTTTGAAAAGTTTGTTCAGAATGTGGTTTTTAATCTGTCCTTCCCTGATATTGATTTATCTGATCAAGTTTTGCATTTAAACTGTTAGATAACTTATGGTGATCCATCAGTGAGGGTACCTCATCTGAACCAATCAGGATGCAATTGGAAAATTGTACTGTACATTCTGCGTACGTAAAAATACAACATTTTATTCTTTTTTCTTTTGCACGTGGAAATGTTATCTGACAATATATTCAGACCATGTTAGCAATTTACGTGTTTTGATGCATTGCTTAGTGGAAGCCTTTTTTTTTTTTCGCCGGACTGGCGTAAGAGAGCCCGCCGAAATATTGGAAGCCTTATAATTCTTTCATTTTCATGAACACTTCATTTTGGTGGAAGTATTTGTGATGAATCCTGATTGATAACTTCTATTCTCCTGTACTTTTAGGTTCCCTTTATGATCAGCATTTTTAATGTGTTGCAGCCAGACCTGGGTTCAAGGGCAAGACGAAAAGGTCTGTCTTAGATCCTGTTCCAATGACAGAGAGTGGTGTACTGCAGGATGGCTTTGTTCCAGAGGACCCTGACTCTCACTATATCTACGTCTGCAAAAAGTTGCAAGGATCAACAGGGACAAGCTCCCCAACCATACACCATGTAGACACACAAGATACAGCAGAGTGAACTTTACACTGATTCATCTTACAACGTTTGTAAATTGTTATAATTCGTACAAGATCAAATGATGTGATGTTGCCACCATTGTGGCCATCCAAAGATGCAAAGCGGGCCTTTGCAGGTACGAATACTTGTTGACTGATCATGTGAGAATCAGCGAGTCATTGTATTGTGCTACCACTGCTTTTTTTTTTTGTGTTGTGTGGGAAGGCACAAAGAATTGGTTGGCACATTTGAGGAAGAAGATGCCCTCAGAAACATTTGTTTTCATTCGTTGGTAATGTGAAAGCAATTGGCATTTTTTAAGGCATGTATTTTGTTCATGTTTTAGATAATACATTTTGTGTATTTTGAAATTGAACACTATCAGGTTTTCTAAGAGGCCTATTCGTGCAGATCGTTCTGAAATTCTACATTGTCAAATACATCGTTTCTGTCATAATTGTCGTTGCTGATGCTTAAATACACTTGCCATAATCCAATGTTAGACATCTTCAGTTAGTACAGTATTTTGCTTTCGTACAAACATATTTCATGGAATCCTGTTCTGACTATTCAGATTGATCTGTGTTACACGGAAGCATGAAGCATCTGCTTTTCATTTCAGCCAACCATTTTGGCAATCAATATTCAGATCAGAGGAGCGCCATCTTACAATCTTTTTCTCTATATAAAATCAATTGCTGAACTGCCGTTACATGATCTGCTAAGTGCAGGGGATAATGGTTTCTATATTTGAGTACTTCTTAATATCATTTCATTTTGCTTCTTTCTTGCACTATCTAGAATGGGGACAACAATGGGAATAATGCAACTTGTGGTCATGGCACATTACTACTTATATTTGTAAACATAATTTTAGTTTTTTTTTGTTAGGCCTCTCCACATTTTTTGCAATCAGGTAGCGTTTTGCCTTCAAGGAAATACTGGACAAGCACAAGCGCTCGCTGTGGCTGGTAGCTGGGGACCTCATGACCTGCTCCTCTCACGGTTACAAGGCTGAGGTTCCCCTTGTACTGCACAATGTATCCACCAACGTCTCCAGCACCCTGAATTTCACAAGATTGAAACAGATCAATACAATTTCCAAATCCTAACAAAAACTAGCATTCATGATATGAGCTTCTAAAGTTCGAATTTGGGTAGAATTTACTTCCACACTGCCCTGCAAGAGTTTGTTTTCTTATGAATTCAGATTTCTGTGAAGTTGTGTTTCCTACTTTGTTTTTTCTTCAGACAACAGGAGGAGAAGGAAGAGTTTAAGTGTAGGAAATAATTACCTGAGTGTTGCTAAACCATGGTCTCCATTTAGCAGCAACTGGAAGGTTGAGCTGGTTGACAGAGTATCTGCTGGAAGTGACAGGCACTCTACCATCAGTGTCTCCACTGCAATATCAGTGACACCGAGTTAAACATATGGGTAATTTTATCATCCTTAAAAAGTACCTGAAGATATCATATTTTCTAGTGTAAAATTTGATACCTTAAGTACCTCAAGGTACCAAAAATTTTTAGTATAAAATTTAGGTACCTCAAAATACTTTCTCAAGGACTGAAATTCCTCTAAACATATATGCCAAAACTGGAAAAAAAAACTAGTTCATTTCCTTCTTGGATTAGAGCATATATTTTTTTTCAGATAATTGATCAGAGTATCTATTGATTGATTGTCTGAAAGTTGCTGAACATACCTGTACACCCAGACTCTGATGTTGTTCTTCAGGAGCTCCTTGATAATCGGCAGAACCGTTGAAGCGCTGTCGACCCAGCGTCTCAAGACTCCGCTGCAAAACGAATCAAATATTTTCTTTTTTGTAAATTATGCCAAAGTTCTACGCAATCAAATCGATGGATGGGCACGTGGGCCAATCAATTCATGCGGCATGGGCAAAGAGTAAGGTGATCAATCATAGACTTCTGATATGAGCAAAAAGAAAAAATAAGTTGAAGTCCCAGTACATCCACGCATAGTTTCAGAGCATACCAGCATATAAAAAAGAATAGGAAACCAACAGCGTGTGGTTCTAGATGCAATTCGTCATGTGCATCGAATAAACATGGAGAAAGAAACTATAAAAGCTGGTGCATTATAAGGTTCTTGGTTTTTGTTCTGAGAATAGATTATAAGTCTCTCATGTTTTAGATAAGATCTTGCATATAGTGATATGGAGTATGCATGAAGTCAAAATTAAACTAGCACCATGCATTCCTTGCATTTGTCATTTGTTAATTCAAACAAGATTTTACGAATTTGGAGCACGCTATGCCAACTCATGGAAGTTTGCCCGTTCATGTGAAATGGAATTGCTGCAAGTTTTCCGCAACCTTTTGTATTGCCTACTTTCTTGTGCTACACCTACCAGTCAGTTTATCATATTGTTGCAGACAAAAATCCAGGACGAATGGAATAAAACATGATAGACAAAATACTTTTTGCACATGCATGTGGGACAGAAGAGACTAATTAATTCTGTGTTCAGTTCATAATTCAGTGCACGCCTAACCTGAAATAGTGAGCTTAGTGTGGTGTGATTTTCGTATAATGTGAGCAAGCTAGGGTTCATAACTATGAATGATTGCCTCCAGGTTGTGCAGCAAAGCAAATCACTAATCAGGTTGGTTTAACAGTTGATGGATGATTGATGAAACACCAAAAGTGTCTCCAATAATGGATGTCATGTTGATGGCCTAATCATCTGTCCAAGTTGGTGTGATCGGTTGGTTTCACTGTGATGCTTGATACATTGTACTACTAGCCAAATCATGAAAAAAACACTGATGAAATCGTTGTCCCTGACCAAAGCATTGTAAGCTCTAATGATGCTGACATAGCAGTAGTAAATACTGGTCCATTTAGCTGTGATTCAGCTGATGAGCTACTAGAGAAAAATGAGCTCAATTTTCTCTTTTCCAGCTGGTTTGGTTTGGGGCTAAAATTGACCTTACCCATTTTTGCCAATGCCAAATTTTGGCAAGGCAAAACTGTGTTTAGATTGAAGCTAAAGTTAACTAATGATGTTGCCTACCATTTAGGCCTGCTAAAACGGCTTCAGTCCAAATAGATAATAGACAGTATTGAAATTACAAAAATATTGATGAGGCAATTTAGGCAAGAAACAAAACAGGCCCTTCATGCATACAGAGGTCTACTTAAATCTGGAATTCTTTTACAGAACATTTGAAGACCTGTATATTGGGTCAAAACAGGGAGCCATAATTATCTGCTTATGCATGAATTTGCCTGCTTAATTAATACTGGTTTGATACTTTCTTTATGGGTGATTGTTGGGTTTACCTGCAAGCTGACCACGGGTGATCAAGCCTGGTGATGTTCGCGTGCAGCGCCTTTTGCACATCAGGGTTGTTGAGGTAGGCCTCCACATAGTAATCCGTGCACGGATCAAAGCTCTCAATCTGCGCACACGTCACGTACACCACAAGTTAACCCTCCAGATTAGCCCTAGCAATTAGCCACTCAATTCCTAGTCTCATCTCACTGTCCCAGTAACCGTCACCACCGCATAACGTCAATTATTCACTCAGTCTAAAACACAACTTCCATGGACAATTCTGAACAACATATATCTACATTTTTTTTAGGAAACATATATCTACATTGTTTTGCTTATCTGTGGAATAAACCAAATGTTATATTTACAAACGTTAAATAATTTGTGAATAAAATTTTTATATACATGTTCTTAACGACCTAACAGCAAAAGCTGAAAAATAAACTTCGATGAAAAAACCCTAAAATTAACTCGAAATTCATGGTCCAAAATTCAAATTTTGGTTGATAAATACAAGCATAAGCGAAAAAATGAGACCCTAAATTCATTTTCTTTTTTTTTTACCGATGGTGTGGGTGTTACGCAGATGAAAAAACTGGCTCGTCTTTGAAATGTCATCAGAGACGCGTTGTCAGTGACAGTGAATGTTGGTCAAGAAGACGGTGACCGACTTACCGAGGGGGTGACCGGCGGCGAGACGAGGGCGGGCGACTGGCAGTTGGGGGCGTAGATGTTGTAGATGTCGATGTCCTGGAGGCAGTCGTCGGCGAGGCTGGTGGCGTCGTCGCAGAGCTGGTTGGCGTCGGCGCCGTCGGTGAAGTTGCAGTGCTTGGTGATGCCGTCGTTGGCCTCGTCGGAGATGAGCGCGTGAGTCCAGAAGAAGTCGTACATCCCCTTGGTGTCCGTCCAGTCGTTGATCACCGCGTTCCCAATCTTTGATTGATTGCGACACGCAGTACAGTAGTCATCAGTGTACCAATAAGTGCATTAAATTAATTAAACACTTTTGGTGTTTTTGTCAAGCTAGTTGATGTTTCAGTACTTGGAATTCTCTCGTATGGATCTTTCTAAAAGCTAAGCATTTATGCGTGTTTGTCCAAGTACTCTCTCTGGGTTGATAATACTTATCGTTTTGGATAATAGCACGGTTTTTAAAAAGTAACTTTGATAACTATTTTCTATTATAATATATATAGAAATATCAACAAATATATGATTTTATTGAAGTACTTTTTTAGACTAATCTACACATATGATTTTCATATTTTTAAGATAAATACTTTAGAAATTATTTATAGTAAAAGATTTTAAAGTTTGACTTTACCCTTATCTAAAACGACTAATATTATCAGCCCGGAGGGAGTATATACTTATATTATTATATTTAAAACAGAGGTACTACGTACTCTCTCCGTCCCAAAATATAATAATATAGGATCAGATTAGACATTTTCTAGCACTACGAATCTGGACATGATGTTTGTCTAGATTCATAGTAATGTTTCATCCTAAGTTCTTATATTTTTGGACGGAGGAAGTAACTCCGTCTTATACTATAGTAATCTACAATGGAATGAGATATTTACAACAAAACCGGATAAGAACGATCTTGTCCGAATTCCTTGTACTATGTAAGTGTAGTAGTATATGCGTGTACCATGATGCCTTTGAGGTTGATCGGCGAGGAGGGGGGCTTGCCGGCGGAGGAGTGGCGGAGGATGGCGTGGGCGAGCTGGGGGACGTAGTGGCCGGCGTAGCTCTCGCCGGCGAGGTAGAAGTCGCGGCCCTTGTACTCCGGGAAGCGCTCCATCCAGTTGACGAGGAACTTGTACGCGTCCTCCGCCGTGCTGTTGTCCCCCATCCGGCTGTAGTCCGCCGTCGTGTTCGAGTACGAGAACCCCACGCCGATCGGGCTCTCCAGGAACATCACGTTCGCCACTGTGCGCCACGCCATGGATCGAATGATGCTGTGGTGTTAGTAGTTGCTCTGAATTCTGAGTTGACATGGCGACGTCGTGCGCGCCGCGGCGGCGGCGGCGGCGTCGGTGGCGAGGCGGTGCTTACCGTTGTTCCAGGAGTAGGGGTTGCGGTAGAGCGACACGCCGTCGCTCTTGACGCGGAATGGGCCGAGCTCCTCCATGGCGCCGTACCCGAGCGACGAGCAGCCAGGGCCGCCGTTGAGCCAGAGGAGGAGGGGCGCCTTGGACGACGCGGCGGCGCCGCCGTCGGCCTCGGCGAGGTAGTAGAACAGCGCGCGCCCCGCCGCCGCGTCCACCGTCACGTACCCGGCGTACTGCGCGAAGCCCACGCCGGTCGGCTGCCCCGGCAGCCCCGCCACGCGGTCCGCCTCCTTGCTCCCAACCGCCGCCGGCGCCGCCGCCGCCGCTGGCGCCGGCGCGCTTCGATCCTCGGCCGACACGGCGGCGGCCAGCGACGGCCACGACGACGACGGCGAGCCGCGGAGCCGGTCGAGGTAGTCGCCCTGGCGCGTGCGCGGCTTCGCCGCGGCGGCGACGGAGAGCAGCGCGAGGCATTGCGCTGCTGCCACCAGCAAGAACAGCGCGGCGTTGCTCGTGCTCGTCCTCATGGCGGGGCACTGTTCTATCCGGTGGTTACGATGGGAGAGCGGCTTTGCTCGAGCTCGAGCTCAGTGGAGACGGTGGCTGCCATGTCCGGTATTTATAGGACGCGTGCTGGATTATAAATTCGATATTCAAATGACAGGTAGGAAATTGGTGGCACGATTCCCCATTCAAACAAGATACACAGATCATGCAGCAACTAGGGGGTTGTTTAGTTCCCAAACAAAATTTTTCACGCTGTCACATTGAATGTTTGGATACATGCATAGAGTATTAAATGTAGATAAAAAATCAATTACACAGTTCGTTAGGAAATTTCGAGACGAATCTTTTAAGCCTAATTATGCCATGATTTGACAATGTGGTGTTACAGTAAATATTTGCTAATGATGGATTAATTAGACTTAATAAATTCGTCTCGCAGTTTCCAAGCGGAATCTGTAATTTTTTTTATTAGACTACGTTTAATGCTTCAAATGTATATCTGTATATCCGATGTGACATGTAGGGGTAATATTTTTTTGCCAACTAAACAGGCCCTATACCTAACAATAAAGTATACTCCACCCGTCTAATTAAAAAACGAACCTAGAACACGATGTATTTTAGTACTATCTAAATTCGTATTACTAAATATGTCACATTCTGTATTATATTTATTTTTATAGGATGAAAGGAGTATATGATAATGACATGTTTCTCTGCCCCAATGAAATAGTGTACTGCCTCTGTCAAGAAAAAACTCAAGTTTTACGATGAATCTGGACACGTCCCTGGGATTTGAATATTTTTGGAACAAATGAAGTAAATTTTAGTCTCATTTACTGTGCACATATTGTTTAATAAAAAGAAATGTGATGGATATTACCAGGCGTCTGATCTTTGGTTGATAACTATGTTTGTCACGCTTCACTTTGCCATAAGTGTGGCATATGCCATATAAAATGCGGCCAACAAATTATTGGCTATAAGTGTGACAGCATTTGGCTAGAAACTAAGTGTGGTATGTCACCATTGTGGTTACCAATCAAACACTGAGGTAACAAATTATTGAATGTCTAAGTTTTAACGTGGCAACCTTTGACAACCAATATAATATGAGATCATAATGGACATGTGCTCAATATAAAACATACTCGGCTACTCGTGCCCACCATAATATACACATGATTGCAAAATCTCTTTATATATATACACATGATAATTAGGGAAGCACCTTGAAAAATCCTTATTGTGGGGGTTGTTATTTGACAAACACCCATGATAAATAGAAATAGCGGACACCTTAACTCCTACTCCCTCCGTCCCAAAATATAAACATTTCTAGCATTGTGACAAGTTAGATATTTTTAACTTTAACTATTAATAGAAAAAAATAATAAAAAAATCAATCATGTAAAATTGATGTTACTAGATTTATTATTAAACAAACTATCATAATATACAACTCTTTTAAATTTAAACATTTTACTTTTATAAATATTGTTAGTCAAAGTAGCATCTCAAAGATAGCGTCAAAGTCCAAAATACTTATATTTTGGGACGGATGGCGTAATAGATTCGTCACTTCCCTCTGTTGGGTGGCATCATGCCACCTCGTACTCCTCGATGAATGACCATATAGCCCCTACCTATTTCTTCCATAGCAAGACGTTGGCTTCCCCTCTGCTCCATTTACCTCTCCCTCCATGCTTCCTCCTCCTCAATGAGACAACTAGGGGTGGGCATTCGGTCTAACCGAAAAATTCGGTTCGGTTCTTCGGTCTTTTAAAAAATTCGGTCTTTAGGATCACAAGACCGATCGGTCTTCAAAAAAACTCAACACCGAGCATTTCGGTCTTCGGTTAGTTCAGTTCGGTCTCAGTGATAGACCGAACTTAGCACAAAAAAATAATTGCAAAAAAAAAAAATTAAGCACTCTGTACAAGATCGATGAAAAAGCAACTAGGATGAAGGAGTAAAACATGATGATGCCACCAAAAGTAGCAAGTAGAGCATGATTCATGAAAAAAGAAATCAAATCAAGCAAATCAATCCGGCCATAGATCCCGTCGATCTCAACCACTCCACCAGAAAGTCCAGATCCCATCCATCTCGCATCTCTCATCAGCCTCCTCCGTCATCTAGGCCTCAGGTCGCCAAGGGAGGACATGGAAGTGAGCAGGAGAAGGAAGGTGAAGCGGTTGGGGCGGACGCCGTGGCCGCGGAGGAAGTGGCGGAAGAGCGGAAGCAGGGAGCGGGCACGCAAACGCGTGCACCATCGGAGAGAGGGTGGCGACACGGCGCAAGGAGGAGAAGACGGCGGCACGACGCGAGGAGAAGGCGGAGAGGCATGGTGCGACGAGGAGAAAGCGCGAGGAAGAGTGCAGCGTAGGTGGGATCATGGGGTGGGGAGGACCGGTAGAGTGGGAAGGAGAGGTGGGGACGGGGGATGGAAGGTTAGGGTTTTCTCTAGCTAATGGGCTATTGGGCTGGTCTTGGGCTATTCGGTCAGTTGGTTATTTTGGCTAACGAGATGACCGAAAAGACCGTGTAAAATTCGGTTAGTTACAACTGATGACCGAATTTTTCGGTCTCGTTTAGTTCGGTTTGGTTTTTCGGTTCGGTCTTTTTCTGTCCACCCCTAGAGACCGAACCGAAAAACCAAACCGAACTAAACGAACCCTAGAGACCGAACCGATGTGCTCTAGGAGGAAGAAGGGCCTAGCATCACCCCTAGTAGGGTTTGGTTTTTCGGTTCGGTCTCTAGGAGGTCTTCCTCCTCCCAGCGATGTGCTGATATGTCCAAAAACCAATCTTCCACCTCCATGGCAATATGCCAACATCCTCTTCTCCCTCCGATTTAGCTGCCGGTAATGTCTGTCCCTTAGTTGAGAGTTTGAGGGCACGAGTAGAAGGTTTTGGAGATTAAATTGGTTTCTTCCGGCTTGCCGTAGGTATGGAAAGTAGAAGAGAATATCTAGAATCGAAAACGCCCCAGCCTAATGTGAAAAACGCAAGAAACTAAAAAAACAAGTGGAAGCGTTTGTATTGAACAAGTGCGCGAAAATGCATTTCCGCCTCCTCGTGACCACTCCGCGTGAATTGAGGAAGCTTGTAAACTACTCCATCTCGCTATATATACACATGAAAATTGAGGAAGCACTACACGCAAGTTTGGCAGTTATCTCTCTATATGTGTTTTTTAAACGAGGTAGTATGATGTTTCAAATTAATATAGAAAAAAAAGATTATAGTCTGTAATCCTGAGAAACTATATATGATCAGAAAAAGCAAAAACAAAGTATACCACCGCACACCAACGACAGAAAAAAAAAAACGATGTACATTATAACGTCCGATGCTATGCGTGATCGGATGCCACCAGACCTATAACGAGAATTGAGGAAACATTATACATATCCTCCTAATGATCACTCCGCGTAAATTGAGCATATGTCATATACATGTACTTCTGAATTTGGTGGACACCAATATCAATTTCGAATCCAGTACCCCAACGTCAAATAAATTTAATCGAAAGCAGTCAAACAGTACTTTTTCGTCGGATCGGCACCGCCATACCAATCGAATACGGAGTATTATTATGACATTGGGGAAAAAAGAAGGTACAAAGTTCAGCGACGACTTCAGTGAAACCAAAGTCGCAACAGCCTTGCGGCGGGCACGGTCGAGACTCGAGCAGTACTTGAACATTGATAGGGGGTGGACTTAACAGTTCTAGTCTGTACACCTGGATGCTTAAATTTTGCTTGATCCAATCCAAACTGCGTCACAATCCGCAGTCACATCAAATTCTAACATGGCTTAATTCCAATCCTCTAATTTCTGAATATATCTATTGTCCTTTTTTTTAAAGAAAAAAGATGGATTAAATCCGGCCTCTGCACCCGAAGCATTCTAAAATGTTTCCCATCGAATTCTAAACCAACATGAATATATCTATTATCCACTAGCTTACGCAAAACTGTTGAATCACATCTGAAACTTTGAAGTCCAAACTAGTGGAGTACAAGCTAGTAAAGTACGTAGAAATACAGATCCTCTGCGGTATTATTTACTGACACGTGAGCTCCATAGATCCTCGGGCCTACATATCAATGATCGGTACTATAGAGAATTTAGATTTGGTGAATTACACTTTTTATTAAAGAAACAACTTCTAAGGTTTTTTTTAGATTCTAACTTTTCTTCAGACTTTCTACTTTTTCGTCATATCAAATGTTTGGACACATGTATGAAGCATTAAATGTGGACAAAACGAAAAACTAATTGCACAGTCCGACTGTAAATCGCGAGACGAATCTTTTGAGTCTAATTACGTCATAATTAGTCATAAGTGCTACAGTACCCACATGTGCTAATGGTGGATTAATTAGGCTCAAAAGATTCGTCTCACAGTTTACAGACGGAATCTGTAATTTATTTTGTTATTAGTTTATTTTTAATACTTTAAACATGTATCTGTATACGTAAAAAAAAATTTAACAATAAACTAAACACGGCCTAACTAGAAAACCGAACGGTTCCTTATCAGTCACTTAGCCTGACAAAAATACATGTGAGTCGATCTGACAAAAAGACAGCTCTCGGTGTGAGGTAAAACCAGCAGCATCAATCAGTCTGTAGATATTAGGGGGTATTTAGATCTAGGTGTATAAAGTTTTAGCGTGTCATATCTGGTATTATATAGGGTGTCGTATGAGGTGTTCGGGCACTAATAAAAATATAATTACAGAATCCGTCGGTAAACCACGAGACGAAGTCTAATTAATCCGTTATTAGCAAATGTTTACGGTAGCACCACATTATCAAATCATGGAGCAATTAAGCTTAAAAAATTCGCCTCGTAAATTAGTCACAATCTATGCAATTAGTTATTTTTTAGCATATATTTAATACTTTATACGGGTGTTAAATATTCGATGTGACTTAGTGAAAATTTTAAGATGGGATTCAAACAGGGCCTTGAGTACTGATTAACATGGCAGCCAGCGAGGCCCGTGAGTCACGCAGGCAGAGGCGCAAGCAACACGACGCAGAACATTCCTGTCTTCCTTATGCCGGCGGCCTTGTGGCCACAACCGGCGTCCGAATCCGGCCGGCCGCGGTCGTCGTCGTCGCGGAACGACGACGACCCAAATAGTGGGCGCCAGCTACCGTCCATACGTGGAGGCGAAAGTGGAGAGTGGAGACCGGCCGTCGTCCGCATCATCACGCACGAACTGCCGCCTGCAATGGTGCGCTAGCCGCCGGCCGATCGATCCAGCGTGAAACCGGCGATCTTTTAGAGATGACTAAGATGACATCCTTTGTCCAAAAACGCGATTCTTATACTATGTATATACGTCCTTATTACCAAGCACTGACTAACTTTCTTTTTCGAACGATCGGCCGTTGCCGACGTTTTATATATAAGAAGGAGGTGAAGCACTGACTAACTAAAAGTTCGTTCGTATGCATGTAGCACATGTCGAATTTAAGCTTGGAAGTGAAGCTTTGTTGTATGTGTGCAACCAAAGACATGTATAAAGAATGAACTGTGCAGCAGGTGAGAAAGAGATGTATTAATTAATTTGATCATTCCTGATTTAAACTTTAGACCCGTGATCTGTTTGTATTATATAGTAAGGTCATTTTGTATGCAGATCCTCAGCTGGACTGGAAAGAATATGGCTAGCCTGGCTAGGGATAAAGGCATATATTCTCCTAACCTTAGCTCTAAGACAATACCACTAACCTAACTAGCGATAATGTTCAAAAGTAGTTTTCTTTTCTCAGAAAAGCAGATAACAATAACATTACAAGTTTGACTCCGGAAAATCGGACTAGAGCACTTTGAGTACTGTGCTTGAGATAAGCATTTAGCTGTGGCTATTATTTGGGGCCTTCGGGGGACATGCAGCTAGCTACCTCTTGGAATTGACGGACACAACTTTAAAATATAGATAGGACGGAGAATGGAGATATTTAGTCGATAAGACAAACCAAACACAACACATATCATATTTATAGCTCAATCACATAACTGCCTTGGTTATTGTTTGTGGCGCGCGTGAGTTGTGAAGAGATTGACTAATTTGTTGGACGCTCACACCTTATTATACCTAATTTTGATGGCCAATAAATACTATAAGGAGGTAGGAGGTCTTAGAGACGTGGGATGACACGGGTCGTAGCTGGATCGGTCGACTCACCCTGCCTAATGGGCAGATTCGCCCTTGGGTCATTTTCCACTGTAATGGCTAATGATACTCTGTTGGAAAGAAGCCATACATGTACAGTCATACCAGCAACCACTGATAACCGGGTATCATCTACGAGCCCATCATTTGCAGCAAGTCTACATCGAAGACCAAACGTGTCCAGCCACCACAGCCACCACCGCAGTCACAACTCACCCGCACGCTTCGATCGAGACCCAACGATTCTGCAGTTTGCTCCATATCGCAAGTGGCACTATCTTGAGCTGATTTTTTTTTTCATGGAACTTTGCACAGTTCATCATTTTCGCTTGTGTGTGGCAGAGATCTACATGATACAGTTGTATTGTTTGTTATCTTCTAGAAATCTGCTTTCTAGAGGTAGGATGGATCACTAATCTTCTGTTGTAACGGAAGGCCTTTCTGTTTTATACCCACGAGGTACAACTTTCATACTGTACTTGTATTGCTTTCTCTGTTGTCTGTTTCGAACCACTGACAAAATGGAAATACCGTCTGAAGTCTGAACCTTTTGGTGGTTAGCAGCATCAGCATCTTTTCTGAGGCACGAGGTAGTAGGGTTAGGCCAATGATTTGGAAGACAACATCAAACAAATGGCACTGGTGATTGGCCGGCCAAACACCAGGAAACTCAATTTGCCATGTGGTTGAGCGAATGGGACAATATAGTAGCTTCTTTCGAAAAGAGAGCATGGAATCCAACTGGCTGTTGTCTGTTTGGGTGGCAGTTACTGAGTTAGAAGAGGTTACATTTTGTATCTTGTATGCATTAATCATTGGGTAGTAGAATAGTTAAAAGGTTATCCCTCCATTCCCAATTTAAAAAAAAAAGACACGAATATTAGAGAAGAATCTAATACTTCCTCCGTTTCACAATGTAAGTCATTCCAGCATTTTCCACATTCATGTTGGAAATTTGGTTATAATTCGGCATATTTTAATCCAAAATAACAAGATAATAAACATGATATTTACAATGGGATTTGATCCAGTGATAGTGGTGAATGTAATTAACATGAGCATGCTTAATGTAGAATAAGCATCAACAATCACATAATAACAAAATGTTGACATTGCGATGAACATTAACAGTAAAACTTCTAATTGAAATAATGTAAGAAGGTTATACCCCAAGAATGGTTCTCCGTTGGAGTTTGAGGCAGTATTGCCTCCGTTGGTGTTGACGGAAGCCTCCTTCTCCTTGTATCCAGTGTTGCCGTTGTCTCCAGTGTTCGACATATTGGTGAAGGTGAAGTAGATGTTGACGAACAGTGAGTAGCCGCGCCTTGCGCTCCCCAAAAACCTGATCGCCCGCCCGTCCGTGCAAATGTCGCAGCAGCGCGTGGTTTCGGAGGCCTACTCTCCCAACGCGTGTGCACATACTCGTCGGGATGGAATTACCGTAGCAGCAACAACGTTGGAAAATGGATGAAAGTGTGTCTCACTCTCC